>OY731403.1:82295076-82895076 GCA_963425845.1 Sphenostylis stenocarpa | reverse complement strand
CGTCCAAATTCTAGCCAAATTCCACTTGAGTTCCACTAGATTGAATGTTTTACATATTACAATTCCAATCAAACACTCAATCTACCACAAGAACCAAAATTCCAGTCCTTGCACCTAAACCTTCACCAAGAACCAACTTCCTGTTCTTGAACAACCCTGCAACCTAATTCCAGCCACAGAAACCAGTGCCCACACTTCCAGGCACCCACAATACAGTAAAGAAAAGTAAAGAAAAAAAGGGAAGAAACTAGAACACTCAAACCCGGTTTATGCAGCTCTGCAGAATTAGTTTCTTCACCAAAAGAATGCAAATTTGCCTCAAGAAAGAGCTTCCAAAAACTTCACAAAACTTGCATGATTCTTTCTTGAAAGTAGCTCTTATGATTGCTTGATTGATTGCTCAAAGGTGTGTTTTAAAAGACTCAAGCAATCCTGTTTATATAGAAGATTTTCAAACTGCTGGTTTAATTAATCTGTTAAAACAATCTTTTAATCTGTTAAAAGTCTTGAATTAATCTGTTAAAACTTCTTTTAATATGTTAAAATGTTCTTGATCATTTTCCAGATTTGTTTTAACTGATACAACAACGTTTATATCAATTAAAACACTTTATAAAAAATCCTTCTAATTGTTTTAATCGATTATTTCGCCTTTTAGTCGATTAAAATACTGCAAAATGTTTTCATAAAACTTTCTAAGTGATTTTAGCTGATAACAATCTGTTTTAATCGATTAAAACACTTTGGAAAAAATCTCTTTGTTATTTTAATCGATTATTTCATATTTTAATCGATTAGAATTCTACCAAAAAGTTTCCTAAAACTTTCTAAGTCATTTTAATTGATAACAAACTTGTTTTAATCGATTAAAACATTCTGGAAAAAATCTCTTAGTTGTTTTAATCGACTAATTTGCATTTGCATCGATTAAAATACTGATAGAACATCTTTCAAAATATTTCAAATTATTTTGATCGATTATTTCGAGTTTGTATCAATTAAAATTCTGCCAGAACACTTTTCAAAACATCTTAAGTCATTTTAATCGATTATTTCGATTCTACATCAGTTAAAATACTAGCAGAAGGTTTTCAAAAACTATTTTAATGAAAACAATCGATTATTTCGAAGACATATCAATTAAAACAGTTCCAGTGTATGTTTTAAAAGGATTTAATTGATTATTTCAAAAACCTATCAGTTAAAAACTTGTTACAAAAGTGTTAAGAACATTTTAACTGATAAAGCTCATACAATATCAGTTAAAACCGTTTACTTAAAAAAACATTTAACAAAATACTTTGTTTTTAACAAATTAAACACTTTTTAGAGGCATTTACAAAATCTTTTAAATGATGAAACCTCATGCAGCAGAGAGATATGAATGATTATACCTATGTATAGATGCAGACTCACTAATCATTCTACCCTTTTGACCAAGTAACCCTTGACTAAAACAGAATAGCCTTTGACTTCATCAAATCAACAAGATCTTCGTGTAATCAAATGATTCAATAAGATCTTCATCACTTTCAGTCTCCCCCTATTTGATGAAGACAAACATCTCTTTGAATAATATCTCTGCAGAAGAAGTCACTTGAATATACAAATTAGTGAGTATTCAAAAAATAATCATTTCTCCCATTTCTCCCCCTATATTACTACTCCCCTTAAAATAGTGAGTATAAAAGTAATCATTATCAAAAACAATCATTTTTCCCCCTTTGACTTCATCAAAAATAGGGAAGAGAGGTATGAATAACACACACTATGCATGGTATGTAACAAAATTTATTTTGAAACTAGTATTATAAAAAATCATGATATTATCTAGATGTATTACTCATTTAAAGACCAATTAAAGTTGATTCAAACTTATCTTCATTAACACATTTGTAATGAATACAATAGACATGTGTAAAGATAAGGGAACCATGCCTTAGTAGCATGTTACAAAAACAACCATTAACTAAAGCCTTTAATTTTTCTTTCTAGAGTAATAATCGGTTAAAAGCAGGGCATAATTGATTAAAATGTTCTTGTGACTGATTTTAATTGATACAAATAATGTTGTAATCGATTAAAAAAGTAATGAAAGTTGAAATCTAAAAACTTAAGTTGATTTAATCGATTAAAACAACATGAAAATTTTTGTATAAGTGCTTTTAATCGATTAAAGCTTGTTTTTATCAATTAAAACAACCAGATTTGGAAACTAAGTGATGTTTGATGCATCTAAAATGCCTAATTCAGTTCGAATTTTATAAAATCGATCATGAGCAAGAGATTTTGTGAAAAGATCAGCTAATTGTTTTTCAGTTTCTATAAAGAAAATTTCACAATCACCTTTCAAAACATGATCTCTAATGAAATGATGTCTAATTTCTATATGTTTTGTCCTAGAATGTTGAATTGGATTTTTTGTTAATATAATGGCACTGGTATTATCACATAAAAGAGGAATTTTACTGAGAATTAAACCATAATCTTCAAGTTGTTGCTTGAGCCAGAGGGATTGAACACAACAACTTCCAGCTGCAATGTACTCGACTTTAGCTGTAGAAAGAGCAACACATGCTTGCTTTTTACTATGCCATGAGATCAGACTGCTTCCAAGGAGATGACAAGTGCCACTGGTACTTTTCCTGTCAAGCTTACAGCCTGCAAAATCTGAGTCAGAGTATCCAATTAAATTTAGTTTGGACTCACCAAGATACCATAACCCAACGTTTAAAGTCCCTTTGAGATATTTGAGGATCCTTTTTGCAGCAGTAAGATGAGATTCTTTTGGTGCATATTGAAACCTGGCACACATACAAACACTAAACATATTGTCAGGTATACTTGCTGTGAGATATAGTAAAGAACCAATAAGCCCTCTATATTTAGTTTCATCTACTGGTTTTCCTTTTTCATCAGAATCAAGATAGCAATTTGTGGACATTGGTGTTGATGCTTCTTTGCAATGTTGCATCTCAAATTTCTTTAAAAGTTCTGTGCAGTATTTAGATTGATGAAGAAAACTTCCTCCTTGAAGTTGTTTAACTTGTAATCCAAGAAAGTAGTTGAGTTCCCCCATCATAGACATCTCAAATTCCCCCTGCATATTTTTGATAAAATCTTTACATAAAGACTCATTAGTGGCTCTGAATATGATGTCATCAACGTATACTTGAACTAGAATTATATCCTTATTTAATTTTTTCAGAAATAAAGTCTTATCAACCAAACCTCTTTGATAGCCCTTTGATATGAGAAAATTACTTAACCTTTCATACCATTGTCTTGGGGCTTGCTTGAGACCATATAATGCTTTCTTTAATCTGTAAACATATTCTAGATGAATATGATCTTCAAAACCAGGTGGTTGTGTGACAAAAACTTCTTCATTCAAGTAGCCATTTAAGAAAGCGCTTTTGACATCCATTTGAAATAACCTGAAATTCTTTATTGAAGCATAAGAAAGTAGAAGTCTAACTGCCTCTAATCTAGCAACAGGAGCATATGTTTCATCAAAATCAATTCCTTCTTACTGATTATACCCTTTCGCAACTAATTTAGCCTTATTTCTAGTAATTATACCATTTTCATCCATTTTATTTCTAAAAACCCATTTAGTTCCTATAATATTGACATCATCTGGTTTTGGAATTAATTCCCATACTTCATTTCTTGTAAATTGATTTAATTCATCATGCATAACATTAATCCAGCTATTATCCTTTAATGCATCAGATATGGTTTTTTGTTCTATTTGTGATACAAATGCCATGTGATTGCAAAATTTATTTAAAGATCTTCTAGTGGAAACACCCTGATTTATTTCACCAATGATATTGTCTATTGAAAGATTTCTTGGAGTCTTCCATTATTTAGGCAACTGCTCTTCAGATTCTTCTTGTTTTTGAAAAATTGTTGATTCTGGCAATTTTAACTGATACATTTTATCAATTAAAACATCATCTTCTGTACTATACTCAGAATTATTCTGCATACTTGGTTAGTCTCATCAAACACAACATGAACATATTCTTCTACAATATTTAATCTTTTGTTAAAGATTCTATAGGCATGGTTATTCAATGAATAACCCAAGAAGATACCTTCATCTGATTTGGAATCAAACTTTCCAAGATTTTCCTTTCCATTGTTTAAGACAAAAACCTTACATCCAAATACTCTAAAATAGTTTATGTTAGGCTTTTTACCTTTGTATAATTTGTAGGGAGTTTTTTTAAGAAAATGTCTAATTAAAACATGATTTAATACATGACAAGCCGTACTAACGACATCAACCCAAAAATATTTTGGTAATGCTTTCTCATTAAGCATTGTCCTAGCTAACTCTTAAAGAGAACGATTTTTCCTTTCAACTACATCATTCTGTTGAGGAGTTCTAGGAGCAGAAAAGTTATGCTTAATACCATGTTTATCACAAAATTTATTAAAATTTTCATTTGAAAACTCTCCCCCATGATCACTTTGAATACAAGAGATGAAATAGTCTTTTCATTTTGAATTTGTTTCGCAAATTTCTTAAGCATATGGAAAGTATCAGATTTTAATTTTAAAAATATTGTCCAGGTAAATCTTGAGTAAATCATCTACTATAACCAGTGCATATACATTCCCCCCTAAACTCATAGTTCTAGAAGGACCAAAGAGATCCATGTGCAAAAGTTCAAGAGCTCTTGATGTTGAAACAATATTTTTCTACAAAAATGAATTCTTTACTTGCTTGCCCTTTTGGCATGCATCACATACTTTGTCTTTCACAAACTTAAGTTTAGGTAAGCCAATTACAAGATCTTTAGAAATCAATTTATTAAGGTGATTCATATGAATATGAGCTAACCTCGTATGCCACAACCAGGAATCATTCTCTTTAGAAATTAAACAACAATTTTTAGCAGAATTAGTATCTAACATGTAAACATTGTTGATTCTCTTACCAGTGATCAGCACCTGTTCTGAATGTGATTTGATAATTTGACATTGATCTTGACCAATGATAACTTTGTGTCCTTTATCACACAGCTGGCTAATACTGATCAAATTATGTTTTAAACCCTCAACATGTAATACATTGTTAATAATACCTGATTATGTGCATTTGATGTCACCTATTCCAAGAATTCTTCCTTTGTTATTATCCCCATAGACAATAGTCCCACCATTCTTTGGTTTTAAATTGTAAAACTTTGTAATATCACCTATCATAAGTTTAGAACAGCCGCTATCAAGGTACCAGACATCTTCAGTTTGTTGTGCCTGAAAGAGAAATTAGTATAATTGCAGTACAACTAATATAGAATCGAAACAATCAATTAATTGTACACTGAAAGCAAAATATTAATCGATTAATTTGTTATTAAATCGATTAATCTTGTTCTGGAAAGAATATATCAGAATAATAATCAATTAAATCGAGAAATAATCGATTAAATTTGGCCTTTTAATGATTTTAACTGATGTAAATCCTTTTTAATCGATTAAAACAATCATACTAAATATCCTGAGAGCATTTTAATCGATTAATTCATATTTTAATCGATTAAAATTGTACGAACAACTTTTCTGGTATACTCTGTAAGTGGAATTAATCGATTAAAACAGTTTTATATCAATTAAAATACACAGTCCATGAATCCAGAAACAAGGTTTGTTGATTGGGTACCAAAGAACTTCCAGATTTTGTTCCTACAAAACAGATTTAACATATATCTGGTACCCTTTTTATAATCATTGGGTCCAATCAGGTTATTTGAAATGAATTCTTGGGAATCCACTTCATTCTACCTCTTGGTATAGCATATTTCTTGATTCTACAAAATTTCATAGAATGACCTCTTTTCATCCAATAAAAGCATGTAATAAATGGTGACGAAACATATTTACTATATGCAAAATAGTTTTTAAATTCTCTAGTTTTCTTTCCAACAAGAGGTGTAAAACCAATACCACCACGATCAATAACCAACTTTTGAGAATCAAGTATAACATCAAGACTGGTTTTTCTTTGTGCAAGTTTAGATGCAGTTTTTATTAAATATGAAGCACTTGGTGGATTTGATGAAGACATATTCGAGTTGATATAGTTTAGTTTGTGGGTGTGTAGATGAATAGGTTAGAAGTTTAGAACTTAATCTCTTGATATGCCAATAGATCTTGTGATAAGCGCCTTAAAATGATGCATCTCAGTGAAATCATTTTTCTGCATGAAAAACTAACATATAAGCATTAAAAGAACAAACTAAGTTTTTCAATCTGTTGAAAAGAAATTTCAATCTGTTAAAATCACTTAAACATAAGAAATGTTCTTATAGATTCGAAATATCAATTGGTTGAATCGCAGAATCAACAGTTTAAAATATTCTTAATGAATTTTTCAAATATCAAAGGTTTCGCATTTTCAAATTGTTAAAATAATTTTTAAACTATTGAAACACAAAAACTATTTTTTTTCAGTCTAAGTGTTTTTCAAAACTTCAATCTATTGAAATACTTTTCAATCTGTTAAAACAGAGAGACTATTTTTTCTGACTAAGAGTCTACAGGATTTCAATCTGTTGAAAGGTTTTTTAATCGATTGAAACAGAGAGCTGTCATTCTTCATTAAGCTATTTCAATCCATTGAAAACACGAATCAATTGATTGATTGAAGTTTTAAATGAAATCAATCGATTGAAACGTCGTTTTAATCAATTGAAATACATTCTGATCGATCATAATTCGATTCTAATTGATCATAACTTGTTCTAATCAATCATAATGCTGTTCTGATTGATCATTTGCGTCTCTGAATCAGTTTTTATCAGTTTAAACGTTCTGATTCTCTCTTTTACTCTATAAATACAGATTTGATCTATCTTTTGATATATACAATTTGAGAAAACATTTGAAAGCAATCTTTGAGCAATCATATTCGTGACTTTCTTTGAGCATTTAGAATCTTTTCATATCATAAGGTGCTTTGATCAAGATTGTTGTTAATCAAAGAGAGAAAGTGCTTGAGTTAGAATTGCTTCTGGACAATTGTACTCGATAAAGCTTCGATCCGTGTTTTTTCTTTTCATACTCTTGTGTAAAGTGTGGTTTTGTAGATTGGTTTTTGATCTACACTCGGTTACGATGAATCGGATTTGGTTACTCGGGAGGTTTCAAGAGTCTATCTTGTGGGTTTGTAAGATAGTTCTTGGGGTAGATTGGTGAATATTTACTCGGTTGTATTTTTCATTGGAATTAGTGGAACTTGGCAGATTTGTCAAGAACTGGATGTAGCTCCGGTAAAGAGTGAACCAAGTATAAATTGTTGTGTTGAATTTCTTCTTTCATCTCTTTTATTTCTTGTCTATTTACTTGCCGTGATTAAAATCAAACCTACCTACACGAGAATTAAATAAAGGTAATTCATTCTTCCAAGAGAAAGTAAGTTTTGTGAAAAAGTTTTCTAAAGTTCAATTCACCCCCCTCTTGAACTCAACCATTAATTCTTTCAATTGGTACCAGAGCTGGTTCTTGTAAGTTACTCAAGAATTCGGTCCAAGAATGGTCGAGGGAAAGATGAATTTTTCGAAGGAGCCTCCATAAACAAGCCTCCTCTTTTTCTCGGTGTGAATTATTCTTTCCGGAAGGTTAGAATGAAAATCTTTATTGAATCTCTTGATAGAGGTATTTGGGAAACAATTGTTAATGGTCCTTACAAACCAACTCATACAAGTGGATGGTAAAGTAGTTGAGAAAAATTGGGCTGAATTGACTTATGCGTGAAAATAGGAGAGTCCAATATGATTATACTCGCTAAAAATATTATTACCTCTGCTTTAAATCTTGATGAGTTTTTCGGGGTGTCTCAATGTGCCTCTGCCAAAGAGATGTGGGAAATTCTAGAGGTCACACATGAGGGTACATCCGACGTGAAAAGGGCAAGAAAGCATGAGTTAATCAGGGACTATGAATTGTTCAAAAGGTAGCAAGGAGAAACAATTGCGGATGTACGTAAAAGATTCACGCACATAGTCAATCATTTAATTGGGCTAGGAAAGACTTTTGAAAAGGAAGAGTTGAACATCAAAATCTTGAAGTGTTTGGACAGAACTTGGCAACCAAAGGTGACAGCTATATCGGAATCAAGAGACTTGACTCGAAATGACTACTGCTTCACTATTTGGTAAGTTAAGGGAACATGAGTTGGAAATCAATCGGTTCAAAGAACAAGAGAATGCAGAGAAGAAAAGCGTAAACATTGTTCTCAAGACGATTGAAGAAAACAATCGAGTCTCGAAGAAGATGAATCCGAGAATCTAACTCTGTTGGTTAAGAAGTTTGGAAAATTTCTTAGAAGAAAGAACAGAACTGGGCAAGTTAAAAGGTACACCGATAAAAAGACCGACTCCATTCAAAATACCGTTACTTGTTATTCTTGTGGTAAGCGTGGACACATAAGAAGTGAATGTCCGAAAAGACCAAGAATCGGAACAAGAAAGAGTCAAAGTACAAAGGGAAAAAGGCCTACATAGCTTGGCAAGATAATGATTCATCCTCCAGCTTCGCATCCGAAGGTGAAGAGGTGAACCTATGTTTGATGGTCGGCTGTGAATCCTCTTCATCACATGTAAGTTCAACTCCCACGTAAAATGAAATGAATTACAAGCACATTACTAAATGCTTTCAATGAAATGCATAGTGAAGCCAGTAAATTTATCTCATACAAATAATCGGTTAAAAGGACTAAACAACCGGTTAGAAAATAGGGTTAAAATTCTGGAAAAAGAGTTATTAGAAAGCAAAACAGATATAGAACATCTTGAAATAATCTATTCATCTCGCTGATAATGCTGCTGCTAACAAGAATTGTGAAAAGTGTATTCTTCTATAGAATAAGGTTGATTACTTGATTAAAACCTTGTCTAAGTTTACTCAAGGAAAAGAGAATTTAGATGCACTTCTTGGGTCTCAAAACCGTGTTTTTGAACATACTCGGAATCGGGTACAAACCTAAGGTTGGGGTGAAAACTAAAAAGTATTTGAACTTCTTTTCCTTTAGAAAAGCAACAACATCCCCTTTCTCATCTTGTCATTACTGCATGAAAAAAGGACATACTGTAAAATTCTGTCATGCTAGGAAATATTTTGTGCCACAAGGTAGAATGAGATGGGTTCCAAAACATGTTAAACGTAAAATTTGACTCCTAAGGACCCAAAATATTTAAGGGTACCAAATACTTGATGCTTGATCTTTCAGGAACAGCAACAAGAGTCCCTTTGGTACCTGGACAGCGGATGCTCAAGGCACATGACAGGTGACATTTCAAAATTTCAGAAACTAAGATTGAAGAATGGAGGTCACGTGACTTATGGAGACAACAACAAGGGAAGAATTCTAGGTTCTGGAGATATCGGAGATGGTGAATCAGTAACCATTCACAATGTTCTTCTTGTTGAAGGTCTCAAGCACAACCTAATCAGGATAAGTCATTTATGTGATCTTGGTCACAAAGTTATCTTCAAACCACAAAAGTGCCTAATCTGTGAGCCGAATCCGACACTGTAATGTTGGTAGGTAAGAGGTTAAACAATATTTACATGTTAGATATCAAGCATTCTATATCATCTCAAAGTTGTCTTCTTACTAAAGAAGAAGAATCTTGGTTATGGCATAGAAGGCTTGCTCATATTCATCTTAATCATCTTGACAAACCGATTTCTAAAGAGTTAGTTATCGGGCTACCTAAGCTTCGAATTTTGAAAGACAAAATCAGTGAAGCTTGTTTGAAAGGTAAACAAACTAGAAAATCCTTTTCAAACAAAAACATTGTTTCTACTTCTAGACCTTTGGAACTGCTTCACATGGATTTGGTTGGTCCTTCAAGGAATAAAAGCCTAGGCGGTAATCTCTATATCATGGTAATTGTTGATGATTTTTCCAGCATTTACCTGGACTATCTTTCTAAAAGCCAAATCTGATTCTTACAAATCTTTCAAAAAGCTTGCCAAGGTTTTACATAATGAAAAAGGGTACTTCATTACATCTATTCAAAGTGACAATGGTGGAGAATTTGTAAATGAAAAGTTTGAATCATTTTGTGAAAAGTTTGGCATAAAACACAATTTTTCTCGCTCCAAGAACTCCTCAACAGTAACTGTGTTGTGGAAAGAAAGAACAGATCCATTGTGGAACTTGCTAGAACAATGCTTTGTGAAAATTCTTTACCTAAATATTTTTGGGCAGATGCAAGAAACACCGCTTGTCATGTTTTGAATAGAGTCTTGATTAGACCCATGCTCAAGAAAACCCCATATGAATCTGTATAAAGGAAGAAAACCCAACATAAACTATTTCGTGGTTTTTGGATGTACGTGTTTTGTTTTAAACAATGGGAAAGAAAATATTGGCAAGTTTGATGAAAAATCTGATAAAGGAATCTTTCTTGGTTATTCTACTAACGACCATGCATATAGAATCTACAATTTAAGACTCGAAATCGTTGAAGAATCAAGACATGTTGTTTTTAATGAGTCTCCTCGAGTGTTGCGTAATAGAACAACAGTACTCGCAGATGATGAAGATGTAACTGATAATTCTTATCGCTTAAAATATCCCAAGTAGCTCAGATCGACTCATCGTCAAAGAAGGTGATCAATCAGCTTGATCCTGCAAAAGCTGATCCACCAAGAATTATCGAAGAACAGGAAGAAGATGTCCTGGAAGAGCTTCCTAAAGAATGGATTGTTCCAAGAGATCTTTCTCTAGACAATATCATCGGGCAAATCAATAAGGGAGTATCCACTAGACATTCTCTTAATCAATTCTGCAATCATATGGCATTCATTTCACAAATAGAACCTAAAACTCGTTAAAGAAGCATTAAATGATGAATATTGGGTTAGTGCCATGCATGATGAGCTTAATCAGTTTGAAAGGAATAACGTGTGGGAATTAGTTCCTAAAACCAAAGATATCAATGTAATTGGTACTAAGTGGGTATTCAAAAACAAACTAGATGAACACGGCATTATCACTAGAAATAAAGCTAGGTTGGTAGCCAAAGGGTATAACCAACAGGAGGGTATTGATTTTGATGAAACCTTTGCACCTGTAGCTAGACTTGAAGCCGTCAGATTATTATTAGCTTATGCTTGTATAAGTGGTTTCGGATTACTACGTATGGATGTCAAGAGTGCCTTTCTAAATGGACTCATCAATGAAGAAGTTTATGTTTCTCAACCTCCTGGTTTTGAAAATCACAAGCATCCCGACCATGTCTACAAATTGAAAAAGGCTCTTTATGGTTTAAAGCAAGCTCCTAGACAATGGTATGAGAGGTTAAGTAACTTCTTAATTGATCAAGGATACAAACGAGGTGAAGTTGATAAAACCTTATTCATTAAAAAATCTGGAACCGACATTATTCTCGTGCAGTGTATGTTGATGATATCATTTTCAGCTCTACTAATAATGCATTGTGTAATAAGTTTGTTAAGGAAATGCAAAGTGAATTTGAAATGTCTATGATGGGAGAATTGAATTTCTTCCTTGGTCTCCAGTGTTAAGCAATTAAAAAATGGCATATTCCTAAGTCAATCTAAATACCGCAATGAGTTGTTGAAAAAATTTGATATGCACAATTGCAAAGAATCCTCTACACCCATGTCTACTAACTCGCTGCCTAGATTTAGATGAAAAAGGGAAATCTGTTGATCAAACAAAATATAGAGGTTTGATTGGTTCTCTGCTATATCTAACTCGCTAGTAGGCCTGACATTATGTTTAGTGTGTGCCTTTGTGCTAGATTTCGTGCAAATCCAAAGGAATCACATCTTACCGCCGCTAAAAGGATTCTCAAGTACCTTAAAGGAACCGTTAATGTCTGACTATGGTATCCTGAAGGTGCATCTCTTAAACTTGTTGGATTTTCTGATTCTGACTTTGCAGGATGTAGATTGGACGTAAAAAGTACCTCCGGTACATGTCATTTACTCGGGAAGCAGCCTCATATCTTGGCACAACAAAAAGCAAGCATGTGTTGCTCTTTCAACTGCAGAGTCTGAATACATTGCAACTGGGAGTTGTTGTGCTCAAAGTATCTATCTTAAACAACAACCGAAAGATTATGGAGTGGCTCTTTACATGGTACCTCCGGTTTGTGATAATACTAGTGCAATAAATCCGACTAAGAATCCTATTCAACACTCTAGAACTAAGCATATTGAAATTAGACATCACTTTATTAGAGAACATGTATCTAGGGGTGATTGTGAAATCTTATTCATTGAATCGAAAACAAGCTAGTCGACTTATTCACTAAACCACTTCCTAGAGATAGACTTAATATGCTTAGAACTGAATTAGGAATTCGGATATATCTAGTATTGAATAATTGATTCTTTATTGTGATTATGTTTTTTTAACAGGTTGATAACATGCTCAATCGATTAAAATTATCCGAAAATCTTGAAATTATTTGTTTTAATCGATTGAAATTATGAAATAATCTGTTGATTTTCTGATTATCTATCTCTCGCTCATGATATGTTACCAGCTCAATCGATTAAATGAGCTTTTAATCGATTTATTTCAAGTAACCTTGTAGCTCGCATGTTTTCATCTATAAATCAATCGATTAAATCTTCGATTCAATCGATTTAATTCACTTTTGATGCTCTGCATGTTTTTCTTTCATAAATAAATCAATTAGATCTTCGATTCAATCGATTTATTTTACTTCTAATAATCTGCTTCTATATCGTAAATTGAAAAATCAATTGATTTCATGAAAAATCAATTGGTTAATTTTTTCTAGGGTTAGTTGTGTATGCGCTTCCTCTAAACAATTACCGCAGATTGGATTGAATGCATTTACAACTAGATAAACTTCAGCTACTCTCTTAAATATCAGAGATATCCAATAAAAGTCGATCGACCTCGATTGGATATCAAATGTGAGGGTAATTAAGATGCACAAGTAACAATTCTCTCTCTCTCCACCTTTACCATCCTCGCGCACAAGGCAGCAGCAGATAGAAACATTAAAGACAAAATTGTGAAGATGAAGGGACCAGGTGTTCTCATTTCAACTTAAGCATACAATAGTTTTTGAATAGCTTATACTTTCTTCTTGAAAACATTCTCTCTTCTCTATTTTCCTTCGTTCATTCCACAAATCAGCATGCTCAAATGCACCAAATCCGGAAGGAAGAAGTTCAAGAAAGGAGAGTCCTCTCGCGCAATGCAAGAACCAACCGTAGGAGGGCGCATTGAATCATGGTTCAACTGGAACCAAGAGAAGATGGATTTGTTCATTCATGAAATGAGCAGGAAACAAATCAATATACCCAAGGTTCTAAAATTTTCATGGTTTGATGTCGAAGGTTTCGTAGGGGTTCTGAAACTATCGCAACATCGAAACTTCGAAATTTCTCGAACTAAATGGTAGGATTTACCCCGACTCGATTAAAGTCTTTTTCACCAACTTGTCATTTGAAGGGTCTACTCTAAAAACTCAAGTCAAAGGAGTGGACATTGAAATTACTCCCAATGTCCGGAAAGAGGTTGTTGGACTCAAGGATGAAGGTGTAAAAGTCACCAAAGGGTATACCTCTAAGTAGAAGAATTTAACAAAGTTCAAGTACTTTCGTTCTTGTCTCGAAGAATAGGCATGACTCCATAAGTTCCTTCAACACTCGGAAAGTTGAAGCTTGAGGAAAGGGTACTCGCGTTCATTAAGTCCTGGCAGCTCACACCCGTGGGGAGCAATCATGCAAGTACTAAATGAAGGAGATTTGGTATCGATGTACCGCATTCACCACGTAATAAGGGTGAACTGGGTTTTTGTCATCAAGGACCACATGATCAAAGCAAAAAGGCTAAGTGATTTCAGGTATCCTTATGCAATATTGATTTCTAAATTTTTAACTCATTTTGGTGTTGATTTGGAAGGTGAATTAGTTGAAACTGTTCGTCCCACAAATGAGGTCAATAATTCTGTCCTTCATAAAATGGGGTTCATTAAAATTGACGGTGAATGGATTTCCAAAGAAGAAGCAGGAAGAGAAGAAGAAATTGAAGAAGAAGAGCAAGAGGAAGATGTCAATACTCGGTGTCCCAGCTCGAAAGAACCATGCTACATCGGATGAATGAACTGCAAACCAATCAAAGGAGGCACATGGAGATGACGGTTGCTCTGCGGGCTCGTCAGCATTATCTCGGATGAAAATTTCATTGCCGCATTTCAACACATTGACAACCAATTGGAAGATATCTACAACAGGATTGTTGATCTGCAGCTTAATCAAGGTCCCGGAACGAGGATGAATGAAGTCTTATTTGTTCTTATTTCTTTTCTTTTTATTTTTGGGTACCTATGTGGTACTATTGGATCAGTAACTAAAACACTTTATTTGATGCGATCAAATAGGGGAGAAGTGTTTGCTTAAAATCGTCACTACACACACACCACAAAATCATATATGTCTCTCTTCTCGTTATTGAATTGTGCAGGTGCAGTGGATATTTGTCTCCATCAAATAGGGGAGATTGAAGCACTTGGTGGATTTGATGAAGACATATTCGAGTTGATATAGTTTAGTTTGTGGGTGTATAGATGAATAGGTTAGAAGTTTAGAACTTAATCTCTTGATAGGCCAATAGATCTTGTGATAAGCGCCTTAAAATGATGCATCTCAGTGAAATCATTTTTCTGCATGAAAAACTAACATATAAGCATTAAAAGAACAAACTAAGTTTTTCAATCTGTTGAAAAGAAATTTCAATCTGTTAAAATCACTTAAACATAAGAAATGTTCTTATAGATTCGAAATTTCAATTGGTTGAATCGTAGAATCAACAGAGTTAAAATATTCTTAATGAATTTTTCAAATATCAAAGGTTTCGCATTTTCAAATTGTTAAAATATTTTTTAAACTCGTTGAAACACGTAAACTATTTTTTCGAGTCTAAGTGTTTTTCAAAACTTCAATCTGTTGAAATACTTTTCAATCTGCTAAAACAGAGAGACTATTTTTTCTGACTAAGAGTCTACAAGATTTCAATCTGTTGAAAGGTTTTTTAATCGATTGAAACAGAGAGCTGTCATTCTTCATTAAGCTATTTCAATCCATTGAAAACACGAATCAATCGATTGATTGAAGTTTTAAATGAAATTAATCGATTGAAACGTCGTTTTAATCAATTGAAATACATTCTGATCGATCATAATTCGATTCTAATCGATCATAACTTGTTCTAATCAGTCATAATGTTGTTCTGATTGATCATTTGCGTCTCTGAATCAGTTTTTATCAGTTTAAACGTTCTGATTCTCTCTTTTACTCTATAAATACAGATTTGATCTATCTTTTGATATATACAATTTGAGAAAACATTTGAAAGCAATCTTTGAGCAATCATATTCGTGACTTTCTTTGAGCATTTAGAATCTTTTCATATCATAAGGTGCTTTGATCAAGATTGTTGTTAATCAAAGAGAGAAAGTGTTGAGTTAGAATTGCTTCTGGACAATTGTACTGATAAAGCTTCAGTCCAGGTTTTTTCTTTTCATACTCTTGTGTAAAGTGTGGTTGTGTAGATTGGTTTTTGATCTACACTGGTTACAATGAATCGGATTTGGTTATCGGGAGGTTTCAAGAGTCTATCTTGTGGGTTTGTAAGATAGTTCTTGGGGTAGATTGGTGAATATCTACTGGTTGTATTTTTCATCGGAATTAGTGGCACTTGGCAGATTTGTCAAGAACTCGGATGTAGCTCTGGTAAAGAGTGAACCAGTATAAATTGTTGTGTTGAATTTCTTCTTTCATCTCTTTTATTTCTTGTCTATTTACTTGCTGTGATTAAAATCAAACCTACCTACACAAGAATTAAATAAAGGTAATTCATTCTTCCAAGAGAAAGTAAGTTTTGCGAAAAGTTTTCTAAAGTTCAATTCACCCCCCTCTTGAACTCAACCATTAATTCTTTCAAAATACGCTAATTTCTTTTGTAGCTCAGGACAATTTTCACAATCTTTATCATTACACATGCAATCATAATTATTACCTATTTCTATATTTTCATTCTTAGTTTCTTCATCAACAATTTTCTTTTCAAGAAGAGTGATTTTATTTTCTAATAAACTATTCAAGCTTTTTAATCTTTGGTTTTCAATTTCTAATTTTTTTGTTGCTGCATGCATTTCATAAAAAGCATCTTGTAATGAACTATAATTCATAGTAGTTGTTGAAGAATCAAAACTTACACTAGACATGGGAGAAGTTGAATTGACCATCAAACATATCTTTGTTATTTCTTCATAAGCCATTTCAAGAGTTTTCCACATCTGTGCAGCAGTTTGACAATGAGATATCCTGAAAAATTCATTTCTGTTAAGTGCAGATGTGATGATATTCTTAGCAGTACAATCATCTTGAATTAGTTTATTTTCACAATCATTCAAACTAGACCATTCTCTGTTAAAAACATAAGTTCCTTGTTCAATAATATTCCAAACATTTATATAAATAGATTCAATAAAGATCTTCATTCTTATCTTCCAAAATGAATAATCTATACCACAAAACAATGGAGGTCTATCAATACAAGCACCCTCAGAAAATTTATTTCTAGCCATTTGGATCGAAAGACTTGAGTAAATTTCAAGAACCTTGCTCTGATACCAATTGTTAGAAAAGGAGGCTGAGATCAAGAGGGGGGGTGAATTGATCTTTGAAAGATTTTCGCAAATTACAGATTATCTAATTCAAAGATTAAGAGTTCTGACAAATTCTTGAATCAAACAAAACAAACAATCAAAGTAAAGGCAACGACAAAATTAAAGAGAGAAAGGTTTAGAAAGATACAACCAAGATTTATACTGGTTCACCCAATCCCAGGGCTATGTCCAGTTTCTAGCCAAATTCTAGTTGAGTTCATTTAGATTGAATGTTTTACAGATTACAATTCCAATCACACACTCAATCTACCACAAGAACCAAAATTCCAGTCCTTGCACCTAAACCTTCACTAAGAACCAACTTTCAGTTCTTGAACAACCCTGCAGCCAAATTCCAGCCACAGAAACCAGTGCCCACACTTCTAGGCACCCACAATACAGTAAAGAAAAGTAAAGAAACAAAGGGAAGAAACTAGAACACTCAAACCCGGTTTATGCAGCTCTGCAAAATGAGTTTCTTCACCAAAAGAATGCAAAATTTGCCTCAAGAAAGAACATCGAAAAACTTCACAAAACTTGCGTGATTCTTTCTTGAAAGTAACTCTTATGATTGCTTGATTGATTGCTCAAAGGTGTGTTTTAAAAGACTCAAGCAATCCTGTTTATATAGAAGATTTTTCAAACTGCTGGCTTAATTAATCTGTTAAAACAATCTTTTAATCTGTTAAAAGTCTTGAATTAATCTGTTTTAACTTCTTTTAATCTGTTAAAATGTTCTTGATCATTTTCCAGATTTGTTTTAACCGATACGACAACGTTTATATCAATTAAAACACTTTGTAAAAAATCCTTCAAATTGTTTTAATCGATTATTTCACCTTTTAATCGATTAAAATACTGTAAAATGTTTTCATAAAACTTTCTAAGTGATTTTAACTGATAACAATCTGTTTTAATCGATTAAAACACTTTGGAAAAAATCTCTTAGTTATTTTAATCGATTATTTCGTATTTTAATCGATTAGAATTCTGCCAAAAAGTTTCCTAAAACTTTCTAAGTCATTTTAACTGATAACAAACTTGTTTTAATCGATTAAAACATTCTGGAAAAAATCTCTTAGTTGTTTTAATCGATTAATTCGCATTTGCATCGATTAAAATACTGACAGAACATCTTTCAAAACATTTCAAGTTATTTTAATCGATTATTTTGAGTTTGTATCGATTAAAATTCTGCCAGAACACTTTTCAAAACATCTTAAGTCATTTTAATCGATTATTTCGATTCTACATTAGTGAAAATACTGGTAGAAGGTTTTCAAAAACTCTTTTAATGAAAACAATCGATTATTTCGAAGACATATCAATTAAAATAGTTCAAGTGTATGTTTTAAAAGGTTTTAATTGATTATTTTGAAAACCTATCAGTTAAAAACTTGTTACGAAAGTGTTAAGAACATTTTAACCGATAAAACTCATACAATATCAGTTAAAACCGTTTACTTAAAAAAACATTTAACAAAATACTTTGTTTTTAACATATTAAACACTTTTTAGAGGCATTTGCAAAATCTTTTAAATGATGAAACCTCATGCAGCAGAGAGATATGAATGATTATACCTATGTATAGATGCAAACACTACAAAAAAAAAGTCTATTACCTACGGAATATTACCTACGGATACAAATCCGTAGGTAAATTTTACATTACCTACGGATATTACCCACGGATAAAAATCCGTAGGTAAATTTTACATTACCTACAGATATTACCCACGGATGAAAATCCGTAGGTAAATTGTACATTACCTATGGATATTACCTACGGAATTCTATCCGTAGGTAATTATCCATTACCTACGGATATTACCCACGGATAAAAATTCGTAGGTAAATTGTACATTACCTACGGATATTACCTACGGAATTCTATCCGTAGGTAATTATCCATTACCTACGGATATTATCTGTAGATAATGTAATTCGTGGATAATTCCGTAGGTAATTACCTACGTAAATACTATCCGTAGGTAAAGTGTACATTACCTACGGATATTACCTACGGAATTCTATCCGTGAGTAATTATCCATTACCTACGGATATTTTCCGTAGGTAATATCATCCGTGGGTAATTCCGTAGGTAATTACCTATGGAATTACTATCCATAGATAAATTATATTAAACTAAAAAAATTGTCACTAGCAAGAATCGAACCCAAGTACCTTAAAATTAAAAACTCGATACTTCAACCACTAAACTATTAGGATATTCTAATAATAATTTACAACTAAATTATACTTATATTAATTCGTGTAAATATATAAATATATAAATATATAAATATATAAATATATAAATATATAAATATATAAATATATAAATATAAAATATATAAATATATAAATATATAAATATATAAATATATAAATATATAAAATATATAAATATATAAATATATAAATATATAAATATATAAATATATAAATATATAAATATATAAATATATAAATATATAAATATATAAATATATAAATATATAAATATATAAATATATAAATATATAAATATATAAATATATAAATATATAAATATATAAATATATAAATATATAAATATATAAATATATATAAATATATAAATATATATAAATATATAAATATATAAATATATAAATATATAAATATATAAATATATAAATATATAAATATATAAATATATAAATATATAAATATATAAATATATAAATATATAAATATATAAATATATAAATATATAAATATATAAATATATAAATATATAAATATATAAATATATAAATATATAAATATATAAATATATAAATATATAAATATATAAATATATAAATATATAAATATATAAATATATAAATATATAAATATATAAATATATAAATATATAAATATATAAATATATAAATATATAAATATATAAATATATAAATATACAAATATACAAATATACAAATATACAAATATATAAATATACAAATATATAAATATACAAATATACAAATACATAAATACATAAATACGAAATAGAAATACAATACAGAAATACATAAATACATAAATACATAAATACATAAATACATAAATACATAAATACATAAATACATAAATATTTAAATATTTAAATATTTAAATATTTAAATATATAAATATATAAATATATAAATATATAAATATATAAATATTTAAATATATAAATATATAAATATATAAATATATAAATACATAAATATATAAATATATAAATATATAAATACATAAATATATAAATACATAAATATATAAATACATAAATACATAAATACATAAATATATAAATACATAAATATATAAATACATAAATACATAAATATATAAATATATAAATATATAAATATATAAATATATAAATATATAAATACATAAATATATAAATACATAAATATATAAATATAAATATATAAATATATAAATACAAATATATAAATGTATAAATATATAAATATATAAATATATCAAAATATAAATATATTTTATATTTATATATATTTTATATTTATATATATTTTATATTTATATATTTTATATTTATATATTTACACGGATAAAAATAAATATAATTTATTTGTAAATTATTTTCAAAATAACCTAATAGCTTAGTGGTTGGAGTATCAGCCTCCAACTCGAGGTATTGGGTTCGAATCCTGCCAATGACAATTCCCTTAATCTAATAATAAATAAATGTTTCGAAAATATAATATAAAGGGGAGGGGGTTCTAGGTAATAATAAAAAATAAGGGAGGGGGTTGTAATAAATAAAAATATTTTGTTAAGGTAAGTGCATTACCTACGGATTATAATCCGTAGGTAATTACCTACGACCAAATTACCTACGGAATATCTACGGAAAGAAATCCGTAGGTAAAGTGACATTACCTACGGATTTTTGTCATTACCTACGGATTTTACCCGTAGATAATAAGCGTTTTTTTTGTAGTGAGACTCACTAATCATTCTACCCTTTTGACCAAGTAACTCTTGGCTGCAACAGAATAGCCTTTGACTTCATTTTGACTTCATCAAATCAACAAGATCTTCGTGTAATCAAATGATTCAATAAGATCTTCATCACTTTCAGAACTCTTACCCTAACTGACATGGATAAAAAAGAACTTTGACACCCGGTCAACTCCGATACGGTGAAGAAGTATTATGCTTGAAGGGCATTGCTCATGACCCGCCAGGATGAAAACTCGCAAAGGGCATCTTGGGCAAAAGTTAGGGTCCACTCGCCTCACTAGGATATGTCCTAGGAAGAATTTAGAGGCTTTTCCAAAAAAAAGGAAGAAGGAAGAAAAGGGGAAGAAGAGAAGAAAGAAAAATCCCCTAAGAGCAATGGTTACCTTAGTCGAAAACCGAATGGCGGCTAAGGCCACACCCTTCCAAAAGCAAGCAGCCTTGTATAGTCTTCACGCCGGGCTCGAGCATCTCAACTAAGGCAATTAGGAGTATTAGGGGAGAAAATATCATAAGACATGATTGTTGAAGCCCATACAGTGTAGGCAACCTGGGCCAGCCGTTCTTCTAAATTCCATTTGTAATCCTTCTGCGAAAATAATAAACCTTTACTCATACATATCAATAAAATTCTCATTCATTTCATTTCTCTTGACCAGTTTATGAAATTGCCTCTACATTGATAAATCATAAATATGTGCAAAGTCATTTTGTCAATGTCTTTTCATGCATCATAAACGAGGAAGGATTGAAAAAGAAAAAGAAAAAGAAAGATAAAAAGAATGATGTCTGCTAGGAGATTCTTAGGAAAAAATTAGGACAGCCTGCTAGATCGAAAACCTGCAAAGGGCGATCTAGGCAAAAGTTAAGGCACTCATAAAAACGAAAAAGCCCGCTAAGATATCCTAGGAAAAATTAAGGCAGCTCACTAGATCGAAAACCCCAAAAAGACGGTCTAGACAAAAGATAGGGCTTAATAAAAAGAAAATCAATAAAATAAGAGCCCATCAGCATAATCATGAAAGTCCAACAGGAGAATGCCAGTCACTTTCCTATATGCATCAAATAAAAATAGATTGCATTTAAGGCATCCACACAAGTAGTCGCACAAAACGACTTTATCAAAATCAAAAAACAAAAAAATAAAAATCACCTCAGATAAATAACCAAAAATGAAAAGCATTCATGCATATAAGGAGACTAGCTCCATGTTTGTGTTTGAAAACAGGAAGCACCCAAAACAATTCTCCAAATGAAGCTCCCCTCAAGAAAACAGAGCAAGTCATCATGCGACTCAGCAGAATAAGAGCTTCTAGAAGCCAAAGCTCCAGCCGCCATCCTTCTACCCAATAAAGAAGGCACAATCATCAGAATAAGAAAAGTCGACGGAAAGGCTCGATTATCCCCAAGCGGATCACTGCCTACTCTAGAGGGAAATAAAAATAGTTCCACACGGCTCAGCATCGCCGCCACATGAGTCAGTAGGCATACTCACCCATTCTCCACCACATTCATCAAAGGAGAATAAAGGCTACACAAAAAGCCCATCAACCAACAGAATAAAAAGGGAAAATCCGTAAGTGGGTCACATTAGAAAAGGGAAAATCAACAAAAGAGAAGGAATAAAAAATTCCATTTCAACCAACAGAATAAGAGTTTCGCAAAGCCAGCTCACACTAGCATATAACAAGGAGTCAAAACTCCATCCCCTAGGGGGCAAACCAAAATCAGATCCTCAGGAAGGCAATAAATCCCCGGTGGATCATAAAAAAAGAGAGAGAAAACATCATCCCCAGTGAGCCTACAACAAAGGCAGTCTACAAATTCACATCCTCAGAGAGTCGCTTGACTGCGCATAGGCAAGACCTGGCGGGCAAAGAGCTAGTAGCCCAAAGTGGAATATCAGCCTATTCAGAGGTAAAATAGTGCAAACACTAAAGCCTTCACTTCAAAAGAAGCATCCGCCTACTCAAGAGGCATCGTCAGAATTAACAAATCCCTAGTGGATTCCTTCCTACCTAATAGGCATTCATAAAAAATCCCCAACGATCAAACAAGGTGGATGTCAGTTGGAAAAATCCAATCCCCAGCAGTCAAGAAGTTGGATGGCTAAAGAAAAAGCCAAAAGCAAAGAATCCCCGACATACCGGATGACTACAACAAAAATTCAAGCAAAAAATATTCAAACAAAAATTACTCCCCATGGAGTCGGTGCATGAGCAAGAGCAGTAAGTCGCCACCACATACATCGTCCGAAAGACCAACTCTGTTGCAAGGGAGTGTCCTGAAGACAAATATTGGTGCATGAGCAAGAGTATTAAGTCGTCACCACATACATCGTCCGAAGGACCAACTCCGTTGCAAGGGAGTGTCCTGAAGAAAAATATTGGCTCATGAGCAAGAGCAATAAGCCACCACCACATACATCGTCTGAAGGACTAGCTTCGTTGCAAGGGAGTGTCCTAAAGCCAAATATCACTGCATGAGATAGAGCAGTAAGCCGTGTCCACTCTATCACAAGGATCAGCAACCACAACAAAAGGGCATCCAAAAGATAGAGTTTTACACGTCGTCCAGAGGATCAACTCCGTTGCAAAGGAGTATCCGAAAGACACAACCCGCCGTCACCACCCGATAGATCAGCTCCGCTGCAAAGGAGTATCTTGAAGGAAAGATGTAAATCATCCAAAGGATCAACCCTGTTGCAAAGAGGTATCCGGATGACATAACCTCCACCGTCCGAAGGGTCAACCTCCACAGCAAGGAAGCATCCTGAAGACAGCACCAGGCTACATTCACAGTCCCGAGGGTCAGCTACCACAACAAGAGGAGCATTTAGAGGACAACCGAGCAAGAGGGTTAGCTCCTTCACCCGCTAATCGACCTTATGGTACGTTAGCCCATAGTTAATTGGTCGGGTGAAGGGGGGGGTAGCTGTAGACCCCAAATCTTGTCTGGCTCCCCAATAAAGCCGAAGATAACCTGTTTCGAAGATGGTCAAGACTTTATTAAGTCCCTAGTTGCTTTTTCTAGGTTCCATTTAAGATAGGAAGGGTTTTTAGAGGCAATAAAAATCACAAATTTCTTCGGAAATAGAAGATGGTTGTCCAGGACAGTCAGACAGTCGTCCATGCCTACTTTAAGGCAATGGACGACCATCCACTTGGCTTAGACAGCAGTCCATGGCAACTTTTTGCTATGGACGGTCGTCCACCCTACATGGATGGTTGTACACCCTACATGGATGACCGTCCACTTTTTCTTGGTGCAGTTCCCTATAAATAGGAGCCCCATTCCTCAAATTTTACACACCTCTCCACTCCTACACTCTCTAGGAAGCCTTTTGGCACTTTAGAGTGACTCTGAGCATTATTCCAGAGTTCGAGTGAGATTTCGATTTCCGTTTAAGGTAGAAATCGGTTAAGGAAGTCTCCTTTTGAGACGTCCAACCCTCGGTAGGGTGGTACTTTTTTTTTTGAGGGAGGAGTGACTCTGTAGAGTGTGGGGACTGCCAAAAAGCGTCCTCAAGTTCGAGATTTATAAAAACTCACTTTGGAGGTTCTCCTTCATATCTCTTCTCTTTTACTGCTTTCTTTTATTGCTTTCCTTGTATGCATTAGATATTAGGATCATATAGACATTTAAATTCTGCAAGTAGATAAAATAATAGGATAAAAATATAGTTTCTTTAAGTATTTATTTTATTAATTAGTCCATCAGAGGGAACCCGAAAGGGGCGTTGTGGGGTGCTAACACCTTCCCCACACGTAACTAACTCCCTTACCCGACTCTAGTTGTAATGGCCAAAGTTGGTTTTTTCTAAAACCAATGCCTTTTTCCCTTTTTGAGTGTTTAAGGCTAAAACACTGGTGGTGACTCCATAGAACCTTTTTCGAAAACTTCATCTTTAAGATCAATCCGGTTATCGGACATCTTAAGAATGTCGACCATCTTTACAAAAAATGCGAGTCATTCATGCTGAACATACAAGGATATGAAGCTTGAAGATTTTGATGATGATTCAAGAACAAAGGACTTAAAGACTTGAAGACTTAGAATCATGTGTATTTACTTGTAATAACTCTGTTTTATGTTTTTGAGTCTGTATAATTAGAGTACAAGATAGCCAACACATAGTCCATCATCTTAAAACTCATTTTTATCATATCCACTCTGTGATAATCGATTATCACTTAGAATAATCGATTATCCTATACTGAAAAATTGTTTTTCTGAAAACCTTACTATGGTAATCAATTATCCCAGCTAGATAATTGATTATTTACACAGATAATTGATTATTCTGGTCTTGTTTTACTCCTCTACGAAAATTGCTCTGTAATAATCGATTATCACTCAAGATAATTGATTATCTATGTCTGTTATGAGTTGTGAAATTCAAATCTGGACCAATTTTCGAAAACCCTATTCCCAATTCTTATGTTTTCGAAAATCATCATTTGTTAGTCCTTATTCTCTCTACTTTAGGTTCTCTAAGGCTCTCTGCAAAATAACAAACTTTTTTCATACAAAAGTTAAGAGCTATGACTGCTAGAGAACTTTTTGTAGGGAAAAAAAGGGGTTTTTGAAAATCTAGTGTGGGCTAGAAGTGATAAGAATCACTGAGTGGGTTTCTTGGTGGATTATGTGTTGTTCGTCTCAAGGAAAAGTTGTTGTTCATCCTTTGTGGATTCAAAGGAGGTGTTCATCTCTTGTGTGACTCAAGAGAGGTGTTTTCTTATCCTTATCTTTTTCTATTTGTAATCTGTTGTAACTTGTGATTATAGTGACAGCGTTAATCCTCTTTTAGAGTGATTAATAACTGGATGTAGGGTCTTTTGATCCGAACCAGTATAAATCATTTGTGTAATCTTCTTTCCCTTTCTCTATTTACATTACAAGTATTTTAATCGGTGAAATTTGGGAAAATTTTTAAAACCCTAATTTTTTTAAAGAAACCAATTCACCTCCCCTCTTGGTTTTTGTCCCTAACGCAAACATTCCGCTGCGCGATTCTAACAAGTGGTATCAGAGCTTGCTTTGATAGTCATTCAAATTTTGAAAATGGCCGGACAAAACCAAACCTTTGTCGAGGGTGCTTCTATCAATAGACCCCCACTTTTTGCGGGGCAAAATTATCCTTTTTGGAAAGTTAGAATGCAAATATTTTTGGAGTCTATTGATAAGGGTGTATGGGATGCAATTGTAAATGGTCATTTTATTCCTAAAATTACTGTAAATGATGTAGAAGAACCTAAACCATTTTCTAGATGGACGGTTGAAGAAAATTGGAAAGCCCAATATGATGTTAGAGCTAGAAATATAATTTCGTCTGCTTTAACCCTTGATGAGTTTTACAGGATATCTATTTGCAAGAGTGCTCAAGAAATGTGGGAAATGTTAAGAGTAACCCATGAAGGTACTGATGATGTAAAAAGAGCACGGAAGAACTCATTGATTTAAGAATATGAAATGTTTATAATGCAACCAGGAGAATCAATTTTTGACATTCAAAAGTGTTTCACACATATTGTGAACCATCTCACCGGGCTAGGTAAGATTTTTGATACTGATGGATTAAATGTAAAAATTCTTAAATCTTTGGATAAGAAATGGCAACCAAAGGTGACAGTCATCACGAAGTCACAAAATCTTGCTACCATGACTATGGTGGCTCTCTTTTGAAATTTGAGAGAGCATGAACTTGAACTTGAGAGGCTAAACGATGAAGAAGGCCAACATCAAAAGAGAAACCTTGCCTTCAAAACTGAAATTTCAAAAAGTAAAAACAAGAAGGAGGAAGAAGACTCTGAAAATGAAGAAGATGAAAACTTGAGTCTTATGATCAAGAAATTTACAAAGTTCATGAAAGCCAAAGGGAAGCAACCTTTCAAAGGTAAGGGAAAGGTAAAAGAAAGTTCTTCCTTAAATTTTAAATGTTATGGTTGTGGTGAAATAGGACATGTAAAATCTGATTGTCCAAACAAGAAAAGTGATGATCATAAAGGTAAGAAAATCTTCGAAAAGAAAGCTTATATAGCTTGGGATGATAGTGATTCAAGTTCGGAGTCAAGTGACTCGGAAGTTGAAGCAAATATTTGCTTGATGGAAAACGACAACATTTCTTCTGACTGTGAGGTAAGTGATTTCGATTGTTCTTCAAGTGATGATGAAAATGATTATGATGCCTTGCATAATGTATATCAAGAGTTGTTTACTGTTTTTAAGGACTTAAAATCTGAATATAAAACCTTGAAAAAGTGTTTGAATAAATAAGAAAAATAAATGGAATCCTGGAAAACAAAAATTGCATGTTTTGAGGAAAAAGGTGATAAACAAATAGCATGTGCATCATGTAAAGAATATGAATATGATTTTGACATACTTAGTCACCTACTTGATAAAGCTAAGAAAGAATTAAGTGATTGTTATAAGGATGAGGTTATTGTACAAACTAGAGAAAATTGTCATGTTCAAATGAAAAAGCCTAAAAGTAAAAGAATCCGAAGAGTATGGATTGAAAAAGGATCTAAATCTTCTTGAAATAAAATTGTATCCTTGGAGTCTTCCATTCTTTGGGCAATTGTTCCTCAAATTCTTCAATAGACTCCTCCTGTTTTTGAAAAATTGTTGATACTGGTAACTTTAACTGATACATTTTATCAGCTAAAAATTCATCATCTGTACTGCACTCAGAATTTTTTTGCATATCTAGGTTAGTTTCATCAAATACAACATGAACTGATTCTTCTACAGTATTTAGTATTTTGTTGAAGATTCTATAGGCATGGCTATTTAATGAATAACCCAAGAAAATACCTTCATCTGATTTGGAGTCAAACTTTCCAAGATTTTCCTTTCCATTGTTCAAAACAAAGACCTTACATCCAAATACTATAAAGTAGTTTATGTTAGGTTTTTTGCCTTTGTATAATTCATAGGGAGCCTTTTTGAGAACAGGTATAAGTAAAACACGGTTTAGTACATGACAAGCAGTACTTACGGCATCAACCCAAAAGTATTTTGGTAATGCTTTTTCATTAAGCATTGTCCTAGCTAACTCTTCAAGAGAACAATTTTTCCTCTCAATTATACCATTCTATTGAGGAGTTATAGGAGCAGAATAATTATGCTTAATACCATGTTTTTCACAAAATTTATTAAAATTTTCATTTGAAAACTCTCCCCCATGATCACTTTGAATACAAGAAATGAAATGGCCTTTTTCATTTTGAATTTGTTTTGCAAATTTTTTAAACATATGGAAAGTATCAGATTTTAATTTTAAAAACATTGTCCAGGTAAATCTTGAGTAATCATCTACTATAACCAATGCATATAGATTCCCTCCTAAACTCATAGTTCTAGAAGGACCAACGAGATCCATGTGCAAAAGTTCAAGCGGTCTTGACGTTGAAACAATATTTTTCTACGAGAAAGAATTCTTTACTTGCTTGCCCTTTTGACATGCATCACATATTTTGTCTTTCATAAACTTAAGTTTGGGTAGGCCAATTACAAGATCTTTAGAAATCAATTTATTAAGATGATTCATATGAATATGAGCTAATCTTCTATGCCATAAGCAGGAATCATTCTCTTTAGTAATTAAACAGCAGTTTTTAGCAGAGTTAGTATTTAACATGTAAATGTTGTTGATCCTCTTACCAGTGATCAATACCTGGTCTGAAAGATTTGACATTGTTCTTGTCCAAAGATAACTTTGTGTCCTTTGTCACACAGCTGACTGATACTGATCAGATTATGTTTCAAACCCTCAACATATAGTACATTGTTAATAATACCTGATTCTGTGCATTTGATGTCACCTATTCCAAGAATTCTTCCTTTGTTATTATCCCCATAGATGACAGTCCCACCATTCGTTGGTTTTAAATTGTGAAACTTTGTAATATCTCCTGTCATATGTTTAGAACAACCACTGTCAATGTACCAGAGATCTTCAGTTTGCTGTGCCTGAAAGAGAAATTAGTGTAGTTACAGTACTAACCGATTAAATGAAGAAGTAATCGATTAATTCTATATTGAAAGCAGAATATTAATCAATTAATTTGAGTTTGAATCGATTAATCTTGTTCTGGAAGAATACATCAGAATAATAATCGATTAAGATGATAAATAATTGATTAAATTTGGCCTTTTAATGATTTTAACTGATGTAAAATCTTTTTAATCGATTAAAACAGAGATGATAAACCTATACTAGAATTCTGGAAACATTTTAATCGATTAATTCGTAGAATAATCAATTAAAATTGTACGGACAACTTTTTGGAACTACTTTGTAAGTGAATTTAATCGATTAAAAAAAATTTATATCAATTAAAATACTCAGTCCATAAACGCAGAAATAATATTCGTTGATCAGGTACCAAAGAATTTCCATATTTTGTTCCTGCAAAACAGATTTATCATATATCTAGTACCCTTTTATAGAATTGTAGGGTCTAATCAGGTCATATGAAATGAATCCTTGGGAATCCACTTCATTCTTCCTCTTGGAACAACATATTTCTTTATTCTACAAAACTTAACAGAATGACCTCTTTTCATACAGTAAAAACATGTAATGAATGGTGATGAAACAGATTTACTGTATGCAAAATAGTTTTTAAATGCTCTAGTTTTCTTTCTAACAAGAGGTGTGAAACTAATACCTAGGGATGACAATTAAACCCGTACCCGTGGGGACCGACCCGTCCTCTCCCCGAGTTTGATGGGGAAAACCCGAGTTGACCGGTGGCGGGGTCGGGTTCGAGTTTTCCCGCTTTAAAAGTTGGGGCGAGGCGGGGATGGGTAATGCAATCCCTACCCCGACCCCGCCCCGTCCCCATCCCGACTTTATATTTAAATTTAAATTTTAAAATATTAATATTTTAAAAGTATTTCGTTTTCTTTTTCTATTACATATAAGATTATTTTTTCATATTTCACCAATTTTTATTTTTCTTCTACCCACTTTTTAATTTTTTTATCTTTTTCAATCTTTTATATCAATTAATTAATTTATTATATTATTCAATCTTTTTCACATTTCCTTAATCTCTCCCATCAATTTGTTTTTTTTTCAATCTTTTCAACCAATTTGATGAACACAAAGTTAATTTTTTTCTTTATCTTTTTCTAAATATTTTACATAAATCTTAGTAGTAACTAATATTAGTTTATTTATAATTTATATTTATTATATCATATTTTTTTATCTTATTATGCTTATTTATCATATATCAAATTTTATCTTAATAAAATAATTGCATTTTAAAGGATTAAAAGAAATTAATAATTTAAACTTTTATTACTTCAAACTAATTAAATAAGAATTAACTTATTAAATATTTTCTTATAAACTATATATTGACAACTTAAAAATGAATTAATAACTTATATATAATTAAATATTTGAATACAATATTATAATAATAATGTTATAAATATTCAAATATTTGAATAATGTGTTATAATAATAATAATAATAATAATAATAATAATGTTATAAATATTAGATATATATATATATATATAAATAAAAAATAAAAAATATTTCTTTTACATATATTTTAATATAAATATAATAAATTAAAATGTATATTTAATTAATAATAAGTATAAATTATAAATATTTATTTATACATAAAAATACATAGTAAAATTAATTTATTATAAATGTAATTATCTTTTTAAAAATAATATAGATCGGGGACGGAGCGGGCGGGGCGGGAACATGAAACCCAGCGGGGACGGGGATGGGGATGTGGACTTAATTTTTAACCCCGGCGAGGATCAGGGGCGGGGACGGGGATTGTTAAAAAAGTCGAGGACGAGGATCGGGGAGGCAAAACCCGCCCCCGCCTCGCCCCGTTGCCATGCCTACCAATACCACCACGATCAATAACCAATTTTTGAGAATCAAGTATAACATCAAGACTGGTTTTTCCTTGTGCATATTTAGATGCAGTTTTTATTAAATATGCTAATTTCTTTTGTAACTCAGTACAATTTTCACAATCTTTTTGATTATTACACATGCAATCAGAATTATTATTACCTATTTTCAGATTTACATTCTTAGTTTCTTCATAAAGAATTTTCTTTTCAAGAAGAATGATTTTGTTTTCTAATATTTTGTTCATGCTCTTTAACCTTTTATTTTCAAATTCTAATCTTTTTGCTACTGCATGCATTTCATGGAAAGCATTTTGTAATGAACTATAATTCATAATACTTGTTGAGGAGTCAGAACATACACTAGATGTTGGAGAATTCGAATTATCCATCAAACATATTTCTGGAATTTCTTCATAAGCCATCTCAAGAGTTTCCCACATTTGTTTGGTAGTTTGACAGTGTGATATCCTGAAAAATTCAGTTTTTTTAAGTGCAGATGTAATAATATTCTTGACAGTGCAATCATCTTGAATTTGTTTCTTTTCATGATCATTCAAGCTGGACCATTCTCTATTGAAAAAAGAAGATCCTTGTTCAACAATATTCCAAACATTTATATCAATAGATTCAATAAAGATCTTCATCCTTTTCTTCCAAAATGAATAATCTGTACCACAAAACAGTGGAGGTCTATTAATACAAGCACCCTCAGAAACTTTGCTTTCAGCCATTTGGATCAAAAGACTTGAGTAATTTTCAAGAACCTTGCTCTGATACCAATTGTTAGAAAAAGAGGCTGAGATCAAGAGGGGGGGGGGTGAATTGATCTTTGAAAGATTTTTGCAATTTACAGATTATCTATTTCAAAGATTAAGAGTTCTGACCAATTCTTGAATCAAGAAAAACAAGCAATTAAAATAAAGGCAGTAGTAGAATTAAAGAGGGTAAGGTTTAGAGAAATACAACCAAGATTTATACTAGTTCACCCAATCCCAGGGCTACGTCCAGTTCTCAGCCAAATTCCAGCTGAGTTCTACTAGATTGAATGTTTTACAGATTATAGATTCCAATCACACACCCAATCTACCACAAGAACCAAAATTCTAGTCCTTGCACCTAAACCTTCACCAAGAACCAACTTCCAGTTCTTGAACCAACCTGTAGCTAAATTCCAGCCACAGAAACCGTGCCTAACAATTCCAGGCACTCACAGTACAACAAAGAATGAAAGAGAACGAAAGAGAAGAAACCAGAACGATCTAACCCGGATTATGCAGTCCCTACAGTATGAGTTTCTTCACATAAAATGCAAAAAATGCCTCAAGAAAGAACTTTCAAAAACACCACAGAACTTGCGCAATTCTTTCTTGAAAAACATCACTTATGATTGCTTGATTGATTGCTCAAAGGTATATTTTAAAAGACTCAAGCAATCCTATTTATATAGAGATTTGTTCTAACTGCTGGTTTAATTAATCTGTTAAAACAATATTTTAATTTGTTAAAAGTGTTGAATTAATCAGTTAAAACTTCTTTTAATCTATTAAAATGTTCTTGATCATTTTCCATATTTGTTTTAACTGATACGATGACCTTTCAATCGATTAAAACACTTTGTAAAAAATCCCTTAAGTTGTTTTAATCGATTAATTCGCAATTTAATCGATTAAAATTCTAGCAAATATTTTCATAAAACTTTCTAAGTGATTTTAACTGATAGCAACCAGTTTTAATCAATTAAAACAGTTTGCAAAAATTCCCTTAAATTGTTTTAATCGATTAATTCGATTTTACATCGATTAAAATTCTGACAGAACACCTTTCAAAATATTTCAAGTTATTTTAATTGATTGTTTCGAGTTTGTATCGATTAAAATATTGACAGAACATCTTTCAAAACACTTCAAGTTATTTTAATCGATTGTTTCGAATACTGCCAAAACACTTTCCAAAACATTTTAAGTGATTTTAATCGATTATTTCGAAACTATATCAGTTAAAACACTAGCAGAAGATTTTCAAAAACTCCTTTAATGAAAATAATCGATTAATTCGAAAGTGTATCGATAAAAACAGTTCCAGTGAATGTTTTAAAAGGTTTTAATCAATTATTTCAAAAACCTACTAGTTAAAAATCTGTTATGTAAGTTTTAAGAACATTTTAATTGATAAAGCTCATATAATATCAGTTAAAACAATTTCCTAAAAACATTTAACCAATTACTTTGGTTTTTAACAGATTAAACATTTGTAGAGGCATTTTCAAAATCTTTTAAGTGATGAAACCTCATGCAATAGAGAGATATGAATGATTATACCTATGTATAGATGCATACTCACTAATCACTCTACCCTTATAACCCAAGAATCTGTGACTTCATCAGATTAGTCTTTGACTTCATCAAATCAACAAGATCTTCATTTTATCAAATGATTCAATAAGATCTTCATCACTTTCACATACTATTCGGATTTAGTTCGGGTGTTTTATTCTCGCTTGAAATATAGGGATTATGTTGCTACTTCTAAAGTAAAGGGTGTAACCATCATCCTTGATGATGATATTTGGGAAAATGTTGCTCATTTTCCTATAAAAGATGGTGCTATAAATGTCCTCGCTGATTTAGAGGATTTTAATTGCATTCTGGCCTATCGTTATTTTCTTCGCAATCCTGCCATGGAAATTGGTAAACAACTTTTGGTCGGACCTTTGAAGAAAGAAGAACGCATGTTGCTGTATCTTCTTGTATGGATTCTGTGTTCTCGAGCAACCAACCATGCACAATGTTCTTCTGCTAACCTTCGCATTATCCATGCCGTCATGAATAACGAGCCAATTGATTGGCCAAGCCTTGCCACATGTCGCCGCCGTCAAAACGAGGCGGTCGGAGCGACGCGATGGTTTTGTCGACCCTCTTGCTTTCGCATTTTTTTATGGGTGGTTACAACGTCCTTAGGTTGTCTGATAACCGGGCTAACCTAGAGACGAGGTTTTTGAAAAGTGTTCTTGGGTTGTCCGATAACCGAGCTAACCCAAGAATGGGTTTTGAAGGGTTCGTGGAGTCGCCACCAATGTTTTTACCGGAAACATCAGAAAAGGAGTTTAAAAAGGCGTTGGTTTTCGAAAACCAACTTTGGTCATTAGAACCAGAGTTGGGTAAGGGAGTTAGTTACGTGTAAAGGAAGTGTTAGTTCCTTTACGACGCCCCTTTCGGGTTCCCTATGATAGGCCGGCTATTTTGGATAAATAATTAAACTGGAAAATTGTGCTTTTACCCTTTTATTATGCGGTATTTAAAGATTATGACTACATGGCCCTAGCGTCTATTGCATAATTTTAAATGAAAGCGGTAAAATTAGAAAGAGAGAGAGTGCACCTCCAAAGCAAGCTTTTTGTATTTCTCTTTAAAGAGTGGGTGCTTTTTGGCAACCCTTCACTCTACAAACTCTCAGAAACTCCAGAAATGCCTCGGAGGGATTCTAAAGAAGATTTAGAACGCTCAAAATTCTCCTAAAGACACTCAAAAACTCCAGAAATGCTTCGGAGTGATTATAGAGAGAGAAAATCTAGAGAGAAGGAGGAGGAACTGTGTGTTTCTGTGTGGAAATGAGGGGGGGAGAGCCCCTATTTATAGTTTTTCGCGCCTGACAGGTCGAGATCGCCGTTTCGTCTGACAGGGTCGAGACTGCTGTCTGGACAATCCAGACCGTCGTCTCGACCATGGCAGGGGGTCGAGATCGCCGTCTGGATAATCCAGACCGCCGTCTCGACTAGGCAGAAGTCGAGACCGCCGTCTGGACAAGCGAGACGGCAGTCTCGTCCCTGGCGTGAGGCGAGACGGCGGTCTGGTCCTTCCAGACGGCGGTCTCGTCCCTTCAGGGCGAGAAACTTTATTTTTCGGGCCAAAAAAACCTCCTATCTTAGTACGGGGGCCTAATAGTCTCTCCTAGTGGCTTGTTAGGCTTCGACCGTCTTCAAATAGGGGGTCTTCTGACTTTATTTGGAGGCCGGACAAGATTTGGGGTCTACATCACATTGACAATGCTCAAGGCGAAACTTCACCCAACCTTCAAGATTCCTTACGCTCTTCTCATCTCTAGGATTCTTGAATACAAAGTTGTCAATGTTGAAGGGGAACAATGGGCCTGGACAGTTAATTCAAATAGAATACTAGACAACACGTTTACTCAACTGCAAATGGTGAACGTAAATGGAGTTTATGTTCATAAAGATGATGCTCCTCACATGGCTGACGTGGCTCAAGATTCTGATGATGAGGACATGCCTGCTGCTGATATGCCTACTGAAAATTTTCATGCTGCTGGAACGTCATCTGCTGCTCACTCTACATCCCGTCCTTCCATGGAAGACATGGTGTTTGACATGAATCAGAGAATGCAGGAATTCTTCTCTATATCTCAAGAACGACATAAAGAAATTATCAGATGCATTTTGGATGTAGACGATCGGGTGTGTAATTTAGAAGACAGATTTGATGCGCAGTTTAATAGTGATGAGAGTGAAGAGTTCTAATCTCTTCAAATATTTCTTGTTTGTTTGTAATACATTACTTTAATGAATAAAATTATATTTTTTTATTGATTGAGGGGGAGCTTTCATTTTTTTTATTATAATCAAAATAGGGGAAGAAATTATTTAAAGCCTTATTTTTTTAGTAATTTTAATGATGTCTGGTATGTTTAATAATTTTGTTAGTTGTGACAGTTAAAACAAGTTATTATAAAGTGCTTTAAAGCAAATTTTGATCATCATAAAAAAGGGGGAGATTGTTAAATATACAAGGATATGAAGCTTGAAGATTTTGATGATGATTCAAGAACAAAGGACTTAAAGACTTGAAGACTTAGAATCATGTGTATTTACTTGTAATAACTCTGTTTTATGTTTTTGAGTCTGTATAATTAGAGTACAAGATAGCCACCACATAGTCCATCATTTGAAAACTCATTTTTATCATATCCACTCTGTTATAATCGATTATCCTGTACTGAAAAATTGTTTTTCTGAAAACCTTGCTGTGATAATCGATTATCACTCAGGATAATCGATTATCCTAGCTAGATAATCGATTATTTACACAGATAATCGATTATCCTGGTCCTTTTTTACTCCTCTGCGAAAATAGCTTTGTAATAATCAATTATCACTCAAGATAATTGATTATCTACATCTGTTATAAGTTTTGAAATTCAAATATGGACCAATTTTTGAAATCCCTATTCACAATTCTTATGTTTTCGAATATCATCATTTATCAGACCTTATTCTCTTTACTTAAGGTTCTCTAAGGCTCTCTGTAAAATAACAAACCTTTTTCATACAAAAGTTAAGAGTTGTGATTGCTAGAGAACTTTGTGTAGGGAAGAAAAAGGGGCTTTTGAAAACCTAGTGTGGGCTAGAAGCAATAAGAATCACTGAGTGGGTTTCTTGGTGGATTGTGTGTTGTGCCGCCTGTAGGAAAAGTTGTTATTCATCCTTTATGGATTCAAAGGAGGTGTTCATCTCTTGTGTGACTCAAGAGAGGTGTTTTCTGATGCTTATCTTTTTCAATTTGTAATCTGTTGTAACTTGTGATTATAGTGACAGTGTTAATCCTCTTTTAGAGTGATTAATAACTGGACGTAGGGTCTTTTGATCCGAACCAGTATAAATCATCTATGTAATCTTCTTTCCCTTTCTCTATTTACATTACAAGTATTTTAATCGGTGAAATTTGGGAAAATTTTTAAAACCCTAATTTTTTTTAAGAAACCAATTCATCCCCTCTCTTGGTTTTTGTTCCTAAACGTGAACATTCTGCTGTGTGATTCTAACAATTCAAAACCATTGTGTCGCTCCGACCGCCTCTTTTGACGGCGCCGACACATGAAAAGAAGAACAAGGATTTTAATCCATAGAATATCAAGCAGCTCATATCCAAGAGTGAAGAAAGTTCCCAAAACCTAAACAAAACCCAGAAATCCCAGAGAAGCATGCAAACTGTACACAAAAACAAACCTAAAATAACAAAGAAAACTAAAAATCCTAAACAAAAACAAAGAACAGTCTCCCCCATACTTAAATTAGACATTGTCCTCAATGTAAACACAGTCATATCCACTAGACAAATAGGACAAGCAAGATAAAAGAGTTGAAGGGGAAAGAAGAACTCCCTGATCATGGTGGGAATTTCTTATAATCAATGCAGACCCTCCAATTGTTTTGCACTCTTGATGGAATCAGCTCATCTTTCTCATTCTTCGCCACAGTATGTCTGGACTCACCCATTGACTATCAGAGATGGGGTAGATGATCCCAGCATGTAGAAGCTTGGTCACCTCCTTTTTAACAACGTCTAGAATCACCGGGTTGAGCCTCCTTTATGGCTGTCTCACTGGTTTGGCTCCGTCCTTCAACAAAATCCTATGCATGTATTTGGACGGGCTAATACTATGAATGTCTGCCAAGATCCATCTAATGACCTTTTTCCGCAATTTAAGCACTTGGAACAACTTCTCTTCTTCATCATCAGTGAGGGAGGTGGAAATGATAACCAGTAGTCTCTCATCATCCTCCAAGTACGCATACTTGAGGTTTTCTGGTAGGGGTATTAGCTCTGGTATGGGTGTTGGCTAAACAACAGAAGGAACCAGAGAAGGGGAAGGAATGGGTTCCACATACTGTACCTCAACCTACAAGTCAGATTCATGTGCACTTCCTGCAACAGGGTTAGTGCATTTTGACTCTAAAAATCAAAATGAAGAGGTACAACACTGAAAGCATTAGATTCATGTGCATGATCAGAATGTGTATCAACATTTGTATCAGTCATGCCAGCAGTTGTATCAGTATCAATATTCAGAAATTGATCAATGCAAGAATTACACACTTTAGAATCAGTACATGCAAGACAGGTGAAGGAATTATGTAGAGATGGGAAGTCAACATCATGAAAGAATTCAAATACATGTTCATCAATTAATTCATCAATCAAATCAACATGAAAGACAGAATGATCCTCAGATGGGTGTTTCATGGCATTTAAAATATTAAAGCGCACCACAATGTCATCAAATTCCATGGATAAAGTCCCTGCATGCACATCAATTTTGGTTCATGCGGTCTTTAAAAATGGTATAACTAAAATGATGGGAGTAGAACCACGTGAAAATCCCTCATCCATATCAAGAATATAAAAATCAGCAAGGAAAATTAACTCACCAACCCTAACTAAGATATCCTCAATGAAACCTGTAGGGTGAGTAACACTCCCGTTTGCCAACTGAATAACTATACTGATAGGTTGCAGGGGTCTAAGAGAAAGAGATTTAAATATAGATAGAGACATGACATTAATTGAAGCACCTAGATCAAGCATGGCATTTTCAAATTTATAATTACCTATGATACAAGGCACACAAAAAGTACCTGGGTCCTTGCACTTCTCAGGAATTTGAAGAACAGATTTACCTATTAGTGCTGATACATTTCTGCCCACGCTAATCCGCTCATTTCCCTTTAGCTTCCTCTTGTGTGTACACAACTCCTTTAGAAATTTGGCATATTTAGGAATTTGCTTGATGGCATCCAAAAGAGGAATGTTCACCTCCACCTTCCTGAATGTTTCTAGAATATCTTTGTCCACTTCTTCCATCCTTTTACTTGGAGGAGTTTTCGGTGGGAATGGAAGAGGAATAAGAGGTTGATACAACTGTTGACTACTCTGTGCAATAGAACTGGAGGATCCTGTACTATCATCTGCAGGCTCCCCTTGCTCAGGACGCTTTGTATTTGATGCAACAAGGTTGTCTGTCTGAGGTGTAGGCACAATTTTTGGTACAGGTGCAACTACTGGGATATCAACCTGCTTACCAGATCTCAAAGTGATGGCATTGACATTTTTCAAATTTTGCACTGTCTGGGATGGCAATCTATCAGAATTCTGGGACTGTGCTTGATTAAGCTGAGTAGCCATCTACCCTATCTGATTTGTCTAGATGGAAGCTTTTGTCTCTTGTTGGAACTGCATATTTTGTAGGGTCATTTGTCTGACTAGCTCTTCAAATGAAGCTTCGGAAGTGGAAAGTTGAGGGGGGCCTGATGCTGTTACTGGAGCTTCATTTTGTCTCTGATATTGCTGTTGAAAAGGTGGAGGCACATATTTTCTCGGTCCAACATTGTTTTGGAAAGTAGGAGGATGTTGTTGTTGTGGCTGTTGATTGGACCATCTCAGGTTTGGATGATTTCTCCAACCTGGTTTGTATCTATTTGAAGCCAAGTCAAAATTCTGTTGCTGCTATGGACCTTTGTTGTTGTAAATGTTTGCAGCATAGGCTTGGGGAGCATCTGAGTCTGTAGATTGTAATGAGGGACAACCATCTGTATAATGATCTATGGAAGTACAAATACCGCAAACTTTTTTAGGTGCAACAACATTCTTTTGGGTTACAGCAAGTTGAGTGACTAAACTCACTAAGGCATCAATTTTGCTGTCCAGTTTCTTTATTTTAGCAGAGGAGTCTGTAGCCACATCATTTACTCCTTTAATAACTATTGCATCACCCCTTGCACTGAATTGCTGGGAATTCGAGGCCATTTTCTCTATCAACCGTCTAGCCTCTATAGGAGTCATATCACCAAGTGCACCACCACTTGCAGCATCAATCATACTTCTTTGCATGTTGTTCAGTCCCTCATAAAAATATTGAAGCAGTAGTTGTTCGGAGATTTGGTGGTGGGGACATCTTGCACATAAATTCTTGAATTCTCCCAGTACTCATAGAAGTTTTCTCCAACTTGTTACCTAATTCCTGAGATATCCTTCTTGATTGCAATGGATTTGGAGGAAGGGAAGAATTTCTCCAGGAACATCCTTTTCAGATCATCCCAGCTAGTAATGGACCTGGGAGCTAAGTAGTACAACCAATCCTTTGCAAATCCCTCCAAGGAATGAGGAAAAGCCTTCAGAAACACATGGTCTTCTTGGACATTCACAGGTTTCATGGTGGAACAGACAATGTGAAATTCTTTTAAGTGTTTGTGAGGATCTTCACCTATAAAACCATGAAACTTGGGCAACAAGTGTATGAGTCCAGTTTTAAGAACATAAGGCACATCTTCATCAGAATACTGGATACATAAGCTATCATATGTGAATTCAGGAGCAGCAAGCTCCCTAAATCTTCTCTCACGAGGTCCAATAGGTTGATCACCCATGCTATCAGTTTGGAAATTATCAGAAGAACTAGAATGACAACGGTACACCGTGAACAAGTACACCAGGTAGGTTCTCAAGAAAAAGAGAGGTGGGTCACTAATGGACACGCTTAAGTACCAAGTCTTTCTTAGTCAGAACCCTCCTAGACATGCACTCTCACACTACCAAGCTATATCCAGAGTTTCCTATGAGAATGGTTTTAAAAAAAATTCTTTCAAGGATGACTTATTAACAATATTCTACAAGAATGGTTAGGGAGCACAAAAGAACAAATTATAATTTTTTTTAATAAAGCTAGAAAAACAAATTAACAAAATTTTGAATTTTGAATTTTTTTTTATAAAACTAAAAAATTTGAATTTTTTTTTCAAAAGAGTTTTTTTTTAAGAACTCAATAGTGAGTTATTAAAATATCATTGAGAGAAGTAAGAATGTTATATTAAACAGCAAATCAAATAAAATATTCAAATAATTGAAAATAAATTAATCAAATAACTACAATAAAAATAAAATATTCAAATAACCGAAAATAAAATAAAATATTCAAATAAGAACCCAATTATATACTTATGGTGAAAACTCTTTCCAACGCACTGCTTATAGGGGTTTGAATACGAGAAATTAAAGCTATAAAAACAAATTAGAGAAATTTTTTTTTGAATTTTGAAATTTTTTTATTTTTATTTTTTTAATTAAAATAAATTAGGATATGAACAAATCAAAGGATGAACAGAGAAATACACTTCTCAAGAAATAGTGCCCACAAAAGAAAACCCTCGGTTTGTAGGCTAAGAAATTAAGATCCACCACCTAACCCACACAGGATGAAGGCTCAACAATTCCACAGAGGAAATCCCAAATGACACAATCAATAAAATAAGAATAGTTACCTTAATGTCCTTGATTTCCTTAATTCATCTTGATGTCCTGAATCAATGTTTGACTTTTGGGCAACCCAATTGACAAAAAATATGAAAATTGAAAATAAAATAAGATATTCAAATAACTAAAAATAAAATAAAATAAAAACAAAAACAGAAAATAAAAATAGAAACAAAAATAAAAATTGAAACCTAGACAGAAATCTTGGTCCCGGGAACGACACCAAATTTGATCCACGTCGTACTCGGTCAAATAATTAAAACGAGATAAATGTAGTACTATGAAGTTTTCCTAGGTCATCTCCCAAAGACCACGAATTTCTATCAAAGTTTGTCAATTTTTCGAATTAGAACAACAACAAAAGGGGGAATTTTCATATTTAAAATATTAGATGAAATAGAACAAAAACATATTATAAAAATGCAGATTAAAACATATTAGAATGCAATTGATTTCCCGATTCCAATGTAGTGTCACTTATCCTAGTTTATGAATTAATTCAAAATTAACCAACTAAGCGAAGATAAATCCCAAATTATATTCCAATCCAAAATTAATCAACTAAGCGAAGATTAATCCCAAATTAGCTTTAACCCTTATTCCAATATGAAATTAACCAACTAAGCAAAGATTAATCCCAAATTTTTCTTAACCCTTATTCCAACATGAAATTAACCAACTAAGCAAAGATTAACCTCAAATTATCGTTATACAATTAAGCATAGCATAAATCACATAATCTCATCTCTAACACAGAATTAAGTAAATTGTGATATTAGTTTCGGTTTATTAAGCATAAACAAATTATAATTCAACACTGAGATTAGAAGATGAAGAGTTCAGAGAACAAACGAAATGAAATTGAAGAACAAAACCTCAAAGATCTTCTTGCATTCTCCTCAGAAAATCAATACAAAGATTTATCTATCCATGGAAAATCGAAAAAGCAGAAGAAGAGACATAATTAAAATCGAAACAAAAATTAAAATAATGATAGAAGAGTAAACAAACTTGAATACAAATTGCAGAAGATGAAAGGAGGTTGTGTGGCTATTGCGTGGTGTCATTCTCCCTTAACCCTACATCTCCCTTAAATAAATAACCCTAACCCTAATCTTAATCTAGGTTTTGGGACCAATTGGTCCACAAAACACATAATAAGTTGGCTTCAGTGCAGGTCTGCCAACTTCAAACATGTGCAATATTTTCAATACTTATCTAAATTAAGTGATTCTAGTCTCCTTTGAAAGCCTTTTGAGTTGGATTTTAAACACCACAATTTATACTATTTTCTGAGATCTAATGAATTTAGGAGACTTAAATTACTGAAGCATGTCCATTGGGCTGGCCTGGTGCGCTTGACCCATTTTGGATAATTTATGTAAAAATAAATTTAGCTTCAAATTGAATGATTTTGGATCCTTTGGAAAGCTGAATTTGTCTAGTTTATAATGCTTCCAGAATCATGATTTTTGGAGATCTGTAGAAAAATAATAAATAAAACAGTGAACCAATGTTAGTACCTGTATAGAATAAAATATGACAAATGGCCCAATTTTCCAAGCTCAAAATTGCTTTAAACTGTAATATAACATCCGACCCAATCTTCTAGGCCCAAAATTTCTTTAAATTGTCCTGAAAATAATAATGAGCAAAAATTAGATCAAATAAATTCAAATTAATTAAAATATAAATTATTGGCCCAATGAAGCCCAATTAAAAAAAATTCACTAATAACAAAATGTTAAGTCCAAAACACTAATTAAAATAAGTTCAGAAAGGGAAGAAAATATGAGAATATAATGACTCATCAATTATCTATTCTAGGTAAATGATATTTATTCTTTATTGTCACCTTATTCAATTTTCTATAATCTACACACAACCTAGAATTTCCATCTTTCTTTTTAACTAACAATACTGGGGCTCCCAAGGTGATGCACTTGGTCTAATAAATTGTTTCTCTAATAATTCTTCTAATTGTTTCTTAAGTTCAGTAAATTCTAAAGGTGACATTCTATAAGGTAGTATTGAAATAGGTCTACTAGCTGACATCAATTATATACAAAATTCTATCTCTCTTTCAGGTGGTGTAGACCCCAAATCCTGCCCGGCTTCCTAATAAAGCCAAAAATCACCCGTTTCAAAGATGGTCAAGACTTTGTTAGGTCCCTAGTAGCTTTTTCTAGGTTCCATTTAAGATAGGAAGGGTTTTCAGATGCAATAAAAATCAGAAATTTCATCCGGAACAGCAGATGGTCGTCCAGGATAGTCAAACGGTCATCCATGCCTACTTTAAGGCAATGGACGACCGTCCACTTAGCCCAAACGACCGTCCATGGAAACTTTTAGCCATGGAGGGCCGTCCACTTTACATAGACGGTCGTCCATGCTCACTTTTTGCCATGGACGACCGTCCACTAAGCCCAAACGGTCGTCCACTTTTCCTGGCACGGTTCCCTATAAATAGGAGCCCCATTTCTCATTTTTCTCACCACTATTCACTCCTACCACTCTCTAGGAAGCCTTTTGGCAGTTTAGAGTGACTCTGAGCATTATTCCGGAGTTTGAGTGAGCTTTCTGATTTCTGTTAAGGTAGAAATCGGTTAAGGAGGTCTCTCTTTGAGACATCCGGCCCTCGGTAGAGTGAAATTTTCTTTTTGCGAGAAAAGCGTGCTTGTAGAGTGTGGGGACAACCAAAAAGCGTCCTCAAGTTCAAGAGTTAATATAAAGCTCACTTCGGAGGTTCCTTCCCTATTCTCTCTCTTTTACTGCTTTCTTTATTTCTTTCCTTGTTTGCATTAGATATTAGGGCCACGTAGACATTTAAATTCTGTAAGTAGATAAAATAATAGGGTAAAAGGATAGTTTCTTTAAGTATTTATTTTATAAACTAGTCTATCATAGGGAATACGAAAGGGGCGTTGTGGGGTGCTAACACCTTCGCCACACGTAACTAACTCCCTTACCCGACTCTGGTTGTAATGACCAAAGTTGGTTTTTTCTAAAACCAATTCCTTTTTACCTTTTTCAGTGATTAAGGTTAGAACACTAGTGGCGACTCCATAGAACCTTTTTCGAAAAATTCATCCTTAAGATCAATTTGGTTATCGGACATCTTAAGAATGTCGACCATCTTTATAAAAAATGCGAGTCATTCAAAACCATTACGTTGCTCCGACCGCCTCTTTTGACGGCGACGACAAATGGCGACTTCGCTGGGGAAGCTAGAGAATTGATCCCATTTATTGATGGACTAGTTTAAGAAATAAAAACTTGAAATTATGCTTTTACCCTTCCTTGCTTTATAACATGCTTTATTGTATGTCTTTAATAATTGTTGTATGTTTATTTTCTGCAATTGTTTGAAATAAACAATTGTACACAAACCTTTACACACAACAATCCCCCTATACCTGGGGGCAAGAAGGATGAACTTAGGGAGTGAGTGCCAGGTACAGTTGTCGCCGCCGTCCATTCCGACGTCTAGGGACATCTCGAACGTTTAATGCGAGCGGTCGCGAAAAGATGGTTTAGACTCGCGTTTTTTGTTTAAAGTGTGTTCATTGCTTCCGAGGTGCTCAACAACTGAACTATCCTCTAATAAAAGCAAGGTTTTCGAAAAGGGTTCTTTTGGAGTCGCCACCAATGTTTTGACCATAAACATTGGAAAAGGATAAAAAGGCGTTGATTTTATTAAAAACCAAACTTGGCCATTATAACCAGAGTTAGGTAAGGGAGTTAGTTACGTGTGGGGAAGGTGTTAGCACCCCACAACGCCCCTTTCGGGTTCCCTATGACGGATTAATTCATTTAAGTAGAGATTACAAGAAATTACGCTATTACCCTATTTTATTCGTACAATAAATATGGCTATCTACATGATTTTATTTACATTTTATAAAGCAATAAATAAAGCAGTAAAAGAGAAGAGATTTGAGAAGAACCTCCGTAGCAAGCTTTATATAGCAACTCTGTTACAATGAGGACGCGTTTCGGCAATCCATCGCTCTACAACGACTCTCCTCACGACAAAACTCGACTCGACTAAAATTTTCTAGAAGAATCGAATGCCAGAATCTAATTCCTTAACTGATTGTTACCTATATCAGGCAATCAGAAAGATCATTCGAAAGAGGGAGAGAAGTAGACAAGTGCTCTGAGTTGTCTGGAGTGTCTGAGGTGTGAAAAAGTGTCAAATGAGTCTCCTATTTATAGTTTTCGCTGCCTGGCACATTCGGGACGGCCGTCTGGGCCGGGACGGCCGTCTGGGTTGGGATGGTCGTCCCAAATGCATCTTTTACACATGCTGGGACCCCCTGGAAGGGTGGGACGGCCGTCTGGGTTGGGACGGCCGTCTCGACTATCCTAGGTTAGTTGGGACGGCCGTCTCGACCTTGGGACGGCCGTCTCGACCTGTTTTGGTCAGCTTTTGTGTTCTGGGACCCATGGGAAGCTTTCCTTTATGTATTCGGACGTCGTTTGATGCCGATAAACGCCCGTTAAAGATTTATCTTCATATAGGAAGTCTTCTTGGCCTTTATTGAGATGTCGGGCGAGCTTTGTCTTTGTAGGAAGTCTCTTCAGCTTTTATTATCGAGAGGCCGAGCGAGCTTTGTCTTGTCATATGAGATTTTCTCAGTCTTTATTGAGAGACCGGGCAAAATTAGGGGTCTACAGCTGCCCCCCCCTTCACCTGCCTGGCTAATTATGTTGGCTTAATATGCCGAAAAATTAGTTGGTAGGGGAAGGAGTTAACCCTTTTACCCCGTCATCCTTCGGATGCTGCTCCTTGCTGATCCTTCGGATGATAAATATTTTGATAGGTACCAACCCCTATCTGGTTTGAGCCTTCTTTTATAAGGCTCTGGTGAGTATTTACCCTCACCAAGTATAAGTCTATATTTTACTAGACTTTAGTGAGTACCTACCCCCACTAGGTATGAACATTGTTCTGCAAGGTTTTGGTGAGTACCTACCCTCACCTGGTATGAATTCGCATTTTGCTAAACTCTCGTGGGTACTTACTTCCGAGGTGCTCAACACTGAACTATCCTCTAATAGAATTAAGGTCTTTGTAACCCCTTTTTATAATGCTTAGGTGAGTATTTTACTCCACCTAATGCATTCTGCTAAGTTTAGATGAGTACCTACCCTCATCCGGTACAAACCTTATTTTATAAGGCTTTGGTGGGTACCTACCCCCACCCGGTACGAATCTGCATTTTTGCTAGATTCTGATGAGTACCTATCCTCATCCGGTATAAACCTTATTTTATAAGGCTTTGGTGAGTACCTACCCTCACCTGGTACGAATCTGCATTTTTGCTAGATTCTGATGAGTACCTACCCTCATCCGGTATAAACCTTATTTTATAAGGCTTTGGTGAGTACCTACCCTCACCTGGTACGAATCTGCATTTTGATAGACTCTTGTGGGTACCTACCCCCACCTGGTACGAATCTGCATTTTGACAGATTCTAGTGGTTTTTACACCCCCACTTGGTGTGAATTTGCATTTTGACAAATCCTGATGGGTACCTAGCCCCACCTGGTACGAATCTGCATTTTGACAGATTATAGTGGTTTTTACACCTCCACTTGGTGTGAATTTGCATTTTGACAAATTCTGATGGGTACTTACCCCCACCTGGTACGAATCTGCATTTTGACAGATTCTAGTGGTTTTTACACCCCCACTTGGTGTGAATTTGCATTTTGACAAATTTTGATGGGTACCTACCCCCACCTGGTACGAATTTGCATTTTGACAGATTCTAGTGGTTTTTACACCCCCACTTGGTGTGAATTTGCATTTTGACAAATTCTGATGGGTACCTACCCCCACCAGGTACGAATCTGCATTTTGACAGATTCTAGTGGTTTTTACACCCCCACTTGGTGTGAATTTGCATTTTGACAAATTGTGATGGGTACCTACCCCCACCTGGTACGAATCTTCATTTTGGCTAGATTCTAGTGGTTTTTACACCCCCACTGGGTGCGAACCTGCAATTTGGCTAGGCTCTAGTGGATTTTACACCCCCACTGGGTGCGAACCTGCATCTTGACTAGGCTCTCGTGGATTTTACACCCCCACTAGGTGCGAACCTGCATCTTGACAAGGCTCTAGTGGATTTTATACCCCCACTGGGTGCGAACCTGCATCTTGACAAGGCTCTAGTGGATTTTACACCCCCAATGGGTGCAAACCCGCATCTTGACAAGGCTCTAGTGGATTTTACACCCCCACTAGGTGCGAACCTGCATCTTGACAAGGCTCTAGTGGATTTTACACCCCCACTGGGTGCGAACCCGCATCTTGACAAGGCTCTAGTGGATTTTACACCCCCATTGGGTGCGAACCCGCATCTTGACAAGGCTCTAGTGGATTTTACACCCCCACTGGGTGCGAACCCGCATCTTGACAAGGCTCTAGTGGTTTTTACACCCCACTTGGTGTGAACTCTATTCTATAGGGCTTTTTGAGATGTTCTCAAAAAATCCTTATCAGATTTTTTCTGAGAAGTGTTGGCGGCTTACTGTCTTTGATCATGCGCCTATTCTGTGGGGTATGATTGACTTTTCTGTTTGACTTTTCTTTTTTAGTCATCCGGTCTTATCGGGGATTTCATTGTTTTTGGCTTTTTCTTTTAGCCATCCGGCTTTGGCCGGGGATTTCATTGTTTTGGCTTTTTCTTTTAGCCATCCGGTCTTGGCCGGGGATTCTTTGTTTTGGCTTTTTCTTTTAGCCATCCGGCTTTTGCCGGGGATTTCATTGTTTTGGCTTTTTCTTTTAGCCATCCGGCTTTTGCCGGGGATTTCATTGTTTTGGCTTTTTCTTTCAGCCATCCGGTCTTGGCCGGGGATTCTTTCAGCCATCCGGTCCTGGCCAGGGATTCTTTGTTTTGGCTTTTTCTTTTAGCCATCCAGCTTTTGCCGGGGATTCTTGCAGATTGCCTCTTTTTAGGCAGGGATCCATTGGGGATTTTTTTTTGGTTTGATTGTGCCTCTTGATTAGGCATATGCTTCAACAGTGGTGAAGGATTTGTTGTTCTTTTCGCCTCTGAATAGGCTGATGTTCTACCTGAGGATATTTGCTCTTGATAATACCTCTGAGTAGGCAGATGCTTTATTGGAAGCTTTGTGCTTGTATTACCTCTTATAGGTTGATTTCCCATTTCTTGGGGATATCAGTTTTTTGCTTGCCTTAGACAGAGGCTCTTCTTGGGAGTGAAGGCTTTGCACTTCGTTGAGGATATCCATATTGGGTGTTTTAGGTGACTAACTCCCTGAGGATATGAATTTTGTATTTTGCCTTTGCTGGTAGGCTCGCTGGGGATTTTTCTTTTTGGTGATCCACCAGGAATTTGGTCATTTTCTGAGATCTATTTTGGATTGCCCCCTAGGGAGGAATGGAGTTTTTGACTCCTTTGTTGGATGCTGTTGTTTGAGCTGGCTTTGTCTATGCTCTTATTCTTGCTTGGGAATGGGTTTATATGTGCACCTTTTTATGCATATTGGCTTTTTTCTTTGGATGAAAAGATATCTTTTTTCTCTTTTTTGGTGATCCTTGGGGAATTTTTCTCTTGGGGATCTAATCTTTTGATTTGATTTTTTATGATGGAGTCTTGGCTCCGCCTTTTGTGAAGCTTCTTTTGAGTCGGGTGAAGAGATCTTTCTTCTTTTTGTCTTTTTGTAGACTTTTCTTGATATGCTTCTATTTGGAGATTTTCATGCGGCCTTTTTCTGTAGTGGCCTCCATTAGGGAATGAAAAGTTTTTCTTTCTTTTCTTTTTGTTGCCCCCTGGTGAGATGGAGGATTTGATTACGTATTTTCTTTGATGGACTCTTGTGTAGTCCTTATTCTCCTTTGGGAAATGAAGCGGAGATTCTTGCATGAGTGTGCCTGATGACTCATGTGGCGATGAAGCTGAGTCGTGAGGTAATCTTTTTGTTTTGCCTCTAGAGTAGGCAAGGATCCTCTTGGGGATGATCAAGCCTTTCCGTTGGCTTTTCTACGTTGATGGCTTCCTTCTTTTTAGATGGAAGGATGTTGATTGAAGTTTCAAATGACTGTGGTTGACGACTCATGTGATGATGATGATGAGTCATGGAGTAATTTTTGTGTTGCCTTTGGAGTAGGCAAGGATCCGCTTGAGGATTATCGAGCCTTTTCGTTGGCTTTTTTTCAATGTACCTTCTTTTATTGGTGTAGAAGGTTGGAGCTAGTTTTCTTGAAGCTCTTTATTCTGCTAGAATGGTTTTGATTTCGCTTTTCGCGATTTTGATTTTCATTTAGAGGCTGGATTTTGGCGCCTTCTATTTTCAATCACAAGCATGGAGACTATCCTCCTTATATGCATGTTTATTATTCTTGTTTGAAGAAAAATTATTTTTCTTGATTTTGACAAAGTCGTATTATGCAACTACTTTGTGTGTGGATGTCCTAAATGCAATCTATTGTTTATTTATTTTTGATGCATTTAGAAAGTAATTGGCCTTTTCCCATTGGCTTCTTATGAATGTGCCAATGGGCTCCTCCTTTATGACCATGATGGGCTCCTCCTTTATGATGATGGGCTCCTCTTTTATTCATCTCTTGGTTTTAGCCCTATCTTTTGCCTAGACCGCTCTTTACGGGTTTTCGATCGAGCGGGCTGCCTTAATTTTTGCCTAGAATATCTTAGGGGGTTTTTGCCTTATCTTTTGCCTAGACCGTTCTTTTGGGGTTTCCGATCTAGCAGGCTACCCTAGTTTTTACCTAAGAATATCCTAGCAGACATTCATTCCTTTATTATTATTTTTTATGCTTCCCCTTTTTTAGATGCATGCTTGATCTTTGATTAAAGGTCTTTGCGCATATTTACGATTTATCAATCAAGAGGCATTTCCATAATATTTGGTCAAGAGAAAGGAAATGAAAGGGAATTTTATTGATAAATGAGCAAAAGTTTTATTTCTTTTATAGAAGGATTTCAAAAGGTATTTAGAAGAATGGGTGGTCAGGGTTGGCTATACTGTATAGGCTTAAACAGTCATGTCCATGATATCTGCCCCCTAGTTCTCCTAATTGCTTCAGTTGAGATGCTTGAGCTCAGAGTGAAGACTATGCAGACTGCTTGCTTCTGGAAGAATGTTACTTAAGCCGCCTTTTCGGTTTTCGACTAAACTAACCATTGCTCTTAGTTAGCTTTTTTTTTATTTACTTTTTTTTTTTTACCTCTTCTTTTTGCCTAGGACGTATCCTAGCGAGCAATATGGACCCTTTCTTTTGCCCAGGAATGTCCTTTGCGGATTTTCATTCCTGACGGGTCTTGAGCAATGTCTTCAAGCATAATACTTCTTCACTGTACCGGAGTTGATTAGGTGTCGAAGTTCTTTTCCCTCCATATTGGCGAGGATAAGAGCCCCTCCCGAGAAAGCTATCGGCTTTGATCCCGTTCAGCTTCTATTAATTTTAATTCCATCATCATGTGCTTTTAGCTATACCGATTTGCCGTCTCGGATCTTTGTTAAAACCGAAGAGTAATCCTTTTGAATGTAGAGCAATTGTCATGTTAATGCCCCTCTTCCTTTCCTTTACGGATTTCAATCCTCCTATTGATCACCATATTTCCACATTTCCCAGTCAATTACTTGAATGCTTTATGATGAAGGGTCAAGAGAATAGAAAGAAAGAGATTTATTGCAAAGGCTTGTGTTTTAGTGAGATTTTTTTTTTTTTGAAATAATAGTTTTTGTAAGAATGGCTAGCCAGGGTTGGTCTGTGTTTAGGCTAGTTTAGACAAACCTCTTGTTCTTATGATGTGGCGTCTTCAGCTGATTACTTTATGGAGCCTATTTGTGACTAATTAACTTTCCTAGTACGCACTTTTGGGTTTTCAGCCTAGGATGTTGTGATGTGTCCTAACTTTTGAATAGGTTCCCCTTTTTTATTTTTTTGGGATACCTAATGGACTTTATTTTGTCTATGACGCTTTGATTATTTTGACACATTTTGGAACAAAACGTTTGTCTAAACATGGTTATTTAATGGGGTATAGACATGTTTAGCAAGAAGAGAAACAGATAGTAAGAATAGCATTCTTTTGTAATTTCAGGGAAAATGTGTGCCCTAGAGATGCTCGGGGGCCGGGCACACCCCGAGGAGTGATATCTAATAGTCATTGGGTTTACATCCCTTAGAATCAGAAGAAGGACATCTAATGACTAGTGCTACCCTTGATGCTAATATCTCTCCTTTTTGGAAGATCGTCTTTTTAAGGTACGGAGGGGAGACTTCTCTTTTTCTTTGTACGACTTGATCTTTTGTAGGGTCGTACTTAAAGGATTATCCTTAAAATCTGGGATGTATCCTTTGAGCTTATTTTTCCAACAGTCTTTGTATGTCCGGGGAAATGGTCCCCTTCTCACTGTCTGACTCAATCCATTCGCCTTCGGCTTTTAGATCCTGCAGAGAGTTTTCAATCATAGACATGACTGTTTATATGGTCCTTATTTGGGTTTAGATTTTATTCAATTATTTTGGAATGAGAGAGAAAAGAATGAGAAGCATATGAATATTATGAAAAATGCCTCATTGTATTGATGAAAAGAGAAATATATACAGAGTCCCTTTAATCAAAAGATCTCGCGGCCACGGGCAGAGACCACGAGAGATGCATCGGAAGCTTTGTATTTTTATTTATACTTTTTAATGAGGAGCCCTAATCAGCTAGTCTTCTCTACCTACCCAGGCTCACTGTTCTGGTTGTGATAGAGGCTTGTCATCCACCTAAGGGTCGGGAGCATCGAAAGTAATCTGCCCGGCATTCAATAATTCTTGAACCCTATATTTTAAGTTGATGCAATCTTCCACGGAATGCCCAGGAGCGCTTGAGTGGTAATCACATTTTTCGTTGAGCTTGTACCAACCGGGGTAAGGTGGATCTTTCTTCTTTAGAGGGATACATGTTAAGAGTTTGGCCTCTAACAGCTTTGGCAGCAGACTCCCATAAGATGTTGGAATGGGGGTGAATTTCTTCTGTTGTCTGCGTGACTACCCAGCTGGTGGCGAAGAAGGAGAAGGAGTAGCAAGGTTGATGGAATTTACGCTTCCTTCCATCTTTTGACCAAAACCTTTTTTAACGTCAGGAGTAGAGGAATTAGAGGAAGTATGTTGTGCAATTCTTCCACTTTTTAGCCCTTGCTCTACTCTTTCTCCTATAATTACCACATCCGCAAAAAGTGTTGATGTGTTCCCTATCATTTTGTCATAATAGGGACCAGTTAGAGAATTGATGAACATGGATGTGGTTTCCTTGTCGGATAGAGGAGGTTCCACTTGTGCTGCCAATTCCCTCCATCTTTGGGCATATGCCTTGAAGGATTCATTGTCTTTCTTGCTTAGCAATTGTAGATCTGCTCTTTCAGGGGTCAGATCAATATTGTATTTATAGCGACGAAGAAAAGCATCTACCAGATGTCTCCAGGTTTGGATTTGCCCTCCTTTCAATTGCATATACCAGTTTAGGGCTGATTCAGCCAGGCTCTCCTGAAAGCAATGGATCAGGAGCTTTTCATTGTCCGCATATGCAGCCATCTTACGGCAGTACATTGTAAGATGGCTTTTGGGGCAGGTCATTCCCATGTACTTTGGGAAGTCTGGAGTTTTGAACTTGTTAGGGAATTGGATATTTTTAACGAGGCACATATCAGCCGCCTCTTTAACATCAAAGTTATGCCCTTCCATGGCTCTCAACCTCTCCTCAAGGGCAGTAATTTGTTGCTTTGATATTTCCGGAGTATGAATATGTACTGCCCTAGTATCAGATTGGGCGTGTTCATCATTGGGTTCCTCTTCCTCTTCTTGGTGAGAGGCTTGTCCACTCTGAGGCCCCTCCTTGTGGAGATTTTGTTGGCGCATCATTTCCAACATTTGAGCCATTTGTTCTTTCAGCGTATTAAGCTCAGTGGTGAGCTTTCGGTTCTGCTCCTCTAATTGCTCCATCCTCTTGGCTTTTTGAGCACGAGTGAGAACAGGTAGAAGACCAGCCACTTTCTAAATGATTTAGAGATTTTTATTATTGTCTTTTTATTTTAAATGATTAGTGTGAAATAGATATGCCTTAGACAATAGCTTTGGTATCTTCTCAAAAGCCTATGTTTTAAGGGTACCATACCCACCTTATTGTGCTAACTTCCTTTTTTCAAAGGTTGCCAACATACCTTAGCGCACTTATCTCTTCTAGGAAGATGATAAACGCACTTGGGTATCTTTCGCTATTGTCTAAGGATATCTAATACATCCTAGAATGAGTGTGTTTATGCATGCACTACAAAAATATTTTTTATGACAACAGATATTGAAAGTGGAATAACTTTTGACTGGGTTGTCCGATTTGGACGCACAACATGTCAAAACGAAGAGAAAAGGGTGAATAACCAAGTTGAAAATCCCCAAAGGGGATTTGGCCCAGTAATTTTCTCAAAAAATGCTCCTAAGACCTATTTTTTGGAGGTTTATTAAAATGATGTGCATGCTGCAATTATTTTCTCTCTTAGTTTTACCACTTATTGGATGATGTGGTATGAATGATACGACTTTGCCAAGAATCTTTTTATTACAAAAGGTATTTTTATGGCTTTTAATAGTTTTTACATTTTTATGACCCTTTATCTCTTCTGTCGGTCAACGTGGCTACTTAGCTTACAAAGAACCTGAAACCAGGCTAGCTTAACTGAAGACTGTCCGAGATAAAGTTGGTCTTATCTTATCACTTTTTGATTTTTAGGGTTTTTCATTTTTTTTGTTTGTTATATGATTACCCTATGCTAATGCATCAATACAAATGCAACAAACGAATGCACACACAATTCATTCATCCACGAGCAGAGCCACGCTTATTTAATCACGAGGTAGGGTTTTCCTGCAGAAACGTGCTTGGTTTAGGTGGTTCTAAGATGTTCTCACCAAGGCCAAAGGTCCCCAAGGTGCCCCCATTATAGGGACCTCTCAATCTCTCAGTCCTCGGGTCATGCACGGAATTCCGTGGCGACATCCTTAGACCAAAAGAAGAGAGTTATCACCTTGAGTTGGTGGTTTCCGACAACGGTTGTAGCCCTGTGTGCCAACAAGCCGGTCATATCTGCCACCCACTCCCTATAGGTATTCACTCTTGCCCCCGAGTATAGAGGGACTGTTGTGTGCAAGGGTTTTTGTGTGCAATTTATATTTCAAACAATTTGTAGAAAATAATCATACAACAATTTATTAAAGCCATACAATAAAACATACGGAAAAGGGTAAAGGCGTAATTTCAAATCTTTACTTAGTTTGAATTTTATCCGTCACTAAATGGGATCAACTCTCTAGCATCCCCAGTGGAGTCGCCATCTGTCGCCGCCGTCCGTTCTGACGTCCAGGGACATCTCGAACGTTTAATGCGAGCGGTCGCGAAAAGATGGTTTAGACTCGCGTTTTTTGTTTAAAGTGTGTTCATTGCTTCCGAGGTGCTCAACAACTGAACTATGCTCTAATAAAAGAAAGGTTTTCGAAAAGGGTTCTTTTGGAGTCGCCACCAATGTTTTGACCATAAACATTGGAAAAGGATAAAAAGGCGTTGATTTTATTAAAAACCAAACTTGGCCATTATAACCAGAGTTAGGTAAGGGAGTTAGTTACGTGTGGGGAAGGTGTTAGCACCCCACAACGCCCCTTTCGGGTTCCCTATGACGGATTAATTCATTTAAGTAGAAATTACAAGAAATTACGCTATTACCCTATTTTATTCGTACAATAAATATGGCTATCTACATGATTTTATTTACATTTTATAAAGCAATAAATAAAGCAGTCAAAGAGAAGAGATTTGAGAAGAACCTCCGTAGCAAGCTTTATATAGCAACTCTGTTACAATAAGGACGCGTTTCGGCAGTCCCTCGCTCTACAACGACTCTCCTCACGACAAAACTCGACTCGACTAAAATTTTCTAAAAGAATCGAATGTCGGAATCTAATTCCTTAACTGATTGTTACCTATATCAGGCAATCAGAAAGATCATTCGAAAGAGGGAGAGAAGTAGACAAGTGCTCTGAGTTGTCTGGAGTGTCTGAGGTGTGAAAAAGTGCCAAATGAGCCTCCTATTTATAGTTTTCGCTGCCTGGCACATTCGGGACGGCCGTCTGGGTTGGGATGGCCGTCCCAAATGCATCTTTTACACATGCTGGGACCCCCTGGAAGGGTGGGACGGCCGTCTGGGTTGGGACGGCCGTCTCGACTGTCCTAGGTTAGTTGGGACGGCCGTCTCGACTGTCCTAGGTTAGTTGGGACAGCCATCTCGACCTGTTTTGGTCAGATTTTGTGTTCTGGGACCCCTGGGAAGCTTTCCTTTATGTATTCGGACGTCGTTTGATGCCGATAAACGCCCGTTAAAGCTTTATCTTCATATAGGAAGTCTTCTTGGCCTTTATTGAGATGTCAGGCGAGCTTTGTCTTTGTAGGAAGTCTCTTTAGCTTTTATTATCGAGAGGCCGAGCGAGCTTTGTCTTGTCATATGAGATTTTCTCAGTCTTTATTGAGAGACCGGACAAAATTAGGAGTCTACAACAGTCAACCGTAGTAATGGCCTCGATTTGCCTACAGGTCATTGTTGGAAACCACCACTCAAGGTGATAACTCTCTTCTTTTGGTCTAAGAACATCGACACGGAGATCCATGCATGGTTCGAAGACTGGGAGATCGAGGGGACCCTATAATGAGGGGCACCTTGGGGGCCTGACCTTGGTGAGGATAATTAGAACTACCTTGAAAAACACACTTTTCTACAGGATACCCCTACCTTGTAATGAAACAACATCACTCTGTTTGCAGATGAGTGAATTGTTTGTGCATTTGGTTGTTGTATTTGTTTGTTGCATAGCATAATCATACAACAGTAAAAAATAAATAAAGTAAAATCTCAAAACCCTTTCATAATAAACAACCTTATCTCGGACAGTCTTCATTTAAGCTAGCCTGGTTTCAGGTTCTTTGTAAGCTAAGTAGTCACGTTAACCTATAGAAGAGATAAGGGGTTATAAAGTAAAATTTTCATAATAAACAACTTTATCTCGGATAGTCTACATTTCAGCTAGCTTTGTTTCAGGTTCTTTGTAAGCTAAGTAGCCACGTGGACCTATAGAAGGGATAAAAGGTTAAAATACAAAAAAATAATAATAAATAAAAACAATAAAAATTATTTGTAAAAAGAGTTTTGACAAAGTCAACCATTCATATCCACATCATCTCATAAATGGTAAAACCAAGAGAGAAAATAAACGCATAAGGAAAGTATGCATACACATCATCCTAATGAAACCTTTCATGCATAATTGCATTCATGCTAGGGGGCCTTAGATATCCCTAAGACAAAGGTGAAAGAGACCCAAGTGCGTTTGTAATCTTCCACAAGGAAGGGACAAGTGTGCTAAGGTAAATGGTGACCTTCGTTACACTCGTCAAATCCATGATGGGGAAGGAACCATTATACCAAAGTGGGTATGGTGCTTTGTGAAGCCTAAGCTTTAGGATGACACCAAAGTCATTGTCTTAAGGCATATCTATCCCACACCAAATCATTCATAAGTAATAAAATTCATTTTGGCATCCTAGAAAGTGGCTGGTTTTACTGTGGTCTGAACCCGTGCGCAAAAAGCCAAAGCAATGGAGCAGCTGGAGGAGCAGAATCGTAAACTCACTGTTGAGGTTAACTCCTTAAGAGAACAAATGGTGCAGATGATGGAGTTAATGCGCCAACAGAACCTCAACAAGGGTGAAACTCATGGCGACCGTGCCTCTCGCCATGAGGAGGAAGAAGAAGAGCAGTTCTTCTACGAGCAAAAGGCCCCCGTGCAGTCCGAAGCAAGGGCGATACTCATCCAACCCCCTGAAGTCTCCAAGAAATAGATCTCCGCCTTGGAAGAGAGGTTGAGCGCCATGGAGGGGCACAACTTCGACGTGAAGGAGGCGGTTGATGTGTGCCTCGTCAAGAACATCTGCTTCCCTCCAAAGTTCAAAGTCCCAGACTTTCCAAAGTACACGGGAATGACTTGTCCCAAGAGCCATCTTACTATGTACTGTCATAAGATGGCGACATATGCTGATAACGAGAAGCTCCTGATACATTGCTTTCAGGAGAGCTTAGTTGATTCAACTTTGAGCTGGTATATGCAATTAGAAGGAGGACAAGTCTAGACCTGGAGATAGTTGGCAGACACCTTCCTCCGTCGCTATAAGTATAACATCGACCTGAATCCCGGACAGGTCAAATTTGCAAATGCTGACCAAGAGAAGCAACGAGGCCTTCAAGGCGTATGCCCATCGCTGGAGGGAACCGGTCGCCTAAGTGGAACCTCCACTATCGGACAAGGAGACTGTGTCCATGTTTACCAACTCGTTGACTGGACCCTATTACGAAAAAATGATAGGGAACACGCCAACCCTCTTTCCGGATGTGGTCACCATAGGCGAGAGGATAGAGCAGGGATTGAAGAGTGGAAGGATAGCGCAACCTTTCTCCTCTAACACATCATTCAAGAAGTCCCTGAGTAAGAAGAAGGAGGCAGACATCAACGCCATCAGCCTCACCACTCCTTCTTCCGCCAAGCCAGCTAGGCAATCCCAGAGGCAGGAAAGGAAGTTTACTCCCATTCCAACCTCTTATGGGAGTTTACTGCTTAAGCTAGTGGAGGCCAAGCTCCTGGCTTATGTCCATCCAAGAAATGTGGACCCACCTTACCCTGAGTGGTATAAGCCCAATGAAAAATGCGCTTACCACTCAGGCGCTCCCGGACACTCAGTGGAAAACTGTTGGGCCTTAAAATATAAGGTCCACGAGTTAATAGATGCCAGGTGGGTAACCTTTGACGCTCCTGCCCCCAGCATAGAAGTCAAGCCTCTATCACAACCAGAGGGTTAGGGTTGGATAGGGAGGACTAGTTGTTAGGGTTCCTTTTCTTTAAAGCTTTCTTTGTATTTCTTACAGTCCCAGCTTGTGGCTGTGAGACCATTGATTAAAAGGGCATTTTGTACATATTCCTTTCTTTTTAATACATGAGGCATTTTCCATCCATATTCATTTTTATTCTTTTCTCTCTTCTATTTATTATTCTTTCAAAATAACCGAATAAAAAAATTTATACCTAAAATAGAACCTTAAAAAACAATCATGTTTGTGATTGATGATTATCTGTGGGATCCGGAAGTCGAAAGGGAATGGGTCGAATCCGACGGTGAGCAGGGGAACATTTCTCCGAACATGCAGAGACTGCTGGAAAGAGAAGCTCTCTCCATATAGGCCTATCAAGAAGAAACAGAGACCATCAATTTGGGATAGGGAGACGATAAAAAGGAAGTAAATATTAACACCCTAATTGATAGTGACATTAGGGAAGGGTTGATACACTTATTAAAGGAATACGTGGACGTATTCGCTTAGTCTTACCATGACATGCCTGGACTCGAAACAAGCATAGTGGAGCATAAATTACCTTTGAAAGAGGGTTTCCGGCCAATAAAGCCAAAACTCAGAAGGATGAAACCTGACTGGTCCTTGAAGATTAAGGAGGAAGTACAGAAACAGTTGGACGCTAACTTCTTGATTGTATCCTGTCGCCTCCGTCAAAATGAGGCGGTCGGAGCGACGCGATGGTTTTTCGACTTTCCAATTTTCGCATTTTGGTGTGGTACAACGCCTTTAGGTTGTCCGATAACTGGGCTGAACCTAGAAGCGAGGTTTTCGAAAGGGCGCTCTTGGATTGTCCGATAACCGGGCTAATCCAAGAGCTAGTTTTGAAGGGTTCTTTGGAGTCGCCACCGATGTTTTTACCGGAAACATCGGAAAAGGAGTTTAAAAGGCGTTGGTTTTCGAAAAACCAACTTTGGTCATTAGAACCAGAGTTGGGTAAGGGAGTTAGTTACGTGTAAAGGAAGTGTTAGTTCCTTTACGACGCCCCTTTCGGGTTCCCTATGATAGGCCAGCTATTCTGAGTAAATAAACCGGAAAATACGCTTTTACCCTTTTATTGTGCGGAATTTAAATTATGACTACATGACCCTAATGTCTATTGCATAATTGAAATAAAGCGATAAAAATAAAGAGAGAGAGAATATAAACCTCCGAAGCAAGCTTTTATATTATCTTTTGGAAATTATGGTGCTTTTTGGCAACCCTCCACTCTTGTACAGCGCTGGAACCTCTCAAAAAACGCTATAAAAACCTCTAAAGACACTCAGAAGCTCCGAAAATGCGTCGGAGGGATTCTAGAGAGAGAAACTAGTGATGTGACTAGAGAGAGAATGAGAGAGGTGTGTGAAATGAGGGGAATGGAGGCCCTATTTATAGGGATTCGCGCCTGTCAGGTCGAGACGGGCCGTCTCATCTGACAAGGTCGAGACGGCGGTCTCGCCTTGCAGGAACGTCGAGACAGCGGTTTCGACAAATGAGACGGCGGTCTCGCCATTCGCGAGTGGCGAGACGGCGGTCTCGCCATCCGCGCAAGGCGAGACGGCAGTCTCGAATCCGAGACGGCGGTCTCGACCTTAAAAGGCGAAAATCCTTATTTTTGGACCAACAAACCCTCCTATCCTAGTATGGGGCCTAATAGTCTCTCCTAATGGCTTCTAATGGCTTCGTCCAAATACCCTAAATGGCTGGCAAACATCGTGCCAGTCATGAAAAAGAATGGAAAAATCAGAGTGTGTGGATTACATGGATCTAAATCGAGCAAGTCCGAAAGACGATTTTACCCTACCACACATCGATACGTTGGTGGATCACACCGCCACGAACACACTCTATTCCTTCATGGACGGATATGCAGGGTATAACCAGATTAAGTTGGTTGTCAAAGATAGAGAAAAAAATTCCTTCATCACACCATGGGGAATGTTCTGTTATCGAGTCATGCCTTTCAGACTCAAGAACGCAGGGGCTACCTATCAAAGGGCCATGGTAACATTGTTCCATGACATGATCCACAAAGAAATTGAAGTTTATGTGGATGACATGATTACCAAGTCCAAGAACGAAATAGATCACATTCTATATTTGAGAAAATTATTTGATCAACTTCGGAAGTATCAACTAAAGCTAAACCCGGGTAAGTGTACATTTGGAGTACGATCGGGTAAACTCCTTGGGTTTATTGTTAGCAAAAAAGGAATAGAGGTAGACCCTGACAAAACCAAGGCAATTTTGGAAATGCCCCCACCAGAAACTGAAAAGAAGATCAGATGATTTTTGGGACGAATCAACTACATAGCAAGGTTCATCGCACAACTCACAGACAAATGTGCACCCATGTTCAAGTTGTTGCGCAAAAATCAACCAACAGTTTGGAATGAGGATTGCCAACAGGCTTTCGAGAAAATTAAGTTGTGCTTAACCAATCCACCGATACGGGTGCCTCCCATTGAAGGAAAACCTCTGATTCTTTATCTATCGGTACTCGATGAGTCTATGGAATGTGTGCTCGGTCAGTAAGACAATACGGGAAAGAAAGAGCAAGCCATATACTACCTCAACAAAAAATTCCTAGACTATGAGGCCCGTTATACACCACTCGAAAAAACATGTTGTGCATTGGTGTGGGAAACTCAATGTCTCAAGTAGTATATGGTTGTACATACGACCTTCTTGGTTTCCAAAATGGATCCAATCAAATATCTGTTTGAAAAACCCGTCTTGATTAGAAGAATAGCTAGGTGGCAAGTACTCCTTGTGGAATTTGACATCGTCTATGTCACCCAAAAAGCTATCAAAGGTAGTCCCCTAGCAGACTACCTAGCATACAAATCAACAAACGAATATCAATCCCTACAAGACGAGTTTCCAGACAAACACATCATGCATATCCAATGCGAAGAACTTAAAGACGATGCATGGGCTATGTTCTTCGATGGAGCCTCGAATATGCTTGGACACAAGATCGGAGTTATTCTAATAAGCCCCAAAAGGAAATGCATCCCGGTAACAACCATGCTAAACTTCAATTGCACCAATAATATGGCTGAATATGAAGCCTACGCCTTGGGACTCCAAGCAGCTCTAGATCATGGGGTAACCAAAATCAAAGTTTTCGGTGACTCATCCCTTGTTATCTACCAACTCAAGGGTGAGTGGGAAACCAGAAATTTCAAATTGATCCCATATCTAGAATACATCCGGAATATGATTTCGAGGATGGAAAACATCACTTTCGAGTACATCTCTCGGGAAGATAATCAATTCGCAGATGCCCTCGCTACTTTGTCATCCATGTTCGCCTTGGATCAAGAAAATGAGATACCGATTATTCATATCAGGTTGCATGACAAACAAGCTTTTTGCATGGCAGTAATTAGCGAGGAAGAGAAAGTCCCTTGGTATCATGACATCAAGCAATATCTCATGAAGGGTGAATACCCCGAGGGAATTAACAATAATGACAAAAGGACCATTCGGAAGAGAGACGTAGGGTTCAGGTTGACTGGAGGAACCCTTTATAAGAAATTTTTTTACTCTAGCTTATTGAGGTGTGTGGACCGCGAAGAGGCTCAAACCCTAATTAAGGAAATTCATGAAGGAGCCTTCGGAACCCACACGCCAGGGCATGTCATGGCAAAGAAGATCCTAAGGGTAGGATACTTCTGGTCCACGATGGAAGGTGATTATCATCAATACGCCAAACGATGTCACAAATGCCAGGTCTACGCCGACAATGTTCATGTCCCACCAACACCTCTCAATGTCTTAGCTACACTATGGCCATTCTCCATGTGGGGCATGGATGTTATTGGACCCATCGAACCCAAAGCATCCAATGGTCATCGCTTCATCCTGGTGGCCATTGACTACTTTACCAAATGGGTAGAAGCGGCATCCTATGCACATGTGACCAAGAACGTAGTGACCACCTTCATCAAGAAAAATATCCTGTGTCGATACAACATCCCTCATCGTCTCATTACTGATAATGGGACCAATATGAACAATAAGATGATGGAATAGTTATGTCATGGACCCCAAATCTTGCCCGACTTGTCAATAATGCCAGAAAACCTCCGTTCGAAGATGGACAAGACTTTTTTAGGCCCCTAGGCATGTTTACTAGGCTCCATGTAAGGATAGGAGGGCTTTCTATACAGAAAAAAGGAAAACTGTCAAGAGACACGAGACGACCGTCCCGTTTAGCGAGATGGCCTTCTCACTTTCCCTAGGTGACGAGACGGCCGTCTCACCTCCATGAAGGTCAAGATGACTGTCTCATTTTCCCAGACGAGCATCTCACCATTCAAGGAAGGTGAGACGGCCGTCTCGCCTGACAGGAGTCCAGACGGCCGTCCCAGCCTGTCTGGCGCCATTTCCTATAAATAGGACCTCCCTCCCCCCCCTCATTACACATATTCTCACAATTCTCGCACTCCTACTACTCTCTTGGAAGTTTTTTTAACACTTGAGAGTAACTCTGAGCACTTTCCAGAGTTTGAGTGAGCTTTCTGATTTTCGTTAAGGTAGAAATCGGTTAAGGAAGTCTCCTATTGAGACGTCTGACCCTCGGTAGAGTGTTCTTTTTCTTTATTGTGGGAGTGGAGCATTCTTGTAGAGTGCGGGGATAGCCAAAAAGCATCCTCATTTCTTGAAGAATTAATACAAAGCTCGCTTCGGAGGTTCATTTCCTTATTCTCTCTCTTTTACTGCTTTCCTTTATCGCTTTCCTTGTATATATTAGATATTAGGGTCATGTAGACATTTAAATTTTGCAAGTAGATAAATAAATAGGATAAAAGCATAGTTTTTTAGTCTTTATTTTATAAACTAGTCCATCATAAGGAACCCGAAAAAAAGGCGTTGTGGGGTGCTAACACCTTCCCCATACGTAACTAACTCCCTAACCCAACTCTGGTTGTAATGGCCAAAGTTGGTTTTCTAAAACCAACGCCTTTTTTTTTCCTTTTTGCGATGTTTATGGTAAAAACATCGGTGGCAACTCCATCAAACCTTTTCGAAAACCTCGCCTTTAGGTCCATCCCGGTTATCGAACAACCTAAAGGCATTGAACATCTTCTTTAAAAAATGCCTCTTTTGATGGCAGTGACAGATGGCGACTTCACTGGGGAAGCTAGAGAGTTGATCCTATTTAGTGATGGACTAGTTTAATAAATAAAAACTTGAAATTATGCTTTTACCCTTCCTTGCTTTATAACATGCTTTATTGTATGACTTTAATAATTGTTGTATTTTCTACAATTGTTTGAATAACAACAGTACACAAACATTTGCACACAACAGTTCCCCCTATACCTGGGGGCATGTGAGATAATCTTAGGGAGTGGGTGGCAGGTACGATTTGCCATAGTAAAGGGCTATGAGCCCACTAGTATGGTCGGAAACCACCACTCAAGGTGATAACCTTCCTCTTTTTGGCCTAAAGACATCAACACGACCTTAGTGCTAGAAGAGTGGGAACCCTATAATGGGGGCACCTTGGGGGCCTGGCCTTAGTGAGGATAATTAGAAGCACCTTTAATATGCACTTTTCTGTAGGATACCCCTACCTCGTGATAAAAACGTCGTCACACGGTTCGCGGATGAGTGAATTGTTTGTGCATTTGTTTGTTGCATGTGTTTGTTGCATAGCATAATCATACAACAGCAAGAATAAAAACAAAAATCTCAAAACCCTTTTCATAATAAACAACCTTATCTCGAATAGTCTACATTTTAGATAGCCTATTTTCAGGTCCTTTGTAAGCTAAGTAGCCATGTGGACCGACAAAAGAGATAAGGGGTTCTAAAATCATTCTTTCATAATAAGCCAATTTTTTATATTAGACAGTCTGCATTTTAGCTAGCCTGGTTTCAGGTTCTTTGTAAGTTAAGTAGTCACGCAGACCAACAGAAGAGATAAATGGGTTATAAAAAACATATCAAATAATAACCATAATAAGAGAAAATGGGACCCTTTTCATGGTGTTAAGCATTGAATTCATAAACATCCATATCAGTAGTTTTCTTTTCTTCAAAAAATAAAAACCCAAACACTATCATGCATCATGTAGAGAATAAAATATGATAATGTTTTAGGAAAAACAAAACACTTTCATGCATGCCCACATCCACATCATACTCATAGCATGCATTTTCTATTTCTAGATAAATGGAGGGGTCTAGTAATAGACAGTTGAAGAAAGTGGATATTCCCCGATACCGTGTGGAAAAGATAGAGTGGTTGTGCACGATGATGCCACTCGAGGTCCGCTCCGATTTCAAGAAATCCTATGGATGGATGCTCGACCTTCTGAAGATCTGCGTTGATCCTATCTTCATCAGGGTTTTGATCCATTTTTGGAATTCCAGTCTGCATTGCTTCGAATTTCCGCAATTTGATCTGGTACTGACTTTGGAGGAATATGAGATCATGCTTAGATGGCCCAAATCAGTCGGGGTCCATATTTGTCGTGAAGCATATATTCTTGCAACCAAGATCGCCACCATCATCAAATTGCCACCTCATCAGGCTGCCCTAATGGGAAAAGGGGATATCCAGGGATGGAAAGTTGACATGCTAGATGACCATCTATCATCTTTGGCTGATAAGGCAGATTGGTTTGTCTTCAACAAAACCTTGGCTTTGATTGTGTTTGGGACCGTATTATTTCCCTTTCACCTCGACATTGTAGATCAAGCCGTTATGGACGCCTTTTTCACCTGGGACGTACATTCAAAGAGTCCCTTGCCTGCAATTCTTGTCGACACCTTGCTTTCAGTTGAATTTTGTCATTAGAAACAAGGAAGAACACTCATATGTTGCTCTTCGTTGCTATTCGTTTGGGGTATCACGCACCTCTACGCCTCGAGCCCCATGGGAATTTTTCCCGACCCTTTGAGGAGCTTCTCAAGATCCCCCTCCACCAACGTCTAACCATGGAAGGTCGAGTTGGAACGATGGAACATCGATCACCTATCTTGGGCTTGTCCTTGGTTCCGACCCGACCCTATTCTCATCCAATGCGGAGACTACCCGAGCATACCACTGTTGGGCCTCAAGGGTTGCATAGCCTACTCCCCAAAGGTAGCTATGAGATAACTCATGAGAACCCAAACCACGCCAACACGGGAAGAGCTCGGAGGACTGTGTTTCTTCGGAGACCCATGCAACGTTGAAAATGCACTCGCTATACAGAGAGCATGTGAGAGACCAGTCTACATGGGAGATAGAGAGCTAGGCAAAGCTCGAGTGGCCATCTCAAGTGACTACGAGGAATGGAGAAGAAGCAAAGGGATGTCATAACCATCCGCTCCACCCACTACATCATCAGCAATCGAAGAGATTCAAACACAAGTTGATGCCTTAACCAAAAGGGTAGAGATCATGGGAGCCCAACTAAGGGCCCTTGAAGAAAAAGAGCAGGAATCTACCCTCACTATCAACGGTTTACAAAGGCAGTGCAAGAAGAAGGACCAAGAGATAGAACGCCTCAAGGAAAAATGTGTTGACTTCAACGAGGAGGTTATCCGAGCATCCAAAGTTCCAAGAGTCAACCTAGATAATCAACTCCAAGAGATGGCTGCCAAATTAGCACACCTTGAGGCTGCATATGCAAAGCAGGAACAGACAACCAAGATGATGCTATAAGATCTCGCGAAGACTCGGTCTAAAGTACATCAAGGGAGGGAGACCACCCAAAGACTTAACAAAAGCCTTGTGTTAAGTGGTAAAAAGTTGATATAATTATGCCTTGAATTGTTATGAAACCACTTAACTTATGTTAATTCTAATCTATTTTTCTCCTAATATAGGATGAATTCGATAATATCTTGATACAAGAGTAAGGAGCATAATTGTGAAGTAATTGAAGAAAAATTGAAAGAAAGAAGAACGCTTAAGCGAATGAATGATGTCAGGCCCGACCCAAATTCTCTTATAAAAAGATAATATGTGTTTTGATAAAGGAAGCAGTTTTGGAGAAGAAGAGGCGTGACTACTGCTAGGGTTTCGTCCAATCTTCATCAATTCTTCAATTCTTTCACATTTGGAGCATTGTAATGGCCAACATGAGTGGCTAACTTCATTCTCTTAGGATTTGGTGCACTTCCTTTGAACTCTTTTGTATGATGGTGATATTTTGAGATATTAATCTATGTTTTGATGTTGTTATTCTTATCCTTTGTGCTTTGGAATGATTTATTCTTGATGTTTGGGGTATGATTGGAAAATATATCTTGAACCCTCGATCACGGTAAGAATATTTGTTACGTTAATTGTCAGGAATGGAATGAATGTATCAATTGCTTAACACCCTAAACCTAATGCTGGAAAATCTCTTAATTGTGTGAGGAATCAACATTTATTAAGTTTTCTTATGAATTTCACGTGTGAGGAATCAACATGGATGATTTGAGTAGGTGGCATCAACATTGTTAAATTAATTGCGTTCTTAATTGACATAGCCATTACAAAAGAGGGATAAGGAAGGAAACCAATCCTAAGTACCTTTAATTGATATTTTATCAACAATTTACAGTTATTTGTCATTTAATTTCAATTCAACTCTTTATGCAAAACCCATTCTGTTTTAATCTACTTAGCAAGCATAAAATTGAGAATTTTCATTGAAACTGTTCCTCGTGGGATCGACTTTTATTTAATCAAAATACTATACTGCGATTGATAATTTTGGTATGCTTGTCAATAATTCAACACCTTGCTGAACTACGCTGCAAAGAAAGATATGCATTAGCTTAGTACGACCAAGTTCTACAATAAAGAGACTGAGCCATTGAGAAACTCGACAACTTACAAGTCTTGGTCATCCATCAAGAGGAAAAAATAAAAGAGGCTAAAAAATATAGTGAAGATATGAGCTAGGCGGTCCATTGGTAGTCCGAAGCACTTGCTCATCATGTACGGGAAACCGAAGAACAATTACATAGAAATCATAACCCGCCTGTAGGTTTCTTTGGGCTTTTCCGCTTTTGCCAGAATAGCATGGTATATGGGGATGTCCACTTTTTCTTGATAAATGAAATCACTTTTTGTTTATCTTTACAACTGTCTATTGCATTCATTGCATTAATTCACATATCCCTCCTTGTCTAAAATTAATAAGATAATAAAAAGGAAAGATTAACTGATGTGTTTCCATAAATCAGAAGAATGGAGAGAAAACTGCTCGTAATCAAGCTCTCCCCAATGGCTGACCCACCTAAGGAGGACAATAAGCCTCAACCGTTGGTCATCACAGTCAAAAAAGAAGAGGGGGCAAGGACACCATTGCGCTTATTTGTGCCTCGTCCTTTTCCCTACGAATAGAATACAGTTGTACCTTGGAAATACTTACTAAATGAAGATATTTCCAACATAGCCGGCATTGGGGGCAAGACAAGCAGCGGACGAATCTACTCCCCCAAGGAGTCACAAGAAGACGACCTCAAAAATAAAGGGAAAAATAAAGAGACCGAAGAGGAGAACAATAAAGAATCCAAGGAGGAGACTGGTGAGCTACTCTAGTTATAAGACAAAGTGAGTACTCCATCATTAACCAACTCAATCGCACACCTGCGAAGATAACTCTGTTATCATTAATAATGAGTTCGGAGCCACACCGGAATGCGCTGTTAAAGGTCTTGAACGAAACCTACGTGTCGCATACCATATCCCAAGATAATTTTGAAAGGATTGTTGGTAACATTACTGCCAATGATTAACTAACCTTCACAGATGAAGAACTCCCTCCTGAAGGGTCAAACCATAACAAGCCCTTGTACATCTCTGTAAAGTGCAAGGAGTACCTCATCTCTAAAGTTCTTGTGGATAACGGGTCATCCTTGAATGTATTGCCTAAGTGCACTCTTGACAAACTGACAACACAAGGAACCCATATGCGCCCAAGCAACACCGTCGTTCGAGCCTTTGACGGATCAAGACGCGAAGTAGTGGGGGAGATCAACCTGCCAATTCAAGTCGGCCCTACTATCTTCAAAGTGGGCTTCCACGTGATGGATATTACTCCAGCATATAGTTGTCTCCTCGACAGACCTTGGATTCATGATGCTAAGGCAATACCTTCAACGCTCCACCAAAAAGTCAAATTCGTGGTAGGCGAAAAGCTGGTCACAGTTCAAGTTGAAGACGACATCTTGATCAGTAAGCCGTCTACCATACCTTATGTGGATGCAGCTGAAAAGGCCCTTGAAACGTCTTTTCAAGCGCCTGAAATAGCCAATGTTTAAAGACTTCCCAGCAACACGAAAGTGGTCCACATGATGTCAAAATATGGATACCACCTAGGCTAAGGGCTCGGTACAAATTCCCAAGGAATAAGGGAGCCACCGAATTTTAAAGATAATCCTTTGAAGCACGGCCTAGGGTACGACCCTACAAAGGATCGAGCTACAAGAAGAAAGGGAAAGTCTCCCCTCCGCACACTAAATCAGTTTTTTCGAAGCGGAGGGATACAAGAGTCAAGAGAAACTTTAGTCATTAGGTGTTCTTCCAATTTTAAGTAATGTAAACCCAATGACTATTAGAGATTACTCCCCAGGGCAAGCCCGATCCCCAGGCATTTTTAGGGCACATATTTCCCTTTTAATCATAAAGAATGTGATTCTTATTATCTGCTTCTTTTCTTACTATTCATATCTATACCTCATTAATAACCACGTTTAAACAAACGTTTTCAAAAGGCGTCTAAATAATCAAGAGCGCGTTATCATCATAATAAAGCGAATTTGCCATCGCTGATTGATTAGAAACACAAGTAAGGTTTTACTTCATCATAATAAAGCCATGTTTCTCCAATGTTGTGCAAAAAGAAAACAAAAAAAAATAATAAGAAAGCTCGAAGAAGCCAAAGGCCAAAAAGAAAGGGCAAACTACCCAGTAGGAAACCCACTAAGGGGGCTACCCAAAAGTTAGGATAAACCTGCTAGGAAACTCGAACAACAATAAAGTGTAGCCTAGGCAAAAGGTAGGGTTACAAAATAAAGTCCGCTAGAATTCCTAAAAGCAATATGAAAAAGGAAGCCTAGAAAAAAGTTAGGACAAAACACAACATCCTAGATTGAAAACCCGAAGGGCGGTTTAGGGAAGTCAATCAGTCGTAATAAGCGCCACAAAAAAATCAGTTAGAGACGCAACCTTACAAACAAACGTTTGTTTAAACTAGCCTAAACAGCATAACCAATCATGGCTAGCCATTCTTACAAAGACAAGTTTTGTCAAGAATAAAAATCCCTTCTAAAACACAAACCTTTGAATTAATTATCCTATTCCTTCTTTTCTCTTGACCCTTACCACTACGATCTTCTAGTGATTAACTGGGCAATGTGAAAATATAGTGATCAATAGGAGGATTGAAATTCCTAAAGAAAGGAAGAAGCACACTAATATGGCAAGTAGTTCTTCAATACAATCATTATTCGGTCATGGCAAATCAGAAACGACAAAAACGGTACAGCTAAGCATAACATCAGAAGAGCCTCATCATCAAAAACACATCAGTTAATCTTTCTAAAAATATTAACTGAAATAGTATTATAGGATGCATATCATGAACATTACATGCATAGATGTTGATGAACAGAGGTCCTATTTCCTTAAAAGAAAAAAAAAAATATATATATATATATATATATATAATTTTTAACCTCGAGCCCAGATGGCCGTCTCGGTATCCCAGACGGTCGTCTCAGTATCCCAAACAGCCTTCTCATGTTACCGTTAGGTCGAGACAACCATCGCGTTTTGCCAAACAACCGTCTCGTTCAAAGGAAATGACCAGACAACCGTCTCATGTTTCCGTTAGGGTGAGACGATCGTCCCAAATCTTGGACAGTCGTCTCGACCTTCAGAATTTTTGCCTATATATAAGCGCGTTCGGGGCACTTCTAACACATTCCATTCCTGCATTCTTTCTTCATTTATTACATCTTCTAGCATATTTGAGTGTGTTTGAGCTACAATATATCAAGGAGAGTCTTCAGCACCCAGAAAGCATGGTTGGGGACCCACCAGGGGTGCTCTAGCTCCTCAAGCCAAGCCAAATCCTCAAGCTCCCAATCAACTAATGCCCCAGCACCAAGCCAGGCTTGACAACATCCGTCAGTATGCTTGGCATCTGATGCTACAATTAGATTTTGGCATCCTAGCCACTTTCGGTTGGGAGGAAGATATGAGGAACTACATCCGAGGCATAGGATGGGACTTCCTCCTAAGAGATCCTCCTACCTGCATCTTCCGAGAAGCCACCATGGAATTCCTTGCTTCTTGTCGCCGCCGTCAAAAGAGGCGGTCGAAGCGACGCAATGGTTTTTTCGATTGGACTCGCGTTTTAAAAGTGTGGTCATCACCCTTAGGATGTCCGATAACCGAACTATTCTAAGGGTGAGGTTTTCATGGGTCCTGGATTCGCCACCAATATTTTAACCAAAACATTGGAAAAGGAAAAAAGAAGGCGGTGGTTTTAAGAAAAACCAACTTTGGTCATTACAACCAGAGTTAGGTAAGGGAGTTAGTTACGTGCGGGGAAGGTACTAGCTTCCCCACGACACCCCTTTCGGGTTCCCTATGATGGATTGTTTGGTTTTAAAATAAGAACATTAAAATTATGCTTTTACCCCTTTTTTATTCATTGCGAAATTTAAATAATTGACTACATGGCCCTATTAACTAATGCACACAGAGAGTAATAAAAGCGATAAAAGAGAGTAAGGGATGTAAAAACCTCCGAAGCAAGCTTTTATGTATATTCTTGTAAAGGGCGCTTTTTGGAAAATCCCACACTCTACACAAGTATTCCTATCTTGAATCGAAAACTATCTAAATTTGCTTAAACGAGCTAGAATTGGACTTCTGGAGCAAGAATAGCAAGTATGCAGAGTATCAGAGTAAGAGCTATTTGATTTTTGGGTTTTTCATGTCCTTTCTCCTTGAAACGGAGGTCCTATTTATAGAAATTTGTGCCCGTCAGACTGGGAAAGCCGTCGAACCTGACAAAGGTCGACACGACCATCTCGCCATTCGAGACGACCATCTTGCCAAGTGGTGAGATGGCGGTCTTGTCTCATAAGTGACGACATGACCGTCTTGCCAAACGAGACGACTGTCTCGCCTTATAAGGCGAGATGACCATCTCAAGCTTCTGGGCAAAATTCTCTTATTTTTGTGTACAAAAAGCTTTTCTATTGTAACATGGAGCCTAGTAAGCATTCCTAGGGACCTTTGAGGCATTGTCCATCTTCGAACGGAAGTCTTCTGCTCTTTATTGTGAGGCCGGGCAAGATTTGGGGTCTACAGCTGCCCTCCCTTCACCTGACTAGCCGACCGTTGGCCCAATATGCCAAGAGATCGGCTGGAGGGTGAAAGAGTTGACGCTCTTGCCCGGTTGTCCTTCTGTTGCTCACCTTGACGTGGTAGCTGACACTCTGGACGCCTAATGTGAACCTCCAAGATGCTCCTTTGATGTGGTAGCTGACCCCTTCAGTTGATGAGTATGAACCCCCATATGGTTTGAAGAATTTGCAGCCCACTTCGTACGACTGAATGAGTATGCACCCTCATCTACTTTGGCGAGTACGAACCCTCGTCTAGTTTGGAAGTCCACTTTGTAGGACTGGTGCGACTTACTGATTTTGTTCATGCGTAGCGATCTTGCTCGTGCATAGGTCTTTGCCTTCGGGACATTTCTTGCCACGAAGTTGTGTGTGGTGGTGGCTTACTGCTTTGGCTCATGCACCGACTCTTTTGTTTGAGATCTATTTTCTAATTTTGTGTGGTGTAGCCTTCCGATTTGTCGGGAGTTCTTTGGTTTTCTTCTAGCTGGTTGAGTGCTGGGGATTTTTGGTGAATGCCTCTTCGAGCAGGCAGGAATCCACTAGGGATTGGATTAATGGCGCCTCTGAGCGGGCGGATACTTCATCTGAAGTGCAGTCTCTTGCGACTTGTATGGTGTAGCCTCTGAGTAGGCCAATTTTTCTTTTGGGGAATCGATAATGCCTCTAAATAGGCAGATGCATTGTTTTGAGGTGAAGACTTCTGGTTAAAGGTCTCCTTCTCTCTTTGATGGGAGAATGGTAGTTGGTTCTCCGAAGCTTCTTATTTTGCTTTGGGTTGCTTGTTTGATGACGACTTGTTCCTATTTTCTTGGGGGGGAGCATTATTTTGGAGACTTGGATGCTTCCTGTTTTCAATCACAAACATGGAGCCTAGTCTCCTTATATGCATGGATGTGTTTTTTGTTATATATATATATATATTATTTTTTTTTCATGACAGAGTCGTATTGTGCGATTATTTGTGTGGATGCCCTTAATGCAATCTATCTTTTTATGGGATGTGTTTAGAAAGTGATTGTTCTTCCCGTTGGTTGTAGGAAGTTGAAAGACTCCTTCGCGAATCTCGCTCTGGTCTTATCTTTTGTCCGGACCACCTTGATTTCTTGATTTAGTGGGCCTTTTCCTTTCTTACATTTCCTTGTATTGGGTTTTTATGTATGCTTATGTTTCATTAATACAAAGGCATTTTAACAATTTGGTCAAGAGAAAAGAAGTAAAAGACAATTTTATTGATATAAACGAATGATTTATTTTTACAAAGGAATTTCCGAAGCAATTTTAGAAGCATGGCTGGCCAAGGTTGGCTATACAGTATAAGCTATAACAATCGTGTCTTTGACATCTGTCTCCCTGGTTCTCCTAGTTGTTTCGATTGAGATGCTCGAGCCCGGAGTGAAGACTATGCAAAGCTTCCTTTCTTCTGGAAGGACACAACCTTAGTTGCCTTGCAGTTTTCAGCTAAGGTAATGATTGCTCTTTTTGTTTTATTTATTTTTTATTTTTGAACCTCTAAATTTTCCTAGGACGTGTCCTAGCGAGAAATACAGACCCTATATTTTGCCCAGGATGCTCTTTGTGAGTTTTCATCCTGACGGGTCATGAACAATGCCTTCAAGCGTAATATTTCTTCACCGCATCCGAGTTGACCGGGTGCTGCAACTCTTCTCCATCCATGTTAGTGAGGATAAGGGCTCCTCCCGAGAAAGCTCGCTTGAAAACAAAGGGTCCTTCGTATAAGGGTCGCTTTACAAAGAAATTTCCAAAGGAATTGTAGAAGCATGGCTGGCCAAGGTTGGCTATACTGTATAAGCTATAACAATCGTGTCTTTGACATCTGTCTCCCTAGTTCTCCTAGTTGTTTCGGTTGAGATGCTCGAGCCCAGAGTGAAGACTATGCAAAGCTTGCTTTCTTCTGGAAGGACACTACCTTAGTCGCCTTGCGGTTTTTGGCTAAGGTAATCATTGCTCTTTTTGTTGTTTGTTTTTATTTTTGAACCTCTAAATTTTTCCTAGGACGTGTCCTAGCGAGGAATACAGATCCTATATTTTGCCCAGGATGCTCTTTGTGAGTTTTCATCCTGATGGGTCATGAACAATGCCTTCAAGCGTAATACTTCTTTACCGCATCTGACCGTGTGCCGCAACTCTTCTCCATCCATGTTAGTGAGGATAAGGGCTCCTCCCGAGAAAGCTCGCTTGACCACAAAGTGTCCTTCGTAGTTTGCTGCCCATTTTCCAAGTTTGTCCTTCTGGGTGGGGAGCAGTTTCTTTATTACTAAATCCCCTTCTTGAAAAGTGCGGGGGTTGATCTTTTTGTCATAGGCCTTCTTAACCTTCTTTTGATAGGCTTGTCCATGGCATATGACGTCCAGTCGTTTCTCTTTGATTAAATTAAGCTGGTCATATCGATTCTGGACCCATTCTGCTTCGGTCAACTTTACTTCCATAATGACTCTCAGGGAGGGTATTTCGACTTCTGTTGGTAATAGGGCCTTCATGCTGTATACGAGGGAGAATGGAGTGGCTCCTATCACTACAAAAAAAACGCTTATTATCTACGGGTAAAATCCGTAGGTAATGACACAAATCCGTAGGTAATGTCACTTTACCTACGGATTTCTTTCCGTAGAAAATTCGTAGGTAATTTGGTGGTAGGTAATTACCTACGGATTTATAATCCGTAGGTAATGCACTCGCGGTAATTACCTACGGACATTACCTACTGGACCCTCCCTTATTTTTTATTATTACCTAGAACTCAACTCCCTTTATATTATATTTTTATTATTTATTATATTTTCGAAACTTTAAATTATTATTAGATTAAGGGAATTGTCATTGGCAGGATTCGAACCCAGTACCTCAGAGTTGGAGGCTGATACTCCAACCACTAAGCTATTAGGTTATTTTGAAAATAATTTACAAATAAATTATATTTATATTTATCCAGTGTAAATATATAAATATAAAAAAATACATAAATATAAAATATATATAAATATAAAATATATAAATATAAAATATATAAATATAAAAAAATATATAAATATAAAATATATATAAATATATATAAATATAAAATATATATAAATATATATAAATATAAAATATATATAAATATATATAAATATAAAATATATATAAATATAAAATATATAAATATAAAATATATAAATATATATATATATAAAATATATAAATATAAAATATATTTATATTTTGATATATTTATATATTTATACATTTATATATTTGTATTTATATATTTATATATTTATATATTTATATATTTATATTTATATATTTATATATTTATATATTTATGTATTTATATATTTATGTATTTATATATTTATGTATTTATATATTTATGTATTTATATATTTATGTATTTATATATTTATATATTTATATATTTATCTATTTATATATTTATCTATTTATGTATTTATGTATTTATGTATTTATATATGTATTTATGTATTTATGTATTTATCTATTTATGTATTTATGTATTTATATATTTATGTATTTATATATTTATAAATTTATAAATTTATATATTTATATATTTAAATATTTAAATATTTAAATATTTATATATTTATATATTTATATATTTATATATTTATATATTTATATATTTATATATTTATATATTTATATATTTATATATTTATATATTTATATATTTATATATTTATATATTTATATATTTATATATTTATATATTTATATATTTATGTATTTATGTATTTAAATATTTATGTATTTATGTATTTATGTATTTATGTATGTATGTATTTATGTATTTATGTATTTATGTATTTATGTATTTATGTATTTATATATTTGTATATTTGTATATTTTTATATTTGTATATTTTTATATTTGTATATTTGTATATTTGTATATTTGTATATTTATATATTTATATATTTATATATTTATATATTTTATATTTTATATTTTATATTTATATATTTATATATTTATATATTTACACGAATTAATATAAGTATAATTTAGTTGTAAATTATTATTAGAATATCCTAATAGTTTAGTGGTTGAAGTATCGAGTTTTCAACTTTAAGGTACTGGGTTTCGATTCGGCTAGTGACAATTCTTTTAGTTTAATATAATTTTTCTACGGATAGTAATTCGTAGGTAATTACCTATGGAATTACCCACAGATGATATTACCTACGGATAATATCCATAGGTAATGGATAATTACTCACGGATAGAATTCCGTAGGTAATATCCGTAGGTAATGTACACTTTACCTACGGAATTATCCACGGATTACATTACCTACGGATAATATCCGTAGGTAATGGATAATTACCTACGGATAGAATTCTAATATCCGTAGGTAATGTACAATTTACCTACGGATTTTCATCCGTGGGTAATATCCGTAGGTAATGGATAATTACCTACGGATAGAATTCCGTAGGTAATATCCGTAGGTAATGTACAATTTACCTACAGATTTTCATCCGTGGGTAATATCCGTAGGTAATGTAAAATTTACCTACGGATTTGTATCCGTAGGTAATATTCTGTAGGTAATAGGCTTTTTTTTTGTAGTGTATGGAGGTCCATACGGAGGTCCAGTATCCGTGTAGGGCAAAGGGAAACATCTCATGCCAATCTTTGTATGTTATCACCATCCTTTGGAAGATATTCTTAATGTTCTTGTTAGCTGCCTCTACTGCACCGTTCATTTTGGATCTGTATGGAGAGGAATTGTGATGCTGAATTTTGAAGTTTCAACATAATTCCTCCATCATCTTTTTGTTCAGATTAGTCTCATTATCAGTAATGAGCCGATGGGGGATACCATATCGACACAATATATTTTTCTTGACGAAGGTGGTCACTACTTTCCGGGTCACATGTGCGTAGGATACCGCCTCTACCCATTTAGTAAAATAGTCAATGGCCACCAAGATAAAACGGTGACCATTAGATGCTTTGGGCTCGATGGGTCCGATGATGTCCATGCTCCACATGGAAAATGGCCATGGTGTAGCCAAGATGTTGAGAGGTGCGGGCGGGACGTGAACATTATCGGTGTGATTAACAAATTGTAGATTATCTGGCCCTGTCTTGCTTTTCTCCGAGAATGGCTCTGGAATAATCGATTAACACTTAAGATAATAGATTATTTGGGTTTGTTATGTGTTTTGAAATTCAAAATTGAACCAAGTTTCGAAAACCCTATTCCCAATTCATCAAGTTTCGGAAATCCCCAATTCCCAGACCCTATTCTCTCTACTTAAGGTTCTCTAAGGCTCTCTGCAAATTGAACAAACCTTTTTCATACAAAAGTTAAGAGTTGTGACTGCTAGAGAACTTGTTGTAGGGAAGAAAAAGGGGCTTTTGAAAACCTAGTGTGGGCTAGAAGCGATAAGAATCACTGAGTGGGTTTCTTGGTGGATTGTGTGTTGTGCCGTCTCTAGGAAAAGCTGTTCTTCATCCTTTGTGGATTCAAAGGAAGTGTTCATCTCTTGTGTGACTCAAGAGAGGTGTTTTCTTTACCTTATCTTTTCAATTTGTAATCTATTTGTAAACTGTGATTATAGTGACAACGTTACTTCTCTGTTTTAATGATTAGCAACTGGAGTAGGGTCTTTTGATCCGAACCAGTATAAATCAACTGTGTAATCTTCTATCCCTTATCTATTTACTTTACACATCATTTTAATCGGTGAAATTTGGGAAAAATTTTAAAACACTAATTTTTGTTTAAGAAACCAATTCACCCCCCTCTTGGTTTTTGTTCGTAAACGCAAACATTCCGTTGCGCGATTCTAACAAGTGGTATCAAAACCTTCTTTGATAGTCATTCAATTCTCGAAAATGGCCGGACAAAATCAAACATTTGCCGAGGGTGCTTCTATCAATAGACCTCCACTTTTTGCGGGGCAAAATTATCCTTTTTGGAAAGTTAGAATGCAAATATTTTTGGAGTTTGTTGATAAAGGTGTTTGGGATCCAATTTTAAACGAACCTTTTATTCCTAAAATTACTGAAAAATGGAGGGTACCAAAACCATTTTCTAGATGGTCGGCTGAAGAAAATAGAAAAGCCCAATATGATGTTAGGGCTAGAAATATAATTTCATCAGCTTTAACCCTTGATGAGTTTTATAGGATATCGGTTTGTAAGAGTGCTCAAGAAATGTGGGAAATGCTAAGAGTAACCCACGAAGGTACCGATGTGTTAAAAGAGCAAGAAAGAACTCATTGATTCAAGAGTATGAGATGTTCTGGATGCAATAAGGGGAAACGATTTTTGACGTTCAAAAGTGTTTCACACATATTGTGAACTATCTCACTGGGTTAGGTAAGATTTTTGATATTGATGAGTTAAATGTAAAAATTCTTAAATCTTTGGATAGGAAATGGCAACCTAAGATGACGACCATCACGAAGTCACAAAATCTTGCTACCATGTCTATGGAGGCGCTCTTTGGAAAGCTAAGAGAACATGAACTTGAACTCAGAAGGCTAAATGATGAAGAAGGCCAACACCAAAAGAGGAACCTTGCCTTCAAAACTGAAATTTCCAAGAGTAAGAACAAGAAGGAGGAAGAAGACTTGGAAAATGAAGATGATAAAAATTTGAGTCTCATGATAAAGAAATTTACAAAGTTCATGAAAGTTAAAGGAAAGCAACCCTTCAAAGGTAAGGGAAAGGTAAGAGAAAGTACTTCCCTAAATATTAAATGTTACGGTTGTGGTGAAACAGGACATGTAAAAACCGATTGTCCAAATAAGAAAAATGAAGATCATAAAGGCAAGAAATTCTTCAAGAAGAAAGCCTACATTGCTTGGGATGATAGTGACTCAAGTTCGGAGTCAAGTGATTCAGAAATTGAAGCAAACATTTGCTTGATGGCAAATGACAACATCTCTTCCGATTTTGAGGTTAGTGATTTCGACTCTTCCTTAAATGATGATCAAAATTATTATAATGCTTTACGAAATGAATATGGAGAATTGTTTACTGCTTTTAAGGACTTGAAAAATGAATATAAATCTATGAAAAAGTGTTTGAATAAATCCGAAAAAGAGGTAGAGTCCTTGAAAACGAAAATTGCATGTTTAGAGGAAAAAGATAATAAAAATATAGCATGTGCATCATGTAAAGAGTATGAATATGATATTGATATACTTAGCCATTTGCTTGATAAAGCTAAGAAGGAAATAAGTGATAGTTATAAGGATAAGGCTAGTGTTCAAAATAGAGAAAACTATCATGTTCCATTGAAAATGCCTAAAATTAAAAATAGAAGAGTATGGGTTGAAAAAGGAACTAAAACTTCAAAAGTTAAAAATGTATCATATTCAAAGATTACATCTAATACATGCTTTTATTGTATCAAACATGGTCATACTTCAAATAGGTGTAGAATTAAGCATTTTGGTATTCGTAAAGGAAAATATGTTTGGGTTCCTATAGTTAAATGATTTGATTGTCTCTAACCCCAAGGACCCAAAAGTTATGGGGACCTAAGATTACTATGTTCTTGTTTTGTAGGAAACTTCCAAATCCAAGAAGTCTATGTGGTATCTTGACAGTGGATGTTCAAAACATATGACTGGAGACAAAACGAAATTTGTAGTTTCAAAGCTAAACAACAAGGATATGTAACCTATGGGGACAACAACAAAGGAAGAATACTTGGAATCGGAAGCATTGGTGGTGAAAATACTTTGGAGATAAAGGATGTGCTTCTTGTTGATGGGCTAAAGCATAATCTCCTAAGTATAAGTCAAATTTGTGACAAAGGATTCAAGGTAATCTTTGAAAGTAAGTTTTGTACCATACATATAAAGGATTCCGAAAATATAGCATTGCAAGGCATTAGGCATAATATGAAAGTGATGAAGATCTTATTGAATCATTTGATTAAACAAAGATCTTGTTGATTTGATGAAGTCAAAATGAAGTCAAAGGTTACTTGGATAAAAAGGTAGAGTGATTCGTGAGTTTGCATCTATACATAGGTATAATCATTCTTATCTCTCTGCTACATGAGGTTTCATCATTAAAAGATTTTGCAAAATGCCTCTAAACATGTTTAATCTGTTAAAAACCAAAGTAATCGGTTAAATGGTTTTTAAGTAATTGTTTTAACTAATATTATATGAGCTTTATCAGTTAAAATGTTCTTAACACTTACATAACACGTTTTTAACTGATAGGTTTTCAAAATAATCGATTAAAACCTTTTAAAACATACACGAAAACTATTTTCATTGATATATCTACGAATTAATCGATTGTTTTCATTAAAAGAATTTTAATCGATACAAACTCGAAATAATCGATTAAAATAACTTGAAGTGTTTTGAAAGATATTCTGTCAGTATTTTAATCGATGCAAATGCGAATTAATCAATAAAATATAACTAAGAGATTTTTTCAAAGTGTTTTAATCGATTAAAACAAGTCTGTTATCAGTTAAAATGACTTAGAAAGTTTTATGAAACTTTTTGGCAGAATTCTAATCGATTAAAATGCGAAAGAATCGATTAAAACAACTAAGAGATTTTTCCAAAGTGTTTTAATCGATTAAAACCAATTGTTATCAGTTAAAATCACTTAGAAAGTTTTATGAAAACATTTTGTTGTATTTTAATCGATTAAAAGGCGAAATAATCGATTAAAACAACTTAAGGGATTTTTTACAAAGTGTTTTAATCGATTGAAACGATGTCGCATCAGTTAAAACAAATCTGGAAAATGATCAAGAACATTTTAATAAATGAAAAGAAGTTTTAATAGATTAAATCAAGACTTTTAACAAATTAAAAGATTGTTTTAACAGATTAATTAAACCAGCAGTTTCAACAATCTTCTATATAAACAGGATTGCTTGAGTCTTTTAAAATATACCTTTGAGCAATCAATCAAGCAATCATAAGAGCTACTTTCAAGAAAGAATAACGCAAGTTTTGTGAAGTTTTTCAAAGTTCTTTCTTGAGGCATTTTCTGCATTTCTTTTTTGAAGAAACTCATTCTCGTAGAGCAGCATAATCCGGGTTTGAGTGTTCTAGTTTCTTTTCTTTGTTTCTTTACTTTTCTTTATTGTATTATGGGTGTCCGGAAGTGTGGGCACTGGTTTCTGTGGCTGGAATTTGGCTGCAGGGTTGTTCAAGAACTGGAAGTTGGTTCTTGGTGAAAGTTTAGGTGCAAGGACTGGAATTTTGGTTCTTGTGGTAGATTGGGTGTGTGATTGGAATTGTAATCTATAAAACATTCAATCTAGTGGAACTCAGCTGGAATTTGGCTGGGAATTGGACGTATCCCTGGGATTGGGTGAACCAGTATAAATCTTGGTTGTATCTTTCTAAACCTTTCTCTCTTTAATTCTGCTGCTGCCTTGATTTTGATTATTTGTTCTATTTGATTCAAGAATTGGTCAGAACTCTTAATCTTTAAAATAGATAATCTGTAATTTGTGAAAATATTTCAAAGGTCAATTCACCCCCCCTCTTGATCTCAGCCTCCTTTTCTAACAATTGGTATCAGAGCAAGGTTCTTGAGATCCAAATGGCTGGAAATAATTTTTCTGAGGGTGCTTGTATTGATAGACCTCCACTATTTTGTGGAACAGATTATTCATTTTGGAAGATAAGAATGAAGATCTTTATTGAATCTATTGATATAAGTGTTTGGAATATTATTGAACAAGGTTCTTATGTTTTTAACAGTGAATGGTCTAGTTTGAATGATCGTGAAAAGAAACTAATTCAAGATGATTGTACTACTAAAAATATCATCACATTTGCACTTAACAGAAATGAATTTTTCAGGATATCTCATTGTCAAACTGTTGCACGGATGTGAAAAACTCTTGAAATGACTTATGAAGAAACAACAGAGATATGTTTGATGGTCAATTCGAATTCTCCCATGTCCAGTGTAAGTTCTGATACTTCAACAACTACTATGAATTACAGTTCATTACAAGATGCTTTTTATTAAATGCATGCAGTAGCTAAGAAATTAGAAATTGAAAACAAAAGATTAAAAAGCATGAATAGTTTATTAGAAAACAAAATCACTCTTCTTGAAAAGAAAATTGTTGATGAAGAAACTAAGAATGAAAATCTGGAAATAGGTAATAATTCTGATTGCATGTGCAATGGTCATAAAGATTGTGAAAATTGTTCTGAGTTACAAAAGAAATTATCATATTTAATAAAAACTGCATCTAAACTTGCACAAGGAAAAACCAGTCTTGATGTGATACTTGATTCTCAAAAGTTGGTTATTGATCGTGGTGGTATTGGTTTTACACCTCTTGTTGGAAAAAAAACTAGAGCATTTAAAAACTATTTTGCATATAGTAAATCTGTTTTGTCACCATTTATTACATGCTTCTATTGTATGAAAAGAGTTCATTCTATTAAATTTTGTAGAATCAAGAAGTATGCTATTCCAAGAGGTAGAATGAAGTGGATTCCCAAGAATTCATTTCAAATAACCTGTTTGGACCCAATGATTATAAAAAGGGTACCAGATATATGTTAAATCTATTTTGCAGGAACAAAATCTGGAAGTTCTTTGGTACCCAATCAGCAAATGTTGTTTCTGGATTCATGGACTGTGTATTTTAATTGATATAAAACTATTTTAATCGATTAATTCCACTTACAGAGTATACCAGAAAAGTTGTCCGTACAATTTTAATCGATTAAAATACGAATTAATCGATTAAAATGCTCTCAGGATCTTTAGTACGATTGTTTTAATCGATTAAAAAGGATTTACATCAGTTAAAACCATTAGAAGGTCAAATTTAATGATTCTTCTTTGTTTTAATCGATTAATATTCTGTTGTCATTTCATTAAATCTTTCAGTACAAAAATAATCGATTCTTTTATGTTTTTAATCGATTATTTCACTGTTGCTTTTTCAAACCTAATATTCAAGATCAAATTAATAGGTTAATTTGTTGATTCATTGATTAATTCGTTCTTGGAAATCATTTTAATTACAGTCAATTGAAAAATACTCAGCTAATCAAGAACAAATTTCCAAGTTTTAGTGTTTATCAAAATCTGCAAAAGCATTTACTGTTCCATTTTGACCAAGTCAAAACTTATCCAAAGAACAAATTAGCTAATATACCCACTATTCAAAAATTGTGTCACTGCCTTCGGTCAAGGGAACATTTTGCAATTAAAGCTGTATCTTTGCAGGTTATGTCAAATTGGACTTCAATTTACAAAATTTGAAATTAGAAACCCATTGTTCTGCACTTGAGTCTATTAGTTTCATTCTTCACTCTTTTCTCTCACTTTCATTCTCTGGTTCAAATTTTCTTCTCTCTTCTCCCGCACTCACATACCATATATCAAATTTATTTTCAAATTTGTGCTACAAGATGCTTAAGAGATCAAAATCAAGAAAGAAACATAAGGGGGAATCCTCCTCTACTGTTGGCCAAGCTGGAGGACATATTGAAGCATGGTTCAATGGAGACATTGACAAAATGAACAACTTCATTTCCAACTTCATCCAAAAGCAACTGGTAATTCCTAAGTATATTAAGTTTGCTTGGTTGGATGAAGAAGGATTTACCTCCTTGAGAAGGAAATTAAAAATACAAAAGTTAAGAACTTTTCTGGAGCACATTGGCAATATTCAAGCTGATCTAGTAAGGGTATTTTATGCCAACCTTACTGTCAACGACTCTACTCTTAGGTCTCAGGTCAAAGGTATTAATTTGGTGATCACTCCTGAGGTGTGGGAAGAAGTGGCTGGTCTTCATGATGTTAGTGTAAAGGTATCTAGAGGTATCATTGCTGAATTACCTAATTTTAACAAAATTCAATTTTTCCGCAACTGTCTCAAAAATCAGAATGATTCTGTAAGAACTCTTAATTCTGGGAAAATGGAGCTTGAATCAAGGATTCTTGCTTTTATCATTGCATGGATGCTTACTCCAAGAGGGAGTAATCATGCATTACTTAATGAGGGTGATTTGGCTCTTATGTATTGTATTGAAAATAATATCCGTGTAAATTGGATTTTTGTTATTAAGGATCATATGATAAAAGCAAAAAAGATTGGCTAATTATAAACTGCCATATGCTATGCTGATTAATCAATATTTTAGATACTTTGAAGTAGATCTTGCAGGGGAATATGTGGAAACTCCAAAGGCCTCCAATAATATTGATGATTCCACTTTGCGGAAGATGGGATTTATCAAAATTGATGGAGAGTGGATCTCTAAGATTGATGCTGGGATGTCTGAAGATGAGGAAGAAGATGAAGAAGAAGATGAGCAAGGTCAAATTCCTTCCTCTCCAGCTGCTGCAGAGGTTCCTGAATCCACTGGTGGTCAAGCCTCATATGAGAATATGGATATCATACCCTATATTGAGCAGCCTGACCGTGGGACTCCACTTTCACAATTTGAAAGAACTATGCTTTCTCAAATGGCCAGAATGCAAGAAAATCAAAGGAAGCATATGCAAATGACCTATCAACACTTCCAGCAGATCAATACGCAGTTCACAAACCTGGGAAATCAGATTGCTGATATCTATACCAAATTGGAAGACATGCAGCTCAATCAAGGAAATTGGGATGATTGAGTTTTGACAACAAGGGTCCCTTTCTATCATAATCTTTTTTCTTTCTTTATGTCATGTTTCTTTTACTGCTACTTTTATTTTGGACTGTAATATCAACTAGTCTTAAACCAGAAACAATCCTTTAACTTTTCTTAATATGATGCAGGCTTTAATTTTAATTAAGAGAGCTTAGATAGAATCAAAAACGCATTTATGATATTTTTAGCTGATATAAAATCAATTTAATCGATCAAATCAATTAAAAGAAACATTTACATAGGAAATTCATACCATTATAATCGATTAATTCACGTATTAATCGATTAAAAGTTGTAAATCATGAATCTGTATCAACTAAAATTAGTTTACATCAGTTAAATCAACTAGATAAGATGCTATTCTGATTTTGCTCTATCTTTTGGTTAAATATTAATCAATCTAGTTGACATTATCTTAAAATATCTTCCTAATAATTGTTTTTACAAAATTCGAAATGAATTAGGAATCCTAGATACATCAAACTTCACTTAGTTTTCAAACTCTGAATATTTTAATTGATATAAATGAACTTTAATCTATTAAAAGCACTTATACAAAATTTCTCATATTGTTTTAATCGATTAAATGTCGATTTAATCGATTAAATGAACTTAAGTTTTTATATTTCAACTGTCATTATTGTTTTAATCGATTAAAACATTATTTGTATCAATTAAAATTAGTAGCAAGAACAATTTAATCGATTATGCCCTGTTTTTTAATCAATTATTACTCTGGAAAGAAAATTAAAGGCTTTAGTTAATGGTTGTTCTTGTAACATGCTACTAAAGCCTGGTTCCCTTATCTTTACACGTGTCTATTATATTCATTACAAATGTGTTAATGAAGATAAGTTTGAATCAACTTTAATTGGTTCTTAAAAGAGTAATACATCTCAATGGTGTCATAATTTTGTTTAAATACTATTTTCAAAATAATTTTGTTATATGTCTTGCATAGTGTTTGTTTTGCTTCACTTTTCCCTATTTTGATTGATTATTTTGATGAAGTTAAAGGGGGAGAAATGATTGATTATTTTTGATAATGATTTTTTTTTATAATGATTGTTTTTATACTCACTATTTTAGGGGGAGTAGTAATCTAGGGGGAGAAGTGATTAATTTTTTTAATACTCACTAATCTGTATATTCAAGTGACTTCTTCTGCAAAGATATTATTCAAAGAGATGTTTGTCTTCATCAAATAGGGGGAGACTGAAAGTGATGAAGATCTTATTGAATCATTTGATTAAACAAAGATCTTGTTGATTTGATGAAGTCAAAATGAAGTCAAAGGCTATTCTGGTGAAGTTAAAGGTTACTTGGATAAAAGGGTAGAGTGATTAGTGAGTCTGCGTCTATACATAGGTATAATCATTATTATCTCTCTGCTGCATGAGGTTTCATCATTAAAATATTTTGCAAAATGTCTCAAACATGTTTAATCAGTTAAAAACCAAAGTAATCGGTTAAATGGTTTTTAAGTAATTTTTTAACTTATATTATATGAGCTTTATCAGTTAAAATGTTCTTAACACTTACATAACAGGTTTTTAACTGATAGCTTTTCGAAATAATCGATTAAAACTTTTAAAACATACACTGAAATTGTTTTAATTGATATATCTTCGAATTAATCGATTGTTTTCATTAAAAGAGTTTTTGAAAACCTTCTGCCAGTATTTTAACTGATGTAGAATCGAAATATTCAATTAAAATGACTTAAGATGTTTTGATAGGTGTTCTGGCAGAATTTTAATCGATACAAACTCGAAATAATCGATTAAAATAACTTGAAGTGTTTTGAAAGATGTTTTGTCAGTATTTTAATCGATGCAAATGCGAATTAATCGATTAAAACAACTAAGAGATTTTTTCCAAAGTGTTTTAATCGATTAAAACAAGTTTGTTATCAATTAAAATCACTTAGAAAGTTTTATGAAAACATTTTGTACACTTAGAAAGTTTTATAAACGGCAAAATAATCGATTAAAACAACTTAAGGGATTTTTTACAAAGTGTTTTAATCGATTGAAACGATGTCGCATCAGTTAAAACAAATCTGGAAAATGATCAAGAACATTTTAACAGATTAAAAGAAGTTTTAACAGATTAAAATATTGTTTTAACAGATTAATTAAACCATTAGTTTCAACAATCTTCTATATAAACAAGATTGCTTGAGTCTTTTAAAATATACCTTTGAGAAATCAATCAAGCAATCATAAGAGCTACTTTCAAGAAAGAATCACGCAAGTTTTGTGAAGTTTTTCAAAGTTCTTTCTTGAGGCATTTTCTGCATTTCTTTTGTGAAGAAACTCATTTTGCAGAGCAATATAATCCGGGTTTGAGTATTCTAGTTTCTTCTCTTTGTTTCTTTACTTTTCTTTATTGTATTGTGGGTGTCTGGAAGTGTGGGCACTGGTTTCTCTGGCTAGAATTTGGCTGTAGGGTTGTTCAAGAACTGGAAGTTGGTTCTTGGTGAAGGTTTAGGTGCAAGGACTGGAATTTTGGTTCTTGTGGTAGATTGGGTGTGTGATTGGAATTGTAATCTGTAAAATATTCAATCTAGTGGAACTCAGCTGGAATTTGGCTGGGAACTGGACGTAGCCCTGGGATTGGGTGAACCAGTATAAATCTTGTTTGTATCTTTCTAAACCTTTCTCTCTTTAATTCTGTTGCTGCCTTTATTTTGATTGTTTGTTCTGTTTGATTCAAGAATTGGTCAGAACTCTTAATCTTTAAAATAGAGAATCTATAATTTGCGAAAATCTTTCAAAGATCAATTCATCCCCCTCTTGATCTCAGCCTCCTTTTCTAACATAATAATATCTATTTGATGGATTTGGATTGTGTACGTAATACTAGTATAACATGCTTAGTTGCTAAGGAAGAAAATCCATGGTTATGGCATAAGAGAGTGGCTCATATAAACATGCATCAATTAAACAAACTAATATGAAAGGACTTAGTTGTTGGTTTGCCTAAGTTAAAATTTGAAAAATATAGATTATGTGATGCATGTCAAAAAGGTAAACAAGTGAAATCATCCTTTAAATCTACGAATGTTATTTCCACATCAAAACCTTTAGAACTACTACACTTAGATTTATTTGGTCCATCTAGGATAAAAAGTTTTGGTGGAAATTATTATGCTCTTGTAATTGTTGATTATTTTTCTAGATATACTTGGACATTTTTCTTAACATTAAAAAGTGAAGCTTTTAAGGTCTTTAGGAAGTTTCCCAAGCAAATCCAAAATGAGAAAGACTTAAGAATTAAGGTGTTAAGAAGTGACCATGGTGGAGAGTTTCAAAATGAATGGTTTGAAAATTATTGTGAGGAAAATGGTATTTTGCATAATTTTTCTGCACCTAGGACTCCCCAACAAAATGGTGTAGTAGAAAGGAAAAATAGGTCACTAGAGGAACTTTCTAGAACAATGTTGAATGAATCAAATGTTCTTAAGTATTTTTTGGCTGATGTTGTAAGTACTGCATGTTATGTATTGAATAGGATGCTTATTAGGCCAATTATAAAATCAACTCCTTATGAACTGTTAAATGGTAGAAAGCCTAATGTTGCTCATTTAAAAATATTTAGATGTAAATGCTTTGTTTTAAATAATGGAAAAGGTAACTTAGGAAAATTTGACTCAAAAGCCGATGAGGGCATTTTCTTAGGTTATTCACTAACTAGCAAAGCATATAGAGTGTTCAATAGAAGAACTTTAAATGTTGAAGAATCTGTACATGTCACCTTTGATAAAATTGTAGACCTTGAGGGAAATCCTCTTGAGTCAAATAAAGAATTTGCAGGTGATGATGAGTACATAAGAGAGACTCTAGAAGAAGTGTACTTGAATGAGAATGAGCCATCTCAACCAACTGAATTAGCAAAAGAATGGCAATCACCATGAGGACTTTCAATGGACAATATTGAAAGTGATGAAGATCTTATTGAATTACTTTGGCAAAGATCTTGTTGATTTGATGAAGACAAAAATGAAGTCAAAGGCTACTTTGTGGCAGTCAAAAGTCACTTAGATAAAAAGGGTAGTGGGATTAGTGAGTCCGCATCTCTCGCTTAGGTATAATCATTTTTATCTTTCTGCTGCATGAGGTTTCTTCATTTAAAAGATTTTGCAAATGCCTCTAAAAAATGTTTAAACAGTTAAAAACAAAGTATTTTGTTAAAAGGTTTTTTAAATCAACTATTTTAACTAATAACATATAAGCTTTATCAACTAAAATGTTCTTAACACTTTTGTAACAGGTTTTCAACTGATATGTTTTTGAAATAATCGATTGTTTTAATTAAAAGAAGTTTTGAAAACCTTCTGTTAGTATTTTAACTGATATAGTTTTGAAATAACTGATTAAAATCACTTAAATAGTTCAAGGAAGTGTTCTGGTAGTATTTTAATCGATATAACTTCGAAATAATCGATTAAAACCACTTGGAGTACTGTTTGATCGATCAGAATGAGCATATGACCGATCAGAACCAGCTAATGATCGATCATAATGTGTTTTTGACCGATCAGAATAGTTTCAATCGATTAAACTGTGTTTCAATCAATTAAAACAACTTACGAGAATTTTTGCTAAGCGTTTTAATCGATAAAAACATATTTTTATCAGTTAAAATCACTTGGAAAAGTTTATAAGAATGTTTTGCAGTATTTTAATCGATTGAAAGACGAAACAATCGATTAAAACAGTTTGGAAGATTTTTTACAAAGAGTTTTAATTGATATAAACAGTGTCGTATCAGTTAAAACAAATCTGGAAAATAATCAAGAACGTTTTAATAGATTAAAAGAAGTTTTAACAGATTAAAACAAGACTTTTAACAGATTAAAAGATTATTTTAACAGATTAAATAAACCAGCAGTTTTGAAAATCTTCTATATAAACAGAGTTGCTTGAACTTTTTAAAATATATCTTTTAGCAATCAATCAAGCAATCATAAGTGCTACTTTCAAGAGAGAATCACGCTAGTTTTTGTGAAGTTCATTAAAATTCTTTCTTGAGGCAAAATTGCATTCTTTTGGAGAAGAAACACATACTCGCGTAACCGCATAAAACTGGTTTGAGCGTTCTAAGTTTCTTCCGTTTGTTTCTTTACTTTCTTTTACTCGTATTGTGGGTGCCTGGAATTGTGGGCACTCGGTTTCGATGAGGCTGGAATTTGGTCATAGTGGTAGATCAAGAACTGGAATTTGGTTCTTGGTGAAGGTTTAGGTGCAGGAACTGGAATTGTGGTTCTTGTGGTAGATTGAGTGTGAGATTAAGGTTGTAATATGTAAAACATTCAATCTAGTGGAACCTAGCTGAAATTTGGCTGGAGACTGGATGTAGCCCTGGGATTGGGTGAACCAGCATAAACCTTGATTATATCTTTCTAAACCTTTCTCTTCTTTAATTCTGTGACTGCATTTATTTTTGATTGCTTGCTGTGTGTGATTCAAGAATTGGTCAGATTTCTTAATCTTTGAAATAGATAATCTGTTAATTGCAAAAAAATTTCAAAGATCAATTCACCCCCGCTCTTGATCTCAGCCTACATTTCTAACAATTGGTATCAAGAGCAAGGGTCTTGAAAAATACTCAAGGCTTTTGGTCCAAATTTTTAATGGCTGAAAACAAATTACCTTTTTTGAGGGAGCTTCTATTAATAGAACTCTACTGTTTTGTGGAACAGATTATCCATTTTGGAAGATTAGGATGAAGATCTCTATTGAATCTATTGATAGGAATGTTTGGGATGTAATTGCTAATGGTCCATTAATTACAGAAAAAGAATGGTCCAGTTTAAATGATGAAGAAAAGAAAAAAATTCAAAGTGATTGTACTGCTAAAAATATAATTACTTCGCACTAAATATGGATGAGTTTTTCAGGGTCTCCCAATGCAAATCCGCCAAGGAAATGTGGGAAGTTCTTGAGGTTACTCATGAGGGAACAACCGATGTAAAGAGAGCCCGAAAACATACTCTCATAAGAGAATATGAGTTGTTTAAAATGCAAACTGGAGAAAGTATTGCAGATATGCGTAAGCGCTTCACTCATATCATCAACCATCTAATGGGCTTAGGTAAAACTTTTGATAAAGAAGAATTAAATATTAAAGTTCCGAAATGTCTTGACGAGTCATGACGACCTAAGGTCACAGAGAATCTCGGAATCAAAAGACTTATCCTTCATGACAACAACTTCCTTGTTTGGCAAACTCGAGAGAACATGAAATGGAAATTAACAGATTCAATGAGCAAGAAGTCTCCGAGAAGAAAGGTATAAGTATAGCACTCAAGGTTGAAGAAAGAAGTCAAGAATCGGAGGAGGAAAGTGAAAATCTTGGACTCGCTTGTCGGAAAGTTCAACAAATTTCTCAAGAAAAAGATTCAAGATAAAGAAAAACACAAAAGGTATGAGAAAAAATATGATTCTTTTAACTATAAATGTTATGGTTGTGGTAAGCAGGGTCATGTAAGAATGGAGTGCCCAGAAAAGAACAAATACAATGACAAGAAAGAGGAAAAAGTCAAAAGAAGAGCATATGTAGCATGGGATGATAATGATACTTCATCAATAGAAAATTCTAATAATGAAGAAGCCAACTTGTGTCTAATGGCAAATCAAAATCATCAAACCAGCAGTGTAAGTTCTAACTCTTCTTCAAATTTAGTGAATTATAATTCATTGCAAGAAGCATTAATGAAATGCATGAAGAAACTAAGAAACTGCAAAAAGAAAATGATAGGCTAAAAGGCATGAATAATTGGCTAGTAAATAAAGTAGATTCTCTTGAAAAGAAAATTTTTGAAGATGAAACTGATCTTGACTTTTTAAAATTAATCCATGATAATTCTGATTGTGTATGTAATAAACAATGTAATAATTGTTAAGAATTACAAAAGAAGATTAATTTTTTATCACAAACTGTTTCAAAGTTTACACAAGGTCAAGCTAATCTTGATGTTCTTCTTGGGTCACAAAAACTGATTTTTGACAAATCTGGCATAGGATTTAAATCTAGGATGAAATTCAGAAAAACAAATGTAAACAGGAAATCATACTCATCATCAGTGATTAAATGTTTTTACTGCATGAAAAGAGGTCATTCAGTGAAATATTGTAGAATTAAGAAGTATGTTATTCCTAGAGGTAGAATGAAGTGGATTCCCAAAAATTCATTTCAAATAACCTGATTGGACCCAGTGATTATAAAAAGGGTACCGTAAATTTGCTAAACTGCTTTTGCAGAACAAAATCTGGAAGTCCCTTGGTGTTCAAAACAAGAAATTCGGTTCTAGTTTCATAAACCGAATGTTTTAATTGATATAAAACAGTTTTAATCGGTTAAAATCACTTACAGAGAATACCGTAAAATCTGTCCGTACAGCTTTTAATCGATTGAAATATGAATTAATCGATTAAAACGTTCTCAGGATTTTTAGTTTAGCTGTTTTAATCGATTAAAAGGGATTTATATCAGTTAAAACCACTAAAAGCTCAAATTTAATCGATTCTTCTTCGTTTTAATCGATTAAAATTCTGTTATCATTTTATTAATTTCTTCCAGTACAAAATTAATCGATTCTTTTATGTGTTAATCGATTATTTCACTATTACATTTTCAAACCTAGTATTAAAAATCAAATTAATAGGTTAATTTGTTGATTAATCGATTAATTTGTTCCTGATAATCATTTTTACAACATCCAATTGAAAATTGGTCAGCAAATCAGAGTAAAAAATCCAAGTTTTTGTGTTAATCAAAATCTGCATAATACATTTATTGCATCTGTTCACCAAGTCAAAAATTTATCAAAGAACAAAATAGCTGATGTACCCATCATCCAGAAACCTGTGCCTCTGTCTTTGGTCAAGGGGACAATTGCATTTAAAGCTGAAACGTTGCAGTTCTGTCTCTTTGGATTTCAAAAATTTGAAATCCGATCTTCATCAAACCAAGTTCTGTACTTACCATTTCTCAACTTATCATCTTTCTTCTGTTTTCATATTTTCAAAATCTCCTCTCGAATCTCTGCTGCAAACATGTTCAAAATATCAAAATCAAGGAAGAAACAAAAGGGAGAGTCTTCCTCTACTGGAAATCAAGGAGGTCATCTTGAAAATTGGTTCAGTGGTGATATAGATAAGATGAATAATTTCATCACTAATTTTAGTCAAAATCAACTTGTAATTCCCAAATTCATAAGGTTTTCTTGGCTAGATGAAGAAGGGTTCACTTCGTTAAGAAGAAAACTGAAGAATAAAAAACTGAAGAATTTTCTGGAATATACTGGCAACATTCAACCAGATTTGGTAAGAGTGTTTTATGCAAATCTCACTGTCAGTGGTTCCACTTTAAGGTCTCAGGTAAAAGGAGTTAATATGGTCATTACTCCTGATATTTGGGATGAAGTTGTTGGCCTCAAAGATGTTGGTGTAAAAGTCTCTAGAGGTAATATTGTTGAACTGCCAGAGTTTAACAAAATTCAATTTTTTCGTACATGTCTCAAAGATCAAGATGATTCGGTAAGAATTTTCAATGCTGGGAAGATGAGGCTTGAATCAAGATTTCTTGCCTTCATTATTGCTTGGATGCTTACTCCAAGGGGGAGTAATCATGCTATACTCAATGAGGGTGATTTAGCTCTCATGTATTGCATTGAAAATAGGATTCGTGTTAACTGGGTCTATGTTATTAAAGATCACATGGTAAAATCCAAGAGGCTTGCTGATTATAAATTACCTTATGCTTTGTTAATCAACAAATTTTTTAGACATTTTGCAGTAGATTTAGAAGGGGAGTATGTGGAAACTCCGAAAGCATCTAATGAGATTGATGACTCAACTTTACGAAAAATGGGATTTATTAAAATTGATGATGAATGGATTTCTAAAGTTGATGCTGGGATGTCTGAGGATGAAGAAGATGAAGAAGAAGATGAGCATATGAGAACATGGAGATCATTCCTTACATGGAGCAGCCTGACCGTGGGACTCCTCTATCTCAATTTGAAAGGTCTATGCTTTCTCAAATGGCCACAATGCAGGAAAACCAGAGAAAGCATATGCGTATGACATATCAACATTTCCAGCAGACCAATAATCAGTTCACAACCCTTGGAAACCATATTGCTGATATCTACACCAAACTGGAAGATATGCAGCTCAACCAAGGGAATTGGGATGATTGAGTTTTTGGACAAAAAGGGTCCATTCTTATCTTTTTTTTTGTCTTATTTCTCTTACTGTTAATTTCTATTTCTGGTCTGTAATATTAACTGGTTGTAAACCAGGAACATTTTTTTTTGTACTAAATATGATATAGGTTTTAAGTTGAAACAAGAAAGCCTAGATAGAATTCAACATAGATCCCTGATAATTTTAGCTGATACAAAATAGATTTAATCGATTAAAAGAAACATTTACATAGGAAATTCACAACAAAATAATCGATTAATTAGCGCATCAATCGATTAAAATCTATATGTCATGTATTTGTATCAACTAAAACTAGTTTACATCAGTTAAATCAACTAAATAAGATACTGTTCTGATTTTGATGGATCTATTGGTTAAAATTTAATCAATGTAGTTAATATTATCGTAAAACATTTTCCTAAATGATCGGTTTTACAAAATTCGCAGTGGATTAGGCATGATAAATACATCAAACATTACTTAGTTTTCAAAACTGGTTGTTTTAATCGATACAAAGAAGCTTTAAATCGATTAAAAGCACTTATACAACATTTTTCTTTACTGTTTTAATCGATTAAATGTCGATTTAATCGATTATATCAACTTATGTTTTAAACTTTAAAATTTCATCATTGTTTTAATCGATTAAAACATTATTATAATCGATTAAAACCATTCACAAGAACTTTTTAATCGATTTTGTCCAGTTTTTAATCGATTATTACTCTAAGAAGAAAAATTAAAGGCTTTAGTTAATGGTTGTTCTTGTAACATGCTACTAAAGCGTGGTTCCCTTATCTTTACACGTGTTAATTGTATTCATTACAAACGTGTTAATGAAGATAAGTTTGAATCAACTTTGATTGGTCTTTACATGAGTAAGGTATTTTGTCCAAATTTTTTCAAAATCTAAAACTTTGATACATACCATGCATAATTTTTGTTGTATTCCTCTGTTCCCTATTTTTGATGAAGTCAAAAGGGGGAGAAATAATTGCTATGCTTTATAACTGATTTTCCTTATTTAGGGGGAGCAGTAATGTAGGGGGAGAAATGGGTAAATGATTAATTTTTTATTACTCACTAATCTATATATTCAAGTGACTTCTTCTGCAGAGTTATTATTCAAAGAGATGTCAAAGAGGTGTTTGTCTTCATCAAATAGGGGGAGACTAAAAGTGATGAAGATCTTATTGAATTACTTTGGCAAAGATCTTGTTGATTTGATGAAGACAAAAATGAAGTCAAAGGCTACTTTGTGGCAGTCAAAGGTCACTTAGATAAAAAGGGTAGTGGGATTAGTGAGTCTGCATCTCTGCTTAGGTATAATCATTTTTATCTTTCTGCTGCATGAGGTTTCTTCATTTAAAAGATTTTGCAAATGCCTCTAAAAAATGTTTAAACAGTTAAAAACAAAGTATTTTGTTAAAAGGTTTTTTAAATCAACTATTTTAACTAATAACATATAAGCTTTATCAACTAAAATGTTCTTAACACTTTTGTAACAGGTTTTCAACTGATATGTTTTCGAAATAATCGATTGTTTTCATTAAAGAAAGTTTTGAAAACCTTCTGTCAGTATTTTAACTGATATAGTTTCGAAATAACCGATTAAAATCACTTAAAATGTTCAGGGAAGTGTCCTAGTAGTATTTTAATCGATATAACTTCAAAATAATCGATTAAAACCACTTGGAGTACTGTTTGATCGATCAGAATGAGCATATGACCGATCAGAACCAGCATATGATCGATCAAAATGTGTTTTTGACCGATCAGAATAGTTTCAATCGATTAAACTGTGTTTCAATCGATTAAAACAACTTAAGAGAATTTCTGCTAAGCGTTTTAATCGATTAAAACATATTTTTATCAGTTAAAATCACTTGGAAAAGTTTATAAGAATCTTTTGCAGTATTTTAATCGATTGAAAGACGAAACAATCCATTAAAATAGTTTGGAAGATTTTTACAAAGAGTTTTAATTGATATAAACGGTGTCGTATCAGTTAAAACAAATCTGAAAAATAATCAAGAACATTTTAATAGATTAAAAGAAGTTTTAACAGATTAAAACAAGACTTTTAGCATATTAAAAGATTATTTTAACAGATTAAATAAACCAGCAGTTTTGAAAATCTTCTATATAAACAGAGTTGCTTGAACTTTTTAAAATACATCTTTTAGCAATCAATCAAGCAATCATAAGTGCTACTTTCAAGAGAGAATCACGCTAGTTTTTGTGAAGTTCATTAAAGTTCTTTCTTGAGGCAAAATTGCATTCTTTTGGAGAAGAAACACATACTGCAGAACTGCATAAAACTGGTTTGAGCATTCTAAGTTTCTTCTGTTTGTTTCTTTACTTTCTTTTACTGTATTGTGGGTGCCTGGAATTGTGGGCACTGGTTTTTGTAGCTGGAATTTGGCTGCAGGGTAGATCAAGAACTGGAATTTGGTTCTTGGTGAAGGTTTAGGTGCAGGAATGGGAATTGTGGTTCTTGTGGTAGATTGAGTGTGAGATTAAGGTTGTAATCTGTAAAACATTCAATCTAGTGGAACCCAACTAAAATTTGGTTGGAGACTGGACGTAGCCCTGGGATTGGGTGAACCAGTATAAACCTTGGTTATATATTTCTAAACCTTTCTCTTCTTTAATTCTGTGACTGCATTTATTTTTTATTTCTTGTTGTGTGTGATTCAAGAATTGGTCATATTTCTTAATCTTTGAAATAGATAATCTGTTAATTGCGAAAAACTTTCAAAGATCAATTCACCCCCCCCCTCTTGATCTCAGCCTACATTTCTAACAAATATAATTGGTGATATCTCAAAAGGGGTAAGAACTAGAAATATGACAAATTTCTGTATGTCTGTAGCTTTTGTTTCACAGATTGAACCCAAAAGTGTTGAGGAAGCTCTTAAAGATGACCAATGGTGCATAGCAATGCAAAAAGAACTTAATCAATTTGAAAGGAATCAAGTCTGGGAATTAATTCTAAGAGAAGAATCTCATCAAGTGATTGGAACAAAATGGGTATTTAGAAACAAACTTGATGAAGATGGAAATATAACAAAGAACAAAGCCAGACTTGTTGCCAAAGGTTACTGTCAAGAGGAAGGTATTGATTATGATGAAACTTATGCTCCTGTTGCCAGGTTAGAGGCTATACGCCTACTTCTTGCTTATGCCTCATTGATGAAATTTAAACTGTATCAAATGGATATTAAAAGTTCATTTTTGAATGGGTTTATCAAAGACGAAGTATATGTGGAACAACCCCCTGGATTTGAAGATTTTAAATATCCTAATCATATTTTTAAATTGAAGAAAGCTTTATATGGTTTGAAACAAGCTCCTAGGTCTTGGTATGAAAGATTAAGTAGTTTTCTAATTTCAAATGACTTTTTTAAAGGAAAACTTGATTCCACCCTGTTTATTAAGAAAGTAAAGGAACATATTCTGTTAGTTCAAGTATATGTTGATGATATTATTTTTGGATCAACTGATAATTCTTTGTGTGAAGGATTTTCTAAGATAATGCAGGGTGAATTTGAAATGTCAATGATGGGAGAATTAACATTCTTCCTTGGACTTCAAATTAAACAACTTAAAGATGGCATTTTTGTGTCTCAAACCAAATACTGCAAAGAGATTCTCAAGAAATTTGGAATGAACACTTCAAAGGAAGCTAACACACCCATGGGAACATCATGCTATTTAGACAAGGATGAATCAGGTTTGGAAATTAATCAATCTATGTATAGAGGTATGATAGGTTCACTATTATACTTAACTGCAAATAGACCTAATATTATGCATTCTATTTGTGTGTGTGCTAGATTTCAAGCATGTACAAAAGAATCTCATTTAATTGCAGTAAAAAGAATTTTAAAATATTTAAAAGGAACTACATGAACTGGTTTATGGTATCCATCTGAAGCTTCTCCTAGTTTAATAGGATATTCTGATGCTGATTATGGTGGATGTAAGATTGATAAAAAGAGTACTAGTGGAACATGTCATATGTTAGGATCATCTTTAGTATCTTGGCATTCTAAGAAACAAGCATGTGTTGCTTTGTCCACAACTGAAGCTGAATATATTGCAGCTGGTAATTGTTGTGCACAAATCCTATGGATGAAGCAACAACTAGAACATTATAATATTTTTCTAGATAATATTCCTTTGATGTGTGATGATACAAGTGCAATCAATCTTACTAAGAATCCAATAATGCACTCTAGAACTAAGCATATAGATATTAGACATCATTTCTTAAGAGATCATATTAGTAAGGGAAATTGTAAAATTAAATATGTTGATACAAAGCGTCAATTAGCATATATATTTACCAAACCTCTTCCAAATGATAGATTCTATGAACTTAGAAGAGACTTAGGAATATTAGCAATAGCCTAAATTCTGCTTAACTAATAAATTTTTGCATTTTGTACTGTAATAATCGATTATATAGGGATTTAATCAATTATCATGTGTCTAAACCTTGAAAAAATTGATGATCTCTCTGGAATAATCGATTGTTTTGGGAAATAATCGATTATCTGCACCAAAAATGACCAAAATCAGAAATTTCTCTCTGGAATAATTGATTATTTGAAGAAATAATCGATTATCTGCATCAAAATGGCTATTTAATCGATTATCAGAACCAATTAATCGATTATCCTGTGCACTTGAAGGTTTAATCGATTATCAGAAGCATTTAATCGATTATTCTGCGTCGTTTTTTATAAACTAGCCATTTGTAACGACTATTTTTGCTTCAATTCTCCCAAATCTAGCTGTTTATGACCGTTATGATGTTTCTCTATATATAGGAAGGCTCCAATTCACATCTACACACCTCCAAACCTTGAATCAAAGCATTCTTGAATCATTCAAGCTCTCTTGTTTCCTCAAAGCCTCACTTGCTTTCAAAATCCCTTATATTTCTTTCCTTTCATTCTAAATGGTTTCATTCTCTCGTAGAACGATTCCAACAAGGAGAAGATTAGCTCCAGCTTCTCATCCTTGCCCAAATTCTCTTGAAGGGTGGATTTTGGATGATAAAGGAAGACAATAATTCCTAAATTTTTGGAAAGAAAAGACTATTATCACTCTGAAATTTATTATAGGAAATCAGTTCATAAATAGGGGTTTCAATTTTCTTAATCTTCTTGAGCAACAAGGTGTTCTTCCATTCATAGAAATGCAAGGTACTTACTACCCAGATTTAGTTAGGGTCTTCTATTCACGCTTTAAATATAGAGATCATATTGCCACTTCTAGAGTCAAGGGTGTGACCATCATCCTTGATGATGATATATGGGAAAATGTTGCTCATTTTTCTATAAGGGATGATGCTATAAATGTTCTAGCGGATTTAGATGATTTTAATCGCATTCTAGCATACCGTTCTTTTCTCCGAAATCCTGCTATGGAAATCGGGCGACTACTATTGGTCGGACCATTAAACAAAGAAGAACGCATGTTGCTACATCTCATTGTATGGATTTTGTGTCCTCGAGCAACCAATTATGCACAATGTTCATCTATTGATCTTCGCATTATTCATGCCATCATGAATAATGAGTCAATTGATTGGGGTAGTCTTATCACTATGACCGTGCTTAAAGCTAAGTGTCATCCAACCTTTAAAATCCCATATGCTCTTCTTATTTCTCGTATCTTAGAATACAAGGGAGTAAATGTTGAAGGAGAGCAAAAGGCTTGGATGTTAAATTCAAATCGAATGCTTGACAGCACGCTCACTCAACTACAAATGGTGTGTGTAAATGGAGTTTACGTTCACAAAGATGAAGCTCCCAACATGGCTGAAGATGCTCAAGATTCTGATGAAGATATGCCTGCAGCTGAAATGCCTGCTGAAAACATTCATACTGCTGGGACGTTTTGCTCATCCTACATCCCGCCCGTCTATGGAAGATATGCTCTTTGATATGAATCAAAGAATGCAAGAGTTCTACTCTATCTCTCAAGAACGGTATCAGGAAATTATTCGATGTATTTCGGATGTAGATGATAGGGTCTGTAATTTAGAGGACAAATTTGATGCCCAATTTAACAGTGATGAAGGTGAAGAGTTTTAATCTCTTCAACATATTTCTTATTTGTAATTAATTTGCTTTATGGAATAAAATTTTTATTTTTTCTTTGATTGAGGGGGAGCTATTTTCTATATTATGCACTTATTGAGGGGGAGCTTTCATTTTTTATCATAATCAAAATAGGGGGAGAAATTATTTAAAGCCTCTTATGTTTATTAATTTTAAATGTTGTCTGGTATGTTTAATGTTTTTGTTAGCTGTGACAGATAAAACAGGTCATTACAAAGGACTTTAAAGGAAATTTTGATCATCATCAAAAAGGGGGAGATTGTTGAACATACAAGGATATGAAATGTTGAACATACAAGGATATAGAGCTTGTAAATTTTGATGATGATTCAAGAATAAAGGACTTAGAGATTTGAAGACTTGTAATCTTATGTAATAACTTTGTTTTTATATTTTTGAGTCTGTAATATTAGAGTCCAAGATAGCCAGCACATATACCACTCTTTAAAAGCTCTAAAAACTCATTTTTATCAAAAAGTTACTGGAATAATCGATTAAACCACAGGATAATCAATTATTACAGAAAGAAAACCATTTTCAGTATATGCTCACTGGATTAATCGATTAAATCATCAGATAATCGATTATTTGGGGAAAATAATCGATTAAATGGGTTGTTAATTGATTATCTGGCCCTGTCTTGCTTTTCTGCGAGAATGGCTCTGGAATAATCGATTAACACTTAAGATAATCGATTAACACTTAAGATAATCGATTATTTGGGTTTGTTATGTGTTTTGAAATTCAAAATTGGACCAAATTTCGAAAATCCCCAGACCCTATTCTCTCTACTTAAGGTTCTCTAAGGCTCTCTTCAAATTGAACAAACATTTTTCATACAAAAGTTAAGAGCTATGACTGCTAGAGAACTTGTTGTAGGGAAGAAAAAGGGGCTTTTGAAAACCTAGTGTGGGCTAGAAGCGATAAGAATCACTGAGGGGGTTTCTTGGTGGATTGTGTGTTGTGTCATCTCTAGGAAAAACTGTTCTTCATCCTTTGTGGATTCAAAGGAGGTGTTCATCTCTTGTGTGACTCAAGAGAGGTGTTTTCTTTACCTTATCTTTTCAATTTGTAATCTATTTGTAAATTGTGATTATAGTGGCAGCGCTAATCCTCTGTTTGAGTGATTAGCAACTGGACGTAGGGTCTTTTGATCCGAACCAGTATAAATCAACTGTGTAATCTTCTATCCCTTATCTATTTACTTTACACATCATTTTAATCGGTGAAATTTGGGAAAAAATTTAAAACCCTAATTTTTGTTTAAGAAACCAATTCACCCCCCCTCTTGGTTTTTCAACGTAAACGCAAACATTCCGCTGTGCGATTCTAACAAAAGACTGCCAAATCCTATTTTAAGAGAATTAATCAAGAAAGCTTTCCTCAGAGGTTTCTTCACTTTTTCCCTCTCTTTTATCGTTTTGTCATTTATATTTATCTGTACATTAGCTACTAGGGTCATGTAGTCACTATTTTCTTAATTTCGCAAATAAAAGGGTAAAAGCGTCATTTTAAAGTTTATTTATGAAATAACTGGCCTATCATAGGGATCCCAAAAGGGGCGTCGTAGGGAGGCTAATATCTTCCCTACACGTAACTAACTCCCTTACCCAACTCTGGTTATAATGGTCAAAGTTGGTTTTCTTAAAAACCAACGCCTTCTTTTTTTCCTTTTCTGATGTTTTCGGTAAAAACATCGGTGGTGACTCCATAAGAACCCTCTTTGGAAACCTTGCTTTTAGGTCCAGCCCGATTATCGAACAACCTAAAAGCTCCCTTTCGAAAACCTCGCTCTTAGGTCCAGCCCGGTTATCGGACAACCTAAAGGCGTTGTACCGTCACATTTTTAAACGTGAAAATAGAAGTGGGAATACCATCGCGTTGCTTGGACCGCCTCATCTGACGGTAGCGACAGATGGCGACTTCACTAGGGAAGCCTAGAGAGTTGATCCCATTTAGTGATGGGCCGGTTTAATAAATAAACTTAGAAATTTTGCTTTTACCCTACCTTGTCTTATAACATGTTTATTTGCTTGACTTTAATAAATGTTGTTTGTTTATTTTACGCAATTGTTTGAAATACAAATTGTACACAAACCTTTGCACACAACAGTTCCCTCTATACCTGGGGGCAAGTGAGAAATCCATAAGGAGTGGGTGGTATGTACGGTTTGCCGTAGTGAGGGCCATGAGCCCACCGGTATGATCGGAAATCACCACTCAAGGTGATAACCTTGGCACAAAGACTGACTATGGCCTTAGTGCTAAGTATGGTCGGAAGGCTGGAGAGTGGGGACCCTATAATGGGGGCACCTTGGGAGCCTAAGCCTTGGTGAGAACAGTTAGAACCTACCTTTGCCAATACACTTTTCTGTAGGAAAACCCTACCTCGTAATTGAAACGTCATCTTACCCGATCGCGGATGAGTGAATTGTGTGTGCATTTGTTTGTTGTGTTTGATTGCATAGCATAACCAAAAAATAGATGAAAAGAGAAAAACCACAAAAATATTTTCGCAATAAACACCCTTACCTCGGACAGTCTACCTTTTAGCTAGCCTGGTTTCAGGTTCTTTGTAAGCTAAGTAGCCACGCAGTAACTACGAGGAGTGGAGAAGAAATAGAGGGATGTCACAACCATCCGCCTCACCTGTTGCACTTTCAAACAGTGAAGAGCTACAGACCCAAGTCGATGTCTTGACCCAGAGGATAGAAATCATGGGAGCCCAAATGAGGTCCCTTGAAGAAAGAGAGCAAGAATATATCCTCACCATAGACGGTCTATAGAGGCAATGCAAGAAGAAAGATCACGAGATAGAGCGCCTCAAGGATCAGTGTGATGATTCTAATGAGCAAGTTATCCGAGCATCCAAAACTGCCAAAATCAGCTCGGATAACAAACTTCAGGAAATAACCGCCAAATCAGTACGCCTTGAGGACGAATGTGCAAAACAGGCTCAGACGATCAAGGAGTTGGTACAAGACCTCACAAGGACTCAGTTTGAAATACGCCAAGAGCGGGAGGCTAACCAGAGGCTCAACAGAAGCCTCACTGAGCTACACTGCAAAGAAAGAGATGGATTAGCTCAGTATGGTCAATTACTACTAGAAAAAGACCGAGCCCTTGCAAAACTCGGCGAGTTACAAGCCTTGGTCGTCCATCAGGAGGCAAAGATCAAAGAGGCTAAAAAATACAGTGGAGATATGAGCCAAGTGGTCCAAAAGCAAACCGAAGCACTCGCTCGTCACGTCCGGGAAGCCGAAAGAGAATTACATAGAGATCAAGACCCGCCTGTGGGTTTCTTTAGGCTTTTCTGTTTCTGTCAAAAGTTGCTTCGTAGCGTGGAATAGGGGAATGTACACTTTCTATGAATAAATAAAATTTCTTTATTCAACAATTGTCAACTTGCATGCATTCCATTCATTTTCATATTTAATTTCCCCGCCTTCACTTTTAATAAATAAGATAATAAAAAGGAAGGATTAACTGACACGTCTTTCGATCAGAAGGATGGAGAGAAAATCGCTCTTAATCAAGCTCTCCCCAACGGTCGATTCACCACAAGAGGATAATAAGTCTCGACCGTTGGTTGTCAAAGTCAATAAGGAAGAGGGGGCAAGGACGCCTGTGCGGCTATTTGTGCCTCGTCCTTTCCCCTATGAATCAAATAAAGTTGTACCATGGAGATATTGGGAATCTTCACCAATAAAGGAGGATATCTCCAATATAGCCGGCATTGGGGGCATGACCAGAAGTGGAAGGATATACTCCCCCAAGGAGTTGCAAGAGGATGCCCCCAAGAATAAAGGAAAAAATAAATAGACCGAAGAAAAAGAAAATAAAGAATCCAAGGAGGAGACTGATGAATTACTCCAGTTTATAAAAAAAAGCAAGTATTCCATTATCGACCAACTCAATCATACACCTGCAAAGATAACTCTGTTATCTTTAATGATGAGTTCGGAATTGCATAGAAATGCCCTGATGAAGGTTTTGAGCGAGGCGCATGTACCTCATAATATATCCCAATAAAAAGTTAAGAGGATCATCAGTCACATTACGGCTAGCTGTAGACCCCAACTCTTGCCCAACCTCCAAATAAAGAGTAGAAGACCTCCTATTCGAAGATGGACGAAGCCTAACAAGCCACTAGGAGAGACTATTAGGCCCCATACTAGGATAGGAGGGATTTTCGGCACGAAAATAAGGTTTCTCGCCTTTTAGGGGATGAGACCGCCGTCTCGAAATCGAGACCGTCGTCTCGCCTCATGCAAGTGGCGAGACGGCGGTCTCGTTTGACGAGATGGCAGTGTAGACCCCTAATTTTGCCCGGCCTCTTAAAATAAAAGCTAGAGGAATTTCACCCAAAGATGGAGTTCATCCGGCTTCCCAAAACCGAGAAGGACCTCCCACAACAGAAGACGGAGTTCACTCATTCACACAATAAAAGCCCAAAAGAGACTTCCTACACAAAGACAAAGCTCGCCCAGCATCTTAATGAAGGACAAAAAGACTTCCTATATGAAGATAAAGCTTCAACGGACACACATCGGCATCAATCTATGTCCGAAAAAGGAAAGGAAAGCTTCCCGGGGTCCCAGAACACGAAAACTGGACAAAACAGGGCGAGACCACGGTCCCAAAAGTGGGACGGCCGTCCCAACTGCAATTAAGCAGTTGGGACGCGCGTCCCGAATGTGGGACGGCCGTCCCAAACCCATTTTAAGTGGGACGGCCGTCCCGGCCTCCCGGGGGTCCCGCTCGTGTAAATTTGTCATTTGGGACGGCCATCCCAGTCCGGACGGCCGTCCCAACCCGGACGGCCGTCCCAAAGTGCGCCAGCTGCGAAAAACTATAAATAGGAGGCTCATTTGCCACTTTTTCACACCACGGACACTCCCGAGAGCTCGAAACACTTTAGAGCACTTGTCTACTTCTCTCCCTCTCTCGAATGATCTTTCCGATTGCCTTAAATAGGTAACAATCGGTTAAGGAATTATATTCCGGCATTTGATTCTTCTTTAAATTTTTAGTGGAGTCGATCTTGTATTGGTGAGGAGAGACGAGTGTAGAGAGAGGGGTTGCCAAAACGCATCCTCACAGTTCGAGATTCTCAATATAAAGCTTGCTACGGAGGTTCTTTTCAATTCCCTTCTCTTTTATTGTTTTATTTATTGTTTTATTGTTTTATTTAGATTTATTATGTCATGTAGAATAGAATCATGTAGATAGTCATTTTAATATCTCCTTTATTGCTTTATTTAGCTTTATTTATAAAAAATTATGTAGATAGTCATTTCAATATTATGCAATAAAATAGGGTAATCGCGTAATTTCTCAAAGTCTTTTCTTTAAACGAATTAATCTGTCATAGGGAACCCGAAAGGGGCGTTGTGGGGTGCTAACACCTTCCCCACACGTAACTAACTCCCTTACCCAACTCTGGTTATAACGGCCAAGTTGTTTTTCTTTATAAAATCAACGCCTTTCTTTCTTTTTTCCTTTTCCAATGTTTCTGGTCAAAATATTGGTGGCGACTCCATAAGAACCCCTTTTTGAAAATCTATACATTTTAAAACAAATACGCGAGTCTAAACCATCTTTTCGTGACCGCTCGTATAAACGTTTCGAGACGTCCCCCGGACGTCGGAAAGGGACGGCGGCGACAGGCAGTCTCGACCCTGTCAGACGAGACGACGGTCTTGACCTGTCAGGCACGAAAAACTATAAACAGGGGCCTCCATTCCCTCATTTCCACACAGTTTCTCCTCCTTCTCTCTAGAATTCTCTCTCTAGAACCCCTCCGAAGCATTTCCGGAGTTTCTGAGCGTCTCTAAGAGTATTTTTGAGCGTTTCGAGAGGTTTACGAAGCTGTGTAGAGTGAAAGGCTGCCAAAAAGCACCCAAGTTGTTAAAAAATAAAATAGAAAAGCTTGCCTCGGAGGTTTCTATACTTTCTCTCTTTACTTTACTGCTTTAATCTTCATTACGCAATAGAAGCTAGGGCCATGTAGTCATAATTTTAATTCCGTAAATAAAAGGGTAAAAGCGTATTTTTTCGGTTTAATCATTTACATAAAGCTGGCCTATCATAGGGAACCCGAAAGGGGCGTCATAAAGGAACTAACACTTCCTTTATAAGTAACTAACTCCCTTACCCAACTCTGGTTCTAACGACCAAAGTTGGTTTTTCGAAAACCAATGCCTTTTAACTCCTTGTCCGATGTTTCCGGTAAAAACATCGGTAGTGACTCCATAGAACCTTTCAAAACTAGCTTTTGGATTAGCCCGGTTATCAGACAATCCAAGAGCGCCTTTTCGAAAACCTCGCCCCTAGGTTCAGCCCGATTATCGGACAACCTAAAGGCATTGTAACCACCAACAAAAAACGTGAAAATCAAGAGGGTCGAAACCATCCCGTCACTCTGACCGCCTCTCTTTTTGACGGCGGCGACAGATGGCGACTTCACTGGGGAAGCCTCGAGAGTTGATCCCATTTAGTGATGGGCCGGCTTAAAAAAAAATAAACCAAGAAAATAACGCTTTTGCCCTTACCTTGTATTATAACATGTTTTATGGTTTGGCTTTAAATAACTGTTGCTTGTTTATACTTACGCAATTGTGTGAAATACAAACTGTACACAAACCCTTGCACACAACAGTTCCCTCTATACCCGAGGGCAAGTGAGAAATCCATAGGGAGTGGGTGGCAGGTACGGTTCGCTGTAGTGATGGCCTTGTGCCCACCGGTGTGATCGGAAACCACCACTCAAGGTGATAACCTTCATCTTTTGGTAACAAGACTGACTATGGCCTTAGTGCTAAGCATGGTCAGAAGGCTGGAGAGTGGGGACCCTATAATGGGGGCACCTTGGGGGCCTTAGCCTGGTGAGAACAGTTAAAACCTACCCTCACCAATACACTTTTCTGCAAGAAAACCCTACCTCGTGATAAAAACAAATTCTCGCCTGTTCGGGGATGATCGAATTGTGTGTGCATATGTTTTCTGCATTTTTCTGTTGCATAGCATAAACAAACAACAAAACAAAAAATCACAAAAATACTTTCTCAAATAAACACCCTTATCTCGGACAGTTTGCCTTTTAGCTAGCCTGGTTTCAGGTTCTTTGTAAGCTAAGTAGCCACGCAGTTCCGACAGAAGAGATAAGGGACGCTAACTATTCTTTCACATAAAGCCGCATTTTATTTCGGGCGATCTGCCTTTTAGCTAGCCTGGTTTCAGGTTCTTTGTAAGCTAAGTAGCCACACAGTTCCGACAGAAGAGATAAAAGGCTATAAAATAAACAAATAAATAAAAATAAAATACTAAATAAAATTTGTTTCCAAAACAATAAATGGGACCTGATTCATAAACATCCCAAATCATTCATATAGGTAGTTTGTTTTTCAAAAAAATACGTATCATACAAAACATGATAAACAGAAAATAAACACTCACATTCATTCAAATAAGCATCATTTTTTTCATAAAACATACATTTTGGTTTTAGAAAAATGGAGGGGACTAGTAGACAGCTAAAGAAGGTGGATATTCCCCGTTACCATACTGAGAAGTTGGAACGACTTAGCACGGCAATGCCACCAGAGGTCCGCGCCGATTTTGAAAAATCCTATGGACGGATTTTAGACCTACTGAAGATCTGTGTCGATCAGGTGTTCCTCAGGGTATTAATCCATTTATGGAACTCCAGTCTGCGGTGCTTCAAATTTCTGCAGTTCGACCTGGTGCCCACCTTAGAGGAGTATGAGACTATGTTGAGATGGCCCAAATCAGCCGGGGTCCATATCCGCCACGAGGCATACACTCCCGCAGCACCAGTCGCTGCCCTCATTCAACTACCTTTCCGGCAGTGTACCTTGATAGGAAAAGGGAACACCAGGGGTTGGAAGGTATCAATGTTGGAAGACCACCTGGCCTACTTGGCTGAAAGGGCAGAGTGGGTCGCCTTCAACAAAACCCTAGCCCTAATCATTTTTGGAACGATCTTGTTCCCCTTCCACCTCGACACAATAGATCAAGCCGTCATGGACACCTTCTTCGCCTGGGACGTGAACTCAAAGAGTCCCCTGCCTGCAATCCTTGCCGACACCTTGCTCTCGGTGGAATTCTGCCACCAAAAGCAAGGAAAAACACTTCACTGCTGCTCTTCATTACTGTTTGTGTGGAGCGTCACGCACCTGTACGCCTTTAGACACATGGGGATGTTCCCCGACCCTTTAAAAAGCTTCTCCAAAATCCCTCTCTAACGACGCCTAACTTCAGAATGGAGGGACGAGTTGGAACGAAAGGACGCCAACAGTTTGTCCTGGGTCTGCCCTTGGTTCCGACCTGGCCCAGTTCTCATCAGATGTGGAGACTACCTGAACGTACCTTTGATAGGACTCAGGGGTTGCATAGCCTATTCACCTAGAGTAGCTATGAGACAGCTCATGAGGACCCAAACTACCATTTCTCAGGGGGAACTCGGAGGATTGTGTTTCTTCGGAGACCCATGCACAATCGCCAACTCACTAGCTGTGAGAAAAGCATGGGAGAAACCAGTTTACATGGGAGACAGAGAGCTAGGAAAAGCTCGGGTGACTGTCACAAGTGACTACGAGGCGTGGAGGAAAAGAAGAGGGATGGCTCAACCATTGACGGTCCAGATGAGGGCCCTTGAGGAAAGAGAGCAAGCATCTATCCTCACAATTGACGGTCTGCAAAGGCAAGGCAAGAAAAAGGATCATGAAATAGAGCGCCTCAGGGATCAGTGTGCTGACTCCAATGAGCAAGCTATCCGAGCATCCAAAACTGCCAGAACCAGTTCGGATAGCCAACTCCAAGAAATAACCGCCAAGTCAGCACGCCTTGAGGCCGAATCAGCAAAACAGGCTCAAACGATCAAGGAGTTGTCGCAAGAGCTCACCAAGACTCGGTTAGACATACGCCAAGAGTGAGAGGCCAACCGGAGACTCAATAGAAGTCTCGCTGAGCTACGCTGCAAAGAAAAAGATGGGCTAGCTCAGTACGGCCAGGTACTGCAAGAGAAAGACCAAGCCGTTGCGAAGCTCGATGAACTACAAGCCTTTGTCGTTCATCAAGAGGCGAAGATCAAAGAGGCTCAGAAGTATAGTGAAGACATGAGCCAGGCGGTCCGAAAACAAAGCGAAGCACTTGCTCGTCACGTCCGGGAAGCCGAAAGAGAACTACAGAGAGATCAAGACCCGCCTGTGGGTTTCTTTAAGGTTTTCCGTTTTTGCCAAAAGTTGCTTCGTAGTATGGAATAGGGGAATGTACACCTTCTATTGAATGAATGAAATCTTCTTCTTTATTCAACGACTGTCTACTTGCATGCATAAACATTCATTTGCATATTTAATTTCCCCTCCTTCAAGCTTAATAAATAAAGATAATAAAAAGGAAGGATTAACTAACACGTCTTCCAAATCAGAAGAATGGAGAGAAAGTCACTCCTAATAAAGCTTACCCCAATGGTCGACTCGCCGCAAGAGGAAAATAAGCCTCGGCCGTTGGTCCTCAAGAATAAAGAAGAAGGGGCAAGGACACCAGTGCGACTATTTATGCCACGTCCTTTCCCCTACGATACAAATAAAGTTGTACCATGGAGATACGGGGAATCTTCACCAATAAAAGAAGAAATAATAAATATAGCCGGCATTGGGGGCATGACTAGAAGTGGAAGAGTCTATTCCCCCAAGGACTCACAAGAAGACGCCCCCAAAAATAAAGAAAAAAATAAAAAAGACCGAAGAAGAAAAAGAAAATAAGGAATCCAAGGAGGAGACAGAGGAATTACTCCAGTTTATAAGGCAAAGCGAATATTCCATTATAGACCAGCTCAATCGCACACATGTAAAGATAACGTTATTATCTTAAATATTGAGCTCGGAACCGCACAGAAACGCCCTGCTGAAGGTCTTGAGCGAGGCGCATGTACCTCATACTATATCCCAGGAAAAGGTTGAGAGGATCGTCGGTCACATCACGGCAAGCGATCACCTCACCTTCACAAAGGAAGAACTCCCTCTCGAGGGGTCAAAACACAACAAGCCCTTGCACATCTCAGTCAAGTGCAAGGAGTACCTCATCGCCAAAGTTCTTGTGGATAACGGGTCATCCTTGAATGTGATGCCCAAGTGCACACTGGACAAGCTGACTATCCAAGGAACCCGTCTGCGCCCAAGTAGCACTATCGTTCGAGCCTTCGACGGATCCAAACAAGAAGTAGTGGGAGAGGTTAACTTGCCAATTCAAGTTGGACCCACTATCTTCAACGTCGATTTCCATGTAATGGATATTACTCCAGCATATAGTTGTCTTCTCGGCAGGCCTTGGATTCATGACGCCAAGGTAGTACCTTCAACGCTCCACCAGAAAGTCAAGTTCATAGTGGATGACAAATTGGTCACGGTCCGAGCAGAAGACGATATCCTGATCAGTGGACCGTCCACCCAGCCTTATGTGGATGCGGCTGAAGAGGCCCTTGAAACATCTTTTCAAGCGCTCGAAATTGCCAGCATAGAGCGACTTCCCAAAAACACGAAGGTAGCCCGCATGATGTTGAAGCATGGTTACCATCCTGGCCAAGGACTGGGGGCAGATTCCCAAGGCATGAGGGAACCCCCAGAATTCAAAGATAATCCTTGCAAGTATGGCCTAGGATATGACCCTACTAAGGGCCGAACGGGAAAAGGAAAAGGGAAATCTCCCCTCCGCACACTCAGGCAAATTTTCCGAAGTGGAGGGGTGCAAGCGTCAAGAGCTACCCTAGTCATTAGGAGAACTTTTTCTTCATTTAAGAGATGTAAACCCCATGATTGTTAGAGATTATCCCCCGGGGCTAGCCCGACCCCCGGGCATTTTGGGGCACATATTCCCTTATTAATTAATAAAGAATGATTCTTACAATCTACTTCTCTTCTTTCTATTTCTGACTAGACCACATAAATAACCCTGTCTAAGTAAACAAAAAAGAAGAAGAATAAAAAGAGCATCCAAATAATCAACATTTACCATTGTTATTATCGTCAAGCTAGTTGATTAGAAGCACATGAAAATAAGACTTCGCCTCATCCATAAAGAAAGTCATGCTTCGCCAATATTGTGAACAAAAATAAATACACAAAAAAGAGAGAGAAAAGCCCAGAGAAGCCAAAGGCCAAAGAAAAGGGCAAATAATCCGGTAGGAAACCCACTAAGGGGGCTACGCAAAAGATAGGGTCGACCCGGTAGGATACCCGAACGACAATAAAGGGTAGCCTAGGCAAAAGTTAGGGTTACAAAATAAGGTCCGCTAGGATTCTCCAAAAATTACAAAAAGCAGGAACCTAGACAAAAATTAGGGCCAAGCACAATATCCTAGTTCGAAAACCCAAAGGGCGATCTAGGGAAATCAGCTAGCCATTAAAAAGCAATGGGAATAAAACCAAAAGGTGCAAATACATAAAAAGGGGAAACTGTTTGCTTAGACAAAAGCTTAAACACCTAAGCCTAACCCTAGCCAACCATGCTTACAAAAAACTTTCTAAATAAAAATTAACCCTCTAAAACACAAGTCATTGAATTTGCCTCTTTGTTTCTTTTCTCTTGACCCTCACAATAATATTCTAATAATTAATTTGGGAATATGGAGGTGTATAGTCAACAAGAGGATTGAAATCCCTAAAGTGAGGAAAAAGGGGCACTACATGACCAAGAGTGCTCTACAAAAGAAAAAAGAAGAAAGAAAAGAGGAAAAACAAAATGACTCTTCGGTCATAAGAAGTCCGGCATGGTACAACAAGTACGAAAGCACAGATTAGAGGGCACTCGGCGCTACAAGACATGTCGGTTAAATCCTTCTGAAAATTTAATCAAAATAGGCATTATAGGACATCAAACATGAAAACATTGCATGCATAAAATGTTTTTGAACCAGGTCCTATTTCCTTTCTAAAAAAAAAAAAACCTTGAAATTCGAGACCGCCGTCTGGATCTTCCAGACCGCCGTCTCGAGCCCCCGACAAGACGAGAACGCCGTCTCGACTTAGGCAAAAACGAGACCGCCGTCTCGTTTGACGAGACCGCCATCTCGCTTGACGAGACCACCGTCTCGCTTGAGCCCAACAACGAGATCGTCATCTCAATGATCCAGACCGCCGTCTCGACTTGTAGGAGACTCGAGACCGCCGTCTCGCCTTCCCAAACGGCGGTCTCGAATTTGAAAAATTTCCTATAAATAAGAGGCGCGCTTGGGGGATTCCTCACAACTCTCCTTGCCTCCAGAACCTCCATTTCTCAGATCTTACACTTCCCAAACACTTCCTGGTCAACATGTTCGGTAGAAGCGCCTCAAGAAAGAGAAGGAGCACTGCCGGTGCCAGCAGTTCTGCGGCACCGCCACCCCAGGACCCCTCTCAGCTGTCACCATAGCATCAGGCCCGCCTCGAGAACATCCGGACTTATTTGTGGCACTCGATGCTCAGGCTCGACTTCAGCATCCTGGCTGAGTTTGGGTTGGAGGACGATGTCCGAACCCACATAGACAGCATCGGGTGGGGCTTTCTGCTGCAACCTCCACCCACACATGCGTACCCACAGGCGGTACTCGAATTCCTGGCCTCCGATTCCTACGCTGAGGTCCCCTCCATGATCCCAGGCCTGCAGCCCACCAAGATGGTAACCTATTTTATGGGTGGGGAATATCGGACTACCATCCTCGACGAATTCAATGTGGGCATTGGATTCGTCCGACCCGAGGACGTACTAACTCGGGGATACCGCGAGGCCATCTGCTCTCGGCCCGCCAACCTCACCGCCTCCGAAATGTGGCACGAGCTCACAGGGGAAACCACGCTGCCTACATTGATGAGGGGCTCCGCGCTTCCCCCAGCACTCCGCATCTGCCACAAGCTGCTGGCGGGGACCATCCACGGGAGGAAGGAGAGTCAGGGTAAGATAACCCTCCCTGACCTCTTTATACTTTACTGCATGAGCTAGAGGCGGCGCTGCAACCCTGGCTACTTCTTCCTGAGGGCCCTTAAGGACTTCGGGAACAGATCAACGGGGGCCGTCCTCATGGCTCCTCTTATCACTCCCCTGGCAGAAAGATGGGGGTGCCCTGGCCGGGAAGAGCTGGTCTCCAACTTACGACCCGAATCCATCAACGGGTCAATCCTGGTCAGCATGGGGATGCTGATGCACCGGGGGACCGAGTTGGTCCTTCACCCCTCGCTGGATTTCGCACTAGATCTCCAGGGGCTCGTGGCGATGCAAGATATCCCCACACCTCCCGAATTCCAGCAGCAGCAGCAACAACAACAACCACCACCGTACACGGACGATTTCGCCGGCCTAAATCGCAACGTGAGCGATCTGCACCGGCAACTCGACCAGATGACGGTGCGGCAGGAAGCCTACAACACTCGACAGGAGGAGATGTATCAGCACCAGCAGGTGATGCGGAAGGAATGGACAACATTCCAACATGAATACCGCGACGAAGTCCCAGAACAAGCGGACTTCTGGTATCACCTCTACCAGCAATTCCCCTTCGGATCGTCTCCAGATGATAGCCCTTAGGGATTGTACTTGCCAAAATAAAACGTGGTTGTAATAAAATCTCCGTATAAATAAAATTTTATTTCATTCTTCTCTTTGCCACCTTTTGCAAAAGCCAGCGTAACAAAAAAAATTAAAAAGGAAAAAAGGCATACGCTCAATAAGAAAAGCCAAAATCCGAAATCGCGAGAAAAAAGATATAAAACCGCAAGGAAAAGGCTGGATTGAAGACAAGCCACTCACCTTGATCAACAAAACTTCGACTACCAAGTAAAAGTTAAACAACAAATAGGACTCATCCGACCGGCCAGCAAGAGTTGGACGATCACCACCAAAAAAACCAAAAACAAAGAATCCCCAGCAACCAACAAAGCTGGAGGAACACCAACAAAATCCTCGGCGCAGACCGGACGACCAAATCAACGACGAGAGAACACATCTCAACACTGGCGTTCATACCTATAGACCAGCAACCACCAATCCTACGCAGTGGACTGTACCAGACTGATAGGGGGTTCATACCTATAAACCAACACACAAGGAGTGCCCGATCGGCGCATGAGCGATTGAGGAGTAAGCCGCCACTACCACCAGTCCTACGCAGTGGACTGTACCATCCTGATAGGGGGTTCATACCTATCAACCAGCACACAAGGAGTGCCCGATCGGCGCATGAGCCACCCGAGCAGTAAGCTGCCACCACCACCAGTCCTACACAGTGGACTGTACCAGCTTGATAGGGGGTTCACACCTATCAACCTGCGCACGAGCTGCGCCTGATATGCGCTCGAGCCGGATCAGTAAGTCGCACTACCACCCTGATGGGGGGTTCATACCCATCCAGTCCCACACAACGGACTGCAACTGCCAGCCTGATGGGGGGTTTATACCCATCAACCGAAGGATCGACTACCGTCAGAAGGAGTATCCTGAGGTTCTACCACATGTTAACCAAAGGGATCGGCTACGTCAGAAGTAGTATCCTAGAGGTGCACAACACAACATTTTCCCCAGAAGATCAACCGCCGCAAGACGGGACATCCGAAGGGTAACCGGGCAAGAGGGTCAACTCCTTTACCTTCCTGTCAATCTGTCTGGCACAACAGGCCAACAGCCGACTAGTCAGGTAAAGGGGGGGCAGCTGTAGACCCCAAATCTTGCCCGACCTCCAAATAAAGAGTAGAAGACCTCCTATTCGAAGATGGACGAAGCCTAACAAGCCACTAGGAGAGACTACTAGGCCCCATACTAGGATAGGAGGGATTTTCGGCACGAAAATAAGGTTTCTCGCCTTTTAGGGGACGAGACCGCCGTCTCGAAATCGAGACTGCCCTCTCGCCTCATGCAAGTGCCGAGACCGCCGTCTCGTTTGGCGAGACGGCGGTGTCGCCACCTGTGAAGGGCGAGACGGCGGTCTCGTTTGGCGAAACGGCGGTCTCGCCACTTTGGCATGGCGAGACGGCGGTCTCGACCCTGTCAGACGAGATGACGGTCTCGACCTGTCAGGCGCGAAAAACTATAAATAGGGGCCTCCATTCCCTCATTTCCACACAGTTTCTCCTCCTTCTCTCTAGAATTTCTCTCTCTAGAACCCCTCCGAAGCATTTCTGGTGTTTCTGAGCGTCTCTAAGAGTATTTTTGAGCATTTCGAGAGGTTTACGAAGCTGTGTAGAGTGAAAGGCTGCCAAAAAGCACCCAAGTTGTTAAAAAATTAAATAGAAAAGCTTGCCTCGGAGGTTTCTATACTTTCTCTCTTTACTTTACTGCTTTAATCTTCATTACGCAATAGAAGCTAGGGCCATGTAGTCATAATTTTAATTCCGCAAATAAAAGGGTAAAAGCGTATTTTTCCGGTTTAATCATTTACATAAAGCTGGCCTATCATAGGGAACCCGAAAGGGGCGTCATAAAGAAACTAACACTTCCTTTATACGTAACTAACTCCCTTACCCAACTCTGGTTCTAATGACCAAAGTTGGTTTTTCGAAAACCAACGCCTTTTAACTCCTTTTCCGATGTTTCCGGTAAATACATCGGTGACGACTCCACAGAACCTTTCAAAACTAGCTTTTGGATTAGCCCGGTTATCAGACAATCCAAGAGCGCCTTTTCGAAAACCTCGCCCCTAGGTTCAGCCCGGTTATCGGACAACCTAAAGGCATTGTAACCACCAACAAAAAACGCAAAATTCAAGAGGGTCGAAACCATCGCGTCGCTCCGACCGCCTCTCTTTTTGACGGCGGCGACACTAGCGATCACCTCACCTTCACAGATGAAGAACTCCACCTAGAGGGGTCAAGTCACAATAAGCCCTTGCACATTTCTATCAAGTGCAAGGAGTATCTCATCGCTAAAGTTCTTGTGGATAACGGGTCATCCTTGAACGTGATGCCCAAGTGCACACTTGACAAGTTGACTATTCAAGGAACCCGCTTGCACCCAAGCGGCACTATCGTTCGAGCCTTCGACGGTTCCAAAAGAGAAGTAGTGGGAGAAATAAATCTGCCAATTCAAGTCGGACCCACTATCTTCAACATTGATTTTCACATAATGGACATTACTCCAGCGTACAGTTGTCTCCTCGACAAACCTTGGATTCATGACGTTAAGGTGGTACCTTCAATGCTCCACCAGAAACTCAAGTTTATAATAGATGACAAACTGGTCACGGTCCAAGCAGAAGATGATATTCTGATCAGTGGACAGTCTACCCAACCTTATGTGGATGCGGCTGAAGAGGCCATTGAAACATCTTTTCAAGCGCTTGAAATTGCCAATGTAGAGAGACTTCCCAATAAATCAAAGGTAGACCGCATGATGATGAAGCATGGTTACCATCCTGGCCAAGGACTGGGGGCATATTCCCAAGGAATGAGGGAACCCCTAGAATTCAAAGATAACCCTTTGAAGTATGGCCTAGGATATGACCCTACGAAGGGCCGAGCAGAAAGAAGAAAAGGAAAGTCTCCCCTCCGCACACTCAAGCAGATGTTTCGAAGCAGAGGGATGCAAGCGTCACGAGCAACCTTAGTCATTAGGAGTTCTTTTTCTTTTCTTAAGGGATGTAAACCCAGTGATTGTTAGAGATTATCCCCCGAGGCTGGCCCGACCCCCAGACATCTTTTGGGCACATATTCCCTTACTAATTAATAAAGAATACATTTCTTACTATTCGTTTCTCTTCTTGCTACTTCATGTCTAGACGTCATAATAACCATGTCTAAGTAAAAAAAAAAAAAGAAGAATAAAATGTGTCCAAATAATCAAAACATACCATTGTTATAGTTGTCAAGCTAATTGATTAGAAGCACAAAATAAGGTTTTATCTCACCATAAATAAAGCTGTATTTCGCCAATATTGTGTAAAACAAAAAAAGAAAAAGAAAAATCCCATAGAAGCAAAAGTCCAAAAAAGAAAAAAAAGGGGCAAAATACCCGGTAGGAAACCCACTAAGGGGGCTACGCAAAAGTTAGGGTCAACCCGTTAGGACACCCGAACAAAATAAAGGGTGGCCTAGGCAAAAGTTAGGGTTACAAAATAAGGTCCGATAGGATTCCCAAAACAAGAAAAAAGGAACCTAGACAGAAGATAGGACCAAAACACAATATCCTAGTACGAAAACCCGAAGGACGGTCTAGGGAAATCAATTGGCCATGAAAGCAATGGAAATAGGCTAAGGATCAAATCCACAAAGAAAAACGTTCTCTTAAACATCAGCTTAAAACACTCGAGCCAACCCTAGCCAACCATTCTTACAAAATCTCTTCTAAATAAAAATCAACCACCTAAAATACAAGTCGTTGAATTTATCCCCTTTACTTCTCTTCTCTTGACCCTCACTACATTATTCTAACAATTAGTTTGGTATGGAGGCATATAATCAACAAGAGGATTGAAATCCCTAAAGCAAGGAAAAAGCGCACCAACATGGCAAAGTGTGCTCTCCAAACCAAAAGTCATACTTCGATCACGTTATGTCCGGAATGGCACAAACAAGTACATCAAAGAAGCAAACATCAGAGGGTCCCCCCATCTCTTTAAGACACACCAGTTAATCCTTCTGAAAAAATTAATGAAATAGCATTATAGGGCATCAAACATGAAAACATTGCATGCATAAAATGTTTTTGAACAAGGTCCTATTTCTGCAAAAAAAAAAAATCTATCTAAAAAGCGAGACCGTCATCTCGATTATTTAGACCGTCGTCTCGATTATTCAGACCGCCGTCTCGACCCGCGTTGAATCGAGACCGCCTTCCAAATTTCGAGACCGCCGTCTCACCATTGGACAAAAACGAGACCGCCTTCTCGCTTGGCGAGAAGGCCGTCTCGCCATAGGCCAAAAGCGAGACCGTCGTCTCAAAGTTCCAGACGGTAGTCCCGAGTCTCGTTAAATCGAGACCGTTGCCCCCAGAATTTCAGTAACAACAACAACAACAACAGCGGCAGCAGCAATAGCAGTACGGGGACCACTTCGCTGGCATTAACCGCAATATCTACTATATGCGCCAGTAGTTGGACTAGATGTCCTTAAGACAAGATGTCTTCGAGACACGGTTGGAGACCTTCAGCCAAATGCAGGAGGGGATGAGACAAGACCTGGCACTGATCCGGCAAGACTAGCTCAGCTCAATTTGAAGTCAGGAGGAATTTCAAAGGCATATCTATCGACAGTTTCTCCCTCCCAGATCGTCTCCCAGCTCGAGTCCACTGCCGTCTTAGGGGCATTATCGAAATAATTATTGTACTAAATTTTATCATAATATGAATAAATTTTTAATAAATCTGTTTGCCTTTACTCTCTCTTTTCGAAAAAGTCAGCGTAACAAAAGAAACTAAAGAATAAAAAGACTTACGCTTAGTCCAAAAAAGCCAAAATTCAAAGTCGCGAGAAAAAAGATAAACCGAGGAAAAAGGCAGGATTAAAGCTGAAACGTTAGCCAAGGCAGACTTGCAAGACAACCATATTGACCAAAAATCTCCAGCAATCAACAAGCTGGATGATTATCGGAAGAGCCGAAAATTAAAATCCTCGACGACCAGCGAAGTCAGACGACAAATATCAGAAGAGCAAGACAAAGACTCCTCGGCAATCAACGAGCTGGATGACCACCGGAATAGCCGAAAGAATCCTCATCACACCAGATGACTTTACCAAACAGAAAAGCATCTATCACGTCAAGCGACTCATGAGCTAGAGCAGTAAGCTGCCACCACTGCCAGTCCTACGAAGTGGGCTGCACCAGCCAGATGGGGGGTTTATACCCATCAACTTGTGCATGACCTGCACACGAGCCAGAGCAGTAAGTCGTAGCCGGTCGTACACTGTGGACCATACCAGCCTGATGAGGGGTTTATACTCATCCAGTCCTACAAACGATGGATTGTAAACATTACCAACCGGATGGGGGTTCATACCCATCAACCGAAGGGTCGGCTACCGCAAGAAGGAGCATCCTGGAGGTGCACACACACTTTTTTTTTGTCCGGAGGGTCGGCCACCGCAAGAAGGAGCATCCGAAGGACAGCCGAGAAAGAGGGTTAACTCCTTCACCCTCCAGCCGATTTTTTTGGTATATTAGGCCAATAGTCGGCTAGTCAAGTGAAGGGGGTGGGTAGCTATAGACCCCAAATCTTGCCCGACCTCAAAATAAAGAGCAGAAGGCCTCCAATTCGAAGATGGGTATGTCCTAAAAAGTCCCTAGGATAGACTAATAGGCCCCATATTAGAGTAGGAAGGTTTTTTGTACGGAAAAAATAAGGAATTCCACCTGAAGGGTCGAGACCGCCGTCTCGCGACCGTCATCTCGCCATCGGAAAAGGGCGAGACCGCCGTCTCGTTTGGCGAGACGACCGTCTCACCACTTGTCATGGCGAGACCGCCTTCCCGTTTGGCGAGACGGCCTTCTCGCCATTTCACAAATCGATACTGCCGTCCTGATTGGCGAGGCGTGTTAGAATCGCGCAGCGGAATGTTCGCGTTGACGGACAAAAATCAAGAGGGGGGGTGAATTGGTTTCTTAACAAAAATTAGGTTTTAAAATTTTTCCCCAAATTTTACCGATTAAAATACTGTGTACACGTAAATAAGATAGAGATAGAGTCTTACACAGGAAATTTATATTGGTTCGGATCAAAAGACCCTACGTCCAGTTGCTAATCACTCAAACAGAGGATTAACGCTGTCACTATAATCAAAGTTGTTACAAGCAGATAACAATGGAAAAGATAAAGTAATGAAAACACCTCTCTTGAGTTTCACAAGAGATGAAGAACAACTTTCCCTAGAGACGGCACAACACAAAATCCACTAAGAACTCCACTTAGTGATTCTTATCGCTTCTAGCCCACACCAGGTTCCAAAAGCCCCTTTTTCCTTCAACAAACAGTTCTCTGGAAATCATAGCTCTCAACTTTTTTTTGAAAAAGGTTGTTCAATTTTCTGAGAGCCATAGAGAACCTTAAGTAGATGAATTAGGGTTTGGGAATTGGGGATTTTCGGAACTTGGAGTATTGGAATTTGGTGATATCTGAAAAGGGGTAAGAACTAGAAATATGACTAATTTTTGCATGTCTGTAGCTTTTGTGTCACAGATAGAACCCAAAAATGTTGAGGAAGCACTTAAAGATTACCAATGGTGCATAGCTATGCAAGAGGAACTTAACCAATTTGAAAGGAATCAAGTCTGGGAATTAATCCCAAGAGAAGAATCACATCAAGTAATTGGAACTAAATGGGTGTTTAGAAATAAACTTGATGAAGATGGAAACATAACAAAGAATAAACCCAGACTTGTTGCCAAAGGTTACTGTCAGGAGGAAGGTATTAATTATGATGAAACTTATGCTCCTATTGCCAGGTTAGAGGTTATACGCCTACTTCTTGCTTATGCATCATTGATGAAATTTAAATTATATCAAATGGATGTTAAGAGTGCATTTTTGAATGGTTTTATTAAAGAAGAAGTATATGTGGAGCAACCCCCTGGATTTGAAGATTTTAGTCATCCTAATCATATTTTTAAATTAAAGAAAGCATTATATGGGTTGAAATGTCGCCGCCGTAAAAAATGAAGGGCGGTCGGAGCGACGCGATGGTTTTTCGACTTTCCATTTTTTGCGTTTTTATTGGTGGTTACAATGCCTTTAGATTGTCCGATAATCGGGCTGAACCTAGGGGCGAGGTTTTCGAAAGGGTGCTCTTGGATTGTCCAATAACCAAGCTAATCCAAGAGCTAATTTTGAAGGGTTCTGTGGAGTCGCCACCGATGTTTTTACCGGAAACATCGGAAAAGGAGTTTAAAAGGCGTTGGTTTTCAAAAAACCAACTTTGGTCATTAGAACCAGAGTTGGGTAAGGGAGTTAGTTACGTGTAAAGGAAGTGTTAGTTCCTTTACGACGCCCCTTTCGGGTTCCCTATGATAGGCCAGCTATTCTGAGTAAATAAACCGGAAAATATTCTTTTACCCTTTTATTTTGCGGAATTTAAAGTTATGACTACATGGACCTAATCTCTATTGTACAATTAAAATTAAAGCGGTAAAAGTAGAGAGAGAGAGAGAGTATAAACCTCTGAAGCAAGCTTTTCTTATTAATTCCTTCTAAAAATAGGGTGCTTTGTGGCAGCCCTTCACTCTATAGCGTCGGAAACCTCTCGAAACGCTCAAAAACACTCTTAGAAACGCTCAGAAACTCCGAAATGCTTTGGAGGGGTTCTAGAGAGAGAAGTTTAAGTGATTTCTAGAGAGAAGGAGGAAGAACTTGTTGGAAATGAGGGGAATAGGGGCCCTATTTATAGGGATTCACGCCTGTCAGGTCGAGACGGGCTGTCTCGTCTGACAAGGTCGAGACGGCGATCTCGCCTTGCAGGAACGTCGAGACGGCGGTCTCGACAAACGAGACGGTGGTCTCGAATCTGAGACGGCGGTCTCGACCTTAAGAGGCGAAAATCCTTATTTTTGGACCAAAAATCCCTCCTATCCTAGTATGGGGACTAATAGTCTCTCTTAATGGCTTCTTAGGCTTCATCCATCTTCGAAAAGGAGGTCTTCTGGTCTTTGTTAGGCTGGGCAAGATTTGGGGTCTACAGCTGCCCCCCCTTTATCCGACTAGTTGACCGCTGGCCTTTTGTGCCAAGTAGATCGACTGGAGGGTAAAGGAGTTGACCCTCTTGCCCGGTTGTCCTTCAGATGTCCTGACTTGCGGCGGTCGATCCTCTAGGGAAAAGTGCGTTGGGCGCCTCCAGGATGCTCCTTCTGGCGGTAGCTGATCCCTTTGGCTGATGAGTATGAACCCCCATCTGGTTTTGACGAGTATGAACCCCCGTCTGGTAAGCCCTCTTTTGTAAGGCCCGATGAGTATACACCCCCATCTGGTGTTTGACGAGTATGAACCCTCGTCCGGTAAGCCCCCTTTTGTAAGGCCTGATGAGTATACACCCCCATCTGGTGTTGTGCCTCCGGATGCTCCTTCTTGCGGTAGCCGATCCTTTGGTTATGGTGGCGGCTTACTGCTCTAGCTCATGCGCCGGTTGTTGAGATATTTTTTGTTGCAGATTTGGTCATCCGGTCTGCGCTGGGGATTTTGTTGGTGTTCATCCAGCTTTGTTGGTTGCTGGGGATTCTTTGTGTTTTGATCTTTTGATGATGATCACCCGACTCTTACTGGTTGGTCAAGTGGGCTTTGTTTGCGTTCGACTCTTGGTTGGTTGTCGAAGAATTTTTGGTTGTTTTTTGGGATACATAATTGACAAGGTCTTACCGGGATACCTTGAGTGTTCCCTATGCAAGTATGGATGAATGCCTTTTCGGTCTTTTATTTATTTGAAGTATATTTGTTTGTTTTGATTCTGACAAAGTCTCTTTGTGCAGTTACTCGTGTGTGGATGCTTTTGATGCAATTTTAGTTGGGGGGCATCCAGAAAGTGATCGGTACTTTCTTTTTGTTTTCTCGTGAGTATTATTTTTTGTTTTTAAGCCTATCTTTTGCCTAGACCGCCCTTTGGGTTTTCCATCTAGCGGGCTTAATTATTTCTTGGTGGGATTTTTTATGGATGCCTTAACTTTTGCCTAGATCGCCCTTTGCGGGTTTTCGATCTAGCAGGCTACCTTTATGGGATGGGCCTGGTTGGCGCTGTTTGTCTTGTTTTTCTTATGCCTTCTCATGTTGTTTATTTTATGCATGCTCATATTTCGTTAATGCAGAGACATTCACATAGGTAAAAGAGAGGAAAAGACAATTTTTATTGATATAACCAAATGGTCTATTTTTACAGAAAGTTTTTCAAAGGAATTTGTAAGCAAGGCTGGCCAAGGTTGGCTAAACTGTATAGGGTATAACAATCATGCCCCTGATTTCTGTTTCTCTGTTTCTCCTGGTCACTTTGATTAAGATGCTCGAACTCGGAGTGAAGACTATGCGAAGTCTGCCTGCCCCCATGAAGGTATCACCTTAGTCACCTTTGCAGTTTTCGGCTAAGGTAATCATTGCTCTTTTTCTCTCTCTTTTTTTTTTTTTTTAAACCTCTAATTTTTGCCTAGGACGTATCTTAGCGAGGGATGTGGACCCTATCTTTTGCCCAGGATGCTCTTTGCGAGTTTTCATCCTGACGGGTCATGAGCAATGTCTTCAGGCGTAGTACTGTTTTACCGCGTCTGAGTTAACCGGATGCCAAAGCTCTTCTCCGTCCATTTTGGTGAGGATAAGAGCTCCTCCTGAGAAGGCTCGCTTGACCACAAAGGGTCCTTCATAGTTTGCTGTCCATTTTCCGATTTTGTCTTTCTGGGTTGGAAGCAGTTTCTTTATTACTAGATCCCCTTCTTGGAAAGTGCGAGGATTGACCTTCTTGTCATAGGCTTTCTTGATTTTCTTCTGGTAAGCTTGCCCCCGACATATGGCGTCCAGCCGTTTCTCTTCGATTAGGTTTAGCTGATCGTATTGGCTTTCGACCCATTCGGCTTCTGTCAACTTGGCTTCCATAATAACTCGTAGGGAGGGTATTTCAACCTCTACCGGTAATACGACCTCTATTCCATATACAAGGGAAAACGGATTGGCCCCTGTGGAGGTTCGTATCGACATTCTGTAGCCATGTAGGGCAAAGGGCAGCATTTCGTGCCAATCTCTGTAGGTTACTACCATCTTTTGGATGATCTTCTTAATATTTTTATTAGCTGCCTCTACTACACCATTCATCTTTGGTCGGTACGGAGAAGAATTGTGGTGCTGAATTTTGAAGTCTTGACATAGTTCCTCCATCATTTTATTATTGAGATTGGTCCCATTATCAGTAATGAGCTTATGGGGAATGCCGTACCGACATATAATATTTTTCTTGATGAAGGTGGTCACCACTTTCCGAGTCACATGTGCATACGATGCTGCCTCAACCCATTTGGTGAAGTAGTCAATGGCTACCAAGATAAAATGATGGCCATTAGATGCTTTGGGTTCTATGGGCCCGATGACGTCCATGCCCCACATAGAAAATGGCCATGGTGTAGCCAGGGTGCTGAGGGGTGTCGGCGGCATGTGGATATTATCGGCGTAGATTTGGCACTTGTGACACTTTTTAGCATACTGGTGACAATCGGCTTCCATTGTGGACCAAAAATACCCTGCCCATAAGATTTTCTTTGTCATGACATCCCCAGGTGCGTGAGTCCCAAAGGCCCCTTTGTGGATTTCTCTCATCAAGGTTTGAGCTTCTTCTTGGCCCACACACCTTAAGAGAGTGGAGTCGAGACTCTTTTTGTAGAGGGTTCCTTCAAGCAATGTGAACCCTACTTTCCTTTTACGAATGGTTCGTTTATCATTGTCATTAATTCCTTCAGGATATTCGCCCCTCATGAGATATTGTTTGATGTCATGATACTAGGGATTGTGGTCGCACTCGCCATTTACTGCCATGCAAAAAGCTTGTTTGTCATGCAGCTTAATTTGGATGGTTGGCATCTCATGTTCTTGACCCAAAGAAAACATGGATGATAGTGTGGCGAGGGCATCATCAAATTGATTGTCTTCCCGAGGAATATACTGGAAGGTTAGACTTTCCATTCCTGAGACCAGACCTTGGATATGCTCTAGATATGGGATCAATTTAGGGTTGCGGGTTTCCCATTCACCTTTGAGTTGGTAGATGACAAGGGATGAATCACCGAAGACTTTGAATTTAGTGACCCCATGATCTAAAGCCGCTTGGATTCCTAATGCGCATGCTTCGTATTCGGCCATGTTGTTGGTACAGTTGAAATTAAGCCTGGCCGTTATGGGGATATGTTTCTTTTCGGGGGATATCAGAATAGCCCCTATCCCGTGTCCGAGCATGTTTGAGGCCCCATCGAAGAACATAGTCCATGCCTCTTCTTTGGTCTCTTCGTGTTCAATATGCATGATATGCTCATCGGGAAAGTCGTCTTGTAGGGACTGATATTCGTCCGTTGATCCATGGGCTAGATAATCTGCTAGGGGGCTACCTTTAATAGCTTTCTGGGTGACATGAATGATGTCAAATTCTAAGAGGAGAACTTGCCACCTAGCTATTCTTCCAGTTAGAATGGGCTTCTCGAAGAGGTACTTAATTGGGTCCATTTTGGAGACCAACCATGTTGTGTGTCGAGCCATATATTGTCAGAGACGTTGAGCATAACGGGTTTTTTCGAATGGTGTATAACGGGTTTCATAGTCTAGGAATTTCTTGCTGAGATAGTAAATGGCTCGCTCTTTCTTCCCGGTTTCATCTTGTTGACCGAGCACACATCCCATGGACTCTTCGAGTATTGATAAGTATAGGATCAGAGGTCTGCCTTCGACGGGTGGTACCAATACCGACGGATTGGTTAAACATGTTTTTATTTTATCAAATGCTTCTTGGCATTCTTCATTCCACACCTTTTCCGTCAACTGTGCGATGAAACGGGCAATGTAATTAATCCGGCCTAGAAAACCTCTGACCTCCTTTTCCATTCTGGGTGGAGGCATTTCCAAAATCGCCTTGGTTTTGTCGGGGTCCACTTCAATTCCTCTTTCGCTGACAATGAACCCTAATAGTTTTCCTGAGCGTACTCCGAAAGTGCATTTTGCCAGGTTTAGCTTAAGTTGATATTTTCGGAGTTGGTCAAAAAGATTTTTGAGGTATTGAATGTGGTCCATCTCATTTCTAGACTTGGCAATCATGTCATCCACATATACCTCTATTTCCTTATGGATCATGTCATGGAATAATGTGACCATAGCCCTTTGATAGGTAGCCCCTGCATTCTTAAGCCCAAAAGGCATTACGCGGTAGCAAAATGTGCCCCATGGTGTAATGAAAGAGGTTTTTTCTCTGTCCTCAACGGCCAACTTAATTTGGTTATACCCTGCGTACCCGTCCATGAAGGAGTAGAATGTGTTGGTACCAATCTGGTTTGATTCTCCTGAGTTTTTGCTTCACATGTTGGAACCCTTCTTTTAATGGCAGTTTATGCTCCACTATGCTCGTGTCAAGCCCGGGCATGTCATGATAAGACCAAGCGAATACATCCATATATTCCTTTAGAAGCCGTATCAACCTCTTTTTCATACTACTTTCCATTTGGGTGCCGATGTTTATCCTTTTCTCATCGCCCCCTTCCCCCAAATTGACGGTTTCTATCTCTTCTTGATGTGGTTGTATAACGCGTGCCTCTTTTTCAAGCATTTTTTGCATGTCCGGAGAAATGGTCTCCTGCTCACTGTCGGATTCGACCCATTCGCTCTCGGTTTCCAAGGTCCACAGAGATTCATCAATCATAGACATGATGTGTTTTAGGTTCTGTTTTAGTCATAGATTTTATTATTCATTTATTTTTGAAAGAATAATAAATAAAAGAGGGAAAAGAATGAATATAACAGAATGCCTCATGTATTAATGAAAATGTAGATGTATGTACATGCCCTTTTAATCAAGATTCCTATGGCCACGGCGGGGACCGCAGGAGATACGAGAGAAAGCTTAAAAATGAAAAAGAAACTAGGGTTGATCCTCCCAGTCCTCCCTCTCTGCTATTTTGGCTTAGCCAGAGGTTTGGCGTCAATGTCAGCAGCAGAGGCATCAAAGGTTATCCAACCGGCATCAATTAGCTCTTGGACCTTATATTTCAAGGTTAAACAATTGTCTGTTGAATGCCCAGGTGCATCCGAGTGGTAACTACATTTTTCATTGGGTTTGTACCACTCGGGGTAGGGAGGCTCCATTTTCTTTGGAGGGACGCGAGCTAGGAGGTTGGCCTGTAATAACTGAGGCAACAGCTTTGCGTACGAGGTGGGGATAGGAGTGAACTTCCTCTCCTTTCTTCGCGACTGCCTCTCCGCCTGAGGAGTGGAGGAAGGGGTTGCGAAATTGATGGCGTGTACGGCCTCTTCCTTCTTTTTGAAGGGTTTCTTGAACGAAGTACTGGAAGAAGAAGGTTGTGCTATTTTTCCGCTTCTTAACCCCTGCTCCACTCTTTCTCCCACAGTGACTATGTCCGCAAAAAGATTGGAGGTACTGGCTATTGCCTTGTCGTAGTATGCTCTTGTTAGTGAATCTATGAACATAGCCACTGTCTCCTTATCCGTCAAAGGAGGCTCTATTTGGGTGGCCATTTCCCTCCATCTTTGGGCGTATGCTTTGAAGGGTTCATCGTCCCTTTTCCCTCCATCCTGAGATCTGACCTATCAGGGGTCATATCAATGTTGTATCGGTAACGATGAAGAAAAGCATCAGCCAGTTGCTTCCAGTTCTGGACTTGCCCCCTTTCCTGTTGCATATACCAATTGACAGTTGTGTCCGCCAGACTCTCCTGGAAGCAGTGGATCAGGAGTTTCTCGTTTTCAGCGTGTGCACCCATCTTACGACAATACATCGTAAGGTGGTTCTTCGGGCAGGTCATCCCGGCGTACTTGGGGAAGTCCGTGATTTTGAATTTTGGAGGGAAATGGATATTTTTCACTAGGCACATGTCCGCCACCTCCTTGACGTCAAAGTTGTGCCCCTCTACCACCTTCAGCCTTTCCTCCAGGGCAAAGATTTGTTGTTTAGAAACTTCTGGGGTGAGGATGCGTACAGTTTTAGCATCCTTATCATCGTAGAAGTATTCTTCTTCTTCTTCCTCTCCGTGGCGAGAGGCGTGTTCAGTTTGGGCTTCGCCCTTATTTTGGCCCTGGCGCACGACCTCCATCAGTTGAGCCATCTGTTTGCGGAGGGTATTGACCTCTGCAGTAAGCTTCCGATTTTGTTCCTCCAAGTTCTCCATTGCTCTAGCCTTTTGTGCACGAGTTCGGATGGGGAGAGGACCAGCTACTTTCTAGAATGCCCGGAAGAAAGATTATTAATGCATGTTGAGTGTTGAACTAACATGGATATGCTTATGCATGAGAGATTTTGTTTAAATGATGTTAAATGCGCTCTCATTTTTCTTTCTCTCTTGGTATTTCTTTACTCATGATATGATGTGTTATGGATAAGGCGACTTTGTCAGAAGTTTATTTTTATAGATGTTTTTGATTTTTTGTTTATTTTGGATTTATTTTATAGCCTTTTATCTCTTCTGTCGGAACTGCGTGACTACTTAGCTTACAAAGAACCTGAAACCATGCTAGCTAAAAGGCAGACTGTCCGAGATAAAAAGTGGCTTTATGCGAAAGAATAATTAACGACCCTTATCTCTTCTGTCGGACTGCATGTCTACTTAGCTTACAAAGAACCTGAAACCAGGCTAGCTAAAAGGAAGACTGTCTGAGATAAGGGTGTTTATTGTAGAAAATATTTTTTTATGATTTATTCTGTTGTTCGGTTATGCTATGCAACAAACATATATGCACACACAATTCGAACATCCCCGAACGGGCGAGAAGTTGTTTTAATCACGAGGTAGGGTTTTCCTGCAGAAATGTGCATTGGCAAGGGTAGGTTCTAACTGTTCTCACCAAGGCTAAGGCCCCCAAGGTGCCCCCATTATAGGGTCCCCACTCTCTAGCCTTCCGACCATGCTTAGCACTAAGGCCATAGTCAGTCTTTGTGCCAAAAGAGGAAGGTTATCACCTTGAATGGTGGTTTCCGATCACACCGGTGGGCATAAGGCCATCACTACAGCGAACCGTACCTGCCACCCACTCCCTATGGATTTCTCACTTGCCCCCGGGTATAGGGGGAACTGTTGTGTGCAAGGGTTTGTGTACAGTTTGTATTTCAAACAATTGCGTAAGTATAAACAAGCAACAATTATTAAAGCCAAACATTTAAAGCATGTTATAATATAAGGTAGGGTAAAAGCGTAATTTTCTTGGTTTATTTACTTTCAGCTGGCCCATCACTAAATGGGATCAACTCTCTAGGCTTCCCCAGTGAAGTCGCCATCTGTCGTCGCCGTAAAAAATGAAGGGCGGTCGGAGCGACGCGATGGTTTTTCGACTTTCTGTTTTTCGCGTTTTTATTGGTGGTTACAACGCCTTTAGGTTGTCCGATAAACGGGCTGAACCTAGGGGCGAGGTTTTCGAAAGGGTGCTCTTGGATTGTCCGATAACCGAGCTAATCCAAGAGCTAATTTTGCAGGGTTTTGTGGAGTCGCCACCGATGTTTTTACCGGAAACATCGGAAAAGGAGTTTAAAAGACGTTGGTTTTCAAAAAACCAACTTTGGTCATTAGAACCAGAGTTGGGTAAGGGAGTTAGTTACGTGTAAAGGAAGTGTTAGTTCCTTTACGACGCCCCTTTCGGGTTCCCTATGATAGGCCAGCTATTCTGAGTAAATAAACCGGAAAATATGCTTTTACCCTTTTATTTTGCCGAATTTAAAGTTATGACTACATGGCCCTAATCTCTATTGTACAATTAAAATTAAAGCGGTAAAAGTAGAGAGAGAGAGAGAGTATAAACCTCTGAAGCAAGCTTTTCTTATTAATTCCTTCTAAAAATAGGGTGCTTTGTGGCAGCTCTTCACTCTACAATGTCGGAAACCTCTCGAAACGCTCAAAAACACTCTTAGAAACGCTCAGAAACTCCAGAAATTCTTCGGAGGGGTTCTAGAGAGAGAAGTTTAAGTGATTTCTAGAGAGAAGGAGGAAGAACTTGTTGGAAATGAGGGGAATAGGGTCCCTATTTATAGAGATTCGCGCCTGTCAGGTCGAGACGAGCCATCTCGTCTGACAAGGTCGAGACGGCGGTCTCGCCTTGCAGGAACGTCGAGACGGCGGTCTCGCCATTCGCGAGTGGCGAGACGGCCGTCTCGCCAAACGAGACGGCGGTCTTGCCATCCGTGCAAGGCGAGACGGCAGTCTCGAAACTGAGACAGCGGTCTCGACCTTAAGAGCCGAAAATCCTTATTTTTGGACCAAAAATCCCTCCTATCCTAGTATGGGGCCTAATAGTCTCTCCTAGTGGCTTCTTAGGCTTCATCCATCTTCGAAAAGGAGGTATTCTGGTCTTTGTTAGGCCGGGCAAGATTTGGGGTCTACATGAAACAAGCTCCTAGGTCTTGGTATGAAAGACTAAGTAGTTTTCTAACTTCAAATGATTTTTCTAGAGGAAAAATTGATTCTACTTTGTTTATAAAGAAAGTAAAAGAACATATCTTATTGGTCCAAGTATATGTTGATGATATTATTTTTGGATCAACTGATAATTCTTTGAGTGTAGAATTTGCTAAGATAATGCAGGGAGAGTTTGAAATGTCTATGATGGGAGAATTAACATTCTTCCTTGGACTTCAAATCAAGCAACTTAAAGATGACATTTTTGTCTCTCAAACCAAATACTGCAAAGAGATACTAAAAAGTTTGGAATGGACACTTCAAAGGAAGCTAACACACCCATGGGAACTTCATGCTATTTAGACAAGGATGAATCAGGTTTGGAAATTAATCAATCTATGTATAGAGGTATGATAGGTTCACTGTTATACTTAACTGCAAGTAGACCTGATATTATGCATTTTGTCTGTGTGTGTGCTAGATTTCAGGTATGTCCAAAAGAATCTCACCTAACTGCAGTAAAACATATTTTAAAATATTTAAAAGGAACTACTGGTTTTGGTTTATGGTATGCATCTGAATCTTATACTAGTTTAATAGGTTATCCTGATGCTAATTATGGTGGATGTAAAATACATAGAAAGAGTACTAGTGGGACATGTCACTTGTTAGGTTCATCATTAGTGTCTTGGCATTCTAAGAAACAGGCATGTGTTGCTTTATCCACTACTAAAGCTGAATATATTGAAGCTGGTAATTGTTGTGCTCAAGTTTTGTGGATGAAACAACAAATAGAAGATTATAGTATATTTCTAAATGACATTCCTTTGATGTGTGATAATACGAGTGCAATCAATCTTACTAACAATCCAGTAATGCACTCTAGGACTAAGCATATAGAAATTAGACATCATTTTTTGAGAGATCATATAAGTAAAGGAAACTGTAAGATTGAGTATGTTGATACAAAGCATCAATTATCAGATATTTTTACTAAGCCTCTACCCAAGGATAGATTCTATGATCTTAGAAGAGACTTAGGGATATTAGAAATAGCTTAAATTCTGCTTAATTAAAAAGTTTTTGGATGGTTGTAATGTTATAATTCATTATGTGGGATGTTAATAGATTATCATGTGTAGAAACCTCAAAAATTTGATGAACTCTCTGGAATAATCGATTATTTGAAGTTATAATCGATTATTTGCACTCAAAACACCCAAGATATGACATTTCTCACTGGATTAATCAATTAACTCACCAGATAATCGATTAAACACAGTGTTTATTGTTGAATATACAAGTACTTGATGTTGAACTTACATGGACATGAAGCTTGTTGATTTTGATGATGATTCAAGAACAAAGAACTTAGAGTGTTGAAGACTTGTATTGTTGTGTAATAACTCTGTTTTGATGAGTTTGAGTCAGTAATATTAGAGTCTAAGATAGCTGGTACATAGTCTACTCTTTAGAAGCTTCAAAAACTCATATTTATCAAAAAGTCTCGGGTTTAATTGATTAAAACACCAAATAATCGATTATCACAGTGAGAAAAACCATTTTTTGTATCAGCTCACTATGTTAATCGATTAACACACCTGTTAATCGATTAACAGGCCAGTTAATCGATTAACAGGGCACTTAATCGATTAAACCAGTGCGTGTTGGGGTTCTGTTGATTTTGGCTCTGTAATAATCGATTAACACTTCATTTAATCGATTATTTCAGTCAGATTTGGATTTTTAACTTCAAATTAAACCTATTTTCGAAAACCCTAATCCCAATACTCCAAGTTCCGAAAATCCCCAATTCCCAAACCCTAATTCATCTACTTAAGGTTCTCTAAGGCTCTCAGAAAATTGAACAACCTTTTTCAAACAAAAGTTGAGAGTTGTGATTGCCAGAGAACTGTTTGTTGGAGGAAAAAGGGGCTTTTGGAACCTGGTGTGGGCTAGAAGCGATAAGAATCACTAAGTGGAGTTCTTAGTGGATTGTGTGTTGTGCCGCCTCTAGGGAAAGTTGTTCTTCATCTCTTGTGGGTTTCAAGAGAGGTGTTTTCTTTACTTTATCTTTTCTATTGTTATCTGTTTGTAACAACTTTGATTATAGTGACAACGTTAATCCTCTGTTTGAGCGATTAGCAACTGAACGTAGGGTCTTTTGATCCGAACCAGTATAAATCTCCTGTGTAAGACTCTATATCTATCCTATTTACGTTTACACAGTATTTTAATCGGTAAAATTTGGGGAAAATTTTTAAAACCTAATTTTTGTTAAGAAACCAATTCACCCCCCCTCTTGGTTTTTTGTCCGACCACGCGATCATTCCCTGTGCGATTCCAACAAGTGGTATCAGAGCTTGCTTTGATAGTCATTCAAACTTTTCGAAAATGGCCAGAAAAAATCAAACTTTTGCCGAAGGTACGTCTATCAACAGACCCCCACTTTTTGCGGGTCAAAATTATCCTTTCTGGAAAATAAGAATGCAAATCTTTTTAGAGTCTGTTGATAGAGGCGTTTGGGACGCTATTTTAAATGGTCCCTATATTCCTAAAGTTACTGAGAACGGAGTAGACGTTCCTAAACCATTTTCTAGATGGACAATAGAGGAAAATAGAAAAGCTCAATTTGACGTTAGGGCTACAAATATTATTTCATCTGCTTTAATCCTTGATGAGTTTTACAGGATCTCTGTTTGTAAAAGTGCTCAGGAGATGTGGGAAATGCTAAGAGTGACCCACGAAGGTACCGTCGACATTAAGAGAGCACGAAAAAATTCCCTAATCCAAGAATACGAGATGTTCAGGATGCAACAAGGCGAAATGATATTTGACGTTCAAAAGCGTTTCACTCATATTGTGAACCATCTCACTGGATTAGGTAAAATTTTTTACGTTGATGAATTAAATGTTAAAATGTTAAAATCTTTGGATAGGAAATGACAACCTAAGGTAACGACCATCTTGGAGTCACAAAACCTTGCCACAATGTCTATGGCAGTGCTCTTTGGAAAGTTGAGAGAGCATGAGCTAGAGCTAGGAAGGCTAAATGATGAGGAAGGTCAATATCAAAAGAAGAACTTATATTTGCTTCTTCTTTTTTAATTTTCAAAACTTTTGACGTCTGTTTAGTAGTATATGCAACGTAAATTCACGTCGAGTCTCGATAATGGATGTAAATTTACGTCGGGCTAAGGGGTTCGACGTAAATTTACGTCTCCCATTTTAACGTCAGTCTTAAATACGACGTAAAAAGCCCAAAATACCTGACGTAAAAGCCCCTTTTTGCACTAGTGGGATTTGTTTGATTTTTGCATGATATTATAAAACTATAATATTTTAGAATAGAATAAAAATTGAATATGCTATAGGTAGAAAATGTCAACTAGTCATGATCCTATGACTGATGTGGCACAAGCTATGCGAGAAATGACTGTTGCCTTGACTCAACAAGCTTTGGCCCAACAACAAAAACTATGTGGATAAAATTACCTTAGTTGACTTTAAGAAAAATTATCCACCCCATTTTAGAGGTGAATATGATCCTGACAAAGCAGAAGAATGGGTTTAAATACTTGACGATATTTTTGAGGATATTTTTGTAGCTATGGAATGTCCAGATGAGGGGAGAGTTTCCCATGCTAATTTTCAACTTCAGGGTGATGCTAAAGTGTGGTGGAAGGAAACCCAAAGGATGTTAGAGACTAGAAGAGAAATAGTTACGTGCGAGTTTATGCTAATTTTCAACTTCAGGGTGATGCTAAAGTGTGGTTGAAGGAAACCCAAAGGATGTTAGAGACTAGAAGATAAATAGTTACGTGCGAGTTATTTAAAACGTTGTTTTTGGAGAAATATTTCCCCACTAGTGATAGAAATGCAAAGGAGGTGAAATTTAATAAATTTTATCAAGGAAACATGATAATTTCATAATATGTTTCAAAATTTGAGTCCTTGGTAAAATATTATAGATATCTGCAGCTTACTTCTAACGAATAGTGGAAATGTAGAAAGTTTGAAGAAGGACTCAAATATGAAATTAGGAGGGAAGTTACTCCATTAGGTATTAAAGCTTTTTCCTGATTTAATGAATAGATGTAAGATAATAGAGGATATGGATCGAGTTCAAAGAAGTAGAAATATGGGAAATGCTAATGAGGGAGGTGTAGGCCAAGGAGGACCAATACAAAAAGGAAAATTTGTTCAACCTCAAAAACCATATAATAGACCCCTACTAGCACAATCTAAAGGATATGGAGGGACAGGATCCAATGGAGGTAATAATAAACCCTTCCAACAACCACAATTGACCTTGAAATGTTGGAAATGTGGAAAGGGTCATTTGACCAAAGATTGTTCTTTATCGAGCCAAGTGTGTTTTACTTGTGGGAAACTAGGTCACTTAACTACAGATTGCCCTACCAACAAAGCAATGGTATCAAAAGAAGTTTCATTTAAAAGTGAAATTCAAAAGTACATGATTTCGAATACGAAGGGAAATACAAAGAAAATTTCTATAAATAAGTATCCCAAAGTATTTCCTGATGATGTTCCTGGACTACCACCTGTCACCGCCGTCAAAAGCGGCGGTCAGAGCAACGTGATGGTTTTGAATGACTCGTGTTTTTTATAAAGATGGTCGACATTCTTAAGATGTTCGATAACGAAACTGATCTTAAGGATGAAGTTTTGGAAAAAGGTTTTATGGAGTCACCACTAGTGTTTTAACCTTAAACACTTAAAAAGGTAAAAAGACATTGGTTTTAGAAAAAACCAACTTTGCCCTTTAAAACCAGAGTCGGGTAAGGGACTTAGTTACGTATGGGGAAGGTGTTAGCATCCCACAACGCCCCTTGCGGGTTCCCTATGATGGACTAGTTTATAAAATAAATACTTAAAAAACTATTCTTTTACCCTATTATTTTATCTACTTGCAGAATTTAAATGTCTACATGGTTTTAATATCTAATGAATAAAAGGAAAGCGAAAGCAGTAAAAGAGAGATGTCGTCACCGTCAGATGAGGCGATCAGAGTGACGCGATGGTATTCCGACTTCTGTTTTCGCGTTTAAAAATGTGACCTTACAACGCCTTTAGGTTATCTGATAATCAGGCTGGACCTAAGAGCGAGGTTTTCAAAAGGGAGCTTTTAGGTTGTCTAATAACTGGGTTGAACCTAAAAGCAAGGTTTCTGAAGAGGGTTCTTATGGAGTCACCACCGATGTTTTTACCGAAAACATCGGAAAATGAAAAAAAGAAGGCGTTGGTTTTTAAGAAAACCAACTTTGGCCATTATAACCAGGGTTGGGTAAGCGAGTTAGTTATGTGTAGGGAAGGTATTAGCCTCCCTACGACGCCCCTTTCGGGTTCCCTATGATAGACCAGTTATTTCATAAATAAACTTTAAAATGACGCTTTTACCCTTTTATTTGCGGAATTAAGAAAATAGTGACTACATGGCCCTATTAGCTAATGTACAGATAAATATAAATGACAAAGTGATAAAAGAGAGGCAGAAAGTGAAGAAACCTCCGAGGAAAGCTTTCTTGATTAATTCTCTTAAAATAGGACACCTTTTGACAGTCCTTCGCTTTACAATGTCGGTTTCTCTTTCTCGTAACATTATAAAAACTCTCTAAGAACACTCAGAAAACTCTGGAAATGCTTCGAAGGGGCTCTAGGAGAAGAATTTGAAGAAATGATAGAAGGAAAGGTTGAAGAACTGTGTGAAAAGAAGGGGAGAGCGCCCTCCTTTTATAGGGATTCGCACCTATCAGGTCAAGACCACTGTCTCGCCTGGCAAGGTCGAGACCGCCGCCTTATTGAACATACAAGGACTTGATGTTGAACTTACATGGACATGAAGCTTGTTGATTTTGACGATGATTCAAGAACAAAGAACTTAGAGAGTTGAAGACTTGTATTATTGTGTAATAACTCTATTTTGATGAGTTTGAGTCTGTAATATTAGTGTCTAAGATAGTCGGTACATAGTCTACTCTTTAGAAGCTTCAAAAATTCATATTTATCAAAAAGTCTCGGGTTTAATCGATTAAAACACCAAATAATCGATTATCATAGTGAGAAAAACCATTTTCTCTATCAGCTCACTATGTTAATCGATTAACACACCTATTAATCGATTAACAGGCCAGTTAATCGATTAATAGGACACTTAATCGATTAAACCAGTAAGTTTTGGGGTTCTGTTGATTTTGGCTCTGTAATAATCGATTAACACTTCATTTAATCGATTATTTCAGTCAGATTTGGATTTTGAATTTCAAATTAAACCTATTTTCGAAAACCCTAATCCCAATACTCCAAGTTCTGAAAATCCCCAATTCCCAAACCCTAATTCATCTACTTAAGGTTCTCTAAGGCTCTCAGAAAATTGAAAAAGGTTGTTCAATTTTCTGAGAGCCTTAGAGAACCTTAAGTAGATGAATTAAGGTTTGGGAATTGGGGATTTTCGGAACTTGGAGTATTGGGATTAGAGTTTTCGAAAATAGGTTTAATTTGAAGTTAAAAATCCAAATCTGACTGAAATAATCGATTAAATGAAGTGTTAATCGATTATTACAGGGCCAAAATCAACAGAACCCCAACACGCACTGGTTTTATCGATTAAGTGCCCTATTAATCGATTAACTGGCCTGTTAATCGATTAACAGGTGTGTTAATCGATTAACACAGTGAGCTGATACAGAAAATGATTTTTCTCACTGTGATAATCAATTATTTGGTGTTTTAAACGATTAAACCCGAGACTTTTTTATAAATATGAGTTTTTGAAGCTTCTAAAGAGTAGACTATGTACCGGCTATCTTAGACTCTAATATTACTGACTCAAACTCATCAAAACAGAGTTATTACCCAACAATACAAGTCTTCAACACTCTAAGTTCTTTGTTCTTGAATCATCATCAAAATCAACAAGCTTCATGTCCATGTAAGTTCAACATCAAGTCCTTGTATGTTCAACAATAAACACTATGTTTAATCGATTATCTGGTGAGTTAATCGATTAATCCAGTGAGAAATGTCATATCTTGGGTGTTTTGAGTGCAAATAATCGATTATAACTTCAAATAATCGATTATTCCAGAGAGTTCATCAAATTTTTGAGTTTTCTACACATGATAATCTATTAACATCCCATATAATGAATCATAACATTACAACCATCCAAAAACTGTTTAATTAAGCAGAATTTAAGTTATTTCTAATATCCCTAAGTCTCTTCTAAGATCATAGAATCTATCCTTGGGTAGAGGCTTAGTAAAAATATCTGCTAATTGATGCTTTGTATCAACATACTCAATCTTACAATTTCCTTTACTTATATGATCTCTCAAAAAATGATGTCTAATTTCTATATGCTTAGTCCTAAAGTGCATTACTGGATTCTTAGTAAGATTGATTGCACTCGTATTATCACACATCAAAGGAATGTCATTTAGAAATATACTATAATCTTCTAGTTGTTGTTTCATCCACAAAATTTGAGCACAACAATTACCAGCTGCAATATATTCAGCTTCAGTAGTGGATAAAGTAACACATGCCTGTTTCTTAGAATGCCAAGACAGTAATGATGAACTTAACAAGTGACATGTCCCACTAGTACTCTTTCTATCTATTTTGCATCCACCATAATCAACATCAGAATAACCTATTAAACTATTACAAGCTTCAGATGGATACCATAAACCAAAACCAGTAGTTCCTTTTAAATATTTTAAAATACGTTTTACTGCAGTTAGGTGAGATTCTTTTGGACATGCCTGAAATCTAGCACACACACAGACAGAATGCATAATATCAGGTCTACTTGCAGTTAAGTATAACAGTGAACCTATCATACCTCTATACATAGATTGATTAATTTCCAAACCTGATTCATCCTTGTCTAAATAGCATGAAGTTCTCATGGGTGTGTTAGCTTCCTTTGAAGTGTCCATTCCAAACTTTTTTAATATCTCTTTGCAGTATTTGGTTTGAGAGACAAAAATGCCATCTTTAAGTTGCTTGATTTGAAGTCCAAGGCAGAATGTTAATTCTCCCATCATAGACATTTCAAACTCTCCCTGCATTATCTTAGCAAATTCTACACACAAAGAATTATCAGTTGATCCAAAAATAATATCATCAACATATACTTGGACCAATAAGATATGTTCTTTTACTTTCTTTATAAACAAAGTAGAATCAATTTTTCCTCTAGAAAAATCATTTGAAGTTAGGAAACTACTTAGCCTTTCATACCAAGACCTAAGAGCTTGTTTCAACCCATATAATTCTTTCTTTAATTTAAAAATATGATTAGGATAACTAAAATCTTCAAATCCAGGGGGTTGCTCTACATATACTTCTTCTTTAATAAAACCATTCAAAAATGCACTCTTAACATCCATTTGATATAATTTAAATTTCATCAATGATGCATAAGCAAGAAGTAGGCGTATAGCCTCTAACCTGGCAATAGGAGCATAAGTTTCATCATAATCAATACCTTCCTCCTGACAGTAACCTTTGGCAACAAGTCTGACTTTATTCTTTGTTATGTTTCCATCTTCATCAAGGTTATTTCTAAATACCCATTTAGTTCCAATTACTTGATGTGAGTCTTCTCTTGGGATTAATTCCCAGACTTGATTCCTTTCAAATTGGTTAAGTTCCTCTTGCATAGTTATGCACCATTGATCATCTTTAAGTGCTTCCTCAACATTTTTGGGTTCTATCTATGACACAAAAGCTACAAACATGCAGAAATTGGTCATATTTCTAGTTCTTACCCCTTTTGAGATATCACCAATGATATTGTCCATTGAGAGTCCTCTTGGTGATTGCCATTCTTTTGCTAATTCAGGTGTTTGAGAAGGCTCATTTTCTTCCAAATACAATTCATCAAGAGCCTCTCTTATATACTCATCATCACCTGCAAGTTCTTTATTTGACTCAAGAGGATTTCCCCCAAGGTCTACAATTTCATCAAAAGTAACATGAATAGATTCTTCAATATTTAAGGTTTTTCTATTAAACACTGTCGCCTCCGTCAAAACGAGGCGGTCTGAGCGACGCGATGGTTTTGAATTTCCAATTTTCGCGTTTTTATTGGTGTGGTTACAACGCCTTTAGGTTGTCCGATAACCGGGCTGAACCTAGGGGCGAGGTTTTCGAAAAGGCGCTCTTGGATTGTCCGATAACCGGGCTAACCCAAGAACTAATTTGAAGGGTTCTTCTGGAGTCGCCACCGATGTTTTTACCGGAAACATCGGAAAATGAGTAAAAAGGCGTTGGTTTTCGAAAAACCAACTTTGGTCATTAGAACCAGAGTTGGGTAAGGGAGTTAGTTACGTGTAAGGGAAGTGTTAGTTCCCTTACGACGCCCCTTCCGGGTTCCCTATGATAAGGTAGCTATTTAAATAAGTAAACCATTAAAAATACGCTTTTACCCTTTATTTGCGGAATTTAAAGTTATGACTACATGACCCTAATATTTATTGCATAATTAAAAATAAAATAGTAAAAGAGAGAGGGAGAATGTAAAAACCTCCGAGGCAAGCTTTATATTAATTTCCTGGAAACTAGGGTGCTTTTTGGCAGCCCTTCACTCTTCACAGTGCCGGGAATCTCTTAAAAACGCTATAAAAAACTCTAAAAAGCTCTCAGAAACTCCGGAAATTCTTCGAAGGGATTCTAGGAAGAGAATTTTAAGAAATAATAAGAGAGAGAATGGAAGAACTGTGTGAAGTGAGGGGAATGACGCGACTATTTATAGGGATTCGCGCCTGTCAGGTCGAGATGGTTGTCTAGTCTGACAAGGTCGAGACGGCGGTCTCGCCAAACGACACAACGGTCTCGCCACTTTCACAAGGCGAGATGGTGGTCCCGAATACGAGACGACAGTCTCGACCCTAGAAGGAAAAAATCCTTATTTACATGCACAAAATCCCTCCTATTCTAATATGGGGCCTAATAGTCTCTCCTAATGGCTTCTTAGGCTTCATTCATCTTCAAAAAGGAGGTCTTTTGGTCTTTATTATGAGGCCGGGCAAGATTTGGGGTCTACAGCTGCCCCCTCTTTACCCGACTTGTTGACTGCTGGCCTATTGTGCCAAGGAGATCGATTGGAGGGTAAAGGAGTTGACCCTCTTGCCCAGTTGTCCTTCAGATGTTCCGTCTTTGTGGTGGTTGATCTTCCGGGAAAAAGTGTGCTTCTAGGATGCTTCTTCTGGCATATATATAAAAATACGTCCATTATCGAGACTCGATGTAAATTTATGTCGCATATACCAATATGCGACGTAAATTTGCTCCTTTTAAAAAAAAATTCGGTTTATTTTGTCTTACAACTAAAACCTGCAAATATATATTACAACCAGACAGTCTAGAGGTTCAAGTTTCTTTAGCTAGTAAATTAAAAATATAATATTATATATAATTCAAACTACATAATAAAACAATATAATACTAACATACAAACTAAAATCTATTACAAACTAAAAGTTATTACAAACTAAAAGTTATTACAAACTAAGTTACCTAAACTACATAATACACACAATATAATATGAACAATAACCTAAAAATTAAGTACTAGAATTGTTGAACGAAAAACCTTGTCTATTGTTCTCTATTTTGTGTAATATCATATTCTAGCAATGAAGATGGATCTTGAAATACCTGAAACATTAATTTGACTCTTGTAAACATGCAACATGCATAAAGTTAAATAAACTTAACTAATGATGAAAGCAATTACCTCCGTCCAAGAATCAATTATACCCGCACAAACTATGGCTCTCATACAATACATAACATAGTAACCACATTCAAATGAGTTTGTTTGCTTATTACACTAAAATGATGAATAAAACTTAATGTTATTTTCAAAATTTAGATACAAACAATAATTATGGTATTCATTTCTATAAATAAGTTTCTAACCTTAGGATAAATGAACTGCAAAGTCTTTGTTATGGGTTTTCCACTTAGAACATTAGTTCCGATACACGATTCTAAGTGAAAAAAAGTCATATATTATTCAATATGTATTTACAATTTAAAAACATAATTAATGAATAAAAGATAAAGTTACCCTTGTAATAAGCTTTTCATTTCTTGACTCGGTTTCCGATGTAATGAACAAAACCACACCACAGTGTAATCCCGGGCATGATTACAATTAACTCGCCAATGGAACCTACATTATATGACATAAAAATTAGTTATAAAAATATAAATTAAAATACAAATTAAAATACTAACCCTTCAATGTATGGAGCCAAATATATATATATATATATATATATATATATGTCTTTTTGAGTCACTCATCCATGTTTGCATATATTGTTGGATTCCAACCTTTGTATTTCCATATTTTTGGATGGATTGAGGCTCAATAAATCCATATACTTCTGATTTTTCTTGTTCCACACTCAATTTGTCAATGTACCTAAAACAATTAATTATAAGTTGAATATAATTATTATAATCTTAAAAACATAAATGAAAATGAATTACATTGCCCACAATTGTATGATGGAAATGTTTAACATGCAATTTCCCCAAGCAATTTCTAATGCATCTGGCAAGGAAATGTATAGTGGAACACCGAAATTGTCAATTCCAAACACTCTAACCTCCCATTGTATCCGACATGGTCTCTTCCTCAACCGTGGTAATATGGTCAACAACATAGATATGGGATCATTGTCACATTTTGTCATCTCCTCATCAATAATAGGTTGTTTTTTATGTTTAGCACGACACAAGTCCTCCTAAACAAATTATAACAATTAATTAAGCATTTATATAATTATAATACTAGAAAAGAGAAAATAGACGTATATATATATATATATATATATATATATATATATATATATTACCTTGGTCCATGCTGATAGTGGCATAACCAAACGTCTTGGCCAAGCCAAGAATGTTCCACTAGCCTGCCCCACTAATTGAATCTCTTCATTAGGAAAAGGCACTGGAGCATTAGCATCATGCACTTCATCAACTACTACTCATGTCCAGTCTGCTTGTAAAGGGACACCATGGATGGTTAAGCCACCCTCAAAAACTCTACCAATAGCCACTAGACACGGGGGGTCATCTTCAACATATAACTCACACTGGTGTGGTGCATCAGTCTGAGTATATTCTCCTGAAGGATCAGCAGCAGTAGCAGCACAAATCCCTTTAGTGTTGACTCGAACAACATCATGTTCAATTGTTTGAGGTGTTCCTTGAGTCTGTTGCTGAGAGCGGGCGAGACATTCAAGTTTCTCATCAAACTCTTGCTGCAAGGACTGCCTTATTTGATTTAACTTTTCTTCAAACTGCATCTCCATTTTATTCAAGGCCTCCTGGCTGTAAGAGTCGGCAGTGGTCTTTCGTGATGTTGGACCAAAGTAATCACGAAGGCCCTAGGATCCACCAGTACCATGCACACGTCCTGAGTAATATGGTTTTCCTATGGTTGTCGCCAATATATCTTGTCGACCATGAGGAATAAATGTTCCTTGGGTGGTCTACTCTACTAAATCATCCTACAACACATTAACAATAACTAAGTCATACACTAACTTTCACATCAGAATCAATTCAAATTGACATTATAACTTACGATTTTCTGAGCAATGATTCGTGCAATCTCAGAAGTCATTTGTCCATCAGATTTTGTCCAGGCTGCCTTCCACATCTCATAGCGAGGGGGTGGAGATGCAAGGTCAGTAGACTCAACTCCTGCTGACTCTTCTCTGGCTTTCATGAGATGTTGCTCCAATAATGCATACCCTCCTCGTGATAATACATGGGGTGCATCATTCAACCTCTGACGCTGTTGGGCAACACGCCTTTTATCCTGCCAAGAGGGGTCCATTCGGCTAGCACAAAACTGTAACCAATCCTCCTCATTAATTTGATACTTTAGACAGGGAGATTCATCTTGAAACTTTCCAAATACATACTCCTGTGTCAAGAAAGTCTTAAAGTCCCTCCATCTAATGGCAATGGAGGATAAAATCTTCTTCCTCATCACCTTAGTGTTAGGAACATCAAAATTTTGCTGTGAAATGACCAATAAATGTTAAATTCAATTAATGATATATAAAGTATTCAACAAATATAGAAATACCTGAACATCCTGCCACATGAGGTTCTTCTCGGTTTCCTCTACATCATCCCAAGATGGAGTAGTAATTGGAACATGGTGTCGAGCTATTAGTCCCAAATAGCTCTTAAACTTAGCAGCATTTGGGTCAGATGCCTTACCCGAACGTGGATCAACTTCAACTTGAGTTTTCTCTCTAGCTACCCTTCTTGCTGGCACACTATTACAATTGCTTAATTTTCTAATTCATCTAACTTTTTTGGATAAATTACCTTTTTACAAATGGCATTGAAAAACAAACATAACCGAGTAATAGCAACTCTAACAGAAGTTGGTAAGATGTTTCGAATAGCCACTGGTAAAAGTTGTTGCATCAACACATGACAATCATGAGACTTTAAACAAACTAATTTCAACTCTTGCATAGACACAAGACTCTTAACATTTGAGGAGTATCCTTGTGGCACTTTGACCTCACGTAAACACTCACAAAATCTTCTCTTTTCTTTCTTTGATAGAGTATGACAAGCTGGAGGTAAGTAAGTGCGTTTTCCAACTGATTGTGGATTTAATTCAGAATGTATACCCATGTCCGCCAAATCTTGTCGTGCTTTTATTCCATCTTTTGTCTTTCCTTTTATGTTAAGCAATGTCCCAATTATACTATCACAAACATTTTTTTCAACATGCATCACATTTATACAATGTCTAACTTCCAACTTACACCAATAAGGAAGATTGAAGAATACAGACTGTTTCTTCCAAATGTTTTTCTCATTGGATTTCTTTTGGGTCTTTCCAAACACAATATTAATATTTTTCATTTGCTCATATACTTGTTCACCATTGCGTGGTACTGATGCAACTGCATTCTCCTGACATCCATTAAATGCTTTCTTCATTTTACGATATGGATGGTTAGCAACTAGAAACTTTCTATGCCTATTGTACGCAATTTTTTGTCCATGTTTCAATTGGATATAACTTGTGTCTTCTTGACATAAAGGGCATGCTAAATGACCTTTCACACTATAACCGCTCAAATTACCATATGCTGAAAAATCATTTATAGTACAAAATAACGTTGCACGCAACCTGAAATTCACTTCGTCATATGAATCAAATACCTCCACTCCTGTTTCCCACAACATCTTCAAATCATCAATTAAAGGACCAAGATATACATCTATGTCATTTCCTGGTTGTCGAGGTCCTGAAATCATCATAGATAACATCATATATTTTCTCTTCATGCATAACCAAGGAGGCAAATTGTAAATGATCAACATAACTGGCCATGAACTATGTTTACTACTTAAATTTCCATAAGGATTCATCCCATCTGTAGCTAATCCAATTCTCAAGTTTCTTGGCTCTGCACCAAATTCTGGAAAGGTTTCATCAATCCTTTTCCATTGTGGAGAATCAGCTGGATGTCGAAGAAGATTGTCACATTTTCTACCATTTGCATGCCATGTCAAGTTTCTTGCATCTTCTTTTATGGCAAATAATCTTTTAAACCTAGGTATAATTGGCAAAACTACATCCTATGTACAATTGTTGCGCAAAATCAGATTTCAAAGAATCATATAGATGTGCTTTCATAAAATTTTCTTCACCAATATCACGTATCATATCCTCTAGATTATCATCCATCCCTTCATCAAAATTGTCTGTAGTTGACACAGTTGGGATGTCTAATATTTCTCCATGCCATGTCCATATTGTATAACTCTTAATAATACCATAAACAAACAAGTGATCACGTATATCCTCAAGTTTATGACGAATTTGATTCAAACAACGAACACATGGACAATAATATGTCCCTTTCATAGCTTTTCCATTTTCACTAGCAAATTTCAAAAATTCCTAAACTCCCTTTTCGTACTCTTCACTAATACGACGTGCATTCATCCAACTTCGATTCATATTATGTTATAAAGTTTCGTCATTCCTAGAGATTTAAAATTTATATGTAAAAAGAAATTAATATACAAACAACAAAACACGTAAATGGAGTGTGTAAACCGAAAATGCACTTAAACAAATAAACAAATAATTACATTCCAATAACAATCCAGTGGAGACATTCATACAATAACATGATTGAGATCCCCAAAAACAATCATGGATTCAATTTAAACATATATAAGAAGACATAGAACACTAACCTCGAGTGTACACAAAAATGATTTCAAACTCGAATCCAATTGGAGAGAAATGTCCATTTCGTAAAATGAGACACAATGTTGATGTTTTTCACTGTCAAAAAGATCGAAAATGGTGTGCAAAGGTAGCTGTCGTCATCGTTCTCGTCGTCGTTCTCGTCGTCGTTCTCAAAAACCCTTGATGTGCGAGACGAGAGAGCAGGTCTGGAAGAGAATAAAAGGCAGTTTTTACGTCGTGCACCCCAGTACGTGACATAAAAAGTGATAGCTTTTTACGTCGCGCACCCTAGCACGCGACGTAAAAAGCCCTCTTTTACGTCGTGCCACCCAGGTGCGACATAAAAGATGGTTTTTACGTCACCTACTAGGATGTGCGACGTAAAAGTTTTGCCTCTTATTTACAAAATTGTCACCGCATTTTATTTACGTCGAATATTTTTACATGCGATGACAATTGGGTGACGTAGAAGCCCTTTTTTGCACTAGTGCATACTCAATATTAAAAAATTCAATAAAGAACTAAAGTGACCTTTAACCTAATGGACCTACACTCACAAGTCCTAAAGATGCATAACTAGAGCTCTGATACCACTAATGTAACCCCTTTCTAGATTGCATTTATTAATCCTAATTTCTTATCTAATTTAGTAATATATCAAAGTAATAGAAAATTTTAAGTGAAGTTCTTCATAAAGTCATACTTATTTATTATACAATCCCCAACCTATGCTCTGGATTTTTTTTGCATCTGACATCTATCTCTTGATTCTACATTCCTGCATCACATGTCACCAACATCTGGGATTGAAAATATTTATGGGGTTAGACATTTAATTTTACCCATAGCAAATAAAGCAAACATTCATACGATAAAATCAAACAATGAAACATTCCTTCATAATAAGTTCATAACTACATATAAATATACAACCATATATAATTTATTCAAAAATTAATTATGAGAAACAAATAAATCAATCATGGAGACATAATAAAGAATATCATACAAATCATGAATAATCTACAAATTCATCATGCAATATGTTTATGATATGCACATGTGACTAAAAACATAATACTTAAAAATCATGCATTTGACTCTAAAAAGATCATTTTTGACTCAGTGCTCCATGGAGACTCATATGAGTGTCTAGTGGAACCAGAACTTAACATCACCCTGTCATGTGATTCAGCAATGCCCCACTAAATGCGAACAAGTAGACAGTAGTCAGAGTGTCAGTGCACCCGACAGGCTACCACAGCACAGAATCAAATAAAGACTGGCCACTTATGGGATTGTCCATGCCCAAACACTCCCTAGACCAGAGGTCAAACCTCATAGACCAGGTCCTGTCTTACCTATTCTACTCCGCCATTTACTATTAGAGATACTGGTAGCTCGATTCTAATAATTCATTCTCATACATTCTCTATCTCATTTGGCTAGCCATTTTCGTAGTCATATTTCGCTACCAGATGCTCTTGATAGTAAATTTTCAAGAAAATGACTCACAAAAATATTTCCAAAATTTTGTTTTGCACATCATTATTACTACCAACCGTCCTTGGTAGCAACTTAATAGAAATTTCCAAATACTTTTCTGTAAAAACTTTTATGTGACTTCCAGAAAACATTTCATGCATTGTGTTTATGTCTTGTATGAAACAAAACAACCTATCATCAATTAAGTACTTAGAAACATCTCATTCATATATTCAAAATTTCAATTACAATTCATAGTTGTTTTAAACAAGACAATTTTTATTAATAATTTATTTCGTAAGGTCCAGTGTTTTGTCCATATCTCGAGTTCTACACCTTCTTTTAAGATGATTCCAATTGTGTGGGAAAGACAAGACAATAACCTATAACTTTGATGAAGGCACTATCCTCAAATTTGAACGTTTACTGAGTCGTTTTCCGAGTAAACAAAGAGGTGGTAATATACTATTTGACTTTATCTTGATTATATCCTTAACCTTTTTCAAAATTCCATTTATGTACCTAGGTTGTAAAATGACCATTTTACCCTTGAACATTTCCTATTATTCCATCCATGTCTTGAAAATGATTATTTTACCCTTGAACATTTCCTATTATTCCATCCATGTCCTAGAAATGACTATTTTACCCTTGAACATTTCTTATTATTTCATCCATGTCCTAAAAATGATTATTTTACCCTTGAACATTTCCTATTATTCCATCAATGTCCTAGAAATGACTATTTTACCCTTGAACATTTCCTATTATTCCATCCATGTCCTAAAAATAACTATTTTACCCTTGAACATTTCCTATTATTTCATCCATGTCCTGAAATCATTATTAAATTACCATTATACCCTTAATCTTTTTCAAAATTCCATTTATGTCCCTTGATTGTAAAATGACCATTTTACCCTTGAACTTTTCTTATTATTCCATCCATGTCCTAAAATCACTATTAAATTACCATTATACCCTTATTCTTTTTCAAAATTCCATTTATCAAATTTTCCAGTTTGAGACAACTAAACTAGTTCAAAATCCAAATTAAACCCTAAACATTCAATTTAAGTTAAAAACAACAATTTTAATATATAATTTATCCTTAATTTCAAAAATTAATCTTTTTCAAAAATTCCCACCATATCCCTTTTCTTGAATCTTCGCCCAATAACCAAATTCAATTTCTCTAGATTTCAAATTCTCACGTATCAATCAATCAGACTAATTCCAAACTCAAATTAAACATGAAACCTATCCTATTTGATTCAAAAACAACAATTTTACCATGTAATTCATTGTTAATTTCAAGAATTTCATCAACATTTCAAACTTTGCAAAACAGGAAGTAATTATCAATTATCTTCAAAATTAGACATTCGTATGATAAAATTAAACATCTAACCCATACCTTACTTCTCCAAGATCTTCTGACTCTCCTCCTTTCTCTCTTATTTTTCTTCTCAATTTGGTGCCTCTCTCTTATTTTCCAAATTGGCCATAGCTTTTGGTGTTGGAGGGGTTTTTGATTTTGCATGATTTTCCTACACGGTTTCTTCTATTTATATACCTCTCCACCGACTTAATTTCTTCTCCAAGTTTCTTCACCGCCTTAATTTCAATTAAATTCTTCACCGCCTCAATTAAATTCTTCACCACCTTAATGTATTAAGGTCATGGTACATCACCGACCTTCTCTTTTTTCTCTTTTCATTTTTATTATTATTATTATTTTTAATATATCCTTTCTTCTCATAAAAAGTTTATATAATATTTATATAATAATTTGTAGGAACTTAAGCAAATAATTAATTACAGAAATTGGGACATTACACATGTAAGTCTCTCAAAAGACTACTCAAAAGTTTTCACAAATTGTACATTTGAAAAAAGAGAGCAAATTTGTTTATAAAGAAAAAGATGTCAGTTATAATCGATTAAATTGTGCATTTAATTGATTATTTTCACTAAACCGAAAAATTCATCAATTATTTCGTGATTTTAATCGATTGAAACAGAGAAGTAAAACCTTATGAAAATTTTGATAAGTTATTTTAATTGATAAAAACATATTTAATTGATTAAAATAAAACAAGCAAGAATAACTTTAAATCTAGAAAGACATTTTAATTGATGAATAACAAACCTAATCGATAACAATATTGAGACAAAATTCCCTCATGCTCGAGCGCTCATTCTTAACTAATAACACCTCCAAATAATCGATTAAGACAACGAAAAACTATTTTTACTAAGTTACAAGAACATTTTAATTGATAACAAACTGATTTTAATCAATTAAAATAACACGCTTCAATTTGCAGGTGTGCTCCTAACCATGAGTTTCAGGCTATTCTTAACTTATATCAATCCACACCTGTATGAGATCCATAGAGGACAATGAGGGGAGTACCTGACAATGGATTCTATTGGGCCACCATATTCAAAGATGCATATTAGATGACTATCACTTGTGAGGTGTGCCAGAAAGTGAGAGAGACTATAACAAGGAGACATGAGATGTCCCAATAACCAATTATTTTTTGTCAGATTTTTTATGTGTGGGATTTTATGGGTGTTTTTTTGTTTCTTCTAGTGACTCTTATATTCTTCTTATTGTTGATTATGTTTCTCGATGGTGAAGGCCAAGGCCACCAAGATTAGTAATTCTAAAGTTAGCTCAAATTTTATCAAGTCTAACATTTTTTGTAGGTTTGGTGTGCTGAAAGTCATTACTAGTGATTAGGGGAGTCATTTTTGAAATAGGACTATAACAACTTTGTTCCAAAAATATGAGGTTACACATAAAGTTTTTACACCATATCACCCTATGATAATGGACAATTTGAGGTTTTTAATAGAGAAATTAAGATGATATTGCAGAAATTGATTTTCCTAGTAAAGATTGGAGTAGAATGTCGAATTACGATCTATGAGCTCATAGGACAACTTACCGATGTTTAATAGGAATTCCCCATTTCATGTTATGTTCGGTAAAGCATGTCACCTTCCAATGGAGATTGAGCATCGTGCTTATTCGTGCTTATTCGGTAGTACAATGTTATAACTTGACACTTGACCAGGTTGGTATAAAGAAAAAGCTTCAATTACATGAGCTTGTGAGATTTGCATATAGGCCTATTAGAACCCAACCACGTACACAGAACAAGTGAGAAATTTTCATGATAGTAAGATCTTGAGGAAAGAGTTCCTTGTAGGGCAAAGAGTGTTATTGTTTAACTCTCACTTAAAACTTATTATTGGTAAGTCTCGTTCTAGATGGGATGGAACTTTCTATTATTACTAGGGTTTTTCCAATGGTGTAGTTGAGATCAAAGATTATGCTACTGCTAAAGTTTTTAAAGTTAATGTCACTAGCTTAAGTTATTTCATGAAAACATACATGAAGAGAAGGCCCTCGTTGAAGCTATCTTGGTTGATGAAGTGTCTCTTTAGGCCCTTGAAGACTTTTATTATTGTTTCCTTTTATTCTTTTTTTTTTCTTTTCTTATATCTTTCCTAGTATTTTCCTTTATATGCGGAATCGTAAAACTGAATAAACCCCGTTAAGGCCAATTCGTCAATGATGACTGCAGAAGGGTGGGAATGTAATATACTCAACTAGAAAAGTTATGACTTGATGGTTGATTCCACATATAGATAAACTGGCCTTCTCTATTTCAATTTCGAATCATGGTTTAGGTAGGACCTAGTAGGCCATCTCATTGCCCACTCTCAAGGTATAGGTAGGGCTTGGTCCCTTCCTCTTGGAAAACCCCTAAGTAAGGTTACTTCCGTTAGTAGAGAGCACAAGCTCTGAAGTCTGATCCTAAATCCAGAGACGATCTTCCCTTGAAATGTTAGCTCTTTATTGTCATGGTAGTCCATCAACTCGCCCTATCGATAATCAAATTATGCATAAGGCAGTATTTAAGTTGTTAATGACGGATCCCTTTTTTGGTTTTTGGTTTGGTTGGTATAGTAGTCCCTTCGGTGAGAAAAAGAGGCCGCTTATGTATGCTTATTCCTGTCTAGCAAGATGTCTTCTGTCGAGAAGGTTATATCTGCACTCTTGACTTTCTTCATTGGTGCTTCCATGTACTCATCTTCGATGCTTTTAACTTCCACCTGATGACATGTAGGGCATATTTTTCTTTGCTTCCTTCCTACTACTAAGCTTTCTTCCTATATATGGTAGCTGACGCAACAAGACACGTGGAATCAGATACAAATCTTTTTCAATCTCTTTCACTGGGGCAAAGTGAAGAGGGAGGACTTTTGAAAGAAGGTGTCATTCGCTGATGATCTTGAGGTTTGAAGGCAAGTCAGGGGAAGAACTAATGCTTGTGGATAGCCTGTTAAAACTTCTGACTTAGGCATTCCCCCAGGAAGAGCTGATGTTACTTACTAAGATACTTTCCGTTAGTGAGGAGAGAACTATATTGTTTTCATTGTCGATTTAATTGTTTTAACATATATTCTCACATTGAGAACAATGTTTGATTCAAGTGTGGTAAAATATTGTTATTGTTAGTTTAGGTTTCGCATTATTTTAGCACACTTGTCATTGGATTCCTAAGATTTTAAAATTTTTTGTAAGCAGTCTTTGTTTCATCATTCTTAGTTAGAAGTTTCAAACATGATAGATTTGTTCCTTATATTTGAGTTTAGTTAGTTTTTCTTGATAATTAGGTTGTGGATGAATATACATTTGGGAGATTTGAGCCTATTTTATTTCTTGTGTGATTCACTCATGATTGGAGATGTTCTTGAACTTGATTTTACTTTTCATTGATATCGTTTTTTACATGAATTATTGATATGATTTAGGCTTTCTTTTATTTTTTATCCACTCAGTCATATTGACCTACCTTGCATTAAATCCACTTATTTACCCCTTTGGGCCTTATTAACCTTTACGTCTTAATTATTTTTAGCTTGTTACAAGACTTAAAAATTGAAAAATCATGATATGCCCAGCCTTGGGGATTAAAGGAGCTTCATAATTGTTTTGGGAATTGGTTAAAAAGAAGAGTGGGGGTATTACATTGTACTTAGGAATGATAATTACACCCGCACCTGTGGCGACCAATATGTTCCCTTCCCAAGTTTAGCGAGGAAAAATTGAGTTGATCGGATGTGGAAGCGAGTTCAAATTTTTACCGTTTTAAAAAGTTGGGGTGGGGGTATGGATGGGTAATGCAATCCCCACCCTGGTTTCATCCTCGTCCTCACCCGACTTTATATTTAAATATAAACCTTAAATTATTAATCTTTTTAAAATATTTCTTTTTTTCACATTATATTTAAGATAATTTATTCTATATTTCACACTCTTTACTTTTCTCCTACCTACTTTTCATTCTTTTGTTTTTTTTTTCAATCTTTTCAACCAATCAGATCATTATATTATTCTTTATCTCTCACATTTGTTCCTTCACATTTTCTTAATTTCTTCAATCAATTTGGTTTTTCCAATTTCTTCATCTAATGTGATAAGTATTCTATATCCAGATAAAATAATGGTTAAATATTTATTTTACATACATATATTATATATATATATATATATATATATAATAAATTAAAATATATACCTAATTACTAATACTAATTAAAAAATTATAAAATTACAAATATTTATTTTCATATAAAAAATAAATGAAAAATATTAAAATAATTTATTATAAGTATAATTATTTTTTGAGGTTTTGAAGTATTGTAAGTTCATTAAAAAAATGAGAAAATAAAAAAAAATGTGAAAGCTAAGTACAAGCTTAATAAAAGTCTTTTTTATCTTTAGTTTGCATGTGTTTCGACTAGAGAAAATTAGAGGTTTTTCAAGCTTATGGTAATGCTTACTTTCATAATATGTCATTGAGTGTAAATACAAATTCTACCATTTGATTCATAATTTAATTTCATTATAGTTCATCTTTATTTATATATTTTGGAATATATTCTTGATTGTTTTGGTTCTTTGATACTTTGGATGTTGGATTCATTTTCACTTTGCTCACAACATTAAGCACGTTTTTCAATATTTTATTGTTTTCATTTTCATAATTTTTTTTACTATTAGGGTTTGTTTTGATAAATGTTTTAATTCCATATTTTTCTCTTATTTGACCTTTGTTCATTGTTTTGACCATCACTTTGTAAATATACTTTTTGACTTATTCTTGTTTCATTAGTGTACGTGATGAAGATCTTATTGAAATACTCTGACAAAGATCATATTGATTTGATGAAGTCAAAGATAAAGTCAAAGTCAACTTTGTAGCGGTCAACAATCACTTAGATAAAAGAGTAGAGAGATTAGTGTGTCTGCTGCTATGCTTAGGTATAATCATTTTTATATTTTCTGCTGCATGAGGTTTCTTCACTTAAAAGATTTTGCAAAATGCCTCTAAAATCGTTTAAACAAGTTAAAAATAAAGTATTTTGACAAAAGCTTTCTTAAACAAGTTTTTAACTGATACAGTTTTGAAATAACCGATTAAAATCACTTAGAATGTTCAGAGAAGTGTTTTTGCAGTATTTTAATCGATACAACTTGGTTTTAATCGATTAAATCCACTTAACATTCAGGATGATCGATCAGAATGCAATTATGACCAATTAGAATCAGATATGATCGATCAGAATTGAGTTATGACCAATCAGAATCAGATATGATCGATCAGAATTGAGTTATGACCGATCAGAGATTTTTCAATCGATTAAAACACGTTTCAATCGATTAAAACAACTTAGAAAATTTCTACACAGCGTTTTAATCGATTAAAACTTATTTTTATCAGTTAAAATAACTTGGAAAGTTTTACAAAGAAGTTTTGCAGTATATTAATTGATTGAATCGCGAAACAATCGATTAAATCAAATTAGAAGATTTTTTGTAAAGAGTTTTAATTGATATAAACGTTGTCGTATCAGTTAAAACAAATCTGTTAAAGAATCAAGAACGTATTAATGGATTAAAAGAAGTTTTAACAGATTTAAACTACACTTTTAATAGATTAAAAGAATCTTTTAACAGATTGATTAAACCAGCAGTTTTTAAAATCTTCTATAAAAACAGTTTGGCTTGAACATTTTAAACACAACAATTGAATATCAATCTTTAGCAATCAAGCAAGCAAACTTTAGCACACTTTCAAGAAAGATTCGCGCCAGTTTTTGTGAAGTTCTTTGAAATTCTTTCTTGAGGCAAAATGTTTTCTTTTGAAGAAGAAACACACTGCAGAATTGCATAAAACTGGTTTGAGCATTCTAGTTTCTTCTTTTCATTTCTTTACATTCTTTTTGTATTGTTTGGTGCCTGGAATTGTGGGCACTGGTTTCTCTGCAGCTGGAATTTGGTTGTAGAGGTTGTCAAGAACTAGAATTTGGTTCTTGGTGAAAGGTTAGGTGCAAGAACTGGAATTGTGGTTCTTGTGGTAGATTAAGTGTAAGATTGTAATCTGTAAAACATTTGATCTAGTGGAACCCAGCTGGAATTTGGCTGGAGACTGGACGTAGCCCTGGTATTGGGTGAACCAGTATAAACACCGGTGATATCTTTCTAAACCTTTCTCCTATTTTAATTCTGCTGCTGCGTTTATTTTTGATTGCTTGCTTTGTGATTCAAGAACAGATCTGAAATCTTATTTTTACAAATAGATAATCTGTTATTTGCGAAAAACTTTCAAAGATCAATTCACCCCCCTCTTGATCTAAAACTACTTTTCTAACAATTAGATTCGTTATTTCTAGGGCTTCAATATTTGTGCAAATGGAGAGTACTTCCATGGAGGACTAAATTGCTCTTTACCAATTGATTCACATGCTCTGAGTTTGTTCATCCTTTTTCTAATTCTTAGAATTGCATGTCATGATTATGATTTGCTTTGGTTTGGTTTGCATTAAAATTTAAATTAGGTTTCAAATTAAATTTTTATTTCATAATCAATTGCAAGTTAGGTTAAAAGATTGTTTGAGTTGATTTGTATAAATTGTTCAAATATGGTTTGATGTTTCATTAGACACAAATGATATTCCAATTCATATGCATCAGGGTTTATAGATTGATGTTTTAAATTTTCGTTTCTTCAATCAATTTAATTTCTTGCATTTAGAATTTTGTATTTTTGCACCTACATTCATTTTTTATTCCTTGCATTTACATTTCAATTGCAAATTTAATTCATATGTTATTAAAAATTATTGCTCTTTTCATTTCCATTTCAATTTTCATATCTTGAATTTATTTTTGGTTCGTGTTTAAATTTCAATTGTTTTGCATTTAAAACCAAAGATTTAATCTCAAAAACCCCTACTTTAACTTGCATAGGAAGGATATGAGAAAATGAATACAATTGATGTGTTTTTGAGTGAATCAACCTAGGTTACCATTTATATTGTAAATTTTTTAGGAAAACATAGAATATTTTGAGCGCATTGTGGTAGTGAGTTTCATACCATAGGAGCAAAAGTCTCTTCAAAATTAACATCGGGTAGTTGTGAATAGCCCTCTACAACAAGTCTTGCTTTATTTTTTTGGATTAAGCCATCCGAATTATGCTTTACTGTGTCCACCCATTTCACACTAATAAGTTCTTTTTCATTTGGCTTCTCAATCAACTTTCATTCCTTGTTCTTTTCAATTACATTAATTTCTTATTTCATGACCTTCTTCCAAGTTTCTTCTTTAATTCCTCTTCAAAATTTCCTACTTCTATAGTAAAATAATTTCACCTTGCATAAATATCACTCAAACTCTTTACTTTACTTTTTAAGGAGTTGAGCTTGGAGATGATAAACTTGAACTTGAAGAACTTGATGGTGATGAGGAATTTGGTGTATTTGGAGTCAATTCCTTACTTTCAACGACTGAATTATACTACAGAATTGTTGAAATTGTTTTGTCTTCCACCTTTCTTTATTTTCAATTCCAGAAAACCTTCTAATCCACTACAAGAAAATAATTTATTACCGACGGATACGTAGACGTCAGAAAATTAATGATTACCGACGGAAATTACCGACGGATATTTAGACGTCGGAAAATTAATGATTACCGACGGACATTACCGACGGATATAATAAATTTGTAGAATTTGGTCTTACCGACGGATATATCCGTCGGTAAATGAAGAATAAATTACCGACGGATATATCCATCGGTAAATTAACAATTAATTATATCACCCTTAAGCCCGCACGACCAGCACCACTCCCATCCCTTTCTACATCTCATTCGCTTCTCCTCTCCCACTCATCCTCAAGCCTAGATCTGCGCAGCACAACCACTTCCAGTCATCACCGGCAGCCAACACGTCTCCACTAATGCCTATTGTGAGCCCTAACCAACCCCCGCGAACCATCACTACCAATTGTGCCCCAATTTGATTTGTGACCCTCTCATTGCAACCGGTCATTACCTCACCGGTCCTCCGCCATCACGCCAACCACCGCGCACCTTCGAACCACCATCCAACAACACTCTCATTCCTTTCTTGATCTCATTCACTTCTCCTCTCCCATTCATCCTCAACCCTACATCCGCGCGCTACAGCCACCTCCAGCCATCACCTGCAGCCAACACGTCCCCAATAGTGGCTATTGTGAGCCCCAACCAACCACCGCAAACCACCATTACCAGTTGCGCCCTAATTGGATTTGCGACCCCTTCATTGGAAATGGTCATTACCTCACCGGTCCTTCACCACCACGCCAACCACCGCGCACCTTCGAACCACCATCCAACACCACTCCCATTCCTTTCTCGATCCCATTGATTTCTGTTGTTCCACTCATCCTTAACCCTAGATCCGCGCACAATAACCACCTCCAGCCATCACCAGCAGGCAACACATCCCCAATAGTGGCTATTGCACCCCAATTCGTGAGCCCCAACCAACCACCGCGAACCACCACTGCCTGTTGCACCCCAATTCGTTGCAGGTTTTGTACCTTCCTTTGCTTGGTTATGGTTTTTAATTTTGTATTGTTTTGATTTTCTCCAACTCATGAATTTCCTTATTTATGCTGAAAATTTGATCAATGCGCTTAGATAAATGAATTGGAATGATTCTGTAGTTTGTGTGTTTTTCGTGATTTGAGATGCTTGGTGTTCAATGTCAATACTGAAACTGTTGATCAAGTAGCTTAGCCAATGAATGGAATGATCTCCAAGTTTTCTGTTCCTAGACTCTAATCAATTTTGGAAACAAAAACCACCACGCACGCCAAAGAAAGATTCCATGATTAACAAAAGGTCCACACGGAGATCACTTGAAAGGAAGAATGACTTCATAGCCACTGAAATGTTCCATATGCCATGCAAGCTACGAAATCATAAAATTTTTTCCACTAGACAAATTTTTCCCCCTATTTCCTTTTCTACGTGAATCATAACCAATTTTAGTCAATTTTAACTGCACTCATGAGCAGTTCCTACTCTTTTTTTTAATCCCTGAAAAAATGAAAAAAAAAAATTAAAAGCGAAGAGCTTGGTCTTCAACTTTTGCACGCCTCCTTCCCCTGGGAGGTGTGAGCCATTATGGGACCACGTCTTTTTCTTAAGATGATTAAAGAAATTACAAGTTGAGGTGTATGTATTATAGAATAGTAATTCAATTAGGTTGGTGCGTTTGGTGAATACTTAAGCCTAGTCTAATATTTCAAAATGAGCACTGTAGCAATCATTTAGTTTAATCATTAGTATGGTTCTTCAAGAAAACATATACATGCAGAAAAGGTAAAGAAGGGAAAATGGTGGGGGAGGAAATAACCTGTTGCCAAGTTGAGCATGAAGATCAATGACCATTTTCTCTTCGTAGTCTGAAAGAAGGCCTCTCTTTAAGTCTGGTCTAAGGTAATTTGTCCACCTGAGCCTGCAACTCTTCCCACACCTTAATAGTCCTGCATGGAGTCACATCCCAATTGTTAATCTTAGTTTCAGCAAAGTGATTGTTTCTGCCTAGCATTTGTGTTCAAAGTTACAAAATTAACATGAAGGTTGTTTTCTTCAGAAGCCAAGGGAAGAATTTATGACCCTCCTTTTCCCAAATAAAACAGAATAAGAAAGACATTCAAGTACAAACATTTGTTGTCTTCTTGCAGTTAAAATGCTTAAACATGTTTTGATGAGTAGTTCTGAAAGGTGAAATGATATCCCAATTCTGAGTGGTGCTTGATGGAAATCAAATATGAACAGGGGAATGATCACACAAAGTTTATTGAATGAAATCCTTAAATTCCGGAAAAGTTGATGTATTTCTGTGATATTCTTGGTTTGCTGAGTTGATTTATTTCTTCATGTTTGATTTAGCTGAATTCCGGAAAAGTTATTGTTGTTGGACCTGACATTCACAGTAAGGATGGGAAGCTAATTCCAGTGGCTGTGAACGAAGGCGATACTGTTCTTTTGCCAGAGTATGGGGGAACTGAGGTGAAGCTTGACAACAAAGAGTATGTATATGTTTTTTATGTCCTGTTATTAGCTTATTTTTTAGGCTCATATAATTCTTCCACTTTATCCTAAAGTTTAATACGGTAGATATAAATGTTGATGGTTACACTTGAGCTTTGTTAATTTTGTGTATATAACACCTGGAAGATTTATTTCCTTGTTCCAAAGTTGATTGATTCCTTTTGGTCTAAATTCTACTGGGTACTGTCTTCTTTGTGAATCATTGTAACAAGTTTCGAAGAAGGAAACCTTATGCATTTATGCTTAATATTGTGTATCCAATATTTAGAATTTCTTTGTTTGATGCTTCATACATTATGTAATCTGATGTTTCTTTTGTATATGCCTAGATATAGAGCTATAGGACTGAAACTGTTATTGGAGTTTATCAATAATTTCTTAGTCTTTATGAAGTATAGCATTAGTATTATAATTTAAGGATTTCATTCAATAAATCCTTGTGTGATCAGCTTTATTTAAGAAATGATCTAACAATAGGAGCAATGAGAAGAGACCTGCAAGCTTAGGGACAGCTCTCCAGCAACATTGGCCATTGGTGAGGATTAAGCTGATGAGCTTCTTATCCTCCTCTGCAGTCCATGGCCCCTTCTTCAACCCAACTTTATCACAACATGGTTGCCTTCCCATTTTATTCCAAAAGGGAAAATGCTACAAATCCAAGTTTTGAATAGCAATCTCTGAACACTTGAGGTTCAAATTGAGAGTGTCACAGATTGACAGAGAGAAAGAGAGACTTAAGAAAAACAATAGAGAGAGTTTAAGCGAACTAAGTTAGGATAGAGCACCACCACCTACTTATTTATAGATAGAAATCAACCCCTCCAAACGCCTAAGTAGCTAAAAGTCCTCAAACCCCACTTTACATAAATTACAGTATGTTTATTTAGACTTTCTTTTTGCGCAATTAAGACCAAAAAATGGCAGAAGGATGACTTAATGGGAGAGGGAGGAAGAAATTAAAGGCATTTATCATAAGAAAATAAAAACTAAATAAACCAATATTCTAAAAATGTTATTAAAACGTCACTGTTGTAGGTTAAGTCTTGGCAAATCAGACACCAAACAAAGGCTCCTCAAGCTGCAGGATTATCCATACTGATTTTTGAAAGGGGATTTATTTGTCCTGAGGTGAGTTCAATTCATGAATATTGACATTTCTTGATTTAACCTTGTTCATTCTTCCTTTTATATAATTGTAGTTATTCAATTCGCATTAAATTGGATTTGACAACATAAAAGTAGCTTAATATTATTATGTTGAATCCAATGTTTAGATTGGATTTTGTTTCAATTGATGTGAAGTGCAATTTCACTATTTGTCTAAAGTCTATAGGAAATTTCATTTGTATCAACTTTTAGAAAATATAAAAGTTTTAGTTGAGTCTTTTCACTCTATTTGAAAGATAGTTGAATCAAAATCTAATGGTCGATTTCTTTCAAACAATTCCTTCAATTGATCTTATTCTCTTCAATATTACAGAACATGGATGGTATTTCTTTCAGTCGCAGTTGGATGTATGATAGATGTTATAGTGGTAGAAGAGGTTTGAAAGAGTCTTTTGTTATAGGGGTTGAAGAGTTTATCAGAACAGCACGACAATATGAGCATTATGAACGTGATGGAGGGATTAGATGTCCATGCGCTAAATGCGACTGTACAAAGATTTTGAAGGATGAAATCGTCAAAGTTCACCTTTACAAGCAAGGGTTCAAAAAAAACTACTAGATTTGGGTCGATCATGGTGAACAAATACCTCATGTTGAAGAGACTTTTGATCACAATTATGTACATAGTTCAAGTAGTGGTGCACACATGCCTCAACAAGACCAATTTATGTCAATGCAAGAGATGATGTACAATTCTCTATTGCAACATCATTCATTTGAAGGACCCGAGTTGGTTAATATACAAGAGCCACCAAATGAAGCAACTCAAAGGTTCTATAATTTGTTGGCTGAAACAAATAAACCCTTATTTGAAGGGGCGGAGGACTCAAAATTGTCTATATGTGTTAGACTTTTAGCTTGCAAGTCAAATTGGAACATTCCTGACCAATGCTTAGACTTTATGACACGAATGTTGTTAGATGTCACACCTATAAAAGATGGTTTGCCCACAACTTATTATGATGCTAAGAGATTAGTATCAAAATTGGGATTAGAGGCTAAGAGGATTGACTGTTGTGTCAATGGGTGTATGCTTTTCTACGACAATGATTATGGAAAAAAAGATGCGACATTAGTTGAATGTAAATTTTGTCAAACACCAAGATATCACAACAATAGCACTGGAACAAGTCACAAAAAGCCAGTCCCAATAAAAGCCATGTTTTACTTGCCTATAATTCCAAGATTACAAAGAATATTTGCATCAATGCAAACTGCTGGACAAATGACTTGGCACCATGACAATAGAACTTCTGGTGTGTTACGCCATCCATCAGACGGTGAAGCATGGAAGTACTTTGATAGGAAACATCCTTCTTTCGCTGCTGATCCACGCAATGTCAGACTTGGATTATGTTCTGATGGATTTAACCCATATATCCAAGCTTCATCTTCACCTTATTCTTGTTGGCCTGTGATTGTTACCCCATATAATCTTCCTCCTGATATGTGCATGTCAAAGCCATATATGTTTTTAACTTGCCTAATTCCGGGTCCATCTAATCCGAACGCCTCTAAAGTTGTTGGTTTGACTCGCATCGAAGGTTCTTACGTAATGATCATCCTTTTAGAAGGAATATTAATGCTTTTCGGAAGGGGGAAGTTGAAGTAGATGGGCCGCCTCCTAGGCTAACACCTACAGAAGTGTGGTCAAGAGTAAAAGATTTTCCAAAAATAACTGAATGTGGTGTGACAAGGATAGAAGGATATGGAGAGTGGCATAATTGGACAAAAAGAAGCATATTTTGGGATCTCCCATATTGGAAAGATAATTTGTTGAGACACAATCTTGATGTTATGCACATAGAGAAAAATTTCTTTGATAATATTTTCAACACTGTGATGAATGTAAGTGGCAAGACAAAAGACAATGAGAAAGCAAGAAAAGATATAGCTTTATATTGTAGGCGTAGAGACTTGGAGTTGAAGGCACAAGCTAATGGGAAAATGTTAAAGCCTAAAGCAAACTACACATATAGTACTAAGCAAGCAAAAATAGTTTGTCATTGGATAAAAGAACTTAAGATGCCAGATGGTTATTCTTCCAACTTAACAAGATGTGTTGATGTTCAAAAAGGGAGGATTCATGGCATGAAAAGTCATGATTGTCATGTATTCATGGAGTGTTTACTTCCTATTGCATTTAGTGCATTACCAATACATGTTTTAAATCCTCTTATTGAAATTAGTCATTTTTTTAAAGATTTGTGCTCTGCAACATTGAAGAGAGAAGTGCTAATTAGAATGGAATAAAATATTCCAATTATTCTTTGTAAGTTGGAAAGAATATTTCCTCCTGGATTCTTTGATTCAATGGAACATCTCCCTATTCATCTGGCATATGAAGCTTGGCTTGGTGGACCTGTGCAATATAGGTGGATGTATCCATTTGAAAGGTATTAACATGATTGTCCCATGCCTTTTAAATGTCATTCTTATTACACTTATCAATCATAATATTGTTGTTTAATTCATTAGATTCATGGGCGATTCAAAACGATCAGTGAAAAACAAGGCCAAAGTTGAAGGATCAATTTGTGCAGCTTACCTACATCGTGAGACAACTTATTTTTGTTCTCATTATTTCAACAACTTCATGTTATTACCACGACAACGCAGAAATGAAAAGGAATTTCAAAGCCAAACACAAGTTTCAATGTTATCAATCTTCCGACAAGTTGGTCATCCTTCAGGACGGGAGTTAAGTCACTGGTTGACTGATGCTGAATTTAAATCCGCTCATGTTCATATATTAATCAATTGCGTTGAAGTTAAACCATATCTTGAGTAGGTTTAAATAACATTATTTTTCAATTTCTTTGTCAAATTTTCTACGACTTTCAAATTGACTGTTGAAATGCTCTACTATTGGCTAGTTCATTCTTGCAGTCAGAACAAATAACTGAATCACAGGCTTCTGCTCGGATACATGCAAATTTTCCTACATGGTTCAAGGAGCAAGTATGAATCTTATAATTCTATTTTAAATATATTTTAGATATAGTAATGTAATATTGGATGTCTCTTAAATTTGTAGATCCACAGTGAGCCATGTACGATGAGAAATCAAGACTTAAGAGATTTGTCCAATCATCCCATGAGATGTGTTAAAGAATGGCACACATACTTTGTGAATGGATACAAATTTCATACAGATGCATGGAACAAGGGGAAAAAGACGATAAATAGTGGAGTTTATGTTAAGGGTTTGACAGAAAGTGGTGAAGATGATTTTTTTGGGATAATTATTAAAATATATGAGTTGGAATACAATTCTTCAAGTTATCCCAAAAAAGTTGTGCTTTTTTACTGTGAATGGTTTGATCCATCTAGAAGAGGTACAAAAGTAGATCCTAAATATAATATTGTAGATATTCGAATGGGTTTAAGATATGAACCATTTGATCCATTTATCCTTGCACATAATGTAAGACAAGTGTATTATGTCCCATATCCATCATTTCGAATAGATAAACGTGGTTGGTGTGTTGCAATCAAAACAAAACCAAGAGGTCGCATTGAATGTGATGGTGTGGAAGAGGATGTCCCTTACCAACTAGATGAAATGTTACATGGTAATGAAGTCATTGAAGTTGAAGGTATATTTGGTTTACAAGACTTTGACATTGATCCTGAAGAATTGGAAGAGGAAGAGCAAGGGGAGGAAGAAGAGCAAGATGAAGAGGATCAGGAAAGTCAAGAGGAAGAAACCGAGGATGAAGATGAAGATGAGGATGAGGATGAGGATGAGGATGAGGATGAGGATGAGGATGAGAATAACGATGACGATGATGAAGATGAAGAATAAGAAGAAGACTTTTGTTTTCCACATAATTAGGACAATTATGTCATATAATGTTTATTTTATAACTAGGACATATTGTATCCAGATTTGTTATATGTAATGTTATTAAGTGTTTTTACTTAATTTGATATATGTTTTTACATCATTATTTATGTCTAATTTTATTTTCCTATAGATATGACTACAGGAGGGTCTAACTCACCTAAACCTTCACCCAATGGTGGGAATAAAGGGAAAGCAATAGCGAAAAAAAAGAGGCCACGTTATGTATTGAAGGTACTTCCCACAGACATACTGTCTCCACTTGCTACACCTCATCCATCACCATCCTCTATGGTAGGGTCTACACCATCCCCTTCTGTTATGCCTACTATACCCACACCACTCGACAGCACCATCCCCTTCTGTTGTGTCTACTATACCCACACCACCGACAACACCATCCACTTATGTAGTACCATCTATACCATCCTCAACCCGATTCCGACACCCACCTTATCCCCAGCCCTAGTTGTGGGACCCAACTCATCTCCATCGAGCATCCCCTGCTACGATGGCAGGTCCTTCCACCTCGCAACAACATCCACCTACACGATTCCATCCCCACAGATTGCAGTTAGAACATCACAGTCTAGTGGGGATGTCGATTCGAGATTGCTGAAGATGACCCTGCTCTCCATGATCGACCCATGATTGAACCTTATGGTCGAGGGTAATATTTATATTTAATTATCAATATATATTATAACTAAGTTTTAGTTCTTTTGACTATATATACATTGTATAACTTTTTCTTTGAAATTAGGTTTCTTCCGTCTAGGGTTGCATCACAAGTCGTTACAAAGAGTATTAAGCAGGCAATTCCTTCAACCTTGGGCGACATGGGGAGTGGTTCCTAATAGTGATAAGGAGTCTTTCCTGGCAACGTTTTAAGGTAACTACTTTTCTAGAAAATAAGAGTGTGTTTTAACAAAAAAATTCAAAACAAAAGTGATTAAGATTTTACTGAGAATGTATGGAGGAATCTTTCGCATATGAGATGTGGGAAGCTTTCTTGAAATAGGTTATTAGCCTAAATGAAATGTATCTGTCAAGACTTTTTCATCCCTCTTTTTTGTATGTTTGAGTGTGGCACTTGGATCATCATCTCTCGTGAGTATCTATATGTGTGGTTTAGTCTAAACTTTGTTAAATCTATAGACTAATTAGGGATAGTCTATGAGCATTGTGAACTACATGTCTTCCACATCATTGTATCTAGACTCTATAAACCAAACAATGAACGAATCTTAATGAATTAAGAGTTTTGATTTCCTTTATATATATTTGAGATAATTATGTAGGGTAGTGGTGAAGGATTACTTATAGCATGAACTAAAGTTTACGTTTACATTACATGGGAGTTCTTATTATTTTTTCTTTTCATGAATTGTTGATGTTGAAGTGTTTACATTTCTTTAAATTTGACTGTGAATTGCCTTGGAATAATATTTACCTGTCCCCTCCTTGATCTTTTACTATCCATTAAGGGGGTAAAGTCTATTCTTTCATGGTTAATTCAAGGACCTGAAACCAGTGATTTATTGAGGCTAGGGTTCTTTTTGTATGTATTTTGTTTCTCATTGGTCTGATTTTGTTTTAGAAGCATAGGTTGTAATCTACTTGAGTTTTTTTTTTTTCTGCTCTCAGTATGGAATTAAGGTGATGGAATGAGCATAACAATATCAATCAGATTTATGTAGTATAAAAAACTATTATAGCAATGGGACAGAGTTTCAAAGAAAATAGTTTGATTTACTTGGTTATGCATGCTTTACTTGATAGAAAAATAGTTTGGAACCAAACAGTTTCTTCGATTATAGATGAAATTGAAGATTTGTACTTGGGGTTCCAAGTTTATTACTGCGCAAGGTAGATTGCACATGAAATAAATCTGTCCTTGTTTCAGCTTGAGATCATTTGATTAATATCCTTCTTGTGATTCAAGCATGAGTCATGAAATGCATTTTCTTGGGATGTATATGGGAGCATTCTAATACTTTATGCATGGACACTCACAACACATTTTTTTTTCTTCAACACATCCCATTTTATTTGTAGTGAAAGCAGTCATTCGTTTCAAGTGTGCACTACTAATATTGAACTTGTGTGGCAGTATTTTAAATTTGGTTTTTAAAATTTGCGTCTTATGCTAAGGGTAGATTATGGATATGGTGTTAGGCACTATAATGTAATGAGATTCAATGTGAATGCAGTATTTTATGAGCATGACGAAAAAAGTATGAGCCATGACCATCATGATTGTGTAGAGTTGCAGAGGACCATGTAAATGAGATTATGGGAATGGGAAAGAAAAGTATGGAAATGAAAGTTTTCCTAAATTTTTATCTGTGCCTGAAAAAGTTTGTACTATAGTTTGGTTGTTGATTAATGGTGTTTCCACTTGAAAAATTTGAAGTATATGAACAAAAAAGTAGTGGTACAATTATAGACATGTGATCCCACGGGTTGAAACTTAACATGAAGCAAAAGCCTTTTGTCCACTACAAGAATAAGATGAAAGTTAAAATAACCCTACCTCTTCTTTATTTTTGGTTTAATTTCCTTTGCACTATATAGTTAGGTTGAAACCTTGATTGCATAAATTTATAATAATTACTACCGTTAAGGGAACTGACATCAAATAACATGAGTGTGTTTGCTTCATTTACTTAAATGGTTAAATTAAAAAACGTAGTTAATGTTTCTATTTGTATATTTTGAGCACGTACATTAGATAACTCAGTTATTTAGATTTAATTATACCAATTACCATGTTTCTTTCACACTTAGGTTTTTTATTCATATATTTAATATAATTAACACCATGTTTCTTCTTTTTATTTATGTACTTTTTTATATAATTTGTACAATAATGTCTACTTACAGATGAAGGTTCAATGGAGACCGGAACATGAAAATCAAATAAAGAAGAATTCTCATACCAAAGCATCTCACAGACTTAGTGAGATGTTTCGGGATGCAAGAGTTGTTGGCCAAAGGCCAGATTGGATTGGAGAACATGTTTGGAGCAGGTTACTAGAACATTGGAGCTCACCCATATATCGTTCCAAATGTGTGCAGGCCCAAAAGAGCAGAGCATCTGAAAAGGGGGAAGCCTACACACAGGTGGCTCCATCACCACACATGAACATGCCATGCGTATGGTAAGTCTTTTAAACGTATATTTAGAATTATATAAGGCTAAATAAGTTGTATATAATTCTTATTTTGTCAATGTAATGCAGGCAAAAGAGCTTGGGAGATCAGTGTTTGTTGATGAGATCTTCCAGCAGACCCATATAAAAAAAATACAGGTCATTTTGTTGATGAAAGGTCTAGGAAGACACATGTAAGTTTCTTCACATTTGATTTATTTTATGATAAGTAAAGTTGATCATATTACAACATTTCTTTGTTTGTACTAATAGGAGGAATTTCAAACTAGACTTTCATAAGCTAGGTCATCTGCTGGTTCCTGTGTTGGCGAAGCAGAGTCTACTCCTACAGACTCTGCAGAGGATGATCTTATTAGGTCTCGCTGTTGGGTAGACACTGTTGGAGGAAAAAATAAGGGAAGATTATATGGAGCTGGACAACTTGGTCATTGTTATCAGGGTGGGTCTGATATTCTCAAGCATCAGACTCAAGCAGCCAGCTCCTCTGTTAATGTTGAAGAGATGAATGAACTGAGGGAAGAGATTCGTCGAACAAGGGAGCATAATGAGCGACTAGAGCACCAATTTCGGGAGTTTCAATCACTTGTGGGTGCAGTCGCTCAATTCCTACCTCCCGGTGCACAATCCCTCATTCAGCAACGCCAACAGGATAGTCAACAACAACAACCTCAACAAGAAGAAGATAACCCAGAACAACAGGACAACCCAGAACAACAGGATAACCCAGAACAACAACGACAACAGTCTCCTGATTATTCCCATTATTAGATATTTTATCAGATAATATTGTATTTGACATTATTCTACTTTCTAACCATAGTTACTCTTACACATTAAGTTTATTTATAAATAGTTTGAATTATATGTCATTTGTTTGAATTGAGATTATTTTTACTATGTTTAATTTCAATTGAGGTTATTTGTCCTATATTTATGTTGTTATTGATCTGAAACAGTGGAACTGGATTTGGTGTAGCGTTCCTGATATAAAATGTGTGATATGCAGGAAAAATGGTTTATTGAAAAATTGAAATGCTTCAGGAAGAAATTTGGATATTACCGACGGATTTTCGACGGATATATCCGTCGGTAATGACCTACAACATTTTCCGACGGATATATCCGTCGGTAATGACCTACAGAAGTTTTCAACGGATAAATCCATCGGTAAGTACCTACAGCATTTTCCGACGGATATATCCGTCGGTAATTACCTACAACAGTTTCCGACGGATATATCCGTCGGTAATTACCTACAGAACTTTCCGACGGATATATCCATCGGTAATTACCGACGGGTTATTTAAATCCATCGGTAATATTTACCGACAACACAATTTCCGATGGAATTTTGTCCGTCGCTAATCCGTCGGTAATATCTATTTACCGACGGATTTTTGTTGTTATTGACGGATTTTGTCCGTCGGTAATTCCAGTATTTCTTATAGTGATCAAACTTGATATATTGACTAATAATCACCTTCTCAGTATTGTAAAGTCTATAGCATACACATCTAAAAAATTTTAGATGGTTTAATGAAGGCTTTCTTCCAGTCCATGCTTCAAATGGGTCATATTCCAAGAAACTTTTGACGAACATCTATTCAACAAGTAAATTGTTGTATTAATAACCTCTAGCCAAAATTATTTGGGCATTTTGCTTTCAAAGAGCATGGATTTCACCATCTCCATCACAATTTGGTTCTTCCTCTCAGATACACATTCATATCCATAAATTTTTTGGAATTCATTTGAGAGATACTCCTTTCCCCTATCACTTTCCAAGATTTTTATAACTTGCCACTTTGTTTCTCAACAAGTTCTTTAAACCTTTTTTAATACATTAAATAATTTTGATTTTTTTCTCATGAAAAAGACCCATGTTTCATGCATCAATAAATAGAATAAAGTACCTATTTTGACCATGAGAAAGGGTACTCATCGAACCACATCACGAGTACACAAAAGGCTTTTTACGCTTGTTTATTTTGGTCTTTTTACGTTTGACTAAGCTCTAACATCAATGCAAGAGACATGAATTTACTTTAGAGTAATTACCCAATGTATTTATGTTTGTTTTTACTATAACCAACGCAAATTTTCATTCATATTTTGAAAGGATTTGTTTTCTCTTCCTTAACAACCATCTCGTGCCATATGTAATTAGTGACCATGACTTCTAGTTTTTTCTGAAGTAGTGGTAGTGGCGATGGAGGAGTGACTTTTTCTTTCTTCTCCACTTTTAGTTTTTTCTCTCCCATTGGTTTTCGTAGTGTTTCTTCCTTCTGTTAAGTGACAAAAATTGATGTAATTATATGCTTTGAATTGTTATTTAACCACTTAAATTATATTGATTCTAATCTATTCTTCTCCTAATGTAGGATGAAGTTGAAGAATACCTGGGTACTAGAGCAAGGATCATAATTCTCAAGTTAAGTGAAGAAAAACTGGAAAAAGGGAAGAATATTTTTAGCCTAAGATTCGCTCGAGCAAGGCGGACACTCGCTTGAGCGAAAATACATTAAAGCTCTCGGGAATTCAATCACTCAAGCGAGAAAATTCTTGCTTGAGCGAAAATCATCATTACTCGCTTGAGCAAAAGTATCCTCTTGAGCGAATGACGCGAAACTTTTATATAAATAGATAAGATGCGTTTTGAGAAAGGGAGTTTGAGATTTTCAGAAGAGAAGAGACATCTACTCTAGTTTTTATCTAATCTTCAATTCTTCTTCATTTCGATCATTGTAATGACCATCATGAGTGACTAACTTCATTCTCTTAGGATTGGGTGCACTTCCTTTGAACTCTTTTGTATCTTGGTGATATTTTGAGATATTAATCTATGTTCTTGATGTTGATATTCTTATCCTTTGTGATCTTTAATGTTTATATTTGATGTTTGGGATGTATTGGAAAATATATCTTGAAACCCTAGATTAGGTTAAGAATATTTGCTACGTTAATTGTTGGGAATGGTAATGGATGTGTCAATTGCTTAACACCCTAAACCTAATGCTGGAAAATCTATTAAATGTATGAGGAATCAACGTTTATTAGGTTTTCTTATAAATTTCATGTGTGAGGAATCAATGTGAATGATTTAAGTAGGTGACATCAACATTGATAGGTTAATTGATGTTTATAATTTGACCTAGCCATTATACAAAAGAGGGAAAAAGAATTAAACCAATCCTAAGTTCTTTTATTTGATCTTTTCTAAAAACATTTTACAATTCTATGCCATTTATTTTCAATCTAAATCTTTATGAAAAACCAGTTTTGTGTTAATCCACTTAGTAAGCTTATGATTTGTAATTTTCACTGAAATCGTTCCTTGTGGGATCGACTTTTATTTAATCGAAATACTATACTACGATTGATAATATTGGTACACTTGCCAATTATTCAACAAGTATTTCTGGCGTCGTTGCCGGGGAATGACATTCCTTGGAAATTCTTTGTCTAGCTTATTATTTATTTTTTATTATTATTATTGTTATTCTATGTTAATTCTTGCTTGAGTTGCTCTTTGATTTATGCTCTTAAGAGGACATGTATCTTCAGTTCAGTTGGAATTTGATCCTAAGATTGAAAAAGTCGCTGGGAAGAATCGTGGTAGAAAAAGAAGGGAAACTCAAGAACAAGCAACAGGAGAATCAGTCAACTCTTCTCTCACACTCAACTTACAAATCCACCTAGAAGAACACTTGGAGACTATGCTATGCAACAAGGTCACGGTCCGAGACACTTTTCTAGCATTGCAATACCAGTCAACCAATCCTTGAAGATGAAGCCAACATTCTTAAGCCTAATTAGTGTTCATCAATTCACTGGAATGGATCATGAAGATCCTTATTTTCATTTGTCCACTTTTGAGTTGATTGACACCATGGATTTAAAAAAGGAGATATTGAATCTGCATACTTGATATTGTTTCCTTTTTCATTGGCTGGCAGGGCAAAGGAGTCGTTGAAAGCACATCCTAATCAGAGTTTGACTAGCTGGTGTGTAGAAGAGAAGTTCCTGAACAGATTTTTTCCACCATCCCGCTACATCAAGGAGCAATTCGATATTTCTTCTTTCAGACAAGGAGTAGACGAACCTTTTTGTGAAGCATGGGAGAGATTTAAATCACTATTGAGGAGGTGCCCAAATCATGGATTTGAAGACATTGTCCAGTTGAATATTTTCTACACTGGCCTGAGACCTGATACAAAGATGTTGTTAGATGCTGCAGCAAAAGGAACCATGATGTCTGTGGATGTTGAACATGCCACAAGAATTATTGATGCAATAGCCTCTACAGACCAGCAGGCCCAACATGATAGACAACCAGTTCAGAGGAAAAGAGTGTTTGATCTTAACATTACAAATGTTATCGTAGCTCAGAATAAAATTTTCACTCAACAGATTGAAGCATTGAGCAAGTAAATGGAAAAACTACCTCAACAATTACATGTTTTCCAATCCACTTCTAACAAACAAATGAGTTGTGACTTTTGTGGAGGTGATCATCCAAATGGACAATGTTCTTACCAAGGCACATACAAGAAAAAGAAGTTCATTATATGGGTGCTCAAAGTGGTAGTGGTCAAGGAAGACAAGAAAATTTCCCTAATTCCAACAACTATCAGAACAATTTTTTTCACAAGGATGGAGAGGGAATCAAAATCAAAATTTTGGGTAGAAACAAGGTGTTGGTCCATCTAATAGACAACCTCCAAATCAGTAACAATCATATCAATAACCTCCATATCAACAGTAGCAACAATATTATCCTCCAGTACATGAGAGAATAGCCAAATTGTAAGACACCTTGGAGAAATTCATACAAGCTTCTTTGTCTAATAAAAAAATAAAGGCTTAGATCAGAAATTTAGAGACCCAGGTGGGTCAATTGGCTAAACAGTTATCTGAGCAGCAAGGAGGACATTTTTCAGCTAACACACAAACCAACCCCAAGGAGCATTGCAAGTCAATAACTACAAGGAGTGGCAAAGTTGTAGGTAAGGGGATTGGGGACAATTTAGTTGTTGAAGAAGAGATTTTGGTAAAAGAAGATGAAGGACAAGAAGAGGAGAGTAATAAAGAAAGACATCTCCCTAATAAGAATAATGAAGAGGGAGGAGAAAGACAAAAGATAACAAGAGGAGAGAGTAGCAAGAATGAATCTGCCCAAGAAAAAGGAGGGAGTCAAAAGTCATTTGTGAAGAAGTTACCATATCCCAAGGCTCCTTCAAAAATAGACAAAGAAAGACAATTCACCAGATTTAGGGACATTTTCAAAAGGTTGTAGATTAATATACCTTTTGTGGAAGCTATGGAGCAAATGCCAACATATGCCAAATTCATGAAAGAACTCCTCACTAAAAAGAGAAGATTTGTAGAAGAAGAGGCAATAGAACTGGAAGCACAGTGTAGTGCAAATTTTCAAAAATCCTTGCCAACAAAATCCAAAGATCCTAGCAGTTTTACTATCATTGTTACCATTGGTGCATTGTCGGTGGGAAAGACATTACTTGATTTAGGGACCAGTATAAACCTCATGTCATTATCTATGCTCAAAAGAATAAGAGACTTAGATGTTAGACCAACTAGAATGACTCTGCAACTGGCTGACAAATCAATAAAGATTTCTTATGGAGTAGTAGAAGATGTTTTAGTTAGAGTGGACAAATTCATATTTCCTGTTGATTTCGTGATTATGGACATGGAGGAAGATGTGGAAGTTCCATTGATCTTGGGAAGGCCATTTATGAAGACTACTAAAGTGGTTATAGATGTTGACAATGGAAAGTTGAAAGTTAGAGTGGAAGATGGTGAAGTTAATTTTAATCTATTTGAAGTTGTTCAACACCCAAGAGACAAGAAAGATTGTTTCAGAATAGACACTTTGGAGGAGTTACTCATATCAACTGAAAAGCAAGTATTCAAGTCAGATCCTTTAGAGAACGCATTGATGGAAGGATGCTACACTTTGGACATTGAAGAAGATTCAAAAGTGAAGGAATGCTTAAGGGAGTTGGATAAAGCAAAAGAGATGTCATCCCACCGTGCTAAGGTTGAAGATTTGGGAAAAGAAGAGTAAATTGAAGAAAACAAAGTTGAGTTGAAATTGTTGCCCCCACACTTGAAGTATGTATTTCTTAATGAAGGGAGATATAAACTAGTGATAATTAGCAGTTCACCATCTCTAACTGAGGAAAAGAAATTAATAGCAATTCTGCAGAATAATATGGGAGTCATAGGGTGGAAATTAGTAGATTTGAAACGTATAAGCCCATCCTATTGTATACATAGGATCTACATGGAACAAGATTACAAGCCTGTTGCATAACCCCAAAGATGTCTCAATCATACTATGAAGGAGGTAGTTAAAAAAGAGGTGCTTAAACTTCTTAAAGTAAGTATGATTTATCCTATTTCTAACAGCAGCTGGGTGAGTCTTGTGCAGGTTGTTCCTAAGAAAGGAGGTATGACTGTAATTTACAATGATAAAAATGAATTAATTCCTACTAGGACTATCACAGGTTGGAGAATGTGTATAGATTATAGGAAATTGAATCAAGCAACTAGAAAATATAATTTTCCTTTACCTTTAATGGATCAAATGTTAGAAAGGTTAGCAGGACAAGCTTTTTATTGTTTTTTGGATGGGTACTCAGGGTATAATCAAATAGCAGTAGATCCAGAAGATCAAGAAAAAATTGCTTTTACTTGTCCTTTTGGTGTGTTTGCTTACAGGAAAATGTCATTTGGATTGTACAACGCACCAACAACTTTTCAATAATGCATGTTAGCAATCTTCTTAGGTTTGGTGGAAGAATGTATAGAAGTTTTCATGGATGATTTCTCAGTTTTTGGTGCATCATTTAATCATTGTTTGGAAAACTTGAATACCATACTGAAGTAGTGTGTTTATACCAATTTGGTTCTAAATTGGGAGAAGTGTCATTTTATTGTAACTGAAGGTGTGGTACTGGGTCATAAAATATCAGCCAGAGGTATTGAAGTTGATAAAGCAAAAGTGGAGGTTATTGAAAAACTACCACCACCAACAAATGTGAAGGGCATCAGAAGTTTTTTATGACATGTTGGATTCTATAGAAGATTTAACAAAGACTTTTCAAAGATTTCCAAACCACTCAACAATTTGCTCAATAAGGATATCTCTTTTAATTTTAATGTTGAATGTTTGCACGCTTTTGCACAGTTGAAACAAATTATTTTCAGCTCCTATAATAATTTCTCCGATTGGAATTTAGATTTTCAATTAATGAGTTATGCAAGTGATTATGCCATAGGAGCATGCTTAGGTCAGAGAAAGTATAAAGTTTTTCATGCTATACATTATGCTAGTAAGGTTCTCAATGAAGCACAAATTAATTATGTGACAACTGAAAAAGAACTGTTGCTATAGTATATTCATTGGAAAAATTTAGGACTTATTTGATTGGTTCTGCTGTAATTGTATATACTGATCATGCAACAATTAAATATCTAATAACCAAATCTAATTCTAAACCTAGATTAATCAGATGGATTCTATTGTTGCAGGAATTCAATTTGGTAATCAAGGACAAAAAGGGCAGTGAAAACCTTGTAGTTGATCATTTATCTAGATTAGTTAATACTGAAGTGACTAACAACTAGTTAGAAGTGCAGGAGGAGTTTCCTGATGAAAAATTGATGATGGTTCAAGAGAGGCCATGGTTTGCTGACATGGCAAATTTCAAAGCTGCAAGGGTTATTCCAGAGGATTTTACTTGGCATCAAAGAAAGAAGTTTTTTTAAAGATGTGCACTATTTTGTATGGGATGATCCCTATCTTTTCAAAAAGCTAAAAGCATTCTTTGGCATTATCATAGTTATCCTTATGGTGGGCACTTTAATGGAGTGAGGACTGCTACAAAGGTCCTCCAATCTGGTTTTTTCTAGCCTACCTTGTTCAAGGATGCCCACAACTATGTTTAACGATGTAATAATTGTCAGAGAACAGGGGGAATCTCAAGAAGACATGAAATTCCTCTGAATATCATGTTGGAAGTAGAAGTATTTGACTGTTGGGGAATTGATTTTGTAGGCCCTTTCCCATCCTCATTCTCTAATGAGTACATCTTGGTAGAAGTTGACTATGTGTCTAAGTGGGTGGAAGCAGTAGCAACTGCAAAAGGAGATGCAAAAACTATGATAAAATTTTTAAAGAAGAATATCTTTTGTAGATTTGGCACACCTAGAGTTTTGATCAGTGATGGATGATCACAAATCAACTTCAAAAATGTCTGAAGCATTATGGAGTTAGGCATAAAGTTGCATCACCTTATCATCCGCAAACTAATGGGCAAGCAAAAGTGTCAAATAGAGAAATCAAAAGAATCTTAGAGAAAACTATTTCATCTTCGAGGAAAGATTGGTCAATGAAGCTGGATGATGCGCTATGGGCTTATAGAACTACATACAAATCTCCCACTGGGATTTCTCCCTTTCAACTTGTTTATTGCAAATCATGTCATCTCTTGGTGGAAATGGAGCACAAAGCGTATTGGGCTTTAAAATTCTTCAATTTTGATCCTAAAGCCTTAGCAAAGAAAAGAAGAACCTAGATGCATGAATTAGAAGAAATGAGACTCACTGCATATGAATCCTCTAAGTTGTACAAGGAGAAAGTCAAGGCATATCGTGATAAGAAAATCTTCAAACAAGAGTTTCATCCAGGTCAATCTATGTTACTGTTCAACTCAAGGTTAAGGCTTTTCCCTGGGAAATTAAAATCCAAATGGTCAGGGACATTCTTGATAAGAAGTGTTAAGTCTTACGGTGTTGTTGTTAAGTGGTAAAAGTTGATGTAATTATGCTCTTATTCGTTATGTAACCACTTCAACTATATTGATTTTAATCTATTTTTCTCCCAATGTAGGATGAATTGGGAGAATACATTGATACAAGAGTAAAGATCATAATTGTGAAGATAATTGAAGAAATATTGAAAGAAAGAAGAACGCTTGAGCGAATGAATGATGCGAGGCCCGACCTAAATTTTCCTATAAAAAGATAAGATGTGTTTAGAGATGTAATTTTAGGTTTTTGGAGAAGAGGCACGACTACTTTTCTATTCTTCAAGGATTCTTCAATTTTTCCTCATTTAGAGCATTGTAATGGCCACCATGAGTGACTAACTTTATTCTCTTAGGATTGGGTGCACTTCCTTGGAATTCTTTTGTATCATGGTGATATTTTGAGATATTAATATATGTTTTGATGTTGTTATTCTTATCTTTTGTGCTTTGGAATGATTTATTCTTGATGTTTGGGATATGATTGGAAAATATATCTTGAAAACCTAGATCAGATAAGAGTATTTGCTACGTTAATTTCCAACAATGTAATGAATGTATGAAGTGCTTAACACCCTAAACCTAATGTTGGAAAATCTTTTAACTGTGTGAGGAATCGATATTTATCAGGTTTTCTTATGAATTTCACATGTGAGGAATCAAAGTGAATGATTTGAGTAGATGACATCAACATTGTTAGGTTAATTGATGTTCTTAATTTGACCTAGCTATTATGCAAAAGAGGGAAAAGGAAGGAAGACAATCCTAAGTTCTTTAATTTGATCTTTTCTAAATATCGTTTATCATTCTTTACCATTTAATTTGAATTCAAATCTTTATGAAAACCCAATTTTGTTTCAATATACTTAGTAAGCATATGATTTGAAATTTCCATTGAAACTATTCCTCATGGGATCGACTTTTATCTAATCGAAATACTATACTGCGATTGATAATTTTGGTATGCTTTCCAAATAAATATTCAACAAGTATTTCTGGCGCCGTTGCCGGGGAAAGACATATCTTGGAAAATTTGTGTCTAGCATATTGAGTATTGTGAATATTTTGATTTTATTTATTTATTTTTATTTTGTTTGTTTTGTTTTTTTGTGCTAATTCTTGCTTGAGTTCCTCTTTCATTTATGTTCTTGTAGACCCCAAATCTTGCCGGCCTCAAAATAAGAGCAGAAGACCTACTATTTGAAGATGGACGCAGCCTAAAAAGCCATTAGGAGAGACTATTCGGCCCCATGTTAGAATAGGAAGGATTTTCTGTACAAAAATAAGGATTTTCGCCTTCAGGGGTCGAGACCGCCATCTCGCTTTTCGGGACCGCCGTCTCGCCATTGCTGCAAGTCGAGACCACCGTCTAGTTTGGCGAGACCCCCCTCCCGTTTGGCGAGAAGGCCTTCTCGTCTCTGGAAAAGTCGATACCGCCGTCTCGCCAAACAAGATGGCAGTCTCGCCACTTTTGCAAGTCGAGACGGTTGTCCCGAATGGCGAGACGGCCGTCTTGACATTGTCAGACAAGATGGTCGTCTCGACCTGACAGGTGCGAATCCCTATAAATAGTGAGCGCTCCCCCCTCATTTCACATAGTTCTTCCACTTTCCCTTCTACACTTTCTTCAAATTCTCTTCCTAGAATCCCTCCGAAGCATTTCTGGAGTTTTTGAGAGTTTTTAAGAGCTTTTTATAGCGTTTCGAGAGAGTTTTCTGGCATTATAAGAGCGAGGGGCTACCAAAACGCACCCTATTTTCAAGAGAATTAATTAAAAAGCTTGCTTCGGAGGTTTCTTCACTCTCTCCCTCTCTTTTACTATCTTTATTTTTATGATTAAATTGCATAATACACATTAGGGCCATGTAGTCGTTATTTTGATTTCGCAAATAAAAGGGTAAAAGCGTCTTTTCAAAAGTTTATTTATAAAATAGTTGGCCTATCATAGGGAACTCGAAAGGCGCGTCGGAAGGGAACTAACACTTCCCTTACACGTAACTAGCTCCCTTACCTAACTCTGGTTTTAACGACCGAAGTTGGTTTTTCGAAAACCAACGCCTTTTCCCTCATTTTTCGATGTTTCTAGTAAAAACATCGGTGGCGACTCCATAAGAACCCTTTCAAATTAGTTCTTAGGTTAGCCCGGTTATCGGACAACTCAAGAACACCTTTTCGAAAACCTCGCTTCTAGGTTCAACCCGGTTATCGGACGACCTAAAGGCGTTGTAATATCACCCATAAAACGCGAAAATTGGAAAAGTCGGAACCATCGCGTCACTCCGACCGCCTCTTTTTGACGGCGGCGACAATTCATAAGAGGACAGGTATCCACAGATCACTTAGAGTTCACTTGTCTACTTTTTATGAGTTGATTGGTACCATGGGATTTAGAGAAGCAGATATTGAATCTGCATACTTGAGATTATTTCCATTTTCAATGGCTAGCAGGGCAAATGAGTGGTTGAAAGCACATCCTAATCAGAGTTTGACTACCTGGGGTAATGTAGAAGATAAGTTCCTGAACAAATTTTTCCCACTATCCCGCTACTTCAAAACAAAATCTGACATTTCTACTTTCAGACAAGGAGCGGATGAACCCTTTTGTGAAGCATGCGAGAGATTTAAATCACTGTTGAGGAGATGCCCAAATCATGGATTTGAAGACATTGCTCAGTTAAACATTTTCTGTACTGGCTTACGACCTCATACAAAAATGCTATTAGATGTTGTAGTAGGAGGAACCATGATGGATGTAGACGTCAAACATGCCACAAGAATTATTGACGCACTAGCCTCTACAGACCAACAGGTCAACATGATAGACATCCAGTTCAGAGGAAAGGAGTACTTGATCTTAACACCTCAGATGCTCTCTTAGCCTAGAATAAAATTATAACTTAACAGATTGAAGCATTGACCCAACAAATGACAAAACTACCTCAACAATTGCATGCAATACAATCCACTCCTAACCAACATATGAGTTGTGATTTTTGTGGAGGTGATCATCCAAATGGATACTGCTCTTACCAAAGAAAACCACAAGAAGAAGCTCATTATATGGGTGCTCAAAGTGGTAGTGGTCAAGGACGAAAAAGTAATTTCTCTAATTCCAATAACTATCTAAACAATTCTGCACAAGGACAGAGAGGGAATCAGAATCAGAGTCCGAATCAGAATTAGAATCAGATTTAGAATTTTGGGTGGAAACAAGGTGTTGGCCCATCTAATACATAACCTCCATATCAACAACAATCATTTCAGCAATCCTCATTTCAACAACAACAACAACAATATCCTCCAGTACATGAGAGAACAACCAAATTGGAAGAGACTTTGGAAAAATTCATGCAAGCTTCCTTGTGTAATCAGAGAAATATAGAGGCTTCAATAAGAAATTTAGAAACCCAGATGGGCCAATTTGCTAAATAGCTATCTGAGCAACAAGGAGGACAATTTTCAGCCATTAACCAAACTAACCCCAAGGAACACTGCAAGTCAATTACTACTAGAAGTGGTAAGGTTATAGGCCAAGGAATTGGTGACAACCTGGTTGTGGAGGAAGAAGACTTACAAAAGAAAGAAGATAAAGAGGAGAAAAATGAGTGTGAAAAAGAGGAAGAACAAAACAAGAGTGAAAATGTAGAGAGAGAAAAAAGTATTGAAAGAGAAAAAGAGAACAATAGTGAGGAAAAGAGGGAGAAAGGTGAGAATCAAATATCACCGCTAAAGAATCTACCATACCCTCCTAATCCTTCCAAGAAAGATAAAGAAAGACAGTTTGCTAGATTTATGGATATCTTCAAGCAGTTGCAAATTAATATTCCATTTGTGGAGCTATGGAGTAGATGCCAACCTATGCAAAATTCATGAAAGAGCTCTTAACCAAGAAAAGGAGATTTACTAATGAAACAGTGGAGTTGGAAGCAGGGTGCAGTGCCATATTCCAAAAATCACTACCTCCAAAGTCCAAGGACCCTGAAAGTTTCACTATACTAGTTACAATTGGGACATTACCAGTAGGTAAGGCGTTGCTTGATTTGAGTGCTAGCATAAATCTAATGCCCTTGTCCATGCTTAAAAGAATAGGGGACTTGGAAGTAAATCCTACAAGAATGACTCTTCAGCTTGCTGATAGATCTCTAAAATTCCCTTATGGTGTTGCAGAGGATGTGTTGGTGAGAGTTGATAAATTTGTGTTCCCAGTTGATTTTGTTGTGATGGATATGGAAGAAGATCTTGAAGTTCCTCTGATACTGGGAAGGCCTTTTATGAAGATTGCTAAGGTCATTATTGATGTGGATGATGGAAAATTAAAGGTCAGAATAGAATATGATGAAGTCAATTTTAATGTCTTTGAAGCAATGAGGCATCCCAAAGATAAACAACAATGTCTCAGAATGGATGTTGTAGATGAAATTTTCCAGGAAACAAGGAAGCAAATGACCAAATCAAGCTCACTAGAAAAATCCTTGATAGGTGTTGGTGATGAATTTGATGAAAAAGATGAAGAAGAAGTTGAAGAATTTCTGAAGCATCTTGATTCAGCACAGGAGGATATATCAAGGGAAATAAAGCCTGAGAAATTGAAATCTGAAAATGAAACAGAAAGTTAGAAGCTGGAGTTAAAGGTATTACCTAATCATTTAAAATATGTTTTTCTTGCAGATGGAGATAACAAGCCAGTGGTGATTAGCAATGCTTTGACGGACTCTGAAGAAGGAAAGTTAATCTTAGTTCTTAGAGACAATGAGAAGGCCATAGGGGGGACTTTATATGATCTCAAAGGAATCAGTCCATCTTATTGTATGCACAAGATTCACATGGAGAATAATTACAAGTCTGTTGTACAACCCCCAAGACGTCTCAATCCTACCATGAAAAAGGTGGTAAAGAAAGAAGTCCTGAAATTACTTGATGCAGGTATGATCTATCCAATATTCGATAGTGCTTGGGTTAGTCCAGTTCAGATAGTCCTGAAAAAAGGAGGTATGACTGTAATTTATAATGATACAAATGAATTGATTCCTACTAGGACTATCACAAGTTGGAGAATGTGTATAGATTATAGGAAATTGAATGTAGCAACTAGAAAAGATCATTTTCCTTTACCTTTCATGGATCAAATGTTAGAAAGGTTAGCAGGACAATCTTTCTATTGTTTTTTGGATGGTTACTCAGAATACAATCAAATAGTTTTTGACCCTCATGATCAAGAGAAGACTACCTTTACATGCCCGTTTGGTATCTTTGCTTACAGAAGAATGCCTTTTGGGTTATGTAATGCCCCTGCTACATTTCAGAGATGCATGTTGGCTATCTTTGCTGAATTGGTTGAAAAATGCATAGAGGTTTTCATGGATGATTTTTCTGTATTCAGATCCTCATTTGATGATTGTTTGTAGAATCTTGACATTGTACTGAAGCGGTGTGTTGAAACAAACCTGGTACTGAATTAGGAAAAATTTCATTTTATGGTTACTAAAGGTATTGTATTAGGTCACAAAATCTTAACGCAAGGAATTCAAGTTGATCCAGCTAAGGTTGATGTTATTGCCAAGCTTCCTCCACCAGTGAATGTTAAAGGCATAAGAAGCTTCTTAGGGCATGCAGGTTTTTATAGAAGATTTATCAAACACTTCTCAAAGATTGCCAAACCACTCAGCAACTTGCTCAATAAGGATATCTCTTTCAATTTTAATGTTAAATGCTTGCACGCTTTTGCACTATTAAACACAAAAATTGATTTCAGCTCCTATAATAATTGCTCCTGATTGGAAATTAGATTTTGAATTAATGTGTGATGCAAGTGATTATGCCATAGGAGCAGCCTTAGGCCAAAGAAAGTCTAAAGTTTTTCATGTTATACAATATGCTAGCAAAATCCTTAATGAAGCTCAAATTAATTATGCAACAACTGAAAAGGAATTGTTAGCTAGAGTATATGCATTGGAGAAATTTAGAGCATATTTGATTGGTTCATTTGTTACTATTTATACTGACCATGCAACAATCAAATATCTGTTAATCAAATCTGATTCTAAACCCAGATTAATCAGATGGATTTTATTATTACAGGAATTCAATTTGGTATTCAAGGACAAAAAGGCCAGTGAAAATTTTGTAGCTGATCATCTATCTGGATTAGTGAATACTGAAGTGACTAACAAACAATTAGAAGTACATGATGATTTCCCTGATGAAAAACTGATGATGGTACAAGAGAGGACATGGTATGATGACATGACTAATTTCAAAGCTGCAGGGGTTATCCCAGAAGATCTCACTTGGCACCCAAGGAAGAAGTTCTTTAAAGATGCACATTATTTTATATGGGATGATTCCTATCTTTTCAAACTAGGGAGTGATAACTTGTTGAGACGATGTGTGACAAGTGAGGAAGCCAAAGGTATTCTCTGGCATTGTCATAGTTCTTATTATGGTGGGCATTTTAATGGAGTGAGAACTACTGCAAAAGTTCTCCAATCTGGTTTTTTCTGGCCTACTCTGTTTAAGGATGTGCACAATTTTGTACAACAATGTAACAATTGTCAGAGAACAAGGGGAATATCAAGAAGACATGACATGCCCCTGAATATAATGCTGGAAGTTGAGATATTTGATTGTTGGGGAATTGATTTTGCAGGTCCTTTCCCATCTTCATTTTCTAATGAGTACATCTTAGTAGCAGTTGATTATGTGTCAAAATGGGTGGAAGCAGTCATAGCCACAAAAGCCGATGCCAAAACAGTGATAAAATTTTTAAGAAGAATGAATATATTTTGTAGATTTGGCACGCCTACAGTTTTGATTAGTGATGGAGGATCACATTTCTGCAATAATCAACTTCAAAAATGTCTGGAGCATTATGGGGTTAGGCATAAGGTTGCATCACCTTATCATCCACAAACTAATGGGCAAGCAGAAGTGCCAAATAGAGAAATCAAAAGAATCTTAGAGAAAATTGTTTCATCTTCAAGAAAAGATTGGTCAATGAAGCTGGATGATGCACTTTGGGCTTATAGAACTGCATACAAATCTCCCATTGGGCTTTCTCCTTTCAACTTGTCTATGGAAAGTCATGTCATCTCCTAGTGAAAATGGAGCATAAAGCATATTGGGCTTTAAAATTCCTCAATTTTTATCCTAAAGCTTCAACAGAGAAAAGAAGAACCCAGATGCATGAATTAGAAGAGATGAGACTTAATGCATATGAATCCTCCAAGTTGTACAAGGAGAAAGTTAAGGCATATCATGATAAGAAAATTCTAAAAAGAGATTTTTATCCAGGCTAGTCTGTGTTTCTGTTCAACTCAAGGTTAAGACTTTTCCCTAGGAAATTAAAGTCTAAATGGTCAGGGTCATTCTTGATAAGAAGTGTTAAGCCTTACGATGTTGTAGAATTGGAAGATCCAACAACACGGAGAACATGGACAGTTAATGGGCAAAGAATCAAAGCTTATCTAGGAGGTGCAATTGAAAAACTCACCTTGATCACTCACCTGCATGAGCCATAAAGCAAATAGGCGTCGAGCTAATGATGTTAAACAAGCGCTCTTGGGAGGCAACCTAGTATTTTGAATTTGTTTTTCTTTTTGCATTTTAAGTTTTTTATGCATTTTTCTTCCTTAGGTTCTTTCTTTGCAAGATTGCTCTTTGTACACAGTTCACTTCTCCTCAAGACTTTGAAACCTTACTTCAATAGCCTGGGGACAGTCCAACTTTTTCAGGAGGGGGTGAGAAAGTCTGCATTTGAGGCTGAGGCACAAGATGAGGAGGATATGACAAATGAAGAAAATGAGGGAGGAAACTTACTTTGTTTTTAATGTTTTTAATTCCTTTATTTTGAGAGTTTTTAATTTAATGTTTTAAATTTTTTTTTTTAATTTTGAATTTTGTTGTTGTCCCACATTTTGTTTTAGAATTATACATGAAACCATTGCTTATTGTCTAATTCAAATCTAGAACTGAATGAGGAGAAGTAAAATGTTTTTTATTGTTTCTAATAACAAGTGATTTTAGGACAATGGGTATAATAGTGAAAAGGAGTTAATGAGGAGAATTAACAATTAATTGAATTGGAGAAGCTAGCCAAAACCCAAGAGAGGAGTGAACCAAAAACAGATAAACTGAGTGTCCACACTTTATGATGATAACTGGTATTGATTGATTCTTTAATGTGATTGCATGTAAACGAGACTTAAAAATGATAAAGGCATTTTTTCTTGTGTAGTGAAAGTAGATATAACCCAGAGCCAAATAGTCAACCCTGCATTAATTATAGGAAATCATTTTGAACCCCATTTGAGCCAAAAACAAGATTGTTTCTTGAAACAGAACCCCTGAGCCTAAACAATATTTATCCACCTTCCTATATTTGAGAAATGAAATGATTATGAATGTTATTGTTTCTCCTACGGGTATTGATATTAAAAAAAAAAACAAGAGAAGGTTGAGTAGAGCAAAAGGGAAAAGAAAAGCATAAATATTGTGGCTAAGCCCAAATGATAAATTCAAAGCATGAGGAAAGGAAAAGGAAATTCAAAGTGGTGTGAATGATAACTAGTGAGATTGTTAACTCACAATCATTATGTTGAAGCAAAAACATGAAGTTTGAGACCTGATTTGAGGAAATGTTAAACAAGAATCATTCATATAATTTCAAATTCTCAAATACTTTTGTTATCCTAGAAAAACCATTGAATTCCTTATTAGCAACCCCATTACAAGCCTCAAAAGACCTTTTGATTCAAGTCTTGCTTAACAAATGCTGATTGCTTGAAGATGATTATCAATGGTGGATTATCTAAATGAAGTGATTGAATGAGATAAACACTTACCTGTGAGAGTTAGAGATGATTATATATCATTGTACTTGAGAGATGATGCTTTTCAAAGGATAGTTGATGATTAATTTTTCCTATTAGTTTCTGTAACTGTCATGCACATATATCTTATTTTCACTTGAAGTTGTGAACATCATATCTAGAAGGAAAATTATTTTTGTATTAAGAGTTTTGGAAGAGAAAGTGACAATAAGAAATTAATTTCTTTTAGAAGATTTAGTACTTTGCTTGGGGACAAGCAAGATTCTAGGTTGGGGGGAGTTGTTAAATGGTAAAAGTTGATGTAATTATGCTCTTAATTGTTATGTAACCACTTCAATTATATTGATTTTAATATATTTTTCTCCCAATATAGGATGAATTGGTAGAATACCTTGATACACGAGTAAAGATCATAATTGTGAAGATAATTGAAAAAAAAATTGAAAGACAGAAGAATGCTTGAGCGAATGAATGATGCGAGGCTCGACCCAAATTTTCCTATAAAAAGATAAGACGCGTTTTGAGATGTAATTTTAGGTTTTTGGCGAAGAGGCATGACTACTGTTCTGTTCTTCAAGGATTCTTCAATTCTTCCTCATTTAGAGCATTGTAATGGCAACCATGAGTGGCTAACTTCATTCTCTTCGGATTGGGTGCACTTCCTTGGAACTCTTTTGTATCATGGTGATATTTTGAGATATTAATCTATCTTTTGATGTTGTTATTCTTATCTTTTGTTCTTTGGAATGATTTATTCTTGATGTTTGGGATATGATTGGAAAATATATCTTGAAACCCTAGATTAGGTAAGAATATTTGCTACGTTAATTGTCAGGAATGGAATGAATGTATCAAGTGCTTAATACCCTAAACCTAATGCTGGAAAATCTTTTAACTGTGTGAGGAATCGACATTTATCAGGTTTTCTTATGAATTTCACATGCGAGAAATCAAAGTGAATGATTTGAGTAGGTGACATCAATATTGTTAGGTTAATTGATGTTCTTAATTTAACCTAGCCATTATGCAAAAGAAGGAAAAGGAAGGAAGTCAATCCTAAGTTCTTTAATTTGATCTTTTCTAAATATTGTTTATCGTTCTTTACCATTTAATTTCAATCCAAATCTTTATAAAAACCCAATTTTGTTTCAATATACTTAGTAAGCATATGGTTTGAAATTTCCATTGAAATCGTTCCTCGTGGGATCGACTTTTTGCTAAGTGGTAAAAAGTTGATATAATTATGCCTTGAATTGTTATGAAACCACTTAACTTATGTTAATTCGAATATATTTTTCTCCCAATATAGGATGAATTCGAGAATACCTTGATACAAGAGTAAGGAGCATAATTAGAGTAAAACTAGAAGAAGGAAGAAGATTTTCAGCATGGAAGTCGCTCGAGCGGGATGGACTCTCGCTTGAGAGAATAAGATGCATATCAGGTGTTTGATGAAATGCTATATATATTACTTATGGTATGTTTTGCTAATGTTGATGGTTATGACATTGCAGATGGTTCCAAGAAAAGATTCACAAGGTGCTTCATCATCCCGGGCTGCTGGAAAAGGACCAAGGACTGAGTCTACAGGAATTTAAATAGACAGAAGAAGATTCAGGGATGTTGAGAGGCAGGCAAGGTTTGAGAGAATTCGGAACTGGACCTTCATCCCAGAAAGAAGAGTAGAATTGAATGAGGGAGAGTATCCATAATTCAATAATGAATTAACCCATCGGAACTGGAGGCAATTGGCGCTCCCAATGCCCAAGTATGATCCTGAGATTGTAAAGGAGTTCTATGCCAATGCCTGCCTAGTTGAAGGTGAGTCATTTAGGGCGCGCTCCAAAGTGAGAGGCAGGTGGGTTCCGTATAATAGGAACTCCATTAATGATTTGCTGAGGAATCCACTTTTTCTTGAGGAAGGCCATATTTGTGATTTCCAGGTCATTAGGAATAACAGACGTCTAACTGAGATACACTTTAGGGATGATGACGTCGCAAGAGCCCTATACTTGTCTGGGAGGACCTTTGAGGCAAACCATGCTGGGAAGGCTTTAAGGATTTTAAGGGCCAACATGACCACATTAACTCAGATCTGAACTTCTTTTCTGCTGGCCAACATTGTACCCATCAAGCATAGTTCAGATCTGAATATGCCCAGGTGCCATATCATCAAGTGCATTCTAGATGAAACTATGATTGGCGTCGCTGCGATTATTTTAGAGGAAATTTTTCAGTTTGTGGTTTTGGAAAGTGGGCGACGACCAGAGCAAGCAAAGACTCTTGGATTCCCTGCTCTCATAACAGCCCTTTGTGCAGCCCATGGTGTGGAAGTTAACCCAACATTGAATATCCGACCACCAATTAATAAAAGATTCATCGAGCGGAACTGTGTGAACCCTGTAAAAGGGGAGCCACAGCCATTGGCACAACAACCACAATAGCCAAGAAGAGCCTAGCAGCCACCTCCACCACCTCAGCAGCCAGATTTTCAAAGAATGATGCAATACATAGAACATCTAACTTTGCAACAATCAGCAACCCATAGGGGTCAATGCAATATTAATGAAAAATTTTATAACTTATCTTTGTAAATTGCTCCAAGTATGCAATGGACGTCACCACAGGAATTTGATGCCTTAATTCAATGGCCTAGGGACAGTCCCTATTTTCCAGGAGGGGGTGAAGGTGCAGCTAGTGCACAAGGAGCACAAGAGGAAGAGGAGGAATCCCAAGAAGAAGAAGATGAAGAAGAAGAAAGTGAAGAAGAAGATTAAGAGGGAGAAAATTTTAATTTTATGTTTTTTTATTTATTTTGGTGTGTTTAAGTGAATTGGTTAATTTGATGTTTTAATTTTAGTGTTTGAATTTATTTGAAGTTGTTTTGTTTTGAATATTCTGAATTGATATTTAATGTGATGAATGTTTAAATTATTGTGATTAAATTGTTGTCCCACACAATTTGGATTAGAGCCAATTATGAAATTATTGTTTATTGTCCAATTCAAATCTGGAACTTCAAGAAAACCATTTTGATTACTCCAATAACAAGTGATTTTGGGATGATGAGTATGATAGTGAAAAGGAATTGATGAGGAGAATTAGGAATTAGCTGAATTGGAGAAGCTAGCCAAAACCCTATTCCCAATTCTTCTGTTTTCGAAAAATCCCCAATTCCCAGACCCTATTCTCTCTACTTAAGGTTCTCTAAGGCTCTCTGCAAACTAACAAACCTTTTTCATACAAAAGTTAAGAGTTGTGACTGCTAGAGAACTTTTTGTAGGAAAGAAAAAGGGGATTTTGAAAACCTAGTGTGGGCTAGAAGTGATAAAAATCACTGAGTGGGTTTCTTGGTGGATTGTGTGATGTGTCGTCTCTAGAAAAAGTTGTTCTTCATCCTTTGTGGATTCAAAGGAGGTGTTCATATCTTGTCTGACTCAAGAGAGGTGTTTTCTATTCCTTATCTTTTCAATTTGTAATCTGTTTGTAAACTGTGATTATAGTGACAGTGTTAATCCTCTTTTTGAGTGATTAGCAACTGGACATAGGGTCTTTTGATCCGAACCAGTATAAATCAACTATGTAATCTTCTTTCCCTTATCTATTTACTTTTCACAGCATTTTAATCGGTGAAATTTGGGGAAAATTTTAAATCCCTAATTTTTGTTTAAGAAACCAATTCACCCCCCCCCCCTCTTGGTTTTTGTCCGTAAACACAAACATTCTGTTGCGCGATTCTAACAAGTGGTATCAGAGTTTTCTTTGATAGTCATTCAAATTTCGAGAATGGTCGGACAAAATCAAACATTTGCCGAGGGTGCTTCTATCAATAGACCCCCACTTTTTTTCCGGGCAAAATTATCCTTTTTGGAAAGTAAGAATGCAAATATTTTTGGTGTCTGTTGATAGCGGTGTTTGGGGTGCAATTTTAAACGGTCCTTTTATTCCTAAGATTACTAAAAACGGAGAAGAGGTACCAATACCGTTTTCTAGATGGTCAGCTGAAGAAAATAGAAAAGCCTAATATGATGTTAGGGCTAGAAATATAATTTCATCCGCTTTAACCCTTAAAGAGTTTTACAGAATATCCGTTTGCAAGAGTGCTCAAGAAATATGGGAAATGCTAAGAGTAACCCACGAAGGTACCGATGACGTTAAAAGAGCAAGAAAGAATTCATTGATTCAAGAATATGAGATGTTCCGGATGCAACAAGGAGAAACGATTTTTGACGTTCAAAAGCATTTCACACATATTGTGAACCATCTCACCCAGCTAGGTAAGATTTTTTATATTTATGAGTTAAATGTAAAAATTCTTAAATCTTTGGATAGGAAATGGCAACCAAAGGTGACGACCGTCACGGAGTCACAAAATCTTGCTACCATGTCTATGACGACGCTCTTTGAAAAGCTAAGAGAACATGAACTTGACCTCGGAAGGCTAAACGATGAAGAAGGCCAACATCAAAAGAGAAACCTTGCCTTCAAAACTGAAATTTCTAAGAGCAAGAACAAGAAGGAGGAAGAAGACTCGAAAAATGAAGATGATGAAAATTTGAGTCTCATGATAAAGAAATTTACAAAGTTCATGAAAGCCAAAGGGAAGCAACCCTTCAAAGGTAAGAGAAAGTACTTGCTTAAATATTAAATGTTACGGTTGTGGTGAAACAGGACATGTAAAAACCTATTGTCCAAACAAGAAAAATGAAGATCATAAAGGCAAGAAATTCTTCAAAAAGAAAGCCTACATTACTTGGGATGATAGTGATTCAAGTTCAGAGTCAAGTGATTCGGAAATTGAAGCAAATATTTGCTTGATGACAAATGACAACATCTCTTCTGATTTTGAGGTTAGTGATTCTGACTCTTCCTCAAGTGATGATAAAATGATTTTGATGCTTTACAAAATGCATATGAAGAATTATTTACTACTTTTAAAGACTTGAAAAATGAATATAAATCTGTGAAAAAGTGTTTGAATAAATCAGAAAAAGAGTTAGAATCCTTGAAAACGAAAATTGCATGTTTAGAGGAAAAAGATAATAAAAAACATAGCATGTGCATCATGTAAAGAGTATGAATATGATTGATATACTTAGCCACTTGCTTGATAAAGCTAAGAAAGAATTAAGTGATAGTTATAAGGATAAGGTTATTGTTCAAAATAGAGAAAACTGTCATGTTCCATTGAAAAAGCCTAAAAATAAAAATAGAAGAGTATAGGTTAAAAAAGGAACTAAAACTTCAAAAGTTAAAAATGTATCATTTTCAAAGATTACATCTAATGCATGCTTTTATTGTATGAAACATGATCATACTTCAAATAGGTGTAGAATTAAGCATTTTGGTGTACCTAAAGGAAAATATGTTTGGGTTCCTATAGTGAAATGATTTGATTGTCTCTAACCCCAAGGACCCAAAAGTTATAGGGACCTAAGATTATTATGTTCTTTTTTTGTAGGAAACTTCCAAGTCCAAGAAGTCTATGTGGTATCTTGACAGTGGATGTTCAAGACATATGACCGAATACAAAACGAAATTTGTGAGTTTCAAAGCTAAAGAACAAGGAAATGTAACCTATGGGGACAACAACAAAGGAAAAATACTTGGAACTGGAAACATTGGTGGTGCAAATACTTTGGAGATAAAGGATGTGCTTCTTGTTGATGGGCTAAAGAATAATCTCCTAAGTATAAGTCAACTTTGTGATAAAGGATTCAAGGTAATTTTTGAAAGTAAGTTTTGCACCATTCATTTGAAAGATTATGAAAATATAACATTAAAAGGTATTAGGCATAATAATATCTATTTGATTGATTTGGATTGTGTATCTAACACTAGTATAGCATTCTTAGTTGCTAAGGAGGAAAATCCATGGTTATGGCATAAGAGAGCGGCTCATAAACATGCATCAATTAAACAAACTAATATAAAGGACTTAGTTGTTGGTTTGCCTAAGTTAAAATTTGAAAAAGATAGATTATGTGATGCATGTCAAAAAGGTAAACAAGTAAAATCATCCTTTAAATCTAAGAATGTTATTTCCACATCAAAACCTTTAGAACTTTTACACTTAGATTTATTTGGTCCATCTAGGATAAAAAGTTTTGGTGGAAATTACTATGCTCTTGTAATTGTTGATGATTTTTCTAGATATACTTGGACATTTTTCTTAACATTAAAAAGTAAAGCTTTTAAGGTCTTTAGGAAGTTTGCCAAGCAAATCCAAAATGAGAAAGACTTAAGAATTAAGGTGTTAAGAAGTGACCATGGTGGAGAATTTCAAAATGAATGCTTTGAAAATTATTGTGAAGAAAATGGTATTTTACATAATTTTTCTACACCTAGGACTCCCTAACAAAATGGTGTATTAGAAAGGAAAAATAGGTCACTAGAGGAACTTGATCGAACAATGTTGAATGAATCAAATGTTCCTAAGTATTTTTGGGCTGATGTTGTAAGTACTGCATGTTATGTATTGAATATGATGCTTATTAGGCCAATTATAAAATCAACTCCTTATGAACTGTTAAATGGTAGGAAACCTAATGTTGCTCATTTAAAAATATTTGGATGTAAATGCTTTGTTTTAAATAATGGAAAAGATAACTTAGGAAAATTTGACTCAAAAGTCGATGAGGCCATTTTCTTAGGTTATTCACTAACTAGCAAAGCATATAGAGTTTTCAATAGAAGAACTTTGAATATTGAATAATTTGTACATGTCACCTTTGATGAAATTGTAGACCTTGAGGGAAATCCTCTTGAGTCAAATAAAGAATTTGCAGGTGATGATGAATACATAAGAGAATCTCTAGAAGAAATGTACTTAAATGAAAATGAGTCATCTCAACCAACTGAATTGTCAAAAGAGTGGCAACCACCAAGAGGACTTTCAATGGACAATATAATTGGTGATATCTCAAAAGGGGTAAGAACTAGAAATATGGCAAACTTCTGTATGTCTGTAGCTTTTGTTTCATAGATTGAACCCAAAAGTGTTGAGGAAGCTCTTAAAGATGACCAATAGTGCATAGCAATACAAGAAGAACTTAATCAATTTGAAAGAAATCAAGTCTGGGAATTAATTCCAAGAGAAGAATCTCATCAAGTGATTGGAACAAAATTGGTATTTAGAAACAAACTTGATGAAGATGGATATATAACAAAGAACAAAGCCAGACTTGTTGCCAAAGGTTACTGTCAAGAGGAAGGTATTGATTATGATGAAACATATGCTCCTGTTTCCAGGTTAGAGGCTATACGCCTACTTCTTGCTTATGCCTCATTGATGAAATTTAAACTTTATTAAATGGATGTTAAAAGTGCATTTTTGAATGGGTTTATCAAAGAGGAAGTATATGTGGAACAACCCCCTAGATTTGAAGATTTTAAATATCCCAATCACATTTTTAAATTGAAGAAAGCTTTATATGGTTTGTAACAAGCTCCTAGGTCTTGGTATGAAAGATTAAGTAGTTTTCTAATTTCAAATGACTTTTCTAGAGGAAAAATTGATTCCATCCTATTTATTAAGAAAGTTAAGGAACATATTTTGTTAGTTCAAGTATATGTTGACGATATTATTTTTGGATCAACTGATAATTCCTTGTGTGAAGGATTTTCTAAGATTATGCAGGGTGAAGTTGAAATGTCAATGATGGGAGTATTAACATTCTTTCTTGGACTTCAAATTAAGCAACTTAAAGTTGACACTTTTGTGTCTCAAACCAAATACTGCAAAGAGATTCTCAAGAAATTTGAAATGGAAACTTCAAAGGAAGCTAACACACCCATGGGAACATCATGCTATTTGAATGAAGATGAATCAGGTTTGGAAATTAATCAATCAATGTATAGAGGTATGATAGGTTCTCTATTATACTTAACTGTAAGTAGACCTGATATTATGCATTATGTTTGTGTGTGTGCTAGATTTCAAGCATGTCCAAAAGAATCTCATTTAACTGCAGTAAAATGAATTTTAAAATATTTAAAAGGAACTACAGGATTTGGCTTATGGTATCCATCTGAAGCTTCTCCTAGTTTAATAGGTTATTCTGATGCTGATTATGGTGGATGTAAAATAGATAGAAAGAGTACTAGTGAAACATGTCATATGTTAGGATCATCCTTAGTGTCTTGGCATTCTAAGAAACAAGCATGTGTTGCTTTATCCACAACTGAAGCTGAATATATTGCAGCTGGTAATTGTTGTGCTCAAATCTTATGGATGAAGCAACAATTAGAAGACTATAGTATCTTTCTAAGTAATATTCCATTAATGTGTGATAATACAAGTGCTATCAATCTCACAAAGAATCCTGTTATGCATTCTAGAACTAAACATATTGAGATTAGGCATCACTTTTTAAGAGATCATATATCTAAAGGAAATTGTCAAATTGAGTATATAGACACAAAACATCAGTTAGCGGATATATTTACCAAACCTCTTCCAAAGGATAGATTCTATGAACTTAGAAGAGACTTAGGAATATTAGAAATAGTCTAAACTCTGCTTAACTGATCAATCTTTGCATTTTGTACTGTAATAATCGATTATATAGGGAAATAATCGATGATCCTGTGTCTAAAACATTAAAAAATTTGTTAATCTCTCTGGAATAATCGATTACCTTGGATAATAATCGATTATTGAAGTTTAAATAAGTGAATTATGTAAAATATTTCTGTAATAATCGATTATTTGGGGTAATAATCGATTATCTGTACCAAAAATGCTCAAAACTAGTATTTTTCCACTGGAATAATCGATTATCCAGCCTGATAATCGATTATCTCTGCACTTGAAGAAATAATCGATTATCAGAGGATGATAATCGATTATCCTGCGACGTTATGGGTAAACTAGCCATTTGTAACGACTATTTTGACTCCAATTCTCCTCCAACTAGTCGTTTATGACCATTAGGATGTTTCTCTATATATAGGAAGGCTTCAATTCACATCTACACACCTCCAAACCTTGAATCAAAGCATTCTACACTCATTCAAGCTCTCTTGTCTTCTCAAAACCTTCTTCTTCTCAAAAACTTGTTCATCTTCCTCTCTTTCTAATCTAAATGGCTTCATCATCTCGTAGTAAGATCCCAACAAGGAGAAGCTTCGCTCCTACTTTTCATCCCTGTCCCAATTCCATTGAAGGGTGGATCTCCGACGATGAAGGAAGACATGATTTCCTGACTTTCTGGAAAGAAAGGGGTATTATCACTCCCAAATATATTATTGGTGATCAATTCATCAATAGGGGTTTCAACTTCCCCAATCTCCTTCAGTAAAAAGGTGTCCTTCCATTCCTAGAAATGCAAGGTACTTACTATCCAGATTTAGTTAGGGTCTTCTATTCTCGCTTTAAATATAGAGATCACATTGCCACCTCTAGAGTCAAGGGTGTGACCTCATCCTTGATGATGATATCTGGGAAAATGTTGCTCATTTTCCTTTAAGAGAGGATGCTACAAATGTTCTTGTGGACTTAAAATATTTTAATAGAATTATGGCATACGACTCCTTTCTCCGCAACTCGTCTATGGAAATTGGTCGCCAACTTTTGGCCGGACCTTTAAAGAAAGAAGAACGCCTTTTGTTGCATCTTCTTGTCTAGATTTTGTGTCCCAGGGCAACCAACCATGCCCAATGTTCTTCTGCTGACCTTCGCATTATTCATACCATCATGAATAATGAGCCCATTGATTGGCCAAGCTTAGTTACATTAACAATGCTCAAAGCGAAGCATCACCCAACATTCAAGATTCCTTACGCTATTCTCATATCCAAAATTCTTGAATACAAGGGCGTAAATGTTGAAGGAGAACAACAGGCCTGGACCCTAAATTCAAACAAAATGCTAGACGGCATGTTCACTTAGCTACAGATGGTGAACGTAAACGGAATTTACGTTCATAAAGATGATGCTCCTCACATGGCCAACGTGACTCAATATTCTGATGATGAGGACATGCCTGCTGAAAACATTCATACTGTTGGGACGTCATCTGCTCATCCTACATCCCGCCCGTCTATGGAAGATATGTTGTTTGATATGAATCAAAGAATGCAAGAGTTTTTCTCTATCTCTCAAGAACGGCATCAGGAAATTATTCGACGTATTTCGGATGTAGATGATAGAGTATGTAATTTAGAGGACTAATTTGATGCCCAGTTTAACAGTGATGAAAGTGAAGAGTTTTAATCTCTTCAACATATCTCTTGTTTGTAATTAATTTGCTTTATGGAATAAAATTTTTATTGCTTTGATTAAGGGGGAGCTATTTTCTATATTATGCACTTATTGAGGGGGAGCTTTCATTTTTTATCATAATCAAAATAGGAGGAGAAATTTTTTAAAGCCTCTTATGTTTAATAATTTTAAATGTTGTCTGGTATGTTTAATGTTTTTGTTAGTTGTGACAAATAAAATAGGTTATTACAAAGGGCTTTAAAGGAAATTTTGATCATCATCAAAAAGGGAGAGATTGTTGAACATACAAGGATATGAAGCTTGTAGATTTTGATGATGATTCAAGAACAAAGGACTTAGAGATTTTAAGACTTGTAATCTTATGTAATAACTCTGCTTTTTATGTTTTTGAGTCTATAATATTAGAGTCCAAGATAGTCAGCACATAGACCATCCTTTAAAAGCCCTAAAAACTCATTTTTATCAAAATTACACTGTGATAATCGATTATCACCCTGGATAATCGATTAATACAGCAAGAAAATCATTTTTAGGAAAACCTCGCTATGATAATCGATTATAACTCAGGATAATAGATTATCATAGGCAAATAATCGATTATTTGCCTAGATAATCGATTATCCTGGTCCAGTTTTGTTCCCCTGCGAAAATGGCTCTGAAATAATTGATTATCACTCAAGATAATCAATTATTTGCATCTGTTATGTGTTTTGAAATTCAAATTTGGACCAAGTTTCGAAAACCCTATTCCCAATTCATCTATTTTTGAAAATCCCCAATTCCCATACCCTATTCTCTCTACTTAAGGTTCTCTAAGACTCTCTGCAAATTAACAAACCTTTTTCTTACAAAAGTTAAGAGTTGTGACTACTAGAGAACTTTTTGTAGGGAAGAAAAAGGGGCTTTTGAAAACATTTCGTTGTGCGATTCTAACAGTTATTCTTATCCTTTGTGCTTTGGAATGATTTCTTCTTAATGGTTGGGGTATGATTGGAAAATATATCTTGAACCCTAGATCACGGTAAGAATATTTGTTACGTTAATTGCCAGGAATGGAAATAATGTATCAATTGTTTAACACCCTAAACCTAATGCTGGAAAATCTCTTAATTGTGTGAAGAATCAACATTTATTAGGTTTTATTTTGAATTTCATGTGTAAGGAATCAACATGGATGAATTGAGTAGGTGGCATCAACATTGTTAGGTTAATTGACGTTCTTAATTGACATAGCCATTACAAAAGAGGGATAAGGAAGGAAACCAATCCTAAGTGCCTTTAATTGATATTTTCTCAACAATTTACAGTTCTTTGTCATTTAATTTCAATTCAACTCTTATTGCAAAACCCAATCTGTTTTAATCCACTTATTAAGCATATAATTGGGAATTTCCATTAAAATCGTTCCTCGTAGGATCGACTTTTATTTAATTGAAATACTATACTGCGATTGATAATTTTGGTACGCTTGCCAATAATTCAACACTTTTATTTAATTGAAATACTATACTACGATTGATAATTTTGGTACGCTTGCTAAATAAATATTCAACAGTTGTGGAATTGGAAGATCCAACAACAGGGAGAACATGGACAGTCAACGGGCAAAGAATCAAAGCTTATCTGGGAGGTGAAGTTGAAAGACTCACCTTGATCACTCATCTGATGGAGTCATGAAGTAGACAAGCGTCGAACTAAAGACGTTAAACAAGCGCTCCTGGGAGGCAACCCAGTGTTTTGAATTTATTTTTCATTTTGCATTTTAAGTTGTTGGTAGTTAATTGTGAATTGAAGACATTTTGAATTGGATTTGTGTGAACAATATTTGGTTTGGTTGTTAAGTTTTTTACGGATTCAGCATTGAAGGGGAGAGGAAATAATTTTTGAAGTTTGGTTACTGTTTTTGCATTTGAGTTTCATGTTTAAGAGTCAAATTTTACTGAAAACCATCAAAATTTTTGCATAATTCGCTCAAGAGCCAAAAGTTTTGCTTGAGCAAAAATCAATGTAACCTCTCGGGTTTTTGTTCGCTCAAGCGCCAAAAATTTCGCTTGAGCGAAAATCAGTGTAACCTCTCGGGTCTTTGGTTGCTCAAGCAAATAAAATTTTGCTTGAGCAAATGTCCATTATTCGCTCAAAGGTGAGACACGGGTATTTTCGCAAAAGCGAGGTTGTGTCGCTTGAGCGAAAATACCCAGAATTAGAATATAACCCCAAAACCCACCTCAGTTTTTCATTTTCTCCAAAACCCATCTTCGTGCCTCAACTTTCCTCCACCCTTTCTCTCTCTAATTCAAGCATAATTCACTCAAACTTCGGTCCCCCATTCACCATTCTAAGTATTCTAGGTTGTTTTGGCCACATTTCACCGATTGAAAATAAAAAAATTTCAACTCTTGTCCGTTCATTCTCCCTGCATAGCATTTGTGCGTGATTTTGAAATTAAGGTAACATTTGTGCGTGTTTTTGTATATTCTTGAACGATTGATTTGTGATTGCGCTGGATTTGAATGTTAGAATGCATATACATGGGTTAGAATTTTTGTTGCGCACCAACTGTTTGATAAAATGCCTCAGAGACTTAGTTTTTATGTGATATAAAGTTTGTATTTGCTCATAGTTTGCTTTAAATGTTTAATTGGGAAAGTGGACATGCTAGAAATTTGAGTCATAGGGGTTCCAAAATTAGGTGCACACCAACTGTTTAATGAAATGTTTAAGTATGAACCGTAGTTGTTTTATTGAAAATGGCCCTCTGACATAAACCACATTGCATGATCATGACCCAAAGTCTCATTTTAGTCATGATAGGATCAATATATTTAATTAACCATTAATTATCATTGTTTATCATGATGGTTAAAAATGGGTCCAAGAAAAGATACACATGGTGCCTCATCTTCCAGGGCTGCTGAAAAGAGGCCCAGAACTGAACCTGAAGAGCCCTTTGTAGACAGAAGCAGGTTCAGGGATGCTGAGAGGTAGGCTAGATTTGAAGCAATTAGCCAGTGAAGCTTTATTGTTGAAAGGCGAGTGGAGCTCAATGAAGGAGAGTTCCCAGAATTAATGAGGAAATCACTCGCTGGAACTGGAGGCAGCTGGCACTACCAATGCCAAAATTTGATGCAAACGTGGTCAAGGAGTTCTATGCTAATGCATGGTTAGTGGTAGGAGAGCCATATCGATCCCGTTCTAAGGTGAGGGGTCGCTGGGTTTCCTATGACCGTGATGCGATCAACAACTTGCTAGGCAACCCCCTGCACTTGAATGAAGGTGAAATCTGCACCTACCAGGTCATCAGGAATAGCAGGCGTTTAACCGCATCTAGGTTTGGCGATGATGACACTGCTAGAGCCTTATGTATACTAGGGAGAACCTTTGAAGCTAACCATGCTGGGAAGGCATTAAGGATACTTAGGGGCAACATGACAACCCTAACCTAGATTTGGACATCATTCCTACTGGCAAACATTGTGCCAATCAAGCATAGCTCAGACTTGAACATGTCGCGTTGTCACATTATAAAGAGTATTCTGGAGGACATCTTAATTGATGTTGCTGCCCTGATTTCAGAAGAGATTTATCAATTTATAGTGTTGGAAAGTGGTCGTCGTGTAGAACAAGCTAAGGATCTAGGGTTCCCTGCCCTCATCACAACTTTATGTGCAGCTCAGGGTGTGGAGGTCAACCCTACAATGAAAATCCGGCCACCAATCAACAAAAGATTCATAGAGTGCAACTACGTAAATCCTATAGAAGAAGAAGCCCCGACACTACAACAGTCACCCCGCCAACCACATCGAGCCAGGCAGGCAGCCCCACCACCTCCACATCAAGATGACATTCAGCAATGGATGATACACTACATGAAGCACCTAACATTGTAGCAGGCAGCTAACCATCAGGGTCAATGCAACCTTAACTCAGATTTTCATAGACTTTCTTTGTAGATTGTTCTAGGGCCGCAGTGGACGTCTCCATAAGACTTTGAGACATTACTCCAATGGCCTGGGGATAGTCCAACTTTTCCAGGAGGGGGTGAAGCTGAAGTGCAAGATGAGGAGGAGACATCAAGTGAAGAGGAATGAGAGGGAGGCAATTTAATTTGATTTTTAATGTTTTTTTATTTTGATATTTTTAAGTTCTTTGGTTTGTTTTAATTTCTTTGTTTTTGATGTTTTGATTTGATGTTTGGAACTTAATTTATTTTAATGTTTTAATTTGATGTGAGTAAATTCCTTTGTTGGCTCGCACATTTTCGGTTAGAGCCATATATGATATTATTGCTTATTGTCTAATTCAAATCTGGAACTTGAAAAAAATCATTTTGATTGTTTTCAATAACAAGTGATTTTGGGATGGTGAGTATGATAGTGAAAAAGGAATTGACAAGGAGAACTAGGAATAAACTGAATTGGAGAAGCTAGTTGAATCCCAAGAGAGGAGTGAACCAAAAACAGATAAATTGAGTGTTAACACTTTATGATGATGACTGGTATTGATTGATTCTTTGATGTGAATGTATGTTAGTGAGGCTTGAAAATGATAAAGGCAATTTTTTGTGTGTAGTGAAAGTAGATATATCCCAGAGCCAAATGACCAACCCTGCATTAATTATAGGAAATCCTTTTGAACCCCATTTGAGCCAAAAACAAGATTATTCTTGAAACAGAATCCCTAAGCCTAAACAATGTTTATCCACCTTCTTATATTTTAGAAATGAAATAATTATGAATGTTATTGTTTTTCCTACGGGTATTGTTTTCTTGAAAAAAAAAAAAGAGAAGGTTGAGTAGAGCAAAAGGGAAAAGAAAAGCATAAATACTGGTGAGAGGAAAGGAAAAGGAAATTTAAATTGGTGTGAAGGATAACTGGTGAGATTGTCAACTCACTATTATTATGTTAGAGCAAAAACATGAAGTTTGAGACCTGAATTGAGGAAATGTTAAACAAGAATCATTCATATAATTTCAATTTCTCAAATACTTTTGTATATCATAGAAAACCAATGAATTCCTTGATAGCCTAGCCCCATTACAAGCCTCAAAATACCTTTTGATTCAAGTCTTTCTTAACAAATGTTGATTGCTTGAAGATGATTATCAATATTGAAATATCTAAATGAAGTGATTGAATGAGATAAACACTTACTCGTGAGAGTTAGAGATGATTATATATCACTCTATTTGAGAGAGCATGCTTCTCTGAGGATAGTTAATGATTAATTATCTCTTGTTAGTTTCTGTAACTTGAATGCTTATGTAGCCTATTTTCACTTGGAGTTGTGAGCATCACATCTTGAAGAAAATTTATTTTTATGTTGAGGTTCTAGAAGAGAAAGTGACAAGAGGTAATGATTTTTGTTTTTGAAAAAGTACTTTGCTTGGGGACAAGCGAGATTCTAGGTTGGGGGAAGTTGTTAAGTGACAAAAGTTGATGTAATTATGCTTTGAATTTTTATTTAACCACTTAAATTATATTGATTCTAATTTATTCTTCTTCTAATGTAAGATGAAGTTGAAGAATACCTGGGTACAAGAGCAAAGATCATAATTCTCAAGTTAAGTGAAGAAAAAGTGGAAAAAGGGAAGAAAATTTTCAGCCTAAGATTCGCTCGAGCGAGGCGGACACTCTACTCAAAGAATAAATCAATAACAACTATCATCATAAAGTGTTAACAATCAATTTGAACTGTTTCTGGTACTCTACTCACCGGGGTTTTGGCTAGCTTCTTCAATTTATTTAATTCCTAATTCTCCTCATCAATTCCTTTTCATTATCGTACCCACTGTCCTAAACCCACTTGTTATTGGAAGCAATAAAAACACATTTTAATTTTCCTCCTTAAGTTCTAGATTTGAATTAGACAATAAGCAATGATCAACAAAATGTGGGACAACACGGTTTTTTTTTTAATTCATTCAAATTCACACAAAGCCATTAAAAGTATCAAATTACAAACCCAGCATTAATAAAAATAGAACAAATAACAAAAAATAACAAAAATTAAAAACATTAAAAGAAAATTTATTTCCTCCCTTATTTTCTTTAATCTTCTTCTTCGCTTGATGTTTCCTCCTCCTCCTTTTGTGCTTCAGCTGCACCTTCACCCCCTCCCTAAAAATTTGGATTGTCCCCAGGCCATTGAAGTAAGACATCAAATTCTTGTGGAGATGTCCACTGCATACCTGGAGCAATTTGCAAAGACAGGTTATAAAATTTTGTATTAATGCTACATTGACCCCTGTGAGTTGCTGACTGTTGCAATGTTAAGTGCTCCATATAATGCATCATTCTTTGAAAATCTTGTTGTTGTTGAGGTGGTGGAGGTGATTTTCGGGCTTGGCGTGGTTGGCATTGTTAGAAAAAGAGGCTAAGATCAAGAGGGGGGGTGAATTGATCTTTGAAATATTTTCGTAATTAACAGATTATCTATTTCAAAAATTAAGATTTTAGATCTGTTTTTGAATCACACAGCAAGCAATCAAAAAAATAAATGCAATTAATCGAATTAAAGAAAAGAAAGGTTTAGAAAGATATCACCAAGGTTTATACTGGTTCACCCAATCCCAGGGCTACGTCCAGTCTCCAGCCAAATTCCAGCTGGGTTCCACTAGATTGAATGTTTTACAGATTACAACCTTAATCACACACTCAATCTACCACAAGAACCACAATTCCAGTTCTTGCTCCTAACCTTTCACCAAGAACCAAATTCCAGTTCTTGACAACCTCTACAACCAAATTCCAGTTGCAGAGAAACCAGTGCCCACAATTCCAGGCACTAACAAGACAGAAAAGAATGTAAAGAAACAAACAGAAGAAACTAAAACGTTCAAACCAGTTTTATGCAGTTCTGCAATATGTTGTTTCTCCTTCAAAAGAATGCAGTTTTGCCTCAAGAAAGAACTTTGATGAACTTCACAAAAACTAGCGTGATTCTTTCTTGAAAGTAGTACTTTTGATTGCTTAAAAGATTGCTAAAAGATGTATATCAGATGTGTATTAAAATGATCAAGCAACTCGATTATATAGAAGATTTTCAAAACTCGTTGGTTTAATTAATCTGTTAAAATAATCTTTTAATCTGTTAAAAGCCTTGTTTTAATCTATTAAAACTTCTTTTAATCCATTAAAACGTTCTTGATTATTTTCCATATTTGTTTTAACTGATACGACAATGTTTATATAAATTAAAACTCTTTGTAAAAAATCTTCTAATTTGTTTTAATCGATTTTTTCGTGTTTCAATCGATTAAAATACTGCAAAACATTCTTATAAACTTTTCCAAGTGATTTTAACTGATAAAAACTCGTATTAATCGATTAAAACGCATAGTAAAAATTTTCTTAAGTTGATTTAATCGATTGAAACATAATTTAATCGATTAAAATAGTTCTGATCGGTCATAACTAAATTCTGATTGATCATAACTGATTCTGATCGGTCATAATCGTATTTTGATCGGTCATACAGTATGCCAAATGAAATTAATCGATTAAAACGAAATTGTATCGATTAAAATACTGTAAAAACACTTCTCTGAACATTTTAAGTGATTTTAATCGGTTATTTCGAAGCTGTATCAGTTAAAATACTGGCAGAAGGTTTTCAAAACTTCTTTTAATGAAATCAATTGATTATTTCGAAGTTATATCAGTTAAAAACCTGTTATAAAAGTGTGAAGAACATTTTAGTTGATAAAGCTTATATGCTATTAGTTAAAATAGTTGATTAAGAAAGCTTTTATCAAAATACTTTGGTTTTGACCTTTTAAACGCTTTTAGAGGCATTTTGCAAAATCTTTTTAAGTGAAGAAACCCCATGCAGCAGAAAAGATAAAAATGATTATACCTAAGCAGAGCTGCAGACACACTAATCCCTCTACTCTTTTATCTAAGTGACTTTTGACTTCCACAAAGTTGCCTTTGACTTCATTCTTGACTTCATCAAATCAACAAGATCTTTGATAGAGTATTTCAATAAGATCTTCATCACTTTCAGGCATTGCTGTTGTGGCACCACCCCATGTGCTACACAGAGAGTTGTGATGAGGACAGGAAATCCAAGAGTCTTGGCTTGCTCTGTTTGTCGCCCGCTTTCCAACACTGTTAGAAAAGTAGTTTTAAATCAAGAGGGGGGGTGAATTGATTTTTGAAAGTTTTTCGCAATACACAGATTATCTAATCCGAAAATTAAGATTACTTATCAATTCACAAATCACAAAGCAATCAAACAGTTTAAGTGCAGCAGCAGAAATTAAAGAGAGAAAGGTTAGGAAAGATTTCACCGGTAATTTTATACTGGTTCACCCAATACCAGGGCTACGTCCAGACTCCAGCCAAATTCCAGCTGGGTTCCACTAGAATAGATGTTTTACAGACTCAACAATCTTACACCTACTCTAACACCGGAACCAATTTCCAGTTCCTGACTTTAACCTTTCCACCAAGAACCAAATTCCAGTTCTTGGAAACCTCTACAACCAAATTCCAGTTGCAGAGAAACCAGTGCCCAAATTCCAGGCACCACACACAAGAACCAAATTCCAGTTCCTGCACTTAACCTCTCCACCAAGAACCAAATTCCAGTTCTTGGAAACTTCTACAACCACCTACCAGCTGCAGAAAAAACTTGTACCCAAATTCCAGGTACAACACAATACAAAGTAATGAAAAGCAATTGAAAAGAAGAGACTTAGAAAGCTCAAACCGGATTACACCAATCCACAGTCAGTTTCTTCTTCAAAGAAATGCAAAGTGCCTCAAGAAAGATTTCAAAAGAAGTTCACAAAAACAGTTGTGTATCTTTCTTGAAAAATGCTAATAGTTGCTTGTATTGATTGCTTGAATTGTGTAAAAACTGATATGTGATCTATATCTCAAAGTTTCAAGCAAATCTGTTTATAAAAGAGTATTTTCAAATCTGCTGCATTAATTAATCTGTTGAAAGTTTGTTTTAATCTGTTGAAATAGCCGTTACAATCTGTTAAAAGTCCTTTCAACCCATTAATGCGTTCTTGATCTTTAACAGAAAATGTTTTAGTTGATACGACCACGTTTTTATCAGTTAAAACGTTTTACAAACATTTTCTAAGTATAAAACAATCGATTGAATCGCGTATTAATCGATTGATTTGTTTAAACGTGATTTTAATCGATTGAAACGTGTTTTAATCGATTAAAATAATTCTAATCGCTCATATTTAAGATCTGATCGATTATATTGCATTCTGACCTATTACATTCGAATTCTAATCGGTCATAAAGAGTTTTAATCGATTAAAAGAAGTTTGTATCGATTAAAATATTGTAAAAACACTTTTTAAAACATTCTAAGTGTTTTAAATTGATTCTTTCAAACCTTTATCAGTTAATAACTTGTTTAAGAAAATTCTTTGCCAAAATGCTTTTGTTTTTTATTTGTTTAAAACTATTTTTGAGGCATTTTGCAAATTGAGTGAAGAAGCTTTATGCAGTGGAAAAGGTAAAGTGGTTTTACCTAAGCTTTCTGTTAAGACACACTAAGTCTTCAGCTCCATTCTTCTGAGTGACTTGTTTGACTGCTGCAGAGTTGACCCTTGACTTTATCTTTGACTTCATCAAATCAATGAGATCTTTGCTAGGATCACTTTCAGTCTCCCCCTATTTGATGAAGACAAACACCATTTTGAAAAAACAATCTCTCGCAAAATAAGTCACTTGATAATGCAGTTAGGTGAGAAATATAAGAATGTAATAAAGTTTTGTTTCTCCCCTAAAACTTATTTCTCCCCCTAAAATGTTGTTCTTAAATTTATCTTAAAGTGATGCAACTATTTCTCCCCTTTTGACTTCATCAAAAATAGGGAATAGAAGAGAAAAGAATAAAATGTAAGGTTTCGAAAAATATGCTCAAGTTTTTGAAAATACAAAGTGAATCAATATTTCACTCATGAAAATAATCAATTAAAGTTGATTCAAACTTATCTCCATTAACACGTTTGTAATGAATACAATTAACACGTGTAAAGATAAGGGAATCACGCTTTAGTAGCATGTTTACGGAAACGAGCCATTAACTAAAGCCTTTAATCTTTCTTCCCAGAATAAAAATCGATTAAAAACAGAGCATAATCGGTTAAAATGTTCTTGGTAAATGATTTTAATCGATTGAAAGAAAAGTTTAATCGATTAAAACATTTAAGATTTTGAAAACATGAAACTTTAGTAAAAATAATCGATTATTTCAATTTTAAATCGATTAAAACAGTAATGAAAACTGTTGTTTAAGTTTATTTAACCGATTAAAAGGTGTTTTTATTGACTAAAACAACCAGACTTGCACTCTAAGTAATGTTTGATGCATCTAAGATGCCTAACTCAAGTGCGAATTTTGTAAAACTGATCATTTAGAAGGATGTTTTAACAATACTAACAGCTATCTTAGCTAATAGATCTATCAGAATAAAGTCTTATTTAGCTAAAGCTCTCAGGGATCTATTTAAATTCTATTTACGCCAGTCTGATCTAGATTAGATCCTAAACCATATTTAACCAAAGGTTAAGGCAAATGTTCCTGGTATAACACCAGTTAATATCACAAGTCCATGCAAACAATATAAAGATAGAAATAAGCAGAAGATAAAGATGATGAGGGGAACTAGTCATCCCAATTTCCCTGATTGAACTGCTTATCCACCAGCTTGGTGATCATTCATTTGATTCCCACCAATATCAAAAGATAATAGGCTTTCCTTTTTGCTGGAACTAATTTTGCTCTATCAACTATTTGAGTCAACAACTCGCTGTCACTCCTGTATCGAGCAACGAACACGGAAACTTTTCCTGAAAAGAAATCTTTTAGCAGTTTCCTGTTATTATTGACTGCATTACAGTCCATGGTTGACACCACACTGGAATTTCTACTACACATCAGAGGCATAATCATGTACTGACCAAATCCCACACAGAATGCATGATACCATAAATTGCATGAATCACAGGTTAATGATGTACTGAGATAGGAATTTTCTTTCATAATAGCCAACCCATTTTGAACCCTCGCAGTTGTCATTATCCAAGCAAATAACTGCATTCTTATTAATGTAGTATGATGGGTGTTATTCTCACTTATAGTGAACCAGTCATCATTATCTTTTGAGGAATGTTATTCTGGTAGAGTGGGCAATGATTAGTAATGAGGACAGGTGATGACAATCAATCCAGAATTCTAAAACAATATAAAATTTATCCCTGTACTCGACCATAAAACATACATTCCCTGTACCACGTTATTCAATTCTTGAATTGCTGTCCCAGATTGGTTTCCTTACGGTGTCACCTCGTGACATTGATGATTAAAGCAAATATTCAAAGTTGCACAGTTCCAATGAATTTCACCAAGAGTTTTGAACCAATGCATGCTCAAAATTATTTCAAATATATTGCAATGTAATATCAAGAAATTTAATGAAAACATGTATTTATTGGATTTCCTAGTAATGAATAACTTATTACCAGAAACAATTATCACTAAAAAAATTTTTGATAAACTATGTTTTCAGTCCTAACAGTTTGACCTGTTTGTAACTAGTGTCTATAAGAAAAGTTACAGTCCATTCTTTGATAATTCCTTTGATTTTCAATGTATTACTACGCAGCATTCCATGTAAAGTATTAAGAGAAATGTAAACATCTACAAAGAATTAATCGATTGTTAAAATAACATTTTCATCTATGGATAACTTTCCTACATGTAAAGTTTGCAGTATTTCAATCGGCAATAACTTTCCCACATTTATTCCACTAGTCTTAGTTTCTAATTAAAGATCTGTTCAAGCATGTGCGACACAATTTACAGGACAGTGGGTGAATCAGTTAATTTGTTCTTGGGAATAATGTTGATTTGGTCAAAGAAATCTTTAAAGATTTATTGCAGATAATAGACACTGAGTTTTTGTTTTGAATTTCCCTGTCAAACTTCAATTAGATGTTATAAGTCTTGTTTACAGATCCTAATCAATTGATTAATCAACTCATTATCTATTAATTTGATTCTTGTCATTAGAGTTGAAAACATCTACAGTGAATTAATCGATTTGTTTTATAAAAGGATCGATTAGTTTAATACAGAATGAAATCAATAACATGACACCAGAATTTAAACCGATTAAAACGTAAATGAATCGATTAATTTTGATACCTAAGTGTTTTTAGTTGATATACAGTTATTATAATCGATTAAAACATTTATACCAAAATCCTGAGATCAGTTCAATCGATTATTTCGACATTTTAATCGATTAAAATGGTACGGACAGATCTTTCGTAAGTTATTTTAATCGATTAATATTGTTATATATCAATTAAAACAATTAGTTTAAATACTCAGAACCTGATTTCGCAGCTCTGATCTTCAAGGGATTCCCAGACTTGTTCCTGCAAAACAAATTAAGAATTGTTCTGGTACCCTTTATAATTATTGGGTCCTGATCATGTTATTTGAAAAGAATTAATCTTTGGAACCCATTTCATTCTCCCTTTAGGAATAGCATACTTTTTAATTCTGCAGTATTTTACTGAATGCCCTTTCTTCATGCAGTAAAAACATTTGATTGTAGAGTATGAATTCCTATTTATTTTTGTTTTACTGGATCTAGATTTAAATCCTATTCCAGATTTGTCAAAAATTAATTTTTGAGATCCAAGTAATACATCTAGATTGGCTTGCCCCTGAGTGAACTTTGAAACAGTTTGAGATAAGAATTCAATTTTCTTTTGCAATTCAGAACAGTTTTTGCATGGTTTATTGCATTTACAATCAGAGTTATCATGAATCAGTTTCAAGAATTCATTATCAGTTTCATTTTCACTAATCTGTTTTTCCAGAGAATCAACCTTGTTAACTAGCCAGTTATTTAATCCTTTTAGCCTATTATTTTCTTTTTGAAGTTTCTTAGCCTCCTCATGCATTTCATTAAATGCTTCTTGTAATGCATCATAGTTAACTATATTTGAAGAGGAGCTAGAACTTACCTGGCTGGTTTGTGGATTTTGACTCGCCATTAAGCAAAGATTGGCTTCTTCATTTTCAGAGTTATCTCGTTGATGACGTATCATTATCATCCCAGGCTATGTAGGCTCTTCTTTTTGATTTTTCCTCTTTCTTTTCACTTTGTTTATTTCTTTCTGGACATTCCATTTTAACATGGCCCTGTTTGCCACAACCATAACATTTAAAGTTAGAAGAATCAGTTCTTTTCTCATACCTTTTGTGTCTTTCCTTGTCTTGGATCTTTTTCTTGAGGAATTTGTTGAATTTCCTAACAAGCAGTCCAAGGTTCTCATTATCTTCTTCTGATTCTTGATTTTCTTCAACTTTAAGTGCAATGCTTCTGTTCTTCTTCTCAGAGACTTCTTGCTCATTGAATCTTGTGATTTCCATTTCATGTTCTCTCGAGTTTTCCAAACAAGTGAGGCTGTTGTCATGGTGGACAGATCTTTTGATTCTGATATTGCAGTGACTTTTGGCTGCCAGGACCTGTCAAGACATTTCAACACTTTAATATTTAATTCTTCCTTATCAAAGGTCTTACCTAGGCCCATTAAATGGTTGATGATGTGCGTGAAGCGTTTCTGCACATCTGCGATGCTTTCACCATTCTGCATTTTAAACAGCTCATACTCTCTTATCAAAGTGTGTTTTCTGGCTCTTTTAACATCTGCAGTCCCTTCATGAGTGACCTCAAGAACATCCCACATCTCCTTGGCAGAATTGCACTGGGACACCCTGAAAAATTCATCCATGTTAAGAGCAGAAGTAATTATATTTTTTGCATTACAGTCACTTTGAACTTTCTTCTTTTCTTCTTCATTCAAGCTTGACCATCCTTTATCTGTAATTAAAGGACCATTAGTAATAACATCCCAAGCATTTCTGTCAATGGATTCAATGAAGATTTTCATCCTAATTTTCCAGAAAGGATAATCTGTTCCACAGAATAGTGGAGGTCTGTTAATAGATGCCCCCTCAGAAAACGGTAATCTGTTCTCAGCCATGGATCAAGAGACTTGAATAACTTTCAAGCACCTTGCTCTGATGCCAATTGTTAGAAAAGTAGTTTTAAATCAAGAGGGGGGGTGAATTGATTTTTGAAAGTTTTTCGCAATACACAGATTATCTAATTCGAAAATTAAGATTACTTATCAATTCACAAATCACAAAGCAATCAAACAGTTTAAGTGCAGCAGCAGAAATTAAAGAGAGAAAGGTTAGGAAAGATTTCACCGGTAATTTTATACTGGTTCACCCAATACCAGGGCTACGTCCAGACTCCAGCCAAATTCCAGCTGGGTTCCACTAGAATAGATGTTTTACAGACTCAACAATCTTACACCTACTCTAACACCGGAACCAATTTCCAGTTCCTGACTTTAACCTTTCCACCAAGAACCAAATTCCAGTTCTTGGAAACCTCTACAACCAAATTCCAGTTGCAGAGAAACCAGTGCCCAAATTCCAGGCACCACACACAAGAACCAAATTCCAGTTCCTGCACTTAACCTCTCCACCAAGAACCAAATTCCAGTTCTTGGAAACTTCTACAACCACCTACCAGCTGCAGAAAAAACTTGTACCCAAATTCCAGGTACAACACAATACAAAGTAATGAAAAGCAATTGAAAAGAAGAGACTTAGAAAGCTCAAACCGGATTACTCTAATCCACAGTCAGTTTCTTCTTCAAAGAAATGCAAAGTGCCTCAAGAAAGATTTCAAAAGAAGTTCACAAAAACAGTTGTGTATCTTTCTTGAAAAATGCTAATAGTTGCTTGTATTGATTGCTTGAATTGTGTAAAAACTGATGTATGATCTATATCTCAAAGTTTCAAGCAAATCTGTTTATAAAAGAGTATTTTCAAATCTGCTGCATTAATTAATCTGTTGAAAGTTTGTTTTAATCTGTTGAAATAGCCGTTACAATCTGTTAAAAGTCCTTTCAACCCATTAATGCGTTCTTGATCTTTAACAGAAAATGTTTTAGTTGATACGACCACGTTTTTATCAGTTAAAACGTTTTACAAACATTTTCGAAATATAAAACAATCGATTGAATCGCGTATTAATCGATTGTTTTGTTTAAAAACCTTCTTATAAAACTTTCCAAGTTATTTTAGCTGATATAAAGTCGTTTCAATCGATTGAAAATCTGCACATATATTTTCAAGTCATTTTAATCGATTGAAAGTTCGTTTTAATCGATTGAAAAGATTTTCTAAGTTATTCTAATCGATTGAAATGCGTTTTAATCGATTGAAATAAGTCTGATCGGTCATAATTCAATTCTGATCGATCATAACCAACTCTGATCGGTCATAATCTCATTCTGATCGATCATACTGACATCCAAAGTGATTTTAATCGATTGAAACGTGTTTTAATCGATTAAAATAATTCTAATCGCTCATATTTAAGATCTGATCGATTATATTGCATTCTGACCTATTATATTCGAATTCTAATCGGTCATAAAGAGTTTTAATCGATTAAAAGAAGTTTGTATCGATTAAAATATTGTAAAAACACTTTTTAAAACATTCTAAGTGTTTTAAATTGATTCTTTCAAACCTTTATCAGTTAATAACTTGTTTAAGAAAATTCTTTGCCAAAATGCTTTTGTTTTTTATTTGTTTAAAACTATTTTTGAGGCATTTTGCAAGATGAGTGAAGAAGCTTTATGCAGTGGAAAAGGTAAAGTGGTTTTACCTAAGCTTTCTGATAAGACACACTAAGTCTTCAGCTCCATTCTTCTGAGTGACTTGTTTGACTGCTGCAGAGTTGACCCTTGACTTTATCTTTGACTTCATCAAATCAATGAGATCTTTGCTAGGATCACTTTCAAACACTACAAACTGATATATTTCTTTAGAGATTATGGCGACGACGTCTATCTAGATCTCCTCCAAGATGCATTTGATGATGTGGCATCTTGGCATGTTCAGGTCAAAATTATGCTTTATTGGAACAATGTTGGACAGTAGGAATGAAGTCCAAATCTGTGTTAAGGTAGTCATGTTGGCCGTCAATATCCTTAATGCCTTCCCAGCCTAATTAGCTTCAAAAGTTCTCCCAGGTATACACAGGGCCCTTGCTTTGTCAACATCTCTAAATCTTGCTGTAGATAGGCGCCTGCTTTTCCGTATAGTTTGGTATGTGCATATGTGACCTTCTTCCAAGTGAAACGGGTTTCCCAGGAGATTGTTTATTGTGTCTCTATCATATGAGACCCAGTGGCCTCTCACTTTTGACTGAGAGCGGAATTTCTCACCTTCCACAAGCCAAGCATTTGCATAGAATTCTTTGACCACTTCTGGATCATATTTGGGCATTGGGAATGCCAGTTGGCTCCAATTCCTGCGTGTGATTTCATTATTAAACTCAAGAAATTCTCCTTCATTCAGCTCCACTCTCCTTTCAGGAATGAAGGTCCAGTTGCTGATTCTCTCAAATCTGGCTTACCTATCAGCATCTATGAATCTGCTTCTATCTACCTGAATGTCTTCCGACTCATTCCTGGGCCTCTTTCCAGCAGCCTTAGAGGATGAAGCTCCATGTGATTCTCTTCGTGGTCCCATATGCAATCATATTATGCATTTTGGTTTATGTCCAGAGGTCATTTTTAGCAAAACATACCATAGTTCCCATTGCAACATTTCATCAAACACTTGATATGCATCTAATCATGGAAGCCTTATAACTCAATTTCGTAATATGTATGCCTTTCCACTAACATGGTGAACCCAACAATATGCAATTACATGTTTTATATCACCTAGAAAGCAATTCATTCATTTTGAGGCATTTCATCAAACACTTGGTATGAAGCAGAAAATTCAACACCTACATATGCATTCTAACATTCAAATCCAGCCACAATCATGATGCATCACTCAAGAATCAGACAAATCACAAACAAAAGGGTTCAAATCTTACCTTAATTGCAGAATTTCAGTAGAAATCGCACAAATGCAGAAAAAGGAAGTGAACAGTGAATCAAGATGAAAATTTGAGGATTCTAATCGGTAAAAACTAAGTAATCTTACCTAGTTTAGTTGGAAATGTGTTTGGGAGAGTGAAATTAAGCATATAAGGGTAAGAAATGGGACAAAGTGGCAACAGATGAGTGGGTTCAGATAGGGTTTGCAAAGAAAGTTAGAAAATGAACCCAGCTCACGTTTTTAAATTCAAAATATGGGCACTTTCGCTTAAGCAAAAGCTAGTTCACTTAAGATTCGCTTGAGCGAACAAAAACAGAGAGAAACAACGTACTTTTGCTTGAGCGAAAAGTCTGTTGCTTGAGCGAAAGTACCTGAGCAAAATTTTTCGTTTGAGCGAAGAGAAAACAGAGAGAAACAATGTAAATTCGCTTGAGCGAATAGTCTGTCGCTTGAGCGAATTCAGTGAATTTTGACTGTTAACATGATGCTCAAATGCAATTCAATGATAAATTAACAACCCAAAAAGTTTTCACATAAATTCAGTTCAACATTGTTCAAATTTGTTCATACTCAAATGATAATGCAATAAAAAATTAAATTGCAAAAAGAAAATAAAACAAATGGAAAACACTGGGTTGCCTCCCAAGAGCGCTTGTTTAACGTCTTCCACTCGACGCCTATTTGCTTTATGGTTCATCCAAGTAAGTGATGAAGTGAAGCTGGTCCACTGCACCTCCCAGATATGCTTTAATTCTTTGCCCATTAACTATCCATATGCGTCCTGTTGCTAGATCTTCCAATTTCACAATACCACAGGGTTTAACATATCTTATCACGAATGACCTTGACCATTTGGATTTTAGTTTCCCAGGGAAAAGCCTTAACCTTGAATTAAATAGCGACACAGACTGGCCTGGATGAAAGTCTCTTCAAATTTTCTTATCATGATATGCCTTAACTTTCTCCTTGTATAACTTGGAAGATTCATATGCATTAAGTCTCATTTCTTCTAATTCATGCATATGAATTTTTCTTTTCTCTGCTGAAGCTTTTGGATCAAAATTTAGAAATTTTGAAGCCCAATACGATTTATGCTCCATTTCCACTAGGAGATGACATGACTTACCATAGACAAGTTGAAAGGGAGATAATCTAGTGGAGATTTATATGCAGTCCTATAAGCCCAAAGCGCATCATCTAGCTTCATTGACCAATCTTTTCTTGAAGATGAAACAGTCTTTTCTAATATTCTTTTGTTTTCTTTATTTGAAACTTATGCTTGCCCATTAGTTTGTGGATGATAAGGTGATGTGACTTTATGTCTGACTCCATAATGCTCCAGACATTTTTGAAGTTGAATATTATAGAAATGTGAACCTCCATCATTGAAACTCTGGGAGTGCCAAATCTAAGAATATATTCTTCTTTAAAAACTTTATCACCATTTTGGCATCAGCTTTTACAGTATCCACTACTTCCACCCACTTTGAAACATAATCAACTGCTACCAAGATGTATTCTTTAGAGAATGAGGATGGGAAAGGTCCTGCAAAATCGATTCCCCAGTAGTCAAATATTTCTACTTCCAACATGATGTTCAATGGCATATCATGTCTTCTTGAGATGCCCCTTGTTTTCTGACAATTACTATATTGTTGTGCAAAGTTGTGCGCATCTTTAAACAAGGTAGGCTAAAAAAACCAGATTGGAGAACTTTTGCAGCAGTCCTGACTCCATTAAAATGTCCACCATAAGGAGAACTATGGCAATGATAGAGAATACTTTTGGCTTCTTTGCTTGTCACACATCTGCTCAACAAGTTATCACTTCCTATTTTGAAAAGATAGGGATTATCCCATACAAAATAATGCTCATCTTTAAAAAATTTCTTCCTTTGATGCCAAGTGTAATATTCTAGAACAACCTTTGCAACTTTGAAATTTGCCATGTCAGTAAACCATGACCTTTCTTGTACCATCATTATTTTTTCATCTGGAAATTCCTCCTGTACTTCTAATTGGTTATTAGTCACTTCAATATTGACTAATCTGGATAAATGATCAGCTACCAAATTTTCACTGCCCTTTTTGTCCTTGATCACCAATTTAAATTCTTGCAACAATAAAATCCATCTAATTAGTTTGGGTTTAGAATCTAATTTGGTTAACAGATATTTGATTGATGCATGATCGATATATACAATAACATTTGTGTTAAAAAAAGAGGCTGAGATCAAGAGGGAGGGTGAATTGATCTTTAAAAGATTTTCGCAATTTACGGATTATTTATTTCAAAGATTAAGAATTTTGACCAATTCTTGAACCAAGTAAATCAAGTTATTCAAAGTAAGACAGCGGCAGAATTAAAGAGAGTAAGGTTTAGAGAAATACAACCAAGATTTATACTGTTTCACCCAATCCCAGGGCTACGTCCAGTTCTCAGCCAAATTCCAACTGAGTTCCACTAGATTGAATGTTTTATAGATTACAGATTCCAATCACACACCCAATCAACCACAAGACCCAAATTCTAGATTTTGCACCTAAACCTTAACTAAGAACCAAATTCCCGTTCTTGAACCAACCTGTAGCCGAATTCCATCTATAGAACCAGTGCCTAACAATTCCAGACACACACCACCCAAGAACCAAGTTCCGGTTCTTGTACCAACTTGCAACCAAATTCTAGCTACAGAACCAGTGTCCAACAATTCCAGACACTCACAATATAGTAAAAAAATGTAAAGAAATGAAGAGAAGAAACTAGGACAATCAAACCCGGATTATGCAGCTCCTATAGAATGAGTTTCTTCACTAAAAGAATGCAAAAATTGCCTCAAGAAAGATCTTTGAAAAATTTTCACAAAACTTGCGTGATTCTTTCTTGAAAGTAGCTCTTATGATTGCTTGATTGATTGCTCAAAAGTATATTTTAAAATGTTGAATCAAGTCTATTTATATAGAAAAGTTTTTCAACTTCTGGTTTAATTAATCTGTTAAACTGTTCTTTTAATCTGTTAAACCGTTCTTTTAATCTGTTAAAAGTCTTTGATTTATCAGTTAAAACTTCTTTTAATCTGTTATAATGTTCTTGATTATTTTCCAGATTTATTTTAACTGATGCGACATCGTTTTAATCGATTAAAACAATTAACAAAAAGTCCCTTAAGTTGTTTTAATCGATTAATTCTTAATTTAATTGATTAAAATTCTGCCAAAAACTTTCATAAAACTTTCTAAGTAATTTTAACTAATAAAAACAAGTTTTAATCGATTAAAACATTTAACAAGTAGTTCATTAAGTTGTTTTAATCGATTAATTCATAGTTTAATCAATTAAAATAATTTTGATCGATCATTTTTGAGATTACATCGATTATAACTTGTTTTGATTGATCATATATGAGATTACATCGATCAAAAAGCTTTTCAATTGGTTTTAATCGATTATTTCGAAGTTTAATTGATTAAAATACCGTCAGAACATTTTTCAAAACATCTTAAGTGATTTTAATCGATTATTTCAAATCTATACCAGTTAAAACACTTTCTTAAAAATACTTTAACCGATTACTTTGGTTTTTAACAGATTAAAACATCTTTAAAGGCATTTTCAAATTCTTTTAAATGATGAAACCTCATGCAGCAGAGAGATATGAATGATTATACCTATGTATAGATGCAGACTCACTAAGCACTCTACCCTTTTAACCCAAGCAACCTTTGACTTCATCAGATTAGCCTTTGACTTCATCAAATCAACAAGATCTTCGTTTTATCAAATGATTCAATAAGATCTTCATTACTTTTGGTCTCCCCCTATTTGATGAAGACAAACACCTATTTAAAAGATTTTGATTTGCAGTAGAAGTCACTTGGATATATAGATTTGTGAGTATTCAATATCAATTATTTCTCCCCCTAGATTAGTGAGTATTTGAAAAGTTAATCATTTCTCCCCCTTTGACTTTATAAAAAATAGGGAAGAGAGGGATAAAACAAGAAATATGCATAGCATGTAATGATAACAAAATTTATTTTTAAAACAACTGTAAAATCATTGAGAAATAAAATATCAATGAGATGTATTATTCATTTAAGAATCAATTAAAGTTGATTCAAACTTATTTTCGTTAACACGTTTGTAATGAATACAATAGACACATGTAAAGATAAGGGAACCTTGCTTTAGTAGCATGTTACAAGAACAACCATTACTAAAGCCTTCAATTTTCTTTGCAGAATAATAATCGATTAAAAACAGGGTATAATCGATTAAATGGTTTCCATTAATGATTTTAATTGATACAGAAAACATTTTAATCGATTAAAATAGAAATGAAAAATGCACATTAAAATCCTGATAGAATTTAATCAATTAAATTGAAATTTAATCGATTAAAATAGTACAAACAATAGTATTATTAGTGAAATTAATCGATTAAAGCTAGTTTATATCAATTAAAATAATCAGTAATGAGAACTAAGTGATGTTTGATGCATCTAAAATGCCTAATTCAGTTCGGATTTTATAAAATCGATCACGAGCAAGAGGTTTTGTGAACATATTAGCTAATTGTTTCTCAGTTTCTATAAATAAAATTTCACAATCACCTTTTAAAACATTATCTCTAATGAAATTATTTCTAATTTCTATATGTTTTGTCCTAGAATGTTGAATTGGATTCTTTGTTAATATGATGACACTGGTATTATCACATAAAAGAGGGATTTTATTGAGAATTAAACCATAGTCCTCAAGTCTGTTGTTTGAGCCACAAGGATTGAGCACAACAACTTCCAGCTGCAATGTACTCGGCTTCAGTTGTAGAAAGAGCAACACACGATTGTTTTTTGCTATGCCATGATGTAGACCCCAAATCTTGCCCGGCCTCAAAATAAAGAGCAGAAGACCTCCTATTCGAAGATGAACAAAGCCTAAAAAGCCACTAGGAGAGACTATTAAGCCCCATATTAGAGTAGGAAGGCTTTTCTGTACAAAAAAATAAGGATTTCGACCTTTAGGGGTCGAGACCGCCGTCTTGCTTTTTGGGACCACCGTCTCGACCAAAGGCATGTCGAGACTGCCGTCTCGTTTGGCAAGACCCCCCTCCCGTTTGGCGAGACAGCCCTCTCGCCATTTGGTAAGTCGATACTGCCGTCTCGCCAAACGAGACAGCGGTCTCGCCACTTATCAAAGTCGAGACCGCCGTCTCGACCTTGCCAGTCAAGACGGTGGTCTCGACCTGACAAGCGCGAATCCCTATAAATAGGGGGCTCTCTCCCCTTCATTTCACACAGTTCTTCCATTCTTCCTTCTACATTTTCTTAGAATTCCTCTTTTAGAGCCCCTCCGAAGCATTTCCGGAGTTTCTGAGTGCTTTAAGAGAGTTTTTATAGCGAAAAAGTGGCAATGTAGAGCGAAGGGCTACCAAAACACACCCTATTTTTCAAGAGACTTAATCAAAAGCTTGCTCCGGAGGTTTATTCACTCTCTCCCTCTCTTTTGTTGCCTTTTTTACTTATATTAAATTGTGCAATAGGTACTAGGGCCATGTAGTCATTATTTTTTAATTCTGCAAATAAAAGGGTAAAAGCGTCATTTCAAAAGTTTATTTATAAAATAAGTGGCCTATCATAGGGAACCCGAAAGGGGCGTCGTAGGGGAGCTAATACCTCCCTTACACGTAACTAACTCCCTTACCCAACTCTGGTTTTAACGACCAAAGTTGGTTTTTCTTAAAAAACCAACGCCTTTTTCTTTCCTTTTTTGATGTTTCTGGTAAAAACATCGGTGGTGACTCCATAAGAACCCTCTCAATCTTGCTCTTAGGTCAGCCCGGTTATCGGACAATCTAAAAGCTCTCTTTTAAAAACCTCGCCCTTAGGTTCAGCCCGATTATCGGACAACCTAAAGGCATTGTAACCCCACCCATTTTAAATGCGAAAAATGGAAGTCGGAATCATCGTGTCGCTCCGACCGCCTCTTTTGACGGCAGTGACACATGAGATTAGACTGCTTCCTAGGAGATGACAAGTTCCACTGGTGCTTTTTCTGTCAAGCTTACACCCTATAAAATCTGAGTCAGAGTAACCAGTTAGATTTAGTTTGGACTCACCAAGATACCATAACCCAATATTTAATGTTCCTTTGAGATATTTGAGGATCCTTTTTGCAGCAGTAAGATGAGATTCTTTTGGTGCAGATTGAAACCTGGCACACATACAAACACTAAACATAATGTCAGGTCTACTTGTTGTGAGATATAATAAAGAACCGATAAGCCTTCTATATTTTGTTTGATATGTTGGTTTTCTCTTTTCATCTACATCAAGATAGTAGTTGGTGGACATTGGTGTGGATGCCTCTTTATAGTGTTGCATCTCAAATTTCTTTAGAAGCTCTGTGCAGTACTTTGATTGATGAAGAAAGCTCCCTCCCTGAAGTTGTTTGACTTGTAACCCAAGAAAGTAATTAAGTTCCCCCATCATAGACATCTCAAATTCTCCCTGCATATCTTTGATAAATTCTTTACACAAGGATTCATTAGTGGCTCCAAATATGATGTCATCAACATATACTTGAACTAGAATGATCTCATTTTTTATTTTCTTAGGAAATAAAGTTTTATCAACCACACCTCTTTGATATCCCTTTGATAAGATAAAATTACTTAACCTTTCATACCATTGTCTTGGGGCTTGCTTTAGACCATATAATGCTTTCTTTAGTTTGTAGACAAATTTTGGATGAATATGATCTTCAAAACCATGGGGTTGAGCAACATAGACTTCTTCATTAATGTATTTAAGAAGGAACTTTTGACATCCATTTGGAATAACCTAAAATTCTTTATTGATACATAAGAAAGTAGAAGTCTAACAACTTCTAATCTAGCAACAGGAGCATATGTTTCATCAAAATCAATTCCTTCTTGCTGATTATACCTTTAGCAACTAATTTTGCCTTGTTTCCTGTAATGACACCATTTTCATCCAATTTATTTCTAAAAACCCATTTGGTTCCTACAATATTAGCATCATTTGACTTTGGAATTAATTCCCATACTTCATTTCTTGTAAATTGATTTAATTCATCATGCATAACATTAATCTAATTATTATCTTTTAATGCATCAGATATGGTTTTAGGTTCAATTTGAGATACAAATGTCATGTGATTACAAAATTTGTTTAATGATCTTCTAGCAGAAACTCCCTGATTTATTTCACCAATGAAAGATTTCTTGGAGTTTTCCATTCTTTGGGCAGTTGTGCCTCTTGTTCTTCCATAGACTTCTCCTGATTATGAAAAGTAGTTGATTATGGTAATTTTAACTGATACATTTTATCAGTTAAAATGTCATCATCTGCACTAAACTCTGGATTTTTCTGCAAATCTGGGTTAGTTTCATCAAATACAACATGAACTGATTCTTCTACAGTTTTTAGCCTTTTGTTGAAAATTCTATAGGCATGGCTATTTAATGAGAAACCCAAGAAGATACCTTCATCTGATTTGGAATCAAACTTTCCAAGATTTTCCTTTCCATTGTTTAAGACGAAGACCTTACATCCAAATACTCTAGAGTAGTTTATATTCGGCTTTTTGCCTTTGTATAATTCATAGGGAGTCTTTTTGAGAAAAGGTCTAATTAGAACATGATTTAGTACATGGCAAGCAGTACTAATGGCATCATGCCAAAAATATTTTGGTAATGCTTTTTCATTAAGCATTGTCCTAGCTAACTCTTCAAGAGAACGATTTTTCCTCTCAACTACACCATTTTGTTGAGGAGTTCAAGGAGCAGAAAAATTATGCTTAATACCATGTTTTTCACAAAATTTATCAAAATTTTCATTTGAAAATTCTCCCCCATGATCACTTTGAATATTTGAGATGAAATAACCTTTTTCATTTTGAATCTGTTTTGCAAACTTCTTAAACACATGGAAAGTATCATATTTTAATTTCAAAAACATTGTCAAGGTAAATCTTGAGTAATCATCTACTATAACTAATGCATATGGATTCCCACCTAGACTTATAGTTCTAGAAGGACCAAAAAGATCCATGTGCAAAAGTTCAAGCGGTCTTGTAGTTGAAACAATATTTTTCTGTGAGAAAGAGTTTTTTTACTTGCTTGCCCTTTTGACATGCATCACATATTTTGTATTTCACAAACTTTAGTTTAGGTAGACCATTTACAAGATCTTTAGAAATCAGTTTGTTTAGATGATTCATATGAATATGAGCTAGTCTTTTATGCCATAACCAGGAATCATTCTCTTTAGCAATCAAACAACAATTTTTGGTAGAGTTCGTATTTAACATGTAAATGTTGTTGATTCTCTTACTAGTGATCAATACCTTGTCTGAATCAGATATGATAATCTGACATTGTTCAGGTCCAAAGATAACTTTGTGTCCTTTGTCACATAGCTGACTGATACTAATCAAATTATGTTTTAAACCTTCAACATATAGTACATTGTTAATAATACCTGTTTCTGTGCATTTTATGTCACCTACTCCAAGAATTCTCCCTTTGTTATTATCCCCATAGATGACAGTCCCACCATTCTTTAGTTTTAAACTGTGAAACTTCGTGATATCTCCTATCATGTGTTTATAATAGCCACTGTCAAGGTACCAGAGATCTTCAGTTTATTGTGCCTGAAAGAGAAATTGGTGTAGTTGCAATACTAATCTATTAAATGGAGAAGTAATCGATTAATTCTATACTAAAAGCAGATTTTTAATCGATTAAGATAAAAAGAAATCAATTAATCTTTTTCATATCCGAATATTAATCGATTAAAATGAAAAAGAATCGATTAAATTTGGCATTTTAATGATTTTAATTGATGTAAATCCTTTTTAATCGATTAAAACAAAGAGGATAAAACTATACTAAAATCCTGAAAACATTTTAATCAATTAATTCGTAGAATAATCGATTAAAAATTGTATGGACAACTTTTTTGGTATTCTATATAAGTGAAATTAATCGATTAAAATAGTTTTATATCAATTAAAATACTCAATCCATGAATCCAGAATCAATATTTGTTGATCAGGTACCAAAGAATTTCCAGATTTTATTCCTGCAAAATAGATTTAGCATATATCTAGTACCCTTTTTAGAATTATAGGGTCCAATCAGGTTATATGGAGTGAATTATTGGGAATCCACTTCATTTTTTCTCTTGGATATAACATATTTCTTTATTCTACAAAATTTGACAGAATGACCTCTTTTCATACAATAAAAGCATGTAATAAATGGTGATGAGACATATTTACTGTATGAAAAATAATTTTTGAATGCTCTAGTTTTCTTTCCAATAAGAGGTGTGAAACCAATAACACCACGATCAATAACCAATTATGAGAATCAAGTATAACATCAAGACTGGTTTTTCCTTGTGCAAATTTAGAAGCAATTTTTATTAGATATGCTAATTTCTTTTGTAATTCAGGACAATTTTCACAATCTTTTTTATCATTACACATGGAACCAAAATTGTTATTATTCATTTCCAGGTTTTTATCATTAGTTTCTTCATCAAGAATTTGTTAAACATACAAGGATATGAAGCTTGAAGATTTTGATGATGATTCAAAGACAAAGGACTTAGAGATTTGAAGACTTGTAATCATGTGTATTTACTTGTAATAACTCAGTTTTATGTTTTTTAGTCTGTAAAATTAGAGTCTAAGATAGCCAGCACATAGTCCATCCTCTAAAACCTCTAAAATCTCATTTTTATCAAAAATACACTGTGATAATCAACTATCACTCAGGATAATCGATTATCACATACTGAAAATTGTTTTTATGAAAAGCTTATTGTGATAATCGATTATCACTCAGATAATCGATTATCATAGCCAAATAATCGATTATTCAGCCAAATAATCGATTATTCAGCCAAATAATCGATTATCCTAGTCTTGTTTTGCTCCTCTGCGAAAATGACTCTGGAATAATCGATTATCACTCAAGATAATCGATTATTTACGTCTGTTATGAGTTTTGAAATTCAAATCTCGACCAATTTACGAAAACCCTATTCCCAATTCTTATATTTTCAAAAATCATCATTTCCCAGACCCTATTCTCTCTACTTAAGGTTCTCTAAGGCTCTCTGCAAAAAAAAAACCCTCTTTCATACAAAAGTTAAGAGCTGTGACTGCAAGAACTTTCTGTAAGGAAGAAAAAGGGGCTTTTGAAAACCTAGTGTGGGCTAGAAGCGATAAGAATCATTGAGTGGGTTTCTTGGTGGATTGTGTGTTGTGCCATCTCTAAGAAAAGCTATTGTTCATCCTTTGTGGATTCAAAGGTGTTCATCTCTTGTGTGACTCAAGAGAGGTGTTTTATGTTCCTTATCTTTTCAATTTGTAATCGCTTGTAAACTGTGATTATAGTGACAGGGTTAATCCTCTTTTTGAGTGATTAGCAACTAGACGTAGGGTCTTTTGATCCAAAACAGTATAAATCAACTGTGTAATCTTCTTTCCCTTATCTATTTACTTTACAAAGCATCTTAATAGGTGAAATTTGGGAAAAATTTTAAAACCCTAATTTTTGTTTAAGAAACCAATTCACCCCCCTCTTGTTTTTTGTCCCTAAACGCGAACATTCTGCTGCGCGATTCTAACAGAATTTTCTTTTCAAGAAGGATGATTTTATTTTCTAATCTACTGTTCATGCTCTTTAATCTTTTGTTTTCAATTTCTAACCTTTTTGCTACTGCATGCATTTCATAAAAAGCATCTTGTAATGAGTTGTAATTCATAGTACTTGTTGAAGAATCAGAACTTACACTGGATGTTGGAGAATTTGAATTAGCCATCAAACATATTTCCGTTGTTTCTTCATAAGTCATCTCAAGAACTTCCCACATTTTTTTGGCAGTTTGGCAATGAGATATCCTGAAAAATTCATTCATGTTAAGGGCAAATGTAATGATATTTTTAGCAGTGCAATCATCTTGAATTTGTTTCTTTTCATGATCATCCAAACTGGACCATTCTCTATTGAAAACAAAAAACCCTTGTTCAATAATATTCCAAACATTTATATCAATAGATTCAATAAAGATCTTCATCCTTATCTTCAAAAATGAATAATATGTACCACAAAACAGTGGAGGTCTATTAATAGAAGCACCCTCAGAACCAATGCCCAACAATTCCAGACACACACCACCCAAGAACCAAGTTCCAGTTCTTGTACCAACTTGCAGCCAAATTTCAGCTACAGAACCAGTGCCCAAAAATTCCAGACACTCACAATATAGTAAAGAAATGTAAAGAAATGAAGAGAAGAAACTAGGACAATCAAACCCAGATTATGCAGCTCCTACAGAATGGGTTTCCTCACCAAAAGAATGCAAAAATTGCCTCAAGAAAGAACTTTGAAAAAACTTCACAAACCTTGCGTGATTCTTTCTTGAAAGTAGCTCTTATGATTGTTTGATTGATTGCTCAAAAGTATATTTTAAAATGTTGAATCAAGTCTGTTTATATAGAAAAGTTTTTCAACTTCTGGTTTAATTAATCTGTTAAATCGTTCTTTTAATCTGTTAAAAGTCTTTGATTTATAAGTTAAAACTTCTTTTAATATGTTAAAAAGTTCTTGATTATTTTCCAGATTTATTTTAACTGATGCGACATTGTTTTAATCGATTAAAACAATTTACAAAAAGTCTCTTAAGTTGTTTTAATCGATTAATTCGCAATTTAATCGATTAAAATTCTGCCAAAAACTTTCATAAAACTTTCTAAGTAATTTTAACCGATAACAACAAGTTTTAATCGATTAAAACATTTAGCAAGAAGTTCATTAAGTTGTTTTAATTGATTAATTCACATTTTAATCGATTAAAATAATTCTGATCGATCATTTTGAGATTACATCCATTATAACTTGTTCTAATCGGTCATATATGAGATTACATCGATCAAAAAGCTTTTCAAGTGGTTTTAATTGATTATTTCGAATTTTAATCGATTAAAATACTGCTAGAACATTTTCAAAAGATCTTAAGTGATTTTAATTGATTATTTCGAATCTGTATCAGTTAAAACACTTTCTTAAAAACAGTTTAACCGATTACTTTGGTTTTTAACAAATTAAAACATCTTTAGAGGCATTTTCAAATTCTTTTCAATGATGAAACCTCATGCAGCAAAGAGATATGAATGATTATACCTATGTATAGATGCAGACTCACTAATCACTCTACCCTTTTAACCCAAGCAACCTTTGACATCATCAGATTAGCCTTTGGCTTCATCAAATCAACAAGATCTTCATTTTATCAAATGATTCAATAAGATCTTAATTACTTTCAATGCATATACTATAGCTAACAATTCTTTTTCAGTAGTTGCATAATTAATTTGGGCTGCATTAAGAACTTTGTTAGCATAATGTATAGCATGAAAAATCTAAGATTTTCTTTGGCCTAAAACTGCTCCTATAGCATAATCACTTGCATCACACATTAATTCAAAATCTAAATTCCAATCAGGCGCAATTATCACAGGGGCTGAAATTAATTTTTGTTTTAACAGTGCAAAAGCGTGCAAACATTCAGCATTAAAATTAAAAGAAGTATCCTTATTGAGCAAGTTTCTAAGTGGCTTTGCAATCTTTGAGAAGTTTTTTATAAATCTTCTATAAAACTCAACATGTCCTAGAAAGATTCTAATGCCCTTCACATTTATTGGTGTTGGTAATCTTTCAATAACCTCCACTTTCGCTTTATCAACTTCAATACTTCTGGTCGAGATCTTATGGCCTAACACCACTCCTTCAGTTACGACACTTCACCCAATTCAAAACCAAATTGGTATCAACACACCGCTTCAGTACAGTATTCAGGTTTCTCAAGCAATGGTCAAATGATGCACCAAATACTGAGAAATCATCCATGAAAACTTCTATGCATTGTTTCACCAGATCTGAGAAGATTGCTAGCATGTATCTTTGAAAGGTTGTTGGGGCATTGCACAATCCGAATGACATTTTCCTGTAAGAAAACACACCAAAAGGAAAGTAAAAGTAGTTTTTTCTTAATCTTCTGGATCTACTGCTATTTGATTATACCCTGAATAACCATCCAAAAAACAATAAAAAGTTTGTCCTGCTAACCTTTCTAACATTTGATCCATGAAAGGTAAAGGAAAATGATCTTTTCTAGTTTCCTGATTCAATTTCCTATAATCTATACACATTCTCCAACCTATGACAGTTCTAGTAGGTATTAATTCATTTTTATCATTATAAATTACAGTCATATCATTTTGTCGGAACTACCTGAACTAGGCTAACCCAAGCACTGTCAGAGATAGGATAGATCATACCAGCATCCAACAATTTCAGTACTTCTTTCTTTACCACATCTTTCATGGTTGGATTAAGACGTCTTTGAGGTTGTGCAACAAGCTTGAAATCATTCTCCATGTGAATCTTATGCATGCAATAAGATGGACTGATTCGTTTGAGATCAGATAAGGTCCACCCTATGGCCTCTTCATTATCTTTAAGAACTGAGATCAACTTTTCTTCTTCAGAATTTGTTAAGGCATTGTTAATCACCACTGGTTTGTTACCTTCATCTGCAAGAAAAACATATTTTAAGTGAGGATGTAGTACCTTTAACTCCAACTTTTGACTCTCAATTTCGTATTCTTGCTGCAATTTCTGAAATCATATTTCTTTTGAAGTAACCTCTTGTGCTGAATCAAGATGTTATGATATTTCTCAACTTCTTCTTCATCTTTTTCATCAAATTCATCACCAACACCTATGAAGGCTTTTTCTAACAGGCTTGCTTTGGTTAGTTGCTTTCTTGTTGCTTGAAAGATATCATCTACCACATTCATTCTAAGATTGTATTGTTTATCTTTGGGATGCCACATTGCTTCAAATACATTAAAATTAATTTTCTCATCTTCTACTCTGACCTTTAATTTGCCATCATCCACATCAATAATGACTTTAGCAGTCTTCATGAAAGGTCCTCCCAGTATAATAGGAACTTCAGTATCTTCCTCCATATCCATCATAACAAAATCAACTGGGAACATAAATTTATCAACTCTGACCAAAACGTCCTCCGCCACACCATAAGGGAATTTCAGAGACCTGTCAGCTAGCTGAAGTGTCATTCTTGTAGGCTTTACTTCCAAGTCTCCTATTCTTTTAAGCATAGACAAATGCATTAGATTTATGTTGGCACCCAAATCAAGTAATGTCTTACCTACTTGCAATGTTCCAATTGTGACTGGTATAGTGAAACTGTCAGGATCCTTGGACTTTTTAGATAATGATTTCTGGAATATAGTGTTGTATCCTACCTCTAACTCCACTGTTTCCGCAGTAAATCTCCTTTTCTTAGTTAACAACTCTTTCATGAATTTTGCATAAGTTGGCATCTACTCCATAGCTTCCACAAATGGAATATTAATTAGTAATTGCTTGAAAATATCCATGAATCTTGAAAACTGTCTTTCTTTATCTTTCTTTGAAGGATGACGAGGATATGATAAATCCTTTAGTTGAAGTATTTGATTCTCCACTTTCTCCCTCTTTTTCTCACTATTTTTACTTTTTTTCTCTTTTTCTAAACTCTCACTTTTATTTTTCTCTTCCTCTCCTTCACACTCATTTTTTTTCTCTTTATCCTCTTTTTCTTGTAAGACTTCCTTCTTTACAGCCAGGTTGTCACCAATCCCTTTTCCTATGTCCTTACCACTCCTTGTAGTTATTGACTTACAATGCTCCTTTGGATTGGTTTGTGTGTTAGCTATAAACTATCCTTTTTGTTGCTCATATAGCTGTTTAGCCAATTGGCCCATCTAGGTCTCTAAATTTCTGAATGAAGCATCAGTATTGAATGGTTAGTTGTCTATTGCAATGTTAATCTTGAATGTTAGGGTCAATGCAACATCAATATGGAACTTCTGAATGAAGCATCAGTATTGAATGAATTCATCTTGATGTCCTTAATTCAATTCATCTTGAATGGTGCTGACTTGACTGTAGTTGACTTGAATCATCATCAAAATCATCTCTTGGGAGTGTAGGGACATTTCTATCAATCTCTCCCTCATTGCTTTCAGGATCACAACCCGCTTCATTCATATGAATGCTCATCGATTCCGTTGACTTTATCTGTTGGATCACGACTTGCTTCATTCATATGAATGGTCATCGAATCTGTTGTTTTTACCTTTAGGATCACGACCCGCTTCATTCATATGAATGACCATTGACTCTACTATTTTTTTTAACCCAAACGAAATTAATGTTTTTATCTTTATTTATCTTCTACTATGATAATATGAAAATATTCAATTTTCATATTATCTAGTAAAAGTTAAATAAAGAGGGGCAGTTGTCAATACCCAATTTTGTCTAGGTGACATAATCCTATTTTTAAATAATAATAATAAAACAATAAAAAATACTGATAATTAATGAATAAATAAATTAGCGTTAATTTTGCGAAGATGAAAATAAAGATATAAGGGAGGAGGAAAATTTTGAAATATTAAAAAATATATAAATTAAAAAGTGTATTAAATAAAATTAAATATTTTTGTTTTTCATAGAAACATAAAAATGTATAAATTTAAATAAAAATACTTTAACCTTCTTATTATCTCTCCTCAATATTCGAATTTTTGATTCTTATTTTCTTATTTTCGATCCCATTATCTCTCCTCCATATTTTCTCCTCCCTCTTAAAACTCACTCTTTCACTTTCACTCACGTTAAATAAATCCATTTTCCCACTTTCACTAACGTTAATAAACCCACTCTCCCACTTTCACTTACGTTAAAAGAATTCATTTTCCCACTCTTCTTCCCACATTCTTTTTTTTTTAACTTCCCACTACCATCACTTTGAGTCTGTAAAAAGGGTTGAGAACACACTAGAAAGGGGCACATTTTTTCTGGAGAGTGAAGAGAAAAGAAGAGTAAGAATAGAGAGCAAAAGGTTACAAAGCTATATTTTTTAGAAGTTTATTAATTTTTTAAGAGAATTGTCATTGACAGGATTCGAACCCAGTACTTTAGAGTTGGAAGTCGATACTCCAACCACTAAACTACTGGAATTTTTTGATAATAACTTACAAATAAATTATATTTATATACAAATAAATATATATCAGTGTAAATATATAAATATATAAATACAAATATATTTATATATTTTGATATATTTATATAGTTATATATTTATATGTTGAATGTGAGGGTACACTCGAAAGTGAAAGTGTGTGTCGAGTAGGTTTTCAAAATTTGATGCTAAATTTGTGAGCAGGTATCTTTATATGAGTTTGTAATTTAATGACATAATATAATCTTTATAATTTTATTTATATAATAATATAAAATAAATTTGGGAAACGCGTAATTCGCTCTCAAGCGAAAAATACCAATTTTCGCTCAAGCGAGACTTGAGTGAGTGAATTTCCGTGAGCTTTAACATATTTTCACTCAAGCGAGAGTCAATCACACTTTCACCCTCGGTCAAAAAATACCAATATAATTTATTTGTAAGTTATTATCAAAAAATTGTAGTAGTTTAGTGGTTGGGATATTAACTTACAACCCTAAAATACTTGGGTTCAAATGCTTGTCAGTGACAATTCATTAACTTAAGTGAATTTTTGGCTGAAAAAAAAATAAAAATACTTTCCAGAAAATATATACAAATAAATATATATTTACATGGATATATATTTATTTGTATATAAATATAATTTATTTGTAAGTTATTATCAGGAAATTATAATAATTTAGTGGTTAGAGTATTAGTTTCCAATTCTAAAATCCCGAGTTCGAATCCTGGCAGTGACAATTTTCAAATTTAATTGAATTTTTGGGTGAAAAAAATAAAAATAAAAACGACTTTCCACGTCAGTTCATATGGGAACCGACGTAAAAAGTACTTTCTACGTCGGTTGACTAAGAACCGACGTAGAATGTGTTTAATATTCAACTTTCAACGTCGGTTCATCCGGAACCGAGCGTGGAAAGTACTTTCTACGTCGTCTCAGCTATAACAGACGTTAAATGACGACGTAGAAAGTATATTTTGTAGTAGTGTAAAATTTAAGTTTATTTTTAATATAATTTTTACAATATTTAGTAAACTAAAAAAATATTTTAAAATAAATAAAAAATAAAGATTGTAATTTTATGGTTATTGTTTGTTTAAACTTTTGTGTTGTTTATTTAGATATTAACTAGTTGCTTGATGAAAAACATTAATTGCGTAGATTTATACACAAATCAAGTTAAACAAAAATAAGTAAAAAAAGTGTTGAATAATTTAGATTTTTTGTGTGGGCCTAAGATTATTTCAAGGAGGCTATAATATCCAATCCAACCCGAAAATGTTCAATTAGATTTTTGCATCATACAAGACACATCATAATAAAATAAAGTGTATAAGAGTAAAAATGGGCTAAAAAGGTTTTCCAGTATTGTTTTGGCAATACAATGTATGCTAGTTATATAGTCAGGATTTATTGTACTATAACTAAGAAATTTAAAATTACAGCTAAACATGTATTGTTTTGGCAATACAATAGAATGTATGCTAGTTATATAGTCAGGATTTATTGTACTATAACTAAGAAATTTAAAATTACAGCTAAACATGAGTAACATCTGACTTATCAGTCCTAATGTTTACCCTCTCTTGTTTTAAAAAATAAAAATAAACCTGCATTTGTTTTTATTTTACGTAAGATGAGCTTTTTTTTTCCTATTTTAGTATGTTCTTATAATAAAATAATAATAATAATAAATAAGTAGTAATAATAAAGTAATAAAAAATAAGATTTTGTTTTTTTTGCAGGATAGTATTTTTTTATAACCTATAAATTTAGTATTAATAAATATAGTCATACAATATAATTAAATAAATCAATTTAGATAATAATAATAATAATAATAATAATAATAATAATAATAATAATAATAATAATAATAATAATAAATTTTTTATCTTAAAAATCTTGAAAATTATTAAATCTCATATTGAGTTTCGGTATTTGCTTGTTATTTAACATTTTCTCCCTAAAAAACCTTGAAAATTATTAAATCTCGGGTTGAGTCTCGATACTTGCTTGTTATTTAATATTTTTCTCTCTACATAACTTTGAAAATTATTAAATCTCATGTTGAGTCTCGATACTTGCTTGTTATTTAATATTTTCATCCCTAAAAACATTAAAACAATTACAAAATTTTAAAATAAAATTAAAAACATCAACACACAGGTATTTTCTAGACAAAACTATATGTAACCCGGATTTTCCACCACAAATGGAAATACGTAAGAGCAAGGTCAACACCTTATCGGACCCAAATAAATATTTTCACAAATATTTTCCTTGATAAAAAAATATTTTTTTAGAATTAGTTCGATAATCACATTATTTTATTTAACTTAAGGGGAAATACAAATATTTCAAAAAAAAAAACATATTTATTTTGCACATTTAATTAAAGGTAACCATCCTAGGACAAGCGCTATAGGATTCTAATATCTTCCTTACGTGTAGTCGACTCCCAAACCTAAATTTGGTTTTATAAACTGCTTTATCCGTTTAATGGTTTTTCTGTAGTTTTCCTTAATAAACTATGGTGGCGACTCCTCTGTATGTTCAAACGATTTTTCGCCAATCCCGTCATGACCCTAGTTGGGACAGGAAGCACACCTCTTTTTTTATGTTCTCCACACCTTTAGAGGTATTTTTGGTGGGCTAGAACAAATTTAACATATTTGGACTATGGAGACTCTAACCTTTAGGTTTAGGTTAAGTTTATGTCTCCTTTTGTAATTCCATCTAGGTCCCTCTCCCAAAACCTTATAAATAGAAGGCTTCCCCTCACGTAATGAGGTTGAACATTTATGACAAGTTTGTGAGGCTTCTTAGAGTGTTCTATCTCTTTAAATGTCTTATTTTTAACCTTGGTTCAAGTGGTGACAACCACCACTTATCTAGGGTGGCTCATCCCCTAGTAGCGTTCCAACACTCTGTTGAACATACAAGGATATGAAGCTTGTAGATTTTGATGATGATTCAAGAATAAAGGACTTAAAGATTTGAAGACTTGTAATGTTATGTAATAACTCTATTTTTATGTTTTTGAGTCTGTAATATTAGAGTCCAAGATAGTCAGCACATAGACCACTCTTTAAAAGCTCTAAAAACTCATTTTTATAAAAAATACACAGGATTAATCGATTAAATGGCAGGATAATCGATTATTACAGAAAGAAAACCATTTTCAGCATTTGCTCTCTAGAATATTCGATTAAATGGCCTGTTAATCGATTAAATGGTGTTATTTTTATCCCCTGCGAGAATGGCTCTGGAATAATCAATTAACACTCAAGATAATCGATTATTTGGGTCTGATATGTGTTTTGAAATTCAAAATTGGACCAAGTTTCGAAAACCCTATTCCCAATTCATTCAATTTCGAAAATCCTCAATTCCCAAACCCTAATCTCTCTACTTAAGGTTCTCTAAGGCTCTATGCAAAAAGAACAACCCTTTTCATACAAAAGTTAAGAGTTGTGACTGCCAGAGAACTATTTGTAGGGAAGAAAAAGGGGCTTTTGAAACCTAGTGTGGGCTAGAAGCGACAAGAATCACTGAGTGGGTTTCTTGGTGGATTGTCTGTTGTGCCGTCTCTAGGGAAAGTTGTTCTTCATCCTTTGTGGATTCAAAGGAGGTGTTCATCTCTTGTGTGACTCAAGAGAGGTGTTTTCTATTCCTTATCTTTTTCATTTGTAATCTATTTATAAAATTGTGATTATAGTGACAGCGTTAATCCTCTGTTTGAGTGATTAGCAACTGGACGTAGGGTCTTTTGATCCAAACCAGTATAAATCGACTGTGTAATCTTCTATCCCTTCTCTATTTACTTTACACAGCATTTTAATCGGTGAAATTTAGGAAAAATTTTAAAACCCTAATTTTTGTTTAAGAAACCAATTCACCCCCCTCTTGGTTTTTGTCCGTAAACGCAAACATTCCGTTGCGCGATTTTAACAAGTGGTATCAGAGCTTGCTTTGATAGTCATTCAATTTTCGAAAATGGCCAGACAAAATCAAATGTTTGCCGAGGGTGCCTCTATCAATAGACCCCCACTCTTTGCGGGGCAAAATTATCCTTTTTGGAAAGTTAGAATGCAAATATTTTTGGAGTCTGTTGATAGAGGTGTTTGGGATGCAATTTTAAATGGACCTTTTATTCCTAAAATTACTGAAAACGGAGAAGAGGTACCAAAACGATTTTCTAGATGGTTGACTAAAGAAAATAGAAAAGCCCAATATGATGTTAGGGCTAGAAATATAACTTCATCTTCTTTAACCCTTGATGAGTTTTACAAGATATCGGTTTGTTAGAGTGCTCAAGAAATGTGAGAAATGCTAAGAGTAACTCACGAAGGTACCGATGACGTTAAAAGAGCAAGAAAGAACTTATTGATTCAAGAGTATGAGATGTTCCGGATGCAACAAGGGGAAACGATTTTTGACGTTCAAAAGCGTTTCACACATTTTGTGAACCATCTCACCGGGTTAGGTAAGATTTTTGATATTGATGAGTTAAATGTAAAAATTCTTAAATCTTTGGATAGGAAATGGCAACCTAAAGTGACGGCCATCACGGAGTCACAAAATCTTGCAAAAATGTCTATGGCGGAACTCTTTGGAATTTGAGAGAGCATGAACTTGAACTTGGAAGGCTAAATGATGAAGAAGGCCAACATCAAAAGAGGAATCTTGCCTTCAAAACTGAAATTTCCAAGAGTAAGAACAAGAAGGAGGAAGAAGACTCGAAGAATGAAGATGATGAAAATTTGAGTCTCATGATAAAGAAATTCAAAAAGTTCATGAAAGCCAAAGGGAAACAACCCTTCAAAGGTAAGGGAAAGGTAAAAGAAAATACTTCCTTAAATATTAAATGTTATGGTTGTGGTGAAACAAGACATGTAAAAACCGAATGCCCAAATAAGAAAAATGAAGATCATAAAGGCAAGAAATTCTTCAAGAAGAAAGCCTACATTGCTTGGGATGATAGTGACTCAAGTTCAGAGTCAAGTGATTCGGAAATTGAAGCAAACATTTGCTTGATGGCAAATAACAACATCTCTTCCGACTTTGAGGTTAATGATTTCGACTCTTCCTCAAGTGATGATGAAAATGATTATAATGCTTTACAAAATGCATATGGAGAATTATTTACTGCTTTTAAGGACTTGAAAAATGAATATAAATCTGTGAAAAAGTGCTTAAAAAAATCCGAAAAAGAGATGGAATCCTTGAAAACAAAAATTGCATCTTTAGACGAAAAAGATAATAAAAATATAGCATGTGCATCATGTAAAGAGTATGAATATAATATTGATATACTTAGCCACTTGCTTGATAAAGCTAAGAAAGAATTAAGTGATAGTTATAAGGATAAGGCTAGTGTTCAAAATAGAGAAAATTTGTCATGTTCCATTGAAAAAACCTAAAATTAAAAATAGAAGAGTATGGGTTGAAAAAGGAACTAAAACTTCAAAAGTTAGAAATGTATCATATTCAAAGACTACTTCTAATGCATGCTTTTATTGTATGAAACATGGTCATACTTCAAATAGATGTAAAATTAAGCATTTTGGTGTTCCTAAAGGAAAATATGTTTGGGTTCCTATAGTTAAATGATTTGATTGTCTCTAACCCCAAGGACCCAAAAGTTATGGGGACCTAAGATTATCATGTTCTTGTTTTGTAGGAAACTTCAAAATCCAAAAAGTCTATGTGGTATCTAGGCAATGGATGTTCAAAACATATGACCGGAGACAAAATGAAATTTGTGAGTTTCAAAGCTAAAGAACAAGGATATGTAACCTATGGGGACAACAATAAAGGAAGAATACTTGGAATCGGAAACATTGGTGGTGCAAATACTTTGGAGATAAAGGATGTGCTTCTTGTTGATGGGCTAAAGCATAATCTCCTAAGTATAAGTCAACTTTGTGACAAAGGATTCAAGGTAATCTTTGAAAGTAAGTTTTGTACCATACATTTAAATGATTTCGAAAATATAGCATTGAAAGGCATTAGACATAATAATATCTATTTGATTGATTTGGATTGTGTACCTAATACTAGTATAACATGCTTAGTTGCTAAGGAAGAAAATCCATAGTTATGGCATAAGAGAGTGACTCATATAAACATGCATCAATTAAACAAACTAATATCAAAGGACTTAGTTGTTGGTTTGCCCAAGTTAAAATTGTAAAAAGATAGATTATGTGATGCATGTCAAAAAGGTAAACAAGTGAAATAATCCTTTAAATCTAAGAATGTTATTTCCACATCAAAACCTTTAGAACTATTACACTTAGATTTATTTGGTCCATCTAGGATAAAACGTTTTAGTGGAAATTACTATGCTCTTGTAATTGTTGATGATTTTTCTAGATATACTTGGACATTTTTCTTAACATTAAAAAGTGAAGCTTTTAAGGTCTTTAGGAAGTTTTTGTTAGAATCGCGCAGCGGAATGTTCGCGTGGTCGGACAAAAACCAAGAGGGGGGGGGGTGAATTGGATTTTTAATAAAAATTAGGTTTTCAAAATTTTCCCCAAATTTTACCGATTAAAAACTGCGTAAATGTAAATAGAGAAGAGTAGAGAAGATTACACAGTAGGTTTATACTGGTTCGGATCAAAAGACCCTACGTCCAGTTGCTAATCACTCAAAAGAGGATTAACGCTGTCACTAAGAACAAATTGTTACAAACAGATTACAAATGAACAGATAAAGATCAGAAAACACCTCTCTTGAAATCCACAAGAGATGAAGAACAGCTTTCCCTAGAGACGGCACAGCACACAATCCACTAAGAACTCCACTTAGTGATTCTTATCGCTTCTAGCCTCACACCAGGTTCCAAAAGCCCCCTTTCCTTACAACAAACAGTTCTCTGGCACTCACAACACTTAACTTTTGTATGGAAAGAGTTGTTCTTCTTTTCTGAGTGCCAAAGCAGAGTTTAAGTAGGGAAATTAGGGTATAGGAATTGGGGATTTCGAAACTAGGGTTCTTGGTAATTGGGTTTTCGAAAATAGGGTTAATTTGAAATTTAAAATGAAAAACAGACTGAAATAATCGATTATTTGGAGTGATAATCGATTAAAACAGAGTCAAATACGTCAGAACCCAAACCTCTCTGGATTAATTGATTATTTAGTGAAATAATCGATTATCTGTACGGATCAGTACAAAACAATCGATTATTTTGCTGTTTTAATCGATTAAAACAGTGAGTTTGTATAGAAAGTGTTTTCTCACTGTTTTAATCGATTATTTACCTATATAATCGATTAAAGCTGAGCCTAAATGATAAATTTGAGCTTTTTGAAGCTTCTAAGTTACGGACTATGTACCGGCTATCTTAGACTCTAAAAATACGAGACTCAATCTTAAATAAAACAGAGTTATTACAATACAATTATCACCAATCTTCAATCTTCAATATTCTAAGTCTTTAGTTCTTGGATCATCATCAAAATCCATTCTTCATATTCATCAAGTGCAACATCAAGTCCTTAAATTGTCAACAATCTCCCCCTTTTTGATGATGATCAAAATTTTCTTTTAAAGCCCTTTGTAATAACCTGTTTTATCTGTCATACTAACAAACACATTAAACATACCGGATAAAATTTAAAATTGAATCATAGGCTTTAAATTTTTCTCCCCCTATTTTGATTATAATCAAAAAGAACTCTGCAACATCAATCATAAGAGCTCCCCCTCAAAATATGCATAAGTTAGAGAAAGCTCCCCCTCAATCATAGCATGAAAGAAACATCAAATTTTATTTCATAATCATTCATTCATAACAATACAAAGATATAAACAAAATAAAATCTAAAATTCTTCACTATCCTCATCATTAAAGTGAGTATCAAATCTATTTTCTAATCTACCTACTCTATCATCTACATCGGATATACGGCGAATAATTTCATCATGCCGTGCACCAGAAAGATTGAAGAATGATTGCATTCTTTGATTCATGTCAGAAAGTATATCTTCCATGGATTGTCTTGTTTCTTGATGAGAAGAGGATGTTCCAACACTTTGGATTTGGTTAGAGGGAAGATCAGTAGCTGGAGGCATATCTTCATCAGAGTCTTCATTTGCATCACCTTGATTTTGAACGTCATCTTTGTGAACATAGATTTCATTGACTCGCACCATTTGAAGTTGAGTCAATGTGCTATCCAGCATGCGGTTTAAATTGTTTGTTCTAACTGCTTGCTCACCTTCAACATTCACTCCTTTATATTCAAGAATACGGGATACAAGAAGGGCATATGGAATTTTGAAGGGGTGATGACGTTTTGCTTTAAGCATGGTCATTGTGACAAGAACACCCCAATCTAAAGGTTCGTTATTCATTATTGCATGAATAATTCGAAGATCAATGGATGAGCATTGGGCATGATTCGTAGCCCGGGGACATAAGATCCATACAAGTAAATGTAGAAGCATGCGTTCTTCCTTCTTTAAAGGTCCAGCATGAAGGATACGTCCAATCTCCATTGAGGGATTCCGTAGAAAAGAGCGATAAGTTAGAAACCTGTCAAAGTCATCTAGCTCACCATAAACGTTAATAGCATCTTCTCTAATGGGGAAGTGAGCAACATTTTCCCAAATATCATCATCTAGAATTATGTTAACCCCTTTTACACGGGATGTAGCAATTTGATCCCTAAACTTGAATCTAGAATAGAATACCCTAACTAATTCGAGGATAGTATGTACCTTGCATTTGGATAAACGGGAGAACTCCTTGAATTTCAAGAAGATTAGGAAAATTGAAACCCCTACGAATGAATTGCTCACCTATAAGAAATTTGGGAGAAATAATAGCTTTTTCTTTCCAGTAGGTTAGAAACTCTTGTTGGCTATCTCGCATCGAGAGATCCATCCTTCTACAGAATTAGGACGGGAATGAGAGGAAGGTGTAGATCTTCTTCTTGTAGGAATCTTAGGGCGAGAGGATGAGGCCATTTGAGAGAGTAGATAAACTTGAAGAGATTTTGGAGACTAGTGAGGGAATAATGAAGCAAAGAGAGTATAGATTGCAAGAAAACTTGATTACAAGAATTAGAAGTGAGTATAATTGAACTAGAGGTCTCTTTTTATAGAGAAAATACTTCCAACGGTCATATAGTAGAGATTCCATGGCAAAATATCCGTTGGCAACGGCTAGGAGGCAAAACTGGTCGCATTTAATCGATTATATTTCAAGATAATCGATTATTTCAATATCTGACAGCTTTAATCGATTATTTCAAGCAAATAATCGATTATCAGAGGCATTTAATCGATTATATCACGAAATAATCGATTATTCCAGAGGAGAATACCCTTTTTTGGACGTTTTGAGAAAAAATAATCGATTATTACTTCCGATGATCGATTATTCCGGAGGCTATATCAAGTTTTTAAGGTTTTTACACATTATAACCTATGAATATCCTACAACACGAATTTTAACATAACAATCATCCAAAAACAGTCAAATTAAGCAGAATTTAAGCTATTTCTAATATCCCTAAGTCTCTTCTAAGATCATAGAATCTATCCTTTGGTAGAGGCTTAGTAAATATATCTGCTAATTGACGTTTAGTGTCTACATACTCTATCTTACAGTTTCCTTTGCTGATATTATCTCTTAAAAAGTGATGTCTAATCTCAATATGTTTAGTCCTATAGTGCATTACTGGATTCTTAGTTAGATTGATTGCACTCGTATTATCACACATTAAGGGTATGTCATTTAAATATATACTATAATCCTCTAACTGTTGTTTCATCCACAGAATTTGAGCACAACAACTACCTGTCGCAATATATTCAGCTTCAGTGGTAGATAAAGCTACACATGCTTGTTTCTTAGAATGCCATGATATTAAGGATGAACCTAACAAATGACATGTCCCACTAGTGCTTTTCCTATCAATTTTACATCCACCATAATCGACATCAGAATATCCTAATAAACTAATACAAGCATCGAGACGGATACCACAAGCCAAACCCAGTAGTTCCTTTTAAGTATTTTAAAATATGTTTTACTGCAATTAGGTGAGATTCTTTAGGACAAGCACTGAAATCTAGCACACACACGAGACAAAATGCATAATATCGGGTCTACTAGCAGTTAAGTATAATAGTGATCCTATCATACCTCTATACATAGTTTGATTAACTTCCAAACCTGATTCATCCTTGTCTAGATAGCATGAAGTTCCCATGGGTGTGTTAGCTTCCTTTGAGGTGTCCATACCAAACTTTTTGAGGATCTCTTTGCAGTATTTGGTTTGAGAGATGAAAATACCATCTTTAAGTTGCTTGATTTGTAGTCCAAGGAAGAATGTCAATTCTCCCATCATAGACATTTCAAACTCTCCCTGCATTATCTTAGCAAATTCTACACATAACAAACTATCAGTTGATCCAATAATATCATCAACAAGTAGCACATCCTTGATCTCCAAAGTGTTTGCACCGCAGTTGCTTGATTGATTGCTAAAGGATGTGTGAAAACTTATATTCAATGTGTGTTTTAAAAAAGTTCAAGCCAAACTGTTTTTATAGAAGATTTTCAAAACTCGCTGGTTTAATTAATCTGTTAAAAGATTCTTTTAATCTGTTAAAAGTGCAGTTTTAATCTGTTAAAACGTCTTTTAATCGATTAAAACGCAGTGTAGAAAATTTTTTAAGTTGTTTTAATCGATTGAAACGAGATTTAATCGATTAAAAGAGTTCTGATCAGTCATAACTAAATTCGATCGATCATAATCGATTCTGATCAGTCATAATTGCATTCTGATCGATCATCCTGACCCTTTAAATGATTTTAATCGATTGAAACGTGTTTTAATCGATTGAAAAGAATTCGATCGCTTATAATTTGATTACGATCGATCATCCTGACCCTTTAAGTGATTTTAATCGATTGAAACGTGTTTTTAATCGATTTAAAAGATTCTGACCGCTCATAATAAAAATCTGATCGATCACAATGAGTTCTAAATGATTTTAATCGATTAAAAACAAGTTGTATCGATTAAAATACTGTAAAAACACTTCTTTGAACATTCTAAGTGATTTTATTTGGTTCTTTCAAAAGCTGCATCGAGTTAAAAACATGTTTTAAGAAATCTTTTGAAAAAAAAAAACTTTGTTTTTAGTTGTTTAAAACAATTTTAGAGGCTTTTCGCAAAAATCTTTAAGTGAAGAACCTTCATGCAATAGAAAAGATAAAATGTTTTTACCTAATCATTCTGTTTAAAACATACTAAATGATCCATTTTCTTTGAATAAATACAAGATACAAATAGTTCATTTAACTATAGGAACCCAAATATATTTACCTTTAGGAACACCAAAATGTTTGATTTTACACTTATTTGAAGTGTGACCTTGTTTCATGCAATAAAAACATGCTTTTGATGTAGCTATGGAATAAGATGCATTATTTACATGACATGCTCTATTTCCTTTTTCTACCCATACTCTTTTCTTTTTAGATTTACTCTTTTTCAAAGGAACTCTTTGATTTACATTATTTTGAGCAATTACCATTTCATGCTTCTTAAGATCATCAATTTCTTTTTCGGCTTTGTCAAGCAAATGGTTAAGAATATCTATGTCATATTCATGCTCTTTACAATTTGCACAAGCTAAGTCCTTATTCTCATCTAAGCATACAATTTTCGTATTAGCTACCTCCTTTTCTTCTAAACATGCAATTTTCAATTTTAAGGACTCATTTTCCTTTTCGGATCTTCTTAGATTTTTCTTTACAACTTTATATTCTTTTTTCATATCCATAAATGCAGTAAATAACTCATTATAAGCATTTTGCAATTCATCATGGTCATTTTCTTCACTAGAGGATGAATCGGAATCACTAACCTCAAAATCCGAAGAAATGTTGTTATTTGCCATCAAGCAAATGTTTGCTTCAATTTCTGAGTCGCTTGATTCTGAATTTGAATCACTGTCATCCCAAGCAATATATGCTTTCTTCTTGAATTGCTTTTTGCCCTTGTGTTCATCATTTTTCTTGTTTGGGCATTCGGTCTTCATATGCCCTGCTTCACCACAACCAAAGCATTTTATATTAACGGAAGAATTTTCTTTTACCTTTCCCTTACCTTTGAAAGGATGTCTTCCTTTTGCTTTCATCATCTTGGTGAACTTCTTTATAAAAAGACTCATCTCTTCTTCATCAATTTCGGAGTCTTCTTCTTCTTCTTTCTTATTTTTGCTTTTTGAAATCTCGGTCTTGAAAGCTAGGTTCTTCTTTTGATATTGACCCTTTTCCTCATTTAGTCTTCCAAGGTCAAGTTCATGCTCCCTAAGCTTTCCAAATAACGCCGCCATAGACATAGTGGCAAGATTTTGTGACTCCGAGATGACCGTCACCTTTGGTTGCCATTTCCTATCCAGAGATTTCAAAATTTTAACATTTAATTCATCAACATCAAAAATTTTACCTAGTCCAGTGAGATGGTTCACGATATGAGTGAAACGTTTCTGTACGTCAAATATTGTTTCGCCTGGTTGCATCCGGAACATCTCGTATTCTTGGATTAAAGAATTTTTACGTGCTCTTTTGACGTCGTCAGTTCCTTCGTGGGTCACCCTTAGCATTTCCCACATTTCCTGTGCACTTTTACAAACTGAAATTCTATAAAACTCATCAAGGGTTAGAGCAGATGAAATAATGTTTCTAGCCCTAACATCAAATTGTGCTTTTCGACTTTCTTCTGCAGTCCATCTAGAAATAGGTTTAAGAACGTCAACACCGTTCTCTGTAATTTTAGGAACAAATGGACTGTTTAAAATTGCGTCCCAAACGCCTCTATCAACAGACTCTAAAAATATTTGCATACGTACCTTCCAAAAAGGATAATTTTGACCCGCAAAAAGTGGGGGCCTGTTGATAGACGCACCTTCGGCAAAAGTTTGATTTTGTCCGGCCATTTTTGAAAAGTTTGAATGACTATCAAAGCAAGCTCTGATACCACTTGTTAGAATCGCGCAGCGGAATGTTCGCGTGGTCGGACAAAAACCAAGAGGGGGGGGTGAATTGGATTTTTAATAAAAATTAGGTTTTCAAAATTTTCCCCAAATTTTACCGATTAAAAACTGCGTAAATGTAAATAGATAAGAGTAGAGAAGATTACACAGTAGGTTTATACTGGTTCGGATCAAAAGACCCTACGTCCAGTTGCTAATCACTCAAAAGAGGATTAACGCTGTCACTAAGAACAAATTGTTACAAACAGATTACAAATGAACAGATAAAGATCAGAAAACACCTCTCTTGAAATCCACAAGAGATGAAGAACAGCTTTCCCTAGAGACGGCACAGTACACAATCCACTAAGAACTCCACTTAGTGATTCTTATCGCTTCTAGCCTCACACCAGGTTCCAAAAGCCCCCTTTCCTTGCAACAAACAGTTCTCTGGCACTCATAGCACTTAACTTTTGTATGGAAAGAGTTGTTCTTCTTTTCTGAGTGCCAAAGCAGAGTTTAAGTAGGGAAATTAGGGTTTAGGAATTGGGGATTTCGAAACTAGGGTTCTTGGTAATTGGGTTTTCGAAAATAGGGTTAATTTGAAATTTAAAATGAAAAAGCAGTCTGAAATAATCGATTATTTGGAGTGATAATCGATTAAAACAGAGCCAAATACGTCAGAACCCAAACCTCTCTGGATTAATCGATTATTTAGTGAAATAATTGATTATCTGTACGGATCAGTACAAAACAATCGATTATTTTGTTGTTTTAATCGATTAAAACAGTGAGTTTGTATAGAAAGTGTTTTCTCACTGTTTTAATCGATTATTTACCTATATAATCGATTAAAGCCGAGCCTAAATGATAAATTTGAGCTTTTTGAAGCTTCTAAGTTACAGACTATGTACCGGCTATCTTAGACTCTAAAAATACAGCCTCAATCTTAAATAAAACAGAGTTATTACAATACAATTATCACCAATCTTCAATCTTCAATATTCTAAGTCTTTAGTTCTTGGATCATCATCAAAATCCATTCTTCATATTCATCAAGTTCAACATCAAGTCCTTAAATTGTCAACAGTTTTCCAAGAAAATCCGAAATAAGAAAGACTTAAGAATTAAGGTGTGAAGAAGTGATCATGGTGGAGAGTTTCAAAATGAATGGTTTGAAAATTATTGTGAGAAAAATGGTATTTTGCATAATTTTTCTGCACCTAGGACTCCCCAACAAAATGGTGTAGTAGAAAGGAAAAATAGGTCACTAGAGGAACCTACTAGAACAATGTTAAATGAATCAAATGTTCCTAAATATTTTTTGGTTGATGTTGTAAGTACTGCATGTTATGTATTGAATAGGATGCTTATTAGGCCAATTATAAAATCAACTCCTTATGAATTGTTAAATGGTAGAAAGCCTAATGTTGCTCATTTAAAAATATTTGGATGTAAATGCTTTGTTTTAAATAATGGAAAAGATAACTTGGGAAAATTTGACTCAAAAGTCGATGAGGGAATTTTCTTAGGTTATTCACTAACTAGGAAAGCATATAGAGTGTTCAATAGAAGAACTATAATTGTTGAAGAATCTGTACATGTCACCTTTGATGAAATTGTAGACCTTGAGGGAAATCCTCTTGAGTCAAATAAAGAACTTGCAGGTGATGATGAGTACATAAGAGAGGCTCTAGAAGAAATGTACTTGAATGAAAATGAGCCATCTCAAACAACTGAATTAGCAAAAGAGTGGCAATCACCAAGAAGACTTTCAATGAACAATATAATTGGTGATATCTCAAAAGGGGTAAGAACTAGAAATATGACAAATTTCTGTATGTCTGTAGCTTTGGTTTCACAGATTGAACCCAAAAGTGTTGAGGAAGCTCTTAAAGATGACCAATGGTGCATAGCAATGCAAGAAGAACTTAATCAATTTGAAAGGAATCAAGTCTGGGAAATAATTCCAAGAGAAGAATCTCATCAAGTGATTGGAACAAAATGGGTATTTAGAAACAAACATGATGAAGATGGAAATATAACAAAGAATAAAGCCAGACTTGTTGCCAAAGGTTACTGTCAAGAGGAAGGTATTGATTATGATGAAACTTATGCTCCTGTTGCCAGGTTAGAGGCTATACGCCTACTTCTTGGTTATGCCTCCTTGATGAAATTTAAATTATATCAAATTAATGTTAAAAGTTCATTTTTAAATGGGTTTATCAAAGAGGAAGTATATGTGGAACAACCCCCTGGATTTGAAGATTTTAAATATCCCAATCATATTTTTAAATTGAAGAAAGCCTTATATGGTTTGAAACAAGCTCCTAGGTCTTGGTATGAAAGATTAAGTAGTTTTCTAACTTCAAATGATTTTTCTAGAGGAAAAATTGATTCCACTTTGTTTATTAAGAAAGTAAAAGAACATATCTTATTAGTTCAAGTATATGTTGATGATATCATTTTTGGATCAACTGATAATTCCTTGTGTGTAGAATTTGCTAAGATAATGCAGGGTGAATTTGAAATGTCAATAATGGGAGAATTAAAATTCTTCCTTGGACTTCAAATTAAACAACTTAAAGATGGAATTTTTGTGTCTCAAACCAAATACTGCAAAGAGATTCTCAAGAAATTTGGTATGGACACGTCAAAGGAAGCTAACACACCCATGGGAACTTCATGCTATTTAGACAAGGATGAATCAGGTTTGGAAATAAATCAATCTATGTATAGAGGTATGATAGGTTCACTGTTATACTTAACTGCAAGTAGATCTGATATTATGCATTATGTTTGTGTGTGTGCTAGATTTCAAGCATGTCCAAAAGAATCTCATTTAATCGCAATAAAAATAATTTTAAAATATTTAAAAGGAACTACAGGATTTGGATTATGGTATCCATCTGAAGCTTCTCCTAGTTTAATAGGATATTCTGATGCTGATTATGGTGGATGTAAGATTGATAGAAAGAGTACTAGTGGAACATGTCATATGTTAGGATCATCTTTAGTATCTTGGCATTCTAAGAAACAAGCATGTGTTGCTTTATCTACTACTGAAGCTGAATATATTGCATTTGGTAATTATTGTGCTCAAATTTTATGGATGAGGCAACAATTAGAAGATTTTAGTATCTTTCTAAGTAATATTCCGTTAATGTGTGATAATACACGTGCTATAAATCTCACAAAGAATCCTGTTATGCATTCTAGAACTAAACATATAGAGATTAGACATCATTTCTGAAGAGATCATATTAGTAAAGGAAATTGTAAAATTGAATATGTTGATACAAAGCATCAATTAACAGATATTTTTACTAAACATCTTCCCAAAGATAGATTCTATGATCTTAGAAGAGACTTAGGAATATTAGAAATAGCCTAAATTCTGCTTAACTGATCAATTTTTGCATGATTGTATTGTAATAATCGATTATATGGGGTTTTAATCAATTATCATGTGTCTAAACCTTAAAAATTTGATGATCTCTCTGGAATAATCGATTATTTGAAGCAATAATCAATTATCAGCCAATTTAATCGATTAATAGCATCAGTTAATGGATTAATCTGCTCAGTTGAAGGTTTAATCGATTAACAGCAACTTTAATCGATTATCCTGGAACGTTTTTTATAAACTAGCCATTTGGAACGACTATTTTGACACCCATTCTCCCAAATCTAGTCGTTTATGACCGTTATACTTGTTCTCTATATATAGGAAGGCTTCATTTCACTTCTACACACCTCCAAGCCTTGAATCAAAGCATTCTTGCATCATTCAAGCTCTCTTGTCTCCTCAAAACCTTATTCTTCTCCAAAACTTGTCCAAACTCTCTTGTTTTCTTTCCTTCTAATCTTAATGGCTTCATCATCTCGTGCTAAGATCCCCACAAGAAGAAGATCCGCTCCTGCTTCTCATCCCTGTCCAAATTCAGTTGAAGGATGGATCTCAGACAATGAAGGAAGACAAGAATTTCTAACTTTCTGGAAAGAAAGGGGGATCATCACTCCAAAATATATTATTGGTGATCAATTCATCAATAGGGGATTTAACTTTTCAAATCTTCTTGAGCTGCAAGGAGTCCTCCCATTCATTCAAATGCAAGGTACCTACTACCCTATTTTAGTTAGGATATTCTATTCTCGTTTTAAATTTAGAGATCATGTAGCCACTTCTAGAGTCAAGGGTGTGACTATCATCCTTGATGTTGATATATGGGAAAATGTTGCCCACTTTTCTGTAAGGGAGGATGCTATCAATGTTCTTGCGGAGTTAGAAGATTTTGATAGAATCATGGCTTACCGCTCATTTCTCCACAACCCCTCCATGGAAAATGGCCGACTTCTATTGGTTGGACCATTAAAGAAGGAAGAACGCATGCTGTTGCATCTCATTGTCTGGATTTTCTGTCCTAGAGCAACAAATCATGCACAATGTTCATCCATTGATCTTCGCATTATTCATGTCATCATGAATAATGAGCCAATTGATTGGGGTAGTCTTGTCACTATGACCATGCTTAAAGCTAAACGTCATCCAACCTTTAAAATTCCATATGCTCTTCTTATTTCTCGTATCTTAGAATACAAGGGAGTAAATGTTGAAGGAGAGCAAACGGTCAGGACAATAAATTCAAATCGCATGCTTGACACCACGCTCACTCAGTTACAAATGGTGCATGTAAATGGAATTTACGTTCACAAAGATGACGCTCTCAACATGGCTGAAGATGCTCAAGATTCTGATGAAGAGATGCCTGCTGCTGAGATTCCTGCAGAAAACATTCACACTGTTGGGACATCATCTACTCATCCTACATCCCGTCCATCAATGGAAGATATGCTCTTTGATATGAATCAAAGAATGCAAGAATTCTTCACTATTTCTCAAGAACCGCATCAGGAAATCATTCGCCGTATTTCGGATGTAGATGATAGGGTTTGTAACTTAGAAGATAGATTTGATACCCAATTTAATAGTGATGAAAGTGAGGAGTTTTAATCTCTTCAATATATCTTCTTGCTTGTAATTTATTTGATTTATGGAATAAAATTGGTATTTTTTCTTTGTTTGAGGGGGAGCTCTTTTTATATTATGCACTTATTGAGGGGGAACTCTTTCTAAATTATGCACTTATTGAGGGGAAGCTTTCATTTTTTTGATCATAATCAAAATAAGGGGAGAAATTATTTAAAGCCTCTTATGTTTATTATGTTTATTAAATTTAAATGTTGTCTGGTATGTTTAATGTTTTTGTTAGCTGTGACAGACAAAACAGGTTATTACAAAGGGCTTTAAAGGAAATTTTGATCATCATAAAAAAGGGGCAGATTGTTAAACATACAAGGATATGAATGTTGAACATACAAGGATATGAAGCTTGTAGATTTCGATAATGATTCAAGAATAAAGGACTTAAAGATTTGAAGACTTGTAATGTTATGTAATAACTCTGTTTTTATGTTTTTGAGTATGTAACATTAGAGTCCAAGATAGCAAGCACATAGACCACTCTTTAAAAGCTTTAAAAACTCATTTTTATCAAAAATACACTAGATTAATCGATTAAATGACAAGATAATCGATTATTACAGAAAGAAAACCATTTTCAGCATTCGCTCTCTGGAATAATCGATTAAATGGCCTGTGAATCGATTAACTGGGTTGTTAATCGATTAAATGGCCTGTTAATCGATTAAATGGTTCTGTTTTTTATCCTCTGCGAGAATGGCTCTGGAATAATCGATTAACACTCAAGATAATCGATTATTTGGGTCTGATATGTGTTTTAAAATTCAAAATTGGACCAAGTTTCGAAAACCCTATTCCCAATTCATTCATAATCCCCAATTCCCAAACCCTAATCTCTCTACTTAAGGTTCTCTAAGGCTCTCTGCAAAAAGAACAACCTTTTCATACAAAAGTTAAGAGTTGTGACTGTCAGAGAACTGTTTGTAGGGAAGAAAAAGGGGCTTTTGAAACCTAGTGTGGGCTAGAAGCGATAAGAATCACTTAATGGGTTTCTTGGTGGATTGTGTGTTGTGCCGTCTCTAGGGAAAGTTGTTCTTCATCCTTTGTGGATTCAAAGGAGGTGTTCATCTCTTGTGTGACTCAAGAGAGGTGTATTTTTTACCTTATCTTTTCATTTGTAATCTGTTTGTAAAACTGTGATTATAGTGACAGCATTAATCCTCTGTTTGAGTGATTAGCAACTAGACGTAGGGTCTTTTGATCCGAACCAGTATAAATCGACTGTGTAATCTTCTATCCCTTCTCTATTTACTTTATACAGCATTTTAATCGGTGAAATTTGGGAAAAATTTTAAAACCCTAATTTTTGTTTAAGAAACCAATTCACCCCCCCCCCTCTTGGTTTTTGTCCGTAAACGCAAACATTCCGCTGCGTGATTCTAACACACTCCACCACCACCATACTTCTTTTCTCTTCATCTTTTTTTTCTTTATTCCTTCACTCCATTTTTTTATCCAAGGGGTTGGTCCATTTTTCCAGCCCTTGTCTTTATTCTTTTCTAGTTTCATTTCATCTCCTCCTCCCTCCACAATCCATGGAGATGAACCTTCACATCTAGATATGCAACTATCTTAATTTCCACTGAGAATTTTTCTTGGGTTTGCTTACTTTATTGCTTAAAATTTTGCACCTTATCTTCTTAAAATTCTGCACCTTACTTTATTTTACATCATTTGGTATTCAGAGCTTAGGTTGTTTCTAGTAAGGTATTCTTATTGTTTCTTTGAATGTTGCTAGGACGAGGGTAATAGACAAACTTGATTTTCCCACTACTCCTCATGCCAAGCCATACAAGCTTTCCTAGCTTAGTGAGGAAGGCGAGATAAAGGTCAATAAACAAGTCCTCATTAGCTTTATGATTAGGAACTATAAGGATGAGGTTCTTTGTGATGTTGTGGCAATGGAAGCGTCCCATATGTTACTTAGTAGGTCGTGGCAATTTGATAAATAAACCTTTCATGACAGTCATACCAACAAGTTTTCTTTTAACTTCCAAGGGTGCAAGATCACTTTGAAACCCCTTTCCCCTCAAGAAGTTAGCAAGGACCAAGAAAAAATGCAAAAAAAAAAGAGAAAAGAAGAAAATGAAACAAAGAGAGAAAAAAAAGAGAGAAGGGGTCAACCTCCAAGGCAAAGGGCATCATGATCTCCCACAAGGGGATTAAGAAGGTACTTTTAGCTCATAAACCCTTACTCTTAGCATATCCTCCTCTAGGTTCTTCCCCTACATTTCATGAATAATCTCCAAGTTTGTCCAAGAGTATAGAGTTAGTATTGGATGAATTCCCTTATGTTTTTCAAGAACCTCCTAAGGGGCTTCCATCTCTAAGGGGGATCGAATATCAAATAGACTTCTTACTTGGTTTATCCATTCCTAACTGGTCGACTTATAGGGCAAACCCAGAAGAGTCTAAAGAGATTCAAAGGCAAGTCGAGGAATTAAAAGATAATGATTGGGTCCAAGATAGCATGAGTCTTTGTGCAATATCGGTAATTTTTGTCCCAAAAAAGGATGGGAGTTGGCGGTGTTAGAAATGTAGGCTGAGATCAAGAGGGGGGGTGAATTGATCTTTGAAAGATTTTCGCAATTAACAAATTATCTATTTCAAAGATTAAGTATTCTGACCAATTCTTGAATTACACAGCAAGCAATAAAAAATAAATGCAGTTACAAAATTAAAGAAGAGAAAGTTTTAGAAAGATATCACCAAGGTTTATACTGGTTCACCCAATCCCAGGGCTACGTCCAGTCTCCAGCCAAATTCTAGCTGGGTTCCACTAGATTGAATGTTTTACAGATTACAACCTTAACCTCACACTCAATCTACCACAAGAACCACAATTCCAGTTCTTGCACCTAACCTTTCACCAAGAACCAAATTCCAATTCTTGACCTACCCTGCAGCCAAATTCCAGCTACAGAAACCATTGCCCACAATTCCAGGCACCCACAATACAGTAAAAGAAAGTAAAGAAACAAACAGAAGAAACTAAGAACGCTCAAACCAGTTTTATGCAGTTCTGCAAGATGTGTTTCTTCTTCAAAAGAATGCAATTTTGCCTCAAGAAAGAACTTTGATGAACTTCACAAAAACAAGCGTGATTCTCTCTTGAAAGTAGCGCTTTTAATTGCTTGATTGATTGCTAAAAGATGTTTAAAAGATGTGTTTAAAAAAGTTCAAGCAACTCTGTTTATATAGAAGATTTTCAAAACTGCTGGTTTAATTAATCTGTTAAAATAATCTTTTAATATGTTAAAAGTCTTGTTTTAATATGTTAAAACTTCTTTTAATCCATTAAACCGTTCTTGATTATTTTCCAGATTTATTTTAACTGATACGACAACGTTTATATCAATTAAAACTCTTTACAAAAAATCTTCCAAACTGTTTTAATCGATTGTTTCGACTTTCAATTGATTAAAATACTACAAAACATTCTTATAAACTTTTCCAAGTGTTTTAACTGATAAAAATATGTTTTAATCGATTAAAACGCTGTGTAGAAATTCTCTTAAGTTGTTTTAATCGATTGAAACGTAATTTAATCAATTAAAATAATTCTGATCGGTCATAACTCAATTCTAATCGATCATATCTAGTTCTGATCGGTCATAAAGCCATTCTGATCGGTCATCTTTTATACCAAGTTGTTTTAATCGATTATTTCAAAGTTATATCGATTAAAATACTGCCAGAACACTTCCCTAAACATTTTAAGTGATTTTAATCGGTTATTTCGAAACTGTATCAGTTAAAATGCTGACAGAAGGTTTTCAAAACTTCCTTTAATGAAAATAATCAGTTATTTCGAAATTATATCAGTTAAAAGCCTGTTAAAAAAAAGTGTTGAGAACATTGTAGTTGATAACGTTTATATGCTATTAGTTAAAATGGTTGGTTAAGAAAACTTTTATCAAAATACTTTGTTTTTAACCGTTTAAACATTTTTTAGAGGCATTTGCAAAATCTTTTAAATGAAGAAACCTCATGTAGCAGAAAGATGAAAAATGATTATACCTAAGCAGAGCTGTAGACACACTAATCCCTCTACTCTTTTATCTAAGTGACCTTTGACTGCCACAAAGTTGCCTTTGACTTCATTTTTGTCTTCATCAAATCAACAAGATCTTTGCCAAAGTAATTCAATAAGATCTTCATCACTTTCAGTCTCCCCCTATTTGATGAAGACAAACACCACTTTGAATAAAAACTCTACAGAAGAAGTCACTTGAATAATAGATTAGTGAGTAATAAAAAAATAATCATTTCTCCCCCTAAATTGCAGTTCCCCCTAAATAAAGAGTTATTTCTCCCCCTAAATTGATCAAAAGTAAAGCAATTATTTTATTTCTCCCCCTTTTGACTTCATCAAAAATAGGGATCAGAGGAAAAAAAAATGCATGGTATGTATCAAGTTTTAGATTTTGAAAATAGAAAAAAAATTGCATACAATACCTTACTCATGTAAAGACCAATCAAAGTTGATTCAAACTTATCTTCATTAACACGTTTGTAATGAATACAATTAATACGTGTAAAGATAAGGGAACCACGCTTTAGTAGCATGTTACAAGAACAACCATTAACTAAAGCCTTTAATTTTTCTTTCCAGAATAAAAATCGAGTAAAAACAGGACAAAAATCGATTAAAAGGTTCTTGTTAATGGTTTTAATCGATTGAAATAATGGTTTAATCGATTAAAAAAGTGATGAAATTCGAAAGTTTGAAACACAAGTTCATTTAATCGATTAATTCGTCATTTAATCGATTAAAACAGTAAAGAAAAATGTTGTATAAATGCTTTTAATCGATTTAAAGTTTGTTTGTATCGATTAAAACAACCAGTTTTGAAAACTAAGTAATGTTTGATGTATTTATCATGCCTAATCCAGTGCAAATTTTGTAAAACCGATCATTTAGAAAAATGTTTTACAATAATATCAACTACATCGATTAAATTTTAACCAATAGATCCATCAACATCAGAATAGAATCTTATTTAGCTAATTCAACTGATGTAAACTAGTTTTAGTTGATGACATATAGATTTTAATCAATTGATACGCAGTTTAATCGATTATTTTGTTGTGAATTTCCTATGTAAGTGTTTCTTTTAATCGATTTAATCGATTAAATCCATTTTGTATCAGCTAAAAAAATCAAGGATCTATGTTAAATTCTATCTAGGTTTTCTTGATTCGACTTAAAACCTACATTATATTAATCAAAGCTAAAAGGATTGTTTCTGGTTAATAACCAGTTAATATTACAGTCCATAAAAGAAAATTAGAAGCAAAAGAAATATGACGTAAAGAGAGAAAAAAAAAGAAGATAAGAATGGACCCTTTTTGTCCAAAAAAAAACTCAATCATCCCAGTTTCCTTGGTTGAGCTGCATATCTTCCAGTTTGGTGTAGATATCAACAATCTGGTTTCCAAGGGATGTGAACTGATTGTTGGACTGCTGAAAATGTTGGTATGTCATCTGCATATGCTTTCTCAGGTTTTCCTGCAATGTGGCCATTTGAGAAAGCATTGTCCTTTCAAACTAAGACAAGGGAGTCCCACGGTCAGCCTGCTCCATGTAAGGAATGATCTCCATATTCTCATATGAAGCTTGACCACTGGTGGATTCAGGAACCTCTGCAGCAGCTGGGGAGGAAGGAATTTGACCTTTCTCATCTTCTTCATCATTGTCTTCCTCATCCTCAAACATTCCAGCATCAACCTTAGAAATCCATTTTATTCCTAAAAACCCATTTTGTTCCTACAATATTTGCATTATCTGGTTTGGGAATTAATTCCCATACTTCATTTCTTGTGAATTGATTTAATTCATCATGCATAGCATTAATCCAGTTATTATCCTTTAATGCATCAGATATGGTTTTTGGTTCAATTTGTGATACAAATGCCATGTGATTGCAAAATTTATTTAAAGATCTTCTAGTGGAAACTCCCTGGTTTATTTCACCAATGATGTTGTCTATTGAAATATTTCTTGGAGTTTTCCATTCTTTAGGTAGCTGCTCTTCAGATTCTTCAATATCTTCAACCTGTTTTTGAGAAACTGTTGATTCTGGCAGTTTTAACTGATACATTTTATTAGTTAAAACATCATCTTCTGTACTATACTCAGAAATATTCTGCATACTTGGGTTAGTCTCATCAAATACAACATGGACAGATTCTTCTATAGTATTTAGCCTTTTGTTAAAGATTCTATAAGCATGGCTATTCAATGAATATCCCAAGAAGATACCTTCATCTGATTTGGAATCAAACTTTCCAAGACTTTCCTTTCCATTGTTTAGAAAAAAAACCTTACTTCCAAAAACTCTAAAATAGTTTATGTTAGGCTTTTTACCTTTGAATAATTCATAGGGGGTTTTCTTAAGAAAAGGTCTAATTAAACACACGGTTTAATACATGGCAAGTAGTACTCACAGCATCAGCCCAAAAATATTTTGGTAATGTTTTCTCATTAAGCATTGTCCTAGCTAACTCTTCAAGAGAACGAATTTTTCTTTCAACTACACCATTCTGTTGAGGAGTTCTAGGAGCAGAAAAATTATGCTTAATACCATGTTTATTACAAAATTTATTGAAATTTTCGTTTGAAAATTCTCCCCCATGATCACTTTGAATACAAGAGATGAAATAGCCTTTTTCATTTTGAATTTGTTTCGCAAATTTCTTAAACAAATGGAAAGTATCAGATTTTAGTTTTAAAAATAATGTCCAGGTAAATCTTGAGTAATCATCTACTATAACCAGTGCATATAGATTTCCTCCTAAACTCATAGTTCTAGAAGGACCAAAGAGATCCATGTGCAAAAGTTCAAGAGGTCTAGAAGTTGAAACAATATTTTTCTGTGAAAAAGAATTCCTTACTTGTTTCCCCTTTTGACATGCATCACATACTTTGTCTTTCACAAACTTAAGTTTAGGTAAGCCAACTACAAGATCTTTAGAAATCAGTTTATTCAGATGATTCATATGAATATGAGCTAACCTTCTATGCCACAACCAAGAATAATTTTCTTTAGAGATTAAGCAACAATCTTTAGCAGAATTAGTATCTAACATGTAAATATTGTTGATCCTCTTACCAGTAATCAGTACCTGTTCTGAATCTGGTTTGATTATTTGACATTGATTTTGACCAAAGACAACTTTGTGTCCTTTATCACAAAGCTGGCTAATACTAATCAGATTATGTTTTAAACCCTCAACATATAATACATTGTTAATAATACCTGATTCTGTGCATTTGATGTCCCCTATTCCAAGGATTCTTCCTTTGTTCACTACTGCAGAACGAGCATTCAACGTCGGGTGTAGAAGGCTTTCAACGTCGGTTCCAATGACGTCGTTGAATCAGGTGTCGTTGAATGTCAAAGGATTCTACGTCGGTTCATCATACCCGACGTTGAAAGTGGTAGACATCTACGTCGGTTATTGAACTAACCGACGTTGAAGTCGCTCAAGCGACCCGTGTACTCGCTTGAGCGACGAAGCCTTCAAACCAAAGGGACCCTCGGTTGTTGTTTCGCTCAAGAGACCGAGTTTTCGCTCAAGCGACCGACGTCACAACATCGGTTAATGCAAATGCGACGTAGAAATGAGTAAATTCTACGTCGCTTATTGGATAACCGACGTTGAAAGTCCTTTATCGCTCAAGCGACCGGTGTACTCGCTTGAGCGACGAAGCCTTCAAACAAAGGGGCGCTCGGGTGCTTGTTTCGCTCAAGCGACCGACGTTTCGCTCAAGCGAAAGACGTTTCAACGTCGGTTAATTCTATAACCGAGCGTAGAATATCCATTTTTTTTTTTAATTTTGGTACTGTTTTTGTGCTACCATACACGACTGCTATATATATCTCGAGTCAGCCTGATTTACACAATACATAATATATACACAATACACAATCTCGACCAGATTCACATAATCACTATATATTTACACAATACACTTACAATCTCGGTCCAGCCACATTATGTACATAATACACAAAAATTATCAATCAATCCTATTATTCCTAACTACTTGCACAAACCTTTACGCCCATTTGTTTCTAACCATGTCTATTGTATCCATAGGCAAAGGTTCTATATCTTTAAATGCACGTAAGAAGTTCACAATAATAGAATGGTAAACCCTAAGCAATAAAAATAAAGGAATTGAATATAATAGCAAATGTCAACTTACCTCGTCCCAACTATCACTGAATGCAACCAAAAATGATGAGCCACATCCAATACATTACATAGTAGCCGCACTCGTAGCCTCCATTTTGTTTGTTACACTAAAAATGAGTAAATATATTAAAAATAACTATTAAATTTGAACGTAAATTAATAGATAGTATAATATATATAAAGGCTACTTACTTTCATAAAATTCCAATTTGGAGCTGTGCTTTTACTTGTGTGTTTTCCATCTAATGTACTACAAACCTTTAAAGCACTATATATTGAAAATAAGGGGATTAGAAATAGAATAATCAAGATGTTTAGACATAATATAATAAATACTTACTCGTTTACAATATTTTTTAGCTCCATGTCCGGTTTTCTTCCCAATGAGCAGAACCAACACACAAGATTCTGCTTTGGACAAATAACTAATAGTCTGCGAGTGGTTTACGTATATACACATGATTAGAATCTATTAAAAAAACTTGTGTAAAACCAGGAAGAGGTCGGGATAACTTACGAATGATGGTATGCTCCAAGGTAAATATCTCTTTTAGAGACAAGTCATCCAATTCTGGATGTAACCGACAATTTGATCACGCTTATTCCCGAGACTTTTGTATGGATTGAGGCTCGAAGAATCCATACACGTGACCAATGCCACTGCTCCACTATCATTTCGTGCATCATCCTAAAATATGCCAATTTAAGTGAACTTATAGCTTATATATTTACTAAAATGAAAAGATTCATGAAAGATATGAACTTACAATGTCCAAAATTGTAAAACGACTATATTTAGACATTGATTGCCCATCCCAATCTCCAGGGCATCGAGTGTGGGAAATGTAGAGGGGGATATTGCTAGAAGCCATCCCAAATAATGTACAATCCCATGGAACTTGGAATGACTGCATATATAATTGTGGGGAAAGAGACAAGAGATCAAAAATGGGATTTGGAGAAGTCTCCACAGCTGGTGTCTTCTCCTTAGATGCAGAAGGAGTGGCAATAGCTTTACCCAAGTCTTTTGGCTGTTGAACATCCTACATATTTTATAAAATATAATCATAAACAATAAATCAATTTATTTATGTGTTAGATGTATTATAACCATACATATACATACCTTTGCCATGATTGACCTAACTAAATGTCGGGGCCAACTAATGAAGGTCCGAAGGGCTTGGCCCACTGTCTGCACCTCTTCGGTGGGGATAGGGACACTAGCCGCAGCGTCAACCACCTTTTCAACCACTACTTTGACCAAGTTAGGATCCAAAGGCACATTGTGGATGGTTGAAGCCCCTTCATGAAGCTGATCCATGGGCCACTAGCCTTAGACCTTCATCTACCTCAACCCACAAGCCATATTGATCATCCTTTGTGGATTCGGGATGAATAGATGCCACCTCGGGTGTGACCTCGATAGTGGCTTCAGCACAACTGCCCTTTGTGCTAACTCTTGGACCTACAAATACAGATAAATTCCAATAAGGACTAAGATTTTAGAAACACAAGTCAAGTACCAATCCAATTTGTGGTTGAAAATGCACCGATGGAGGATGAGCATCAGGAAATGAAGTACCCATGGAGGACATACGCAACAAGCTGCTCCTGCACACGTGCGGTGATCGTCTCCTCAAGTCGTGCGGCGATGGCGGGAGTCAACTCTTCCTCCAATTTTGCCCCGATGGCTGGTGTCAATTTCTCTGTGAGAGCCATCTCCAAGGCAGCAATATCTTCTTGGCTCAAGGATGTGGAGGTGCGGATATCCTGTGATGGTGGTCCAAAATAATGTCGGACACCCACACCTTGGCCAATAGCTCGAACACGACCTGGATGTTACGGTCGTCCAATAGCGAGTGGTCAAGATATCCCGACGACCGGAAGGGATGAAAGTTCCACTGTGTACACTTGCTCCTCCAAGGCATCCTACATTATAAAAGTTAATTTTATTAATGAACATGTTACATATAACTAATTCAAAGTAAATTAACTTCTTTTACTTACAATCCGAGCAGCAATTTCTCGGGCTTCGAGCAACGTCATGTCACCAGAAGGCTTTGTACGCGCCCTCTTCCACTTCGGTGACATTTTGGAGGAGATGGTGGAGGAATCTGCTCTTCGCTTAAACCAGAAGAGGCTAACTCCGACTGTCGAAGTCTACTCTTCTCCTCCATCATCTTCTCGAGTCAATAAGTCGTACCCCCACGAGACGGAAGGTGGGGGCGACATTCTTCCTCTGAATGTCTTTTGCTTTTTGTCTTCTTTCCTGCAACATAATTGAACACAATATTAGTTACACAACTCATTATGAAATATTCAAGTCAATTAAGCCATAAGCTATTACCTCCCACTCCGAACCAGTCCTACTATGTACAAACTTCTTCCAAGTGTCCTCATCTATGCCATATCTTTGGCAAGGGGTTAATCCCTTGCTAACTTTGTCCTCGGCATACACCCATTTAGTGGTCAATGTGGACTTGAGCTGTCTCCACATTTTTGCTATGGTCTGTCATTATCTTCCTCCTCACATCCTCGGAATTAACTAAATCAAAGTGTTCCTACGATAGCAAACAAGTTTTAGTTAATCAATTGATAATAATGTATAAACAATATAAACAACTAAATACACATACTTACAAGAAGATCTTGCCATAACAAGTTCTTCACGGTTTCCTCCACATGATCCCAAGTAGGATGGAGAATAGATATCTACACAACATAAACAACATAAGTATCAACAATATATTTGAAATGAAATTAACTTTGAAATAGAATAAATACCTTCTCTCTAGCTAGTGTACCCAAGTAGCTTCTAAATTGGGTACTGAAGGGACCTGACACCTTGCCAGTCCTAGGATCAACAGAAACAAATAACTTCTAGCTAGATATGTGTCTAACGGTCAAGCCTTTCAACCGTGTAGATTGTCGACTCCTCTTACTGGAAAATGTCTTTCCAGATGCCTGAGGAGATGGTGGAGATGGTGGAGGAGATGCCATTTACACTGTAATGAAAAAAACATAGAATTATATCAATACACATGCAAAGTCTCCTCAATTACATGTTAAAAAAATAAATAAATAGAAACATAACTTAGATTGTATTAATATTTTCCCATATGCCTTCATCATGGTCATTGCGAGTAGCATGAACAAAGTCCTCTTCCAATTGGGATATAACAATAGGCAACCGTGGTGAATTTTGAATGTTAATAAAATCATCTAATTCTTCTCCATTCTCATTTGTGACATCAATCATTTTTCCTTTGAGGACAACTGACCACCTATCATTTGATGGATCAGTGACATAAAACACTTGTTTTGCCTGGTATGCCATTATGAAGGGTTCTTCCTTATGACCAATCTTGTTTATATCAATCAAAGTAAATCCCATTTGGTCTCTTTGGACACCAGTATTGCTATCAACCCATTTACATTTAAATAAAGGCACTTTGAATTTAGTATAGTCGACCTCCCAAATCTCCTCAATCAATCCAAAGTAACTAATTGATGCCATGATGGGGTTTTTGTCCTTTGCACTAGAAAAGTGCATAGATGTTGCCTCAATAGATACTCCACTATTCTGGACCGTACTTTTGTCATCTTGTGCCTTCATATAGAATGAGTATTTGTTAATGTCATACCCTTGCCAAGTTATAACATTATGTCTAGGCCCATGTGCTAGCCATTTCAGTGTATCAGAGGCATTGTCACTTGAAAATATTTTGCTTTGAAACCAATTGATAAAGTTGTTGTTATGCTCTTTCATCAACCACCTTTCACCCATTTTGGGGTTTAGGTCCTTTAACATTGCTTTATGCGCATCTATGTAAGGAATAACCTCTTCCGTATTGTTCAAAATATACAAGTGGGCGGTGGTCAACTCTACATGATCTTTTGTTTGAATTCTAATACCACGAGTTCCCTTACCATTTAGCCTATCATCATGACGATTTCTAGGTACACCCACAGGTACGACTCTTGCCAAGTAATCCGAACAAAATTCTATGGCTTCTTCCGCAATATACCAGCTCAACAATTGAAGCTTCAGGTCTATATGGATTTTTAGAATACCCTTTGAAGATCTTCATGTATCGCTCAATTGGGTACATCCACCTCAAATAAACCGGCCCACAAATTCGTATCTCCCTCACAACATGAACGATTAAGTGAATCATTATATCAAAGAATGATGGAGGAAAATACATCTCCAATTGACATAGCACAACCAGTAGCCTCATTTTCCAACTCATCTAGTGATTTTTCATCGATAACCTTGGCACAAATAGAATTGAAGAAAAAACATAGTCGCATAATGGCATGTCTAACATTCTTAGGCAATATGTTACGTATAGCCACGGGTAACAACTGTTGCATCAAAACGTGACAATCATGGGACTTTAATCCAATTAACTTCAGATCTTTCATGGATACAAGACTCTTAATATTTGAAGAGTATCCTTGTGGCACTTTAATACTTGCAAGACAATGACATAAACTACGTTTCTCCTTCTTTGACAAGGTGTGACATGCTTGGTGGTAGATATGTTCTATTGCCTTCGAGGCCTTGGATGTAATTCAGGACGTATTCCCATCTCACAAAGGTCTTGACGTGCTTTGATCCCATCCTTTGACTTTCCTTGAATGTTTAACAATGTGCCAATGAGACTATCACATACATTCTTCTCCACATGCATAACATCAATACAATGTCGTACTTCTAAATGGCTCCAATATGGAAGATCAAAGAAAATTGATCTCTTCTTCCACATGTTCTTGTCGGAAGACCTTTTTTGGGTCTTTCCAAATGTAATGCTTATGTTCTTCACTCGATCGTAAACTTCTAAACCGGTCGGTGGTTCTCTCGGCAATTTCATCCTCCTGTATGCCATTAAAAGCTTTCTTCGGTCTACGGTATGGATGGTCATGCGGGAGAAATTTTACGTGCTTGTTATAAACTGTCTTCTTTCCATGTTTCAATTGTATATAACTGGTCTCTTCTTCACAAATAGGACAAGCATAATGCCCCTTCACACTATACCCACTCAAGTTTCCATAGGCAGGGAAGTCATTAATGGTGCAAAATAACATTGCATGCAACTTGAACTTCGCTGCGATACCCATCAAATGCATCTACTCCTTCCTCCCATAATAGTGTTAAGTCTTCTATCAAAGGACTCAAATACACATCTATGTCATTTCCTGGCTGTCTTGGACCTGAAATCTTCATACACAACATGACATATTTGCGCTTCATGCATAACCATGGTGGAAGATTGTAAATCATCAATAAAACGGGCCATGAACTATGGTTACTACTTAAATTTCCAAAAGGATTCATCCCATCTGTTGCTAATCCAAGTCTAAGGTTTCTTGCATCACTACCAAAACTTGGAAATAGACGGTCAAAATTCTTCCATTGGGGAGAGTCCGATGGAGGTCGCATTTGCCCAGTCACATGTTTTTCTCTTTGAATGCCAAGTTAAATTTTCAGCATCTTCGTGAGCGTACAACCGCCTAAATCTTGGAATAATTGGAAGATACCATAAAACTTTTGCAGGAGGACGTTTTTTACCACTCTCCTGACTACAATCATCACCATCCTTCGCTTTGTAACGTGATACACCACATGTTGGACATTGGTCTAAAGATGAGAATTCTTTCCTATATAACACACAATCATTAGGGCAAGCATGTATCTTCCTATATTCTAAACCCATCGGACATAGTATCTTCTTCGCTTCATACATACGGTCCGGCAAGGTGTTATTGTCTGGGAGCATCTCCTTCAAAAGTTGGAGTAATTCATTAAAACTTGTATCACTCCAACCAAATTTGGCTTTTAGATTGACCAATCTTAACACAGATGACAACCGTGTGAAAGTTGTACATCCGGGATACAAAGGTGTCTCTGAATCAGTCCTCAATGTATCATATATAGATGCATGTGCTTCAAGAAACCTCTCTTGACCCACATCACAAAGCATGTCCTCTATTCGATCTTCGCAGGTTACATCATCCTCAATAGTTTGTGATACTGTTGGAATATGAACCACTTCACCATGCCATGTCCATATTGTGTAATTCTTCATCATCCCATCGCAAATAAGATGCTCCCGCGTTGTGTCCATCTCTTGTACTCTGCCATTTACACAATTAACGCATGGGCAGTAGATTTTTCCATTCATTTTGGGAGCATTTTGTTCGGCAAATTTCAAAAAGGAGTCAACTCCATTCTCATACTCTTCTGACATACTGTTAGAAAAGTAGTTTTAAATCAAGAGGGGGGGTGAATTGATTTTTGAAAGTTTTTCGCAATAAACAGATTATCTAATTCGAAAATTAAGTTTACTAATCAATTCACGAATCACAAAGCAATTAAACAATACAAGCGCAGCAACTGAATTTAAAGAGAGAAAGGTTAGGAAAGATTTCACCGGTAATTTTATACTGGTTCACCCAATACCAGGGCTACGTCCAGTCTCCAGCCAAATTCCAGCTGGGTTCCACTAGAATAGATGTTTTACAGACTCACACTCTTACACCTATTCTAACTCTCCACCAATAACCAAATTCCAGCTCTTGGAAACCTCTGCAACCAAATTCCAGCCGCAGAGAAACCAGTGCCCAAATTCCAAGCACCACACACAAGAACCAAATTCCAGCTCTTGCTTTAACCTTTCCACCAAGAACCAAATTCCAGTTCTTGGAAACCTCTGCAACCAAATTCCAGCCGCAGAGAAACCAGTGCCCAAATTCCAGGCACCACACACAAGAACCAAATTCCAGCTCTTGCTTTAACCTTTCCACCAAGAACCAAATTCCAGTTCTTGGCAACTTTCTACAATAGCTGCAGAAAACTTGTACCCAAATTCCAGGTACAAAACAGTACAAATGAATGAATATAAATTTAAAAGAAGAAACAAAGAAAGCTCAAACCGGATTACACCAATCCACAGTCAGTTTCTTCTTCAAAGAAATGCAAAGTGCCTCAAGAAAGATTTCAAAAGAAGTTCACAAAAACAGTTGTGTATCTTTCTTGAAAAATGCTAATAGTTGTTTGTATTGATTGCTTGAATTGTGTCAAAACTGATATGTTAAAAGTTCCAAGCAATTACTGTTTATAAAAGAGTATTTTCAAATCTGCTTGCATTAATTAATCTGTTGAAAGTTTGTTTTAATCTGTTGAAATAGCCGTTACAATCTGTTAAAAGTCCTTTCAACCCATTAATGCATTCTTGATCTTTAACGAGAAAATGTTTTAGTTGATACGACCACGTTTTTATCGGTTAAAACGTTTTACAAACATTTTCTAAGTATAAAACAATCGATTGAATCACGTATTAATCGATTGATTTGTTTAAAAACCTTCTTATAAAACTTTCCAAGTTATTTTAGCTGATATAAAGTCGTTTTAATCGATTGAAAATCTGCACATATATTTTCAAGTCATTTTAATCGATTGAAAGTTCGTTTTAATCGATTGAAAAGATTTTCTAAGTTATTTTAATCGATTGAAATACGTTTTAATCGATTGAAACAGATCTGATCGGTCATAATTCAATTCTGATCGATCATATCCAACTCTGATCGGTCATAATCTCATTCTGATCGATCATCCTGACATCCAAAGTGATTTTAATCGATTTAAACGTGTTTTAATCGATTAAAATAATTCTGATCGCTCATATTTAAGATCTGATCGATTATATTGTATTCTGACCTATTATATTCGAATTCTAATCGGTCATAAAGAGTTTTAATCGATTAAAAGGTTTTTGTATCAATTAAAATACTGTAGAAACACTTTTTAAAACATTCTAAGTGTTTTTAATTGTTTCTTTCAAAACTATATCAGTTAAAAACATTGTTAAGAAAGTTCTTTGTCAAAATGCTTGTGTTTGATTTGTTTAAAACTATTTTTGAGGCATTTTGCAAATTGAGTGAAGAAGCTTTACGCAGTGGAAAAGGTAAAGTGGTTTTACCTAAGCTTTCGTTAAGACACACTAAGTCTTCGAGCTCCTTTGTTCCGAGTGACTTGTTTGACAACTGCAGAGTTGACCCTTGACTTTATCTTTGACTTCATCAAATCAATGAGATCTTTGCTAGGATCACTTTCAGTCTCCCCTATTTGATGAAGACAAACACCATTTTGAAAAAAACAATCTCTGCAAAATAAGTCACTTGATAATGAGGTTAGGTGAGAAATATAAGAATGTAATAAAGTTTTGTTTCTCCCCCTAAAACTTATTTCTCCCCCTAAAATGTTGCACTTAAATTTATCTTAAAGTGATGCAACTATTTCTCCCCCTTTTGACTTCATCAAAAATAGGGAAACAGAAGAGAAAAGAATAAAATGTAAGGTTTCGAAAATATGCTCAAGTTTTTGAAAAATACAAAGTGAATCAATATTTCACTCATGAAAAGAATCAATTAAAGTTGATTCAAACTTATCTCCATTAACACGTTTGTAATGAATACAATTAACACGTGTAAAGATAAGGGAATCACGCTTTAGTAGCATGTTTACGAAACATGACCATTAACTAAAGCCTTTAATCTTTCTTCCCAGAATAAAAATCGATTAAAAACGAGCATAATCGGTTAAAATGTTCTTGGTAAATGATTTTAATCGATTGAAAGAAAAGTTTAATCGATTAAAACATTTAAGATTTTGAAAACATGAAACTTTAGTAAAAATAATCGATTATTTTGATTTTGAATCGATTAAAACATGTTGAATAAGTTCATTTAATCGATTAACAAGATGTTGTATTGATTAAAACAATCAGTTTTGAAAATGAAGTAATGTTTAATGCATATTTTGTAAAACTGATCATTTAGAAGGATGTTTTAACAATACTAACGACTATATTGATTAAATCTTAGCTAATAGATCCATCAGAATAAAATCTTATTTAGCTAAAGCTCTCGAGGATCTATTTAAATTCTATTTACTCCGATCTGATCTAGATTAGATCCTAAACCATATTTAACCAAAGGTTAAGGCAAATGTTCCTGGTATAACACCAGTTAATATCACAGTCCATGCAAACAATATAAAGATAGAAATAAGCGAGAAGATAAAGATGATGAGGGGAACTAGTCATCCCAATTTCCCTGATTGAACTGCTTATCCACCGAGCTTGGTGATCATTCATTTGATTCCCACCAATATCAAAAGATAATAGGCTTTCCTTTTTCTTGGAACCAATTTTGCACTATCAACTATTTGAGTCAACAAGCTGCTGTCACTCCTGTATCGACAATGGACACGAAACTTTTCCTGAAAAGAACTCTTTTAGCAGTTCTATGTTACTATTGACTGCATTACAGTCCATGGTTGACACTCAATGGAATTAAATGTTTCTTTAGGAACATCAACTATTACACATCTGAGGCAGAATCATGTACTGACAGACGTACATTCACTATCAGATTCCACACAGAGTGCACGATACCATAAATTGCATGAATCACAGATTAATGATGTACTGAGATAGGAATTTCCTTTCAAAATAGCCAACCCATTTTGAACCCTGCAGTTGTCATCATCCAAGCAAATAACTGCATTCTTATTAATGTAGTATGATGGGTGTTATTCTCACTTTCAGTGAACCAGTCATCATTATCTTTTGAGGAATGAATCATTTTTAACTTTGTTGTTTCCAGTGGTATCATATGCACAAGTGATTAACAAAAAACTTATTCTGGTAGAGTGGGCAATGATTAGTAATGAGGACAGGTGATGACAATCAATCCAGAATTCTAAAACAATATAAAATTTATCCCTGTCTCGACCATAAAACATACATTCCCATGTACCACGTTATTCAATTTTTGAATTCGTTGTTCCAGATTGGTTCCCTTATAGTGTCACCTCGTGACATTGATGATTAAAGCAAATATTCAAAGTTGCACAGTTCCAATGAATTTCACCAAGAGTTTTGAACCAATGCATGCTCAAAATTATTTCAAATATATTGCAATGTAATATCAAGAAATTTAATGAAAACATGTGTTTATTGGATTTCCTAGTAATCAATAACTTATTACCAGAAACAATTATTACTAAAAAATCTTTGATAAACTATGTTTTCAGTCCTAACGAGTTTGACCTTTTTGTAACTAGTGTCTATAAGAAAAGTTACAGTCCATTCTTTGATAATTTCTTTGATTTTCGAGTGTATTACCATGCAGCATTCCATGTAAAGTATTAAGAGAAATGTAAACATCTACGAGAGAATTAATCGATTGTTTTATGAAAGAATCGATTTGTATGGTACAGAATGTAAAAAAAATATCACCAGTATTTAAATCGATTAAAACGTAAATGAATCGATTAATTTTGATCCTAAGTGTTTTTAGTTGATATAAATTTATTCTAATCGATTAAAACGACTAAACCAACATTACGAGAACAATTTAATCGATTATTTCGACATTTCAATCGATTAAAATGGTACGGTAAGTTATTTCAATCGATTAATATTGGTTTATATCAATTAAAACAATTAATTTAAATACACAGAACCTGGTTTCGCAGCTCGATCTTCAAGGGATTCCCGAGACTTGTTCTGCAAAGCAATTAAGTATTTTTACTGGTACCCTTTATAATTATTGGGTCCTGATCATGTTATTTGAAAAGAATTCATCTTTGGAACCCATTTCATTCTCCCTTTAGGAATAGCATACTTTTTAATTCTGCAGTATTTTACTGAATGCCCTTTCTTCATGCAGTAGAAACATTTGATTGTAGAGTATGAATTCCTATTTGTTTTTGTTTTACTGGATCTAGATTTAAAGCCTATTCCAGTTTTGTCAAACATTAATTTTTGAGATCCAAGTAATATATCAAGATTAGCTTGCCCTTGAGTGAACTTTGAAACAGTTTGAGATAAGAATTCAATTTTCTTTTGCAATTCAGGACGGTTATTGCATGGTTTATTGCATTCACAATCGAGTTAGCATGAATCAGTTTCAAGAATTCTTTATCGAGTTTCATTTTCACGAATCTGTTTTTCCAGAGAATCAACTTTGTTAACTAGCCGGTTATTTAGCCCTTTCGACCTATCATTTTCTTTTTGAAGTTTCTTAGCCTCTTCATGCATTTCATTAAATGCTTCTTGTAATGCATCATAGTTAACTACATTTGAAGAGGAGCTAGAACTTACCTGGCTGGTTTGTGGATTTTGACTCGCCATTAAACAAAGATTGGCTTCTTCATTTTCAGAGTTATCTGTTGATGACGTATCATTATCATCCCAGGCTATGTAGGCTCTTCTTTTTGATTTTTCCTCATTCTTTTCGCTTTGTTTATTTCTCTCTGGACATTCCATTCTAACATGGCCCTGTTTGCCACAATCATAACATTTAAAGTTAGAAGAATCAGTTCTTTTCTCATACCTTTTGTGTCTTTCCTTGTCTTGGATCTTTTTCTTGAGGAATTTGTTGAATTTCCTAACAAGCGGTCCAAGGTTCTCATTATCTTCTTCGATTCTTGATTTTCTTCAACTTTAAGTGCAATGCTTCGTTCTTCTTCTCGGAGACTTCTTGCTCATTTAATCTTGTGATTTCCATTTCATGTTCTCCGAGTTTTCCAAACAGTGAGGCTGTTGTCATGGTGGACGAGATCTTTTGATTCCGATATTGCGAGTGACTTTTGGTTGCCGAGGACTGTCAAGACATTTCAATACTTTAATATTTAGTTCTTCCTTATCAAAGGTCTTACCTAGGCCCATTAAGTGGTTGATGATGTGCGTGAAGCGTTTACGCACATCTGCGATGCTTTCACCATTACGCATTTTGAACAGCTCATACTCTCTTATCAAAGTGTGCTTTACGGCTCTTTTAACATCTGCAGGTCCCTTCATGAGTGACCTCAAGAACATCCCACATCTCCTTGGCGGAATTGCACTAGGACACCTCGAAAAATTCATCCATGTTAAGAGCGAAGTAATAATATTTTTTGCATTGCAGTCACTTTGAACTTTCTTCTTCTCTTCATCATTCAAGCTTGACCATCCTTTATACGTAATTAGAGGACCATTAGTAATAACATCCCAAGCATTTACATCAATGGATTCAATGAAGATTTTCATCCTAATTTTCCGAAAGGATAATCATGTTCCACGAGAATAGTGGAGGTCTGTTAATAGATGCCCCCTCGGAAAACGGTAACCTATTCTCGGCCATGGATCAAGAGACTTGAATAACTTTCAAGCACCTTGCTCGATGCCAATTGTTAGAAAAGTAGTTTTAAATCAAGAGGGGGGTGAATTGATTTTTGAAAGTTTTTCGCAATAAACAGATTATCTAATTCGAAAATTAAGTTTACTAATCAATTCACGAATCACAAAGCAATTAAACAATACAAGCGCGAGCAAGCTGAATTTAAAGAGAGAAAGGTTAGGAAAGATTTCACCGGTAATTTTATACTTGGTTCACCCAATACCAGGGCTACGTCCGAGTCTCCGGCCAAATTCCAGTTGGGTTCCACTAGAATAGATGTTTCTGAGACTCACACTCTTACACCTATTCTAACTCTCCACCAAGAACCAAATTCCAGCTCTTGGAAACCTCTGCAACCAAATTCCAGCATGAGAGAAACCAGTGCCCAAATTCCAGGCACCACACACAAGAACCAAATTCCAGCTCTTGCTTTAACCTTTCCACCAAGAACCAAATTCCAGTTCTTGGAAACCTCTGCAACCAAATTCCAGCCGTGAGAGAAACCGAGTGCCCAAATTCCAGGCACCACACACAAGAACCAAATTCCAGCTCTTGCTTTAACCTTTCCACCAAGAACCAAATTCCAGTTCTTGGCAACTTTCTACAATAGCTACAGAAAACTTGTACCCAAATTCCAGGTACAAAAGCAGTACAAATGAATGAATATAAATTTAAAAGAAGAAACAAAGAAAGCTCAAACCGGATTACACCAATCCACGGTCAGTTTCTTCTTCAAAGAAATGCAAAGTGCCTCAAGAAAGATTTCAAAAGAAGTTCACAAAAACGAGTTGTGTATCTTTCTTGAAAAATGCTAATAGTTGTTTGTATTGATTGCTTGAATTGTGTCAAAGCTGATATGTTAAAAGTTCCAAGCAATTCTGTTTATAAAAGAGTATTTTCAAATCTGCTGCATTAATTAATCTGTTGAAAGTTTGTTTTAATCTGTTGAAATAGCCGTTACAATCTGTTAAAAGTCCTTTCAACCCATTAATGCATTCTTGATCTTTAACGAAAAATGTTTTAGTTGATACGACCACGTTTTTATCGGTTAAAACGTTTTACAAACATTTTCTAAGTATAAAACAATCGATTGAATCACGTATTAATCGATTGATTTGTTTAAAAACCTTCTTATAAAACTTTCCAAGTTATTTTAGCTGATATAAAGTCGTTTTAATCGATTGAAAATCTGCACATATATTTTCAAGTCATTTTAATCGATTGAAAGTTCGTTTTAATCGATTGAAAAGATTTTCTAAGTTATTTTAATCGATTGAAATACGTTTTAATCGATTGAAACAGATCTGATCGGTCATAATTCAATTCGATCGATCATATCCAACTCTGATCGGTCATAATCTCATTCTGATCGATCATCCTGACATCCAAAGTGATTTTAATCGATTTAAACGTGTTTTAATCGATTAAAATAATTCTGATCGCTCATATTTAAGATCTGATCAATTATATTGTATTCTGACCTATTATATTCGAATTCTAATCGGTCATAAAGAGTTTTAATCGATTAAAAGGTTTTTGTATCAATTAAAATACTGTAAAAACACTTTTTAAAACATTCTAAGTGTTTTTAATTGTTTCTTTCAAAACTATATCAGTTAAAAACATTGTTAAGAAAGTTCTTTGTCAAAATGCTTTTGTTTGATTTGTTTAAAACTATTTTTGAGGCATTTTGCAAATTGAGTGAAGAAGCTTTATGCAGTGGAAAAGGTAAAGTGGTTTTACCTAAGCTTTCTGTTAAGACACACTAAGTCTTCAGCTCCTTTGTTCTGAGTGACTTGTTTGACAGCTGCAGAGTTGACCCTTGACTTTATCTTTGACTTCATCAAATCAATGAGATCTTTGCTAGGATCACTTTCACATACGACTTACATTGACCCAAGTTCGATCCATCTAACTACATAAGAAGGCTTGCCTAGATATTCAAGGTTTATTAGAAAAGGTTTAACAAAACAATACAAAAAAAACGTGTACATTGCCTAACAATGCTCTAATGTTCCATACATGCTCTAATGTTCCATATACCACTTCGAAAGCTAAAGCTAAAGCTAAACCTAAACCTAAACCTAAACGAAACCTAATGTTCCATATACCACTTCGAAACCTAAACGAACCTAGATCAAATCAAACCATATATACAAAATCATCCATCATCTTTCTAATGTTCATACGTAGGAAATGCTCTAAATAATTCATATTTATGTTAAATGCATGTTCTAAATCATCCATGCAACTTAATCTAACCTGATGAGAGCGCGGCGAGTGAGCGGCGAAGGAGGTAGCAGCGGCGAGGGGGCAGAGCGCGGCGAGTGGGCGGCGAGTGGGCAGCAGACCACAGCGAATGAGGTAACAGCGGCGAGGAGGCAGAGCGAGGGGCCGGCGAACTAGGCGGCGAAGGGGCGGCGAGGGGGTGGCGAGGGGGCAGCAGTGAGGACTGAGGCACAGAGAAGAAGAAGCAGAAGGAGGGAGTATGTGGGACGAAGAAGAGGCAGACGAAGGGGAGCGCGAAAGGCGAGAGCTATAAAGGACATTCAACGTCGGTTATTAAAAACCCGACGTGGATAACGCTTTCGACGTTGGGTAAATCATATAACCGACGTTGCGTTGGTTATAATATAACCGACGTTGAATTGCAGTTACTACGTCGGTTATTATGTAACCGACGTTAAATTTTGCCTCATAATTACAAGTTTGCCACCGCGTCTTGTACAACGTCGGTGTTCGTGATAGCCGACGTTGTATGCTGTCGTAGAAAGTGTTTTCTGTAGTAGTGGTTATTATCCCCATAGACAACAGTCCCACCATTCTTTAGTTTTAAGTTGTAAAATTTTGTAATATCACCTGTCATGTGTTTAGAACAGCCACTGTCAAGGTACCAGAGATCTTTAGTTTGTTTTGCCTGCAAGAGAAATTAGTATAGTTGCAGTATAAAACGAGACAGAGTTGAAATGCACAATTAATTCTGCACTGGAAGTAACATTTTAATCGATTAATTTCATATTCAATCGATTAATCAAGTTCTGGAGAAAAAAATATATCAGAATAATAATCGATTTAAACGAGGAATAATCGGTTAAATTTATCCTTTTAATGATTTTAACTGATATAAATCCATTTTAATCGATTAAAACAACTAAAGTAGATTCCAGAGAACATTTTAATCGATTAACTCGCATTTCAATCGATTAAAACTGAACGAACATATTTTCTGGTATTCTCTGTAAGTGATTTTAACCGATTAAAATAGTTTTGTATCAATTAAAATACTCAGTCCAAGAATCCAGAAACAGAATTTGCTGATATGATACCCGGGGACTTTCAAATTTTGTTCCTGTAAAACAGATTTGGCATATTTCTGGTACCCCTTTTTAATTACGGGGTCCAATCATGTTATTTGAAATGAATTTTTGGGTATGCACTTCATTCTACCTTTAGGAATAGCATATTTCTTAATTCTACAATACTTCACGAGAATGACCTTTTTTCATGCGAGTAAAAACATTTAATAAATGGAGATGACATAGATTTATTATATGCAAAATAGTTTTTAAATGCTCTAGTTTTCTTTCCAATAGAAGGTGTAAAACCTATTCCACCACGATCAATAACTAATTTTTGAGAATCAAGTATCATATCAAGACTAGTTTTTCCTTGTGCAAGTTTAGATGCAGTTTTTATTAAATATGTTAATTTCTCTTGTAACTCAGGACAGTTTTTGCAATCTTTAACATTACACATGCAATCAGAGTTATTACTTATTTCCAAATTCTCATTCTTGATTTCTTCATCAACTATTTTCTTTTCAAGAATAGTGATCTTGTTTTCTAATAACCTATTCATACTTTTTAATCTTTTATTTTTAGTTTCTAATCTTTTAGCTATTACATGTCATAAAAAGCATCTTGTAATGAACTATAATTCATAGTAGTTGTTGAGTCAACACTTACACTGGTTATTGGCGAATCCGAGTTGACCATTAAGCATATCTCAGTTATTTCTTCATAGGTCATTTCAAGGATCTTCCACATTTGTGCAGCGAGTTTGACAATGTGCTATCCTGAAAAAATCGTTTCTGTTAAGTGCAGATATGATGATATTTTTGGCAATACAATCATCTTGGATTAATTTCTTTTCACAATCATTTAAGCTAGACCAATCTTTGTTAGAAACATCAGTTTTTTGTTCAATGATATTCCACACATTTATACCAACAGATTCAATAAAGATCTTCATCCTAATATTCCAAAATGGATAATCCGTTCCACAAAACAGTGGAAGTCTATCAATACAAGCACCCTCAGAAAATTTGTTTCCAGCCATGGATCGAAAAACTTGAATAATTCTCAAGAACCTTGCTCTTGATACCAATTGTTAGAAATGTAGGCTGAGATCAAGAGGGGGGTGAATTGATCTTTGAAAGATTTTCGCAATTAACAGATTATCTATTTCAAAGATTAAGTATTCTGACCAATTCTTGAATTACACAACAAGCAATAAAAAATAAATGCAGTTACAAAATTAAAGAAGAGAAAGGTTTAGAAAGATATCACCAAGGTTTATACTGGTTCACCCAATCCCAGGGCTACGTCCAGTCTCCAGCCAAATTTCAGCTGGGTTCCACTAGATTGAATGTTTTACAGATTACAACCTTAACCTCACACTCAATCTACCACAAGAACCACAATTCCAGTTCCTGCACCTAACCTTTCACCAAGAACCAAATTCCAGTTCTTGACCTACCCTGCAGCCAAATTCCAGCTACAGAAACCAGTGCCCACAATTCCAGGCACCCACAATATAGTAAAAGAAAGTAAAGAAACAAACAGAAGAAACTAAGAACGCTCAAAACAGTTTTATGCAGTTCTGCAAGATGTGTTTCTTCTTCAAAAGAATGCAATTTTGCCTCAAGAAAGAACTTTGATGAACTTCACAAAAACAAGCGTGATTCTCTCTTGAAAGTAGGCTTTTAATTGCTTGATTGATTGCTAAAAGATGTTTAAAAGATGTGTTTAAAAAAGTTCAAGCAACTCTGTTTATATAGAAGATTTTCAAAACTGCTGGTTTAATTAATCTGTTAAAATAATCTTTTAACCTGTTAAAAGTCTTGTTTTAATCTGTTAAAACTTCTTTTAATCCATTAAATCGTTCTTGATTATTTTCCAGATTTGTTTTAACTGATACGACAACGTTTATATCAATTAAAACTCTTTACAAAAAATCTTCCAAACTAATTTAATCGATTGTTCCGACTTTCAATCGATTAAAATACTGCAAAACATTCTTATAAACTTTTCCAAGTGATTTTAACTGATAAAAATATGTTTTAATCGATTAAAACGCTGTGTAGAAATTCTCTTAAGTTGTTTTAATCGATTGAAACGTAATTTAATCGATTAAAATAATTCTGATCGGTCATAACTCAATTCTGATCGATCATATCTGGTTCTGATCGGTCATAAAGCCATTCTGATCGGTCATCTGTTATACCAAGTGGTTTTAATCGATTATTTCGAAGTTATATCGATTAAAATACTGCCAGAACACTTCCCTGAACATTTTAATTGATTTTAATCGGTTATTTCGAAATTGTATCAGTTAAAATGCTGACAGAAGGTTTTCAAAACTTCCTTTAATGAAAACAATCGGTTATTTCAAAATTTTATCAGTTAAAAGCCTGTTAAAAAAAAGTGGTGAGAACATTTTAGTTGATAACGTTTATATGCTATTAGTTAAAATGGTTGGTTAAGAAAACTTTTATCAAAATACTTTGTTTTTAACCGTTTAAACATTTTTAGAGGCATTTGTAAAATCTTTTAAATGAAGAAACCTCATGCAGCAGAAAGATAAAAATGATTATACCTAAGCAGAGCTGCAGACACACTAATCCCTCTACTCTTTTATCTAAGTGACCTTTGACTGCCACAAAGTTGCCTTTGACTTTATTTTTGTCTTCATCAAATCAACAAGATCTTTGCCAAAGTAATTCAATAAGATCTTCATCACTTTCAGGCGGACATGCACGGGTTGTAGGGCAATCAATAATATATCTATTAATTATAAGCACCCAATCTCGAGCCTGGATGACTTGCTAGATGAATTACATAGAGCTTCTGTGTTTTCCAAAATTGATTTGAAGAGCAAATATAATCAAATCAGAATTAAAGAAGGAGATGAATGGAAAACAACAAAAAAGTGAAAAAAGAGAGAGAGGGAGAGAGAGAGAGAGAGAGAAGAAAGAAAAGAAAGAGAAGGGGAATAAAAAAGGTTTTGAAAATTCGTGAACAAATTCTCTTCAAGGCGGGGAGGATTATGAGTCCCTAGATGCCCCAGAGACTGAAGAGGTCATCCCTTGGAGGATCACTAGGAGCATGACTAAAAGGGAGGCATCTTTTTCACCCTCCACTTTGAATTTTCTTAGCATTTATTTTTTTAAATTTTAGAAACTCATTTTTGCGTTTTTTTGTAGGACCACTTTATAAACCTCCTTTTTGAAGACCACCACCTCTTTTTGGTGGAAAATAAGGCTTGAACAAATAGGATGGTTGCATAGGTAGGCCAAAGGTGTGGGACACTTCTTTTTCATGTCCTACACCCCTTTTTGGAGAGGAAGAAGCTTAGGATGCAGGATTGGTAGGCTTGGGACAACCCAAAAAGAAGCACACCTCTTTTTTTATGTTCTCCACACCTTTATAGGTATTTTTGGTAGGTTAGAACGAATTTAACATATTTGGACCATGGGGACTCTAGCCTTTAGGTTTAGGTTAAGTTTATGTCTCCTTTTGTAATTTCATCTAGGTCCCTCCCCCAAAAGCCTATAAACGGAAGGCTTCCCCTCATGTAATGAGGTTGAACATTTATGACAAGTTTGTGAGGTTTCTTAGAGTGTTCTATCTCTTTGAGTGTCTTATCTTGAACCTTGGTTCAAGTGGTGGCAATCAACACTTATCTAGGGTGGCTCATCCCCTAGTAGTGTGTCAACACTCCACCACCACCATACTTCTTTTCTCTTCATCTTTTTTTTTCTTTATTCCTTCACTCAATTTATTTATCTAAGGGGCTAGTCCATTTTTTCCAGCCCTTGTCTTTATTTTTTTTCTAGTTTCATTCCATCTCCTCCTCCCTCCACAATCCTTGAAAATGAACCTTCACATCTAGATAGGCAACTATCTTAATGTCTAGTGGGAATTTTCCTTGGGTTTACCTATTTTATTGCTTAAAATTCTGCATCTTACTTTATTTTACATCGAAACCCTAAAATTTCTTGCTTCAAGAGAAACACTTATTAGAAACAAATTTTACGATCAAGAAGGGGGGGTGAATTAATCTTTTTGAAATTTTTTCAAGAACCCAATTCTTAAAGAACATAATAAAAAAATTTTAAGAATTAATTGATGATATCTTTAAACAAGCAATTAAAGATAAGATAACAAGAACTAGAAAGAGACAACAAATAATTGATACTAGTTCACCCAACTTCTTGGGCTACATCCAGTTCTCAACTGAATCCAAGTTGAGATAACTACTAAAAAACAAAGTTCAATGACAATTACACTAGCAGATTACTCCTATCTTCCATAAAACAGTCTTGATCCTCCAAGAACAACTCTTGACTATACCAGTGACTTAACCCAAGTCACCAAATACCAAGACCTCCCACTAGGTACCCATAAGAAACTAAAAGAAATCAAGTACAATGGAAAGAGATCACCTGGAAATGAAATGAGCAAACACAATCTAAATGTAATGAGTCAATCCCGAATGAATCATATCCGAAAAGAGCACTATGGCTCAAGATTCAACGGTGTAATAACATAACCAAGAGAAACTCTCTCAAATTTCTCTCAAAACTTGCTTGAAAAATTAATGAAATTGTGTGATACAAATTGGAAGAGAAAAATTAAAAGTCAGCTTTAATCCATTAACTTTAGTTAGACAATCAATTAATCAATTATTTTGTACTTTTAATCGATTAAAATTATGAGGTTGAAACACATGAGTTTTCTAGTTAGTTGTTTTAGCTGATAAAAACTTATTAATCGATTAAAACAATGCGACCAAGAAGTATATAAAAACCAATGATATGTTTTAATTGATGAAAACCCAATTTAATTGATTAAAAGAGAGAGAGAGAGAGAGAGATTTTTTTCAAATAATGAGTTACTTTAACTGATAAAAACAATTTTTAATTCATTGTAATAATAAGACAAAAAATCCTTATAAGTCAAGGCCATATTTTAACTAATAACATGTCATATTAATCGACTAAAACAACTTGGCACAAAACTCACTAAGTTACTCAAGATCATTTTAACTAATAAAGAGTACCTTTAATCGATTAATTTCTCAAAACTTATTTTTACAAAACTTAATCAAGAACATTTTAACCAATGATTGCAAACGATTAATTTGAGTATTTATCAATTGAAAAAGCGATTCAAAACCATTTTAACATATTAAAGCACAATTTCACATGCTAAAATCCTAGGAGATAATTGAGTTGAGATAGAACCAATGCTTACATACAAGAAAGGCCTTCATTTTTTACTTTTTCTTTTAACTTCAACACGTGATGATGCACAATTTTCATCAACACTTAGGAATTTAGAATTTGAAAGTGTTTGATATGCTTCACTTGAGAAACAAAGCGTTCACTCGATAAAAGAAAAGCTGAGATGAAAAAAGTAAAAATTAGACAACAATTGCTAAGTGAGAATGGCGCGCTAAGCAGACAATGCTAAACTACACAAATTTTGAATGCTCGCTAAGCGAAAAAGTGATCGCTAAATGTGTTTAAGACAAAAAAAAATTTTAAGTTTCAAATTTTTTAGACAACACAATTTGATACAAACACAATAATTAACACACAAACAAAACAAATTTGTACACTAACCTTTAACAATTGAAGATTAAAATAACACAATAACCAATTGCTCCCTGGATGACACCATTTTGATAAAATTCACCTTGTCGCCTAGATGTTATGAAATAGTTTTTATAAATAATGTAGTATTAGGACTGGTCTAGGTTCTGTGCTTAAAGAAAATTGGTCAATGATGGAAAAATTGTTTCTCCTTCGACCAAGTAGAGTGCTCGAACACCCTACACCATGAACACCTAAAGTTTTAGCAAAATTCATCCCTAGGATTTTCAAGAAACTTGGCACTAGTTCCTCCAAGGAAGTTTCCTTGTGTAGTAGAGTAGGAGAAAGAACTCCCAAAGAGACACTTAAAGACAAGCAAATCAGGGTACAAGAAATAATGGAAGTTCCACACACTAAGTTTAATTTCATTCAAATGTGTTCAAAAATCTACACAAGGGGTCATATATATTGTTGTTCTCTCTCATTCACTCACTCACCTAGGGGATATAGGACTAAATTCACATTTACAAACTATGCACCAAATTTGAGCTTGTTCCTAGCTTCAAGTCCCATCATGCCCACTCTTGATTGCATTTAAGTGTTTATATACCAAAAGGCTCTGAAATGTTGCAACCAAGAATTTGAGCAGGAAAAATGATATATTTCTCTTTGTTGTAGCCAAGACTTGATCCTTGTCCTCTTTTTTAAAGTGTCGCACCTTCAAGTCCCATCTCCTCTAAATTTGGCTTTCTACAAGTGTTTATATATGTGAAACCTCTCTAAAGTTGCAACCAAGTGTTGAACCTTGGCTCTTCAAATGTTAGGAATGCTCCTAGCCTTCACATGGCTCACCTAAGGTGTGGCATGGTCCATGATAGCTAGCCCAAGCTGAGTGTGCGCCCCTTCTATTCTTAATTTTTACAAGGGAAGAAAAAATTAAAGCCTAAACAAATTTTCACAAGAATTTTACAAAGCCAATTAAAATAGAAAAAGAAGTCTTATTAATGCAAGTTTCATTGAAGGAGATTTCTCTCTTGGGTCTCTTCCTTTTCTATCCCTTTATCCTTAGGCCTTAGTTGAGGCATAGTGTGTTCTGGCCTAAATGATTCTCCATCAGTTAATGTTGCTTTAATTTAAATTTTCACTCGTCAAATGTTAGGACATTATAGGACATTTTTTTTCTATCAATATATTACCTTACTAGGATGCTCTTATCTTCTCCACAAGTACCAAAGGTGGTAAGAAAATCTATGTATCCACGTGTGTGAACACACTCTAACAAATCTTACATGGGGAACAAAGTAAGTTTGGATAAAATTATGTGATATGTCCACCTTTAGGAAGGTAGAATAATATAGTATATTTGTCGAGCATCCTTGATCAATTAATATCTTTTTTACCCCTCCCATTTGTAGTGTAAAGCATAGGATCTCTTACTTGAGAACATGCGAATTGAATTGTTCATCGGTGAAGGTAATTGAGGTTATTTCCTTGGTTTGAGTGATTGAGATATGTTGTCATTGTTGATGGTCCTTAAATGTCACTTCTAATTTGCACTCGTGTTTTCACACCATACAAAACTGTCTGCAATAGTATTAATCACACCCCTCACTTGTCCCTCATCATTTGGATCATTTTATGGGTGGCCAACTACTGGTTAACTATATGTCTAAGAATGATCACATCCTTGTCCTTGGCCATCAAAACGTCCACGACCTTGACTGGGAAAATCTCCTTGAGATTTTTCTTATTTGTATCCTCGCTCTTGCTATAGCCTTGGATAAAATTGTCTAAAGAGTCAGCTTTGATGAGATCCTCTATAATTTATCAAGCTTTCTACAATTCTTAGTGGTATGTCCATAAGCCATGCACATCGTTTAGATCAATTTTGATATATAATAAAGTAAGTGCAAAATTTAAAGAAGATAAGGTGTAGAATTTTAAGCAATTAAATAAGCAAACCCAAGGAAAATTCCCATTGGACATTAAGGTAGTTACTTATCTAGTTGTGAAGATTCATTTCCAAGGATTAGGAGGTGGAAAGGAGGAAAATAAAGCAAAACAAACCAAACAACAATAACTTAGAATGGACTAACCTCTAAAGTAAAACTTAATGGGATAAAGAAGTTAAGGAAAGAAAGAAGAAAATTGAAGTAGGGGAAGGGTGGTGGTGGTAGAAGCACACCACTAGGGGACGAAACCACCCTAGATAAGTGAGGTTGAGGTTGCCGCCACTTGAACCAAAGTTCAAGATAAGACTCAAAGAGAATAGAAAGACTCAAAATGCTCTCACAAACTTCTCATTAATCATCATTTAAATACACGAGGGAAAGCCTTCTATTTATAGGTTTTGGGAGAGGGACTCGACAAACACATTTTATCAATAATTTTATTAATATAATTTATATATTTAGTGTATTTTATTAATTAATTATTAATAGTTAATATAGTTTTTTTATAAAAAATAAATATATCTTAATATAAATTATTGTTTAAACTGTACATTTTAACTAATTATTTATTTTACTTTTGCAGAAATGATAAATTAAAGAAAATATAAAAGCAAATTCCACTACTAAAAATTCTCATTTTTCATGGGAATATTTTTGCAAAGTTTTTGTAAAAATTGCAAGAAACAAGTTTTTCTATAAATTTAAACAATTTTTTACAATAAAATTGGCAGAAAAAAATTGTTTTCTAGTAGTGTTCAATGGAACCCATTGAGCACTTTTGACTCTGCTCAACGAAATCAGTTCAGAGAGCTTCTTTCTTAAAAATTCGCAATCCGTTTAGCACTTTTGATTCGTTAAGCGGAATTTGTCAAAGCTCATGTAACTAATTTAACTATAAACTAATGAGTGTTTTATAATCCACAGAACGAATTCGTCGAATTTCATTTATGCATGATGTTATTTTGAGTTCTATTATGTAATTATGGGCCTTAATCATTTCGTATATCTTTGTTGTTGTATAAATAAGCCTTTGAAGGATGAAAAACATAAGTTAAGTTAAGTTTGGATTACAAGTTCATTTTCAAATTTCTCTAGTTTAGTTTTCAGATTCTCTAGTTTTTAGTGATGCTTAGCTTCCAAGTCTGTTCATGGAGCTTCTTGAATGAATGATGCAATGAAGTTTATCAATTCAAGTTGTTCTTGATCGAATTTGTTTCATTTTCTTTTGACTTCTTCGTTTTACTTTCTGTTTTTATCTTTTTCATCTTTCATTTCATTTCTTCACTATTTACATGATTTCTTTGGTTTTTCAATTGTTCATCATATTCTAATTCACTTTTGTTGTTAATTCATTGATTAAAACTTATTTTCTATGATTTAGATTTGAATCTTAATTATTTTAACCGATTATAATGCATTACAATCAATGTAATTGTGGTTATTTGATTGAATGTATCATTTACATCACAATTTAATTTCTAGCTTTAAGTGATTGCTTGATTTAGGACTTGAATTATGACTACGGATTTCAAATGGATTGTAATTCATTGGAACCGTTGTGGATTTGTTTTTGTGATTGCAAGACAATTCTATGGAAATCAATGATAATCATAAAAGTAAGTTTATGATTAGAGAATCAACACAGTTTCTTATTATCATCTTCACTATTCTTAATCTACAACCTTCATAGATTATATTTATAAGCTTTCTTTAAACGCTTTCATTTACAACTTTCTTTAAATTCTTTATTTAATTGCTTTCATAGTTTACATGCTTTCATTTACTGCTTTTAATCTATTAGATTATTGCTTTCAATTTATATTCTGCATTAAAAATCATAAAAGCTCCTTACTTTCTAGCTTTTGATATTGAAAATTAAGATTGAATTAAAACAAAGCAGTTCTCCTCGAGGACATGACCTAGGCCAGCCCTAGCACTGCATTATTTTCATTGAAAATTCTTTGATGAGATCTAGGCGACAAGATTACCTTCATTAGGGACATAGAGGGAATAACAAAAGGGGAGACATGATTTGACATAGAAGCTATGGACCATGTAATTTTCGGACATAAGATACTCTTCCTCTCTAAAGTGATCAAAAGTTCCTTCTAAGGGTGTGGTGGACCTGATAAGGAGGTGATATCTCCTAGGAGCTGTCCAAAGTCAATCAAACCCGCAAGTCAAGTTTCTACCTCTTCAAAAAGTTATGTAGGACATGAAAAAGGAGTGTCCTATACATTTGGGTTGTCCATGCATGTATTCTATGGATCTAGGGCTTCTTTTCCACCAAAAAGAGGTGGTATTCTTCAAAAGGGAAGTGCAAAAAGTGGTCCTACAAAAAGAAAGAGAAAATGAGTCCAAACTTTTAAGAAACAAAAATACTAAGCAAATTTAAAATGGAGGATGAGGAGGAGGTCTCCCTTCTAGTCATGCTCCTAGTAATCCTCCCAAGGATGAGCTATCCTGCCTCCGGACAACTAGGGACTCATCAGATTTGCATCAAGGGGTGTGGTTATTAGTTCTAGTAACATGACAAGTTCTATATTGCATGCTTCTCTTAGGACTATTTCAACATTGACATTCTAGGGTGTGATTTTTTTTTCTTCACAACTATCATCTCACTTGAGTCTCTTGTCTGAGTTGTATCTATGAGATGAATCTTCCCTTTCTTGGTCTCTTATTTTCCCAATTTCAATATTGATGGAAATATTCTCCCTTCTTCCACCATAGATGACGCCGAAAGCCTCACACCTTGAGCACCCTAGGTGGACCAAAATTCTTTCGCAAGTTTCTAAAGAAACTTGGTACTAACTCCTCCAAGGAAGGTGTTGAACATTCAAGGACTTGATGTTGCAAATAATGATCATGAAGAATGTTGATTTTGATGATGATCCAAAAGCTTAAAGACTTAGAGTATTGAAGATTGAAGATTGATGATTTCTGTATTGTAATAACTCTGTTTTAGTTTGATTGAGTCTGTAATTATAGAATCTAAGATAGCCGGTACATAGTCTGTAACTTAGAAGCTTCAAAAAGCTCAAATTTATCATTCAGGCTCGGCTTTAATCGATTAAATAAGTAAATAATCGATTAAAACAGTGAGAAAACCATTTTCTGTACAAACTCACTGCTTTAATCGATTAAACAGCAAAATAATCGATTATTTCGTACAGTTCCGTACAGATAATCGATTATTTCACCAAATAATCGATTAAACCAGAGAGTATTGGGTTCTGACGTATTTGGCTCTGTTTTAATCGATTATTACTCCAAATAATCGATTATTCCAGTCTGTTTTTGTTTTTAAATTTCAAATCAACCCTATTTTCAAAAATTCAATTACCAAGAACCCTAGTTTCGAAATCCCCTATTCCTAAACCCTAATTTCCCTACTTAAACTCTCCTTTGGCACTCAGAAAAAGAAGAACAACCTTTTCCATACAAAAGTTAAGTGTTGTGAGTGTCAGAGAACTGTTTGTTGCAAGGAAAGGGGGCTTTTGGAACCTGGTGTGGGCTAGAAGCGATAAGAATCACTAAGTGGAGTTCTTAGTGGATTGTGTGCTGTGTCGTCTCTGGGGAAAGTTGTTCTTCATCTCTTGTGGGTTTCAAGAGAGGTGTCATCTTTTACTTTATCTCTTCCATTGTAATTTGTATTGTAACAATTTGTTTATAGTGACAGCGTTAATCCTCTGTTGAGTGATTAGCAACTGGACGTAGGGTCTTTTGATCCGAACCAGTATAAATTTCCTGTGTAAGACTCTATCCCTTTCTCTATTTACATTTACATAGTTTTTAATCGGTAAAATTTGGGGAAAATTTTGAAAACCTAATTTTTATTAAGAAACCAATTCACCCCCCTCTTGGTTTTTGTCCGACCACGCGAACATTTCGCTGCACGATTCTAACAGAAGGTTCCTTGTTAGGAGAATAAGAGAAAAAAAATCTCCAAAGACACTTGAAAAGTCAATTCGGGGTACAAGCAAAATATGCAAATTCCACACACAAATTTTGACTTCATTCCAATGTGTTTCAAAAAGCTACACAAAGGGTCATATATATAGTTGTTCCTCTCTCATTCACTCACTCACCTAAGGAATGTGGGACTAATTTTGCCTTATACAAGTGATGGCCGAAATTCCTAGCTTCAAGTCCCACCTAGACCACTTTTAATTACATTTATGAGTTTATATACCAAAAAACTCTCAAATGTTGCAACCAAGAGTTGAACCTTGGACCTCCTTGTGTTGTGGAGTGCTTTGGCCGAATTTGAGAAGCTAAAATGATGTATTCCCTTTTTCTTGAAGCCAAGACTTGAACCTTAAGTGCAGTCCCTTCAAGTTTGGGCCTTATTCGAAGCCTAATATGTTGAGGCCCAATGTGATGAGACCTAAGGTGTTATAGCCTAGATGGTCCTCCATCAAATATTTTCCTCCAATTGTATGAACCCATGGGCCCGAGTTCTGAGTTTGTTCAACAATTTTGAATAATACATGTATAGCTATCTAGAAATGATCCCTGTCTCAATCCTATGATTATATTGTGAATGATTATATCATGAGAAATATTATGTATGGTGAGATTCATCTTAGTAAATTATTCAATAAACATTCTCAAAGACTCATTTTGATTTTGTCTTAACACCTAGAGGGTGAAAGAGGTTGCCTGATGTAGTCTAGTGGATGTAAAATTAGCTCGAAAATTCTTGATCAAACTTTCAAATGATTCAATTGACCCTTTAGGTAGGTCATAAATCCACTTGAGTGTTGCTCCTCTTAGTGTCATAGGAAAAATTCTTCTTAAGAAAGCATCAATCTAGCCACGTATACTAATTTGAGTTAGATAAAGATCAAATATGTTTGTCTAGATCAAACTTTCAAATAATTCAATTGACCCTTTAGGTAGGTTATAAAACCAGTTGAGTGTTGCTCCTCTTAATGTCATAGGAACAATTCTTCCTAAGAAAGCATCACTCTCACCAAGTATAGTAATTTGTGTTAGATAAAGATCAAATATGTTCGTCTAGATCCATTGCTCCTCCAAGTCTCTCCACAATAGGAGATTTCCATCCAGCAAGTAATGATTCTGCTAGAGTTCCAAGAGTGAATGGGCTTCCAAGCTTGAACGTCGGTTGGCCTTGAAAATTATGAGAGTCAGACCTTCACACATTTGGTCCAATTTAATGGCGTGATAATTGGTACCACGACGAGAATTGGTAATGAGATGGAGTATAATATCTTAGGGCAAATCTTGTCAAAGCATGTAATTGCTTTTTTACTTCTTCATTTTGCCATCTTAAGACTTACATCTCCTTCTTATGCTTTTGCTCGATTCTTTCAAGTTCTATACAGACCTTGCCATAATCTTTCTTTACATTTCTTTTATATAAGATTTTAAGTTATTGATGATGACATCAACATTCATATTGTTGTTTGTTGAATCAATTGCTAGTGGTTTGAATGTGTCTTGAGATGTTTCATCAAGCCCTATGGTAAACATCAAATGCTCTATCCTAAAAATTACAATAATAAATATTATGGAGAGATTGGTCAAGGAATTCAAATAAGTCAATCTTGACGATAAACACCTTGCAGATACTAGGTCGAGCTCTATTGAGTGTTGAAAATAAAGGAAGTTTCACTTGTGAAAAAACTTTTAATGTATAAGTTAGTATGAGAATATGATTTGTGAAATAACAAATAAATAATAGATATTAACGTATGAATAAAAGAATAAAATAGTCATATCTTTATTTATGAATCTTATCAATATAGCCATATATTATTTTCATTATATACATTTGAAGAGGTTAATGAAATATTAAACAAAATAATAGGTAGAACTTCAAATTTAATTTTCATAATTTTGTAATTAATTAGCATCATGGACACAAATATAAAGTAATATAACATGAGAACAAAATTATAAAGATTATAAATATTGATATTTATGAATAAAGATGATTCGTTAATGAATGCTCATCTTTATCTTTTATGTTAACTATTCAAAATTGAATATGAAATAATGGTTATCGTGTTGACGGCTTGACTATGTAGTTAGCGAATGAGTTCTTATTCCACACTTACGTCCATCTAACTTGGGAGGACTTGTATTTTTCCTTGTCTGATAGCTATTCATGTGTTCTTACTTCTTAGCACACCACCAAGACTCGGAAAATCACATCAAAACCAAATGCACATTCACCTTCCATTAATAATTTCTTAATTAAATTAATCAAACTTTATAATTCATTTGTAATTGTCATAATTATTTTATGAATCAACCAAATCAATTTAATTTCATTTATATGTTTATAGTTGGTTTTTAATTTATTCATTTGATATATTTTAACTAAATAAAAAATATTAAAAAAAATCAAATTTTTGTTAGATTCATATACCTCAAATAAAAAAATTTCCCGAGTAATAACGATTGATCACATCCTTGAATTTAATGTAACAATAGCTATGAATCACATCATACAAACAATGCCACATGTATTGTAGTCATTCGATTAAGACTGTGTATTATACATACTGTCGCAAAGTGGTTTCATGCCCTCATTCAACTCGAAAATTTAGGTTAAGAAACAAGTCACCCATTTCACAAAATGGTTGTGCCAAAATCTATTTTTATCTCTCCTTTTAATATATATATATATATATATATATATATATATATATATATATATATATATATATATATATTTGTTTCATATAAAAAGATAAAATAAAAAAAATTAAAATACTAATAATAAAATAATAAAGAAAACTATTACCTCTTTTTTTTCTTTTCATATTTATTTTAAAAGGATAAATGTTAATAAATTATTCTTAATTTTAATTTTCTTTCTCTCTCGTTCTCTCAAATATTTTTATTTTTATTTTTTATTTTTAATGTTTTACTTCTTTTTTCTTTTTCTTTATTTATTTTAAAAGGAGAAACACTAATAAAATAAATTGTTATTTTTAATTTTAATTTTCTTTTCCTCTCTTTTTTCTTTTTTTAATTTTTTTAAATAAATTTTGCTATTTATTTTTCTAAATTTATTTTAGCTACCTCGACAAAATTGGGTGCTAACAGATATCATGGTGAAAAGAAAAATGATCAAGATAAGGCCAAAGAGCTAAGGGCCATAAACGAGAAGGTTCATTGAAGGTATTATAAATAAATGAGAATATCAAGGTATAAACATTATTTATTTATTACAAATATTTCCTATATCAGCCTCCCTTAGTTGACTTGAGCATCAAAGTGTCTTTTACAGACAATACTGACAACTTCCCCCACAGAGGAATCAAGGTATCAAGAAGCATCATCGACCACATCCTGACAAGATCACTTTTGGAGTATTTGAAGCTTGGACTTCATTAGATGGTCTTGCAAGAGGTTCTCGACCTTGTAAGAACATTTTGATGTCTGCCATGGGATCGAGGAGTGCTCTTAGAAAACTAGATGATAATGATAAGGAACATCACAAGAAGTGAAAAACCATCGTCACCCCAAGGAGAAAAAAACGTGAGTGAGATAATGCTTATACCTGAATTAAGAAAAGAGTTGAAGAGTTCCCAGTGAGAGTGCCCACCTCCCCCAAAAGTTGATTGAACAAGAGGGAATTCCCTGCCAAATACTAGAAACAGTTTGAACCGAGGAAAACCTAGAGCATTCCCAAAACACCTAGGTCAAAGCATATTTGACCAACAACCCTTAGGTGATCACCCACACATCCATGCATTTATCTTCACTAGTCAGAGGACATCGTAGCCACCCATTTGTTAATGGGATCATTGGGACCCCTTTACCATCAACTTGGAACAACCTTTCTCTTGAAAGATATGGCAGATCACTTAACTTAGACGAGCATATTGACATTACTATACATGACACAAGTGGGGTTTTCTACCACGAATGATGTAATATTGTTTCAGGTATTCCCCATCTCACTCAAGGGGCCACCTTTAATTGGTTCACAAGGCTACTCCCCAACAATATCGACTATTTCAAAACATTAGTAGTGAAATTTGTCATACAATTTGCTACTATTCGGCCCAACCACCTAGCGTCAATAGCATTGGTAAACATCTTACAAGATAAGGGAGAATCGTTGTGAGCTTTCATGGAGAGTTTTGGAAAGGAGGCTTTAAACATTAGAAATCAAAATCTCGAGGTACCTCTCCATCATATGGTAACTACACTAAGGCTAAGACCATTCTCTAAAACCTTTGTAAGAAACCAGCTACAAATCTATATGAATTGATATAGTAAACGAGAGAATCTTGTGTCCTAAGGTTCTTGTAGTACATGCAATTAGATACCAAACACCCTAGGGTATTAGAAGAAGCTTAGCAAATATTCTCAGTACCACAGAAATTATGGACATCATACAAATGAATGTGTTGCACTAAAGGATGTAATACAAGAATTTATATAGGCTAATATTTGCACAAGTTCATAAGAGGGCATGACAATCAAGAGAGTGGTTAACCACCAAAAGAATAATGTTGACCTATGTGGGTCAAAGACTAACAAGAGTCTCAGTCGAGAAATATAGTCAACCATAACTCCAAGGACCAACCTTTTAGAAGGATCATCAATACAATAGTTAGAGGATTTGTAGGAGGAGGTACGACAACCTCAACAAGAAGAAAGCATCTCAAAGTGGTTCAATCCATAATGCCACCATTGGCGAACCAAGAAGGAAAACACCCCCAATCACTTCCACATATGACAACTTCAAGGCCATATACCCGTGCTAAGATGACCCCATGGGAATCACTGTGGAAGTTGCAAACTTCGTTATTATAAAGACCTTAGTAGATCAAGAAAGCTCGATAGGTAATATGTATTGGAAAACATTCAAATGGCTCATGTTGTCGAAAGATGTGATTCAATCTTATGATGACTAGATAATAGGGTTTTCATGAGAAAGAGTGGACACGAAGGAATATATTGACCTTTTCACGAAATTTAGAGAAGCACTAGATATAAAACAATCAAAATTTGGTATCTTATCGTAGATGATTTTGCTTGTTATAACATCCTTCTTGGAAGGCCATTTATTAATGTCCTAGGAGCAATATTATTCACCTTTCACCTTGCAATGAAATTCCCGTTGTCATCTAAGGAGATAGTGACATTGCACACAAACTAGAGAGAAACTCAAGAATTCTATCCTTTGACACAATGATGTATCCTTGAAAAGAAGGAAGTTATTTAACCATCTTAACAGATTTAGACCCATGGATGAATGATGACAATAGGGTTGAGCTAAGAGAAGAAATGTTACATTTCAATTGGGATGACAAGGTCAAAATACCAAGATGGGATCCTCCCTCACCAAGGAAGAATACAAACTCCTTACAACTTTGTCAAGAAAAACATGGACTTATGGATAACTAATAATATTCAAAAATAGACCCCCAAATTATATGCCACAAACTATCCGTATGCAAAGAAGTGTGCCCTACTGCCCAAAAGAAGAGAAAATTGGGGGAAGAGTGGAGAAAGGCGGCCTACCCCAAATTATATGCCACAAGCTATCTGTATGCAAAGAAGTGTGTCCTATTGCCCAAAAAGAGTGGAGAAAGGCGGCCGAGAACGAGACCCTTCTTCTTCTTCTTCTTCTTCTTCTTCTTCTTCTTCTTCTTCTTCTTCTTCTTCTTCTTCTTCTTCTTCTTCTTCTTCTTCTTCTTCTTCTTCTTCTTCTTCTTCTTCTTTTGAAATCAATGATAACCATATGAACAAGTTGATACTTGGAGATTCAACAATTGCCCTCTGAGTTTTTAATTTTGTTTTTACTACACTTTATAGACTACATATACATATTTTCTTTAACTGCATCCATTTAAACACTATATAGAATTAGATTTACTGCATTTTATTTAAAAGCTTTCATATATTATATTTATAAGATTTCATTTACCGATTTCTTTCACAACTTTTATTTTATCTTTCCTTTATATTTTTTAGCACTTTATCGCTTTCTTTAAATACTTTCATTTATTGCTTTCATAAATTTGTTTATTGCTTTGTCTAGAAACATAGTTTTTCTTGCTTTCATTTTACTATTTTTACTATAAATACATTCAAATCCCCCTTTTTCTAGCATTTTATAAGTGAAAAATAAGATTTAAATAATATTGACCAATTATCCTCAAGAATACAACCTAAGTCAGCCCTATTATTGCATTTCCTTTCATAAATTGCAAATATTTGATTACATATAGATGACAAGATACATATTATTAATCAAGGACTTGTAGGTAGGATGAGTCAAAAAGCATACCAGCCAAAGATAAGATAATGCAAAATTTCTTTCCAACTTTTGTTTAAACTCTTTGTCACTTGCAGTCTCTTATAGCCTAGGGAGCTGGTAGGTAGAATGAGCTTTGAGCATACCGATCAAAGATAATGAAAATTTGCTTTCCTCCTTTCATTTAGACTTTTCTTAACATGTAGTCTACTCAAGTCTAAGGGGGCGATAGGTAGAATGAGTCGAGAGCATACCAACCAAAAATAATGGAAATTTTCTTTCTAAGTCTATTTCTCTATCGCTAAAGGAAGCTCCCTCGAACTTGGGGACTAGTATACTCTAGCCATACAACCAAAAGCATAATGGGTGAAGAGCCAATGTCAATAAAAGAAAAGGCTCATAAAAAGTACTATAGATAGATGAGAATTCTAAGATATGGACATTGTTAATTTATCATACATATTCCCTACATCGACACCATTAGTTAACTTAAGCTTCAGAGTATCTTTTACAAACATTCTGACAATTTCTCAAGTCAGAATTCAAATTATTAGGAAGTGTTGAATATAGAAGAAATAGAGTCTGAGATTAATCTCCCTTGTGTATAAATCACACATAGGGTAATCTATTTATAATAGAGAGATACAACTAAAAGAGTAACTGAAAGCAACAGAATAAACAGAAGATATTGTTTGTGTCGCCGCCATAAAAAATGAGGCAGTCGGAGCGACGCGATGGTTTCGACCCTCTTCATTTTCGCGTTTTTTGTTGGTGGTTACAACGCCTTTAGGTTGTCCGATAACCGGGCTGAACCTAGGGGCGAGGTTTTCGAAAAGGCGCTCTTGGATTGTCCGATAACCGGGCTAATCCAAAAGCTAGTTTTGAAAGGTTTTGTGGAGTCGCCACCGATGTTTTTACCGGAAACATCGGAAAAGGAGTTAAAAGGCGTTGGTTTTCGAAAAACCAACTTTGGTCGTTAGAACCAGAGTTGGGTAAGGGAGTTAGTTACGTATAAAGGAAGTGTTAGTTCCTTTATGACGCCCCTTTCGGGTTCCCTATGATAGGCCAGCTTTATGTAAATGATTAAACCGGAAAAATACGCTTTTACCCTTTTATTTGCGGAATTAAAATTATGACTACATGGCCCTAGCTTCTATTGCATAATGAAGATTAAAACAGTAAAGTAAAGAGAGAAAGTATAGCAACCTCCGAGGCAAGCTTTTCTATTTAATTCTTTAATAACTTGGGTGCTTTTGGGCAGCCCTTCACTCTACACAGCTTCGTAAACCTCTCGAAACGCTCAAAAATACTCTTAGAGACGCTCAGAAACTCCGGAAATGCTTCGGAGGGGTTCTAGAGAGAGAAATTCTAGAGAGAAGGAGGAGAAACTCTGTGGAAATGAGGGAATGGAGGCCCCTATTTATAGTTTTTCGCGCCTGACAGGTCAAGACCGTTGTCTCATCTGACAGGGTCGAGACCGCCGGCTCGTCAAACGAGACCGCCGTCTCGCCATGCCAAAGTGGCGAGACTGCCGTCTCGCCCTTCGCAGGTGGCGAGACCGCCGTCTCGCCAAATGAGACGGCGGTCTCGCCACTTGCATGAGGCAAGACGGCGATCTCGTCCCCTAAAAGGCGAGAAACCTTATATTCGTGCCAAAAATCCCTCCTATCCTAGTATGGGGCCTAATAGTCTCTCCTAGTGGCTTTGTTAGGCTTCTTCCATCTTCGAATAGGAGGTATTTTACTCTTTATTTGGAGGCCGGGCAAGATTTGGGGTCTACAGCTGCCCCCCCTTTTACCTGACTAGTCGGCTGTTGGCCTATTGTGCCAGACAGATTGACAGGAAGGTAAAGGAGTTCACCCACTTGCCCGGTCACCCTTCATGTTGAACATTCAAGGACTTGATGTTGCAAATAATGATCATGAAGAATGTTGATTTTGATGATGATCCAAGAGCTTAAAGACTTAGAGTATTGAAGATTGAAGATTGATGATTTCTGTATTGTAATAACTCTGTTTTAGCTTGATTGAGTCTGTAATTTTAGAGTCTAAGATAGCCGGTACATAGTCTGTAACTTAGATGCTTCAAAATGCTCAAATTTATCATTCAGGCTCGGCTTTAATCGATTAAATAAGTATATAATCGATTAAAACAGTGAGAAAACCATTTTATGTCTAAAACTCACTGCTTTAATCGATTAAACAGCAAAATAATCGATTATTTCGTACAGTTCGATCATGGATAATCGATTATTTCATCAAATAATCGATTAAACCAGAGAGGATTGGGTTCTCGACGTATTTGGCTCTGTTTTAATCGATTATTACTCCAAATAATCGATTATTTCGATCTGTTTCTAATTTTAAACATCAAACAAACCCTATTTTCGAAAATCCAATTACCAAGAACCCTAGTTTCGAAATCCCCAATTCCTAAACCCTAATTTCCCTACTTAAACTCGCTTTGGCACTCGGAAAAGTAGAACAACCTTTTCCATACAAAAGTTAAGTGCTGTGAGTGCCGAGAACTGTTTGTTGCAAGGAAAGGGGCTTTTCGAACCTGGTGTGGGCTAGATGCGATAAGAATCACTAAGTGGAGTTCTTAGTGGATTGTGTGCTGTGTCGTCTCTAGGGAAAGCTGTTCTTCATCTCTTGTGGGTTTCAAGAGAGGTGTTATCTTTAACTTTATCTTTTCCATTGTAATTTGTATTGTAACAACTTGATTATAGTGACAGCGTTAATCCTCTGTTGAGTGATTAGCAACTGGACGTAGGGTCTTTTGATCCGAACCAGTATAAATCTCCTGTGTAAGATTTCTGTCCCTTCTCTATTTACATTTACACAGTTTTTAATCGGTAAAATTTGGGGAAAATTTTGAAAACCTAATTTTTATTAAGAAACCAATTCACCCCCCCTCTTGGTTTTTGTCCGACCACGCGATCATTCCGTTGCGCGATTCTAACAAGTGGTATCAGAGCTTGCTTTGATAGTCATTCAAATTTTCGAAAATGGCCGGACAAAATCAAACTTTTGCCGAAGGTGCGTCTATCAACAGACCCCCACTTTTTGCGGGTCAAAATTATCCTTTCTGGAAAGTACGTATGCAAATTTTTCTAGAGTCTGTTGATAGAGGCGTTTGGGACGCAATTTTAAATGGTCCATTTGTTCCTAAAATTACTGAGAACGGTGTTGACGTTCCTAAACCTTTTTCTAGATGGTCTGTAGAAGAAAGTCGAAAAGCACAATTTGATGTTAGGGCTAGAAATATTATTTCATCTGCTCTAACCCTTGATGAGTTCTACAGAATTTCTGTTTGTAAAAGTGCACAAGAAATGTGGGAAATGCTTAGAGTGACCCACGAAGGAACTGACGACGTCAAAAGAGCGCGTAAAAATTCTCTAATCCAAGAGTATGAAATGTTCCGGATGCAACCTGGTGAAACGATATTTGACGTACAAAAGCGTTTCACTCATATTGTGAATCATCTCACCGGATTAGGTAAAGTATTTAACGTTGATGAATTAAATGTTAAAATTTTGAAATCTTTGGATAGGAAATGGCAACCTAAGGTGACGACCATCTCGGAGTGACAAAATCTTGCCACTATGTCTATGGCGGCGTTATTTGGAAAGCTTAGAGAGCATGAACTTGACCTTGGAAGACTAAATGAGGAACAGGGTCAATACCAAAAGAAGAATCTAGCTTTCAAGACCGAGATTTCAAAAGGTAAAAATAAGAAAGAAGAAGAAGAAGACTCCGAAAATGATAAAGAAGAGTTGAGTCTTTTTATAAAGACGTTCACCAAGTTCATGAAAGCAAAAGGAAGACATCCTTTCAAAGGTAAGGGAAAGGTAAAAGAAAATTCTTCCGTTAATATAAAATGCTATGGTTGTGGTGAAGCAGGGCACATGAAGACCGAATGCCCAAACAAGAAAAATGATGAAAACAAAGGGAAAAAGCAATTCAAGAAGAAAGCATATATTGCTTGGGATGATAGTGATTCAAATTCGGAATCAAGCGACTCGGAAATAGAAGCAAACATTTGCTTGATGGCAAATGACAACATATCTTCGGATTTTGAGGTTAGTGATTCCGATTCATATTCTAGTGATGAAAATGACCATGATGAATTGCAAAATGCTTATAATGAGTTATTTACTGCATTTATGAATATGAAAAACGAATTTAAAGTTGTACAGAAGAATCTAAGGAAATCCGAAAAGGAAAATGAGTCATTAAAAATGAAAATTGCATGTTTAGAAGAAAAGGAAATAGCTAATACGAAAATTGTATGTTTAGATGTGGATAATGATAAAAACCTAGAATGTGCAAATTGTAAAGAGCATGAATATGACATAGATATTCTTAACCATTTGCTAGACAAAGCCGAAAAAGAAATTGATGATCTTAAGAAGCATGAAATGGTATTTGCTCAAAATAATGTAAATCATAGAGTTCCTTTGAAAAAGAGTAAAACTAAAAAGAAAAGAGTATGGGTAGAAAAAGGAACTAGAGCATATCATGTTAGTAATGTATCTTGTATTAAAACTACTTCAAATGCATGCTTCTATTGTATGAAACAAGGTCACACTTCAAATAAGTGTAAAATTAAACATTTTGGTGTTCCGAAAGGTAAATACATTTGGGTTCCAATTGTTAAATAATTTTGTTTATCTCTAACCCCAAGGACCCAAAAGTTATGGGGACCTAAGTTTACTATGTTCTTGTTTTGTAGGAAACTTCTGAATCAAAGAAGTCTATGTGGTATCTTGATAGTGGATGCTCAAAACATATGACTGGAGATAAAACGAAATTTGTAAGTTTCAAAGCCAAAGAACAAGGATATGTGACTTATGGGGATAACAACAAAGGGAAGATTCTCGGAATTGGAAACATAGGTGGTGCAAACACATTGGAGATTAAGGATGTGCTTCTTGTTGATGGGCTAAAGCATAACCTTCTTAGCATAAGCCAATTGTGTGACAAAGGATTCAAGGTAACTTTTGAAAGCCAATTTTGCACCATACATTTAATAGATTCCGAAAAAGTAGAATTAAAAGGCATTAGGCATAACAATATATATTTGATTGATTTGGATTATTTACATGAGTCTAGTATAACATGTTTAGTTGCTAAGGAAGAGAACCCTTGGTTATGGCATAAAAGAGCGGCTCATATAAACATGCATCATTTGAATAAATTGATATCAAAAGACTTAGTTATTGGATTGCCTAAATTGAAATTTGAAAAAGATAGATTGTGTGATGCATGCCAAAAAGGTAAACAAGTTAAATCATCATTTAAATCAAAGAATGTGATTTCCACTTCAAAACCCCTAGAATTATTACATTTAGATTTATTTGGACCTTCTAGGATAAAAAGCTTTGGTGGAAATTATTATGGACTTGTAATTGTTGATGATTACTCTAGGTACACTTGGACATTTTTCCTAACTATGAAAAGTGAAGCTTTTAAGGTCTTTAGAAAGTTTGCTAAACAAATACAAAATGAGAAAGACCTAAGAATTAAAGTTTTAAGAAGTGACCATGGTGGTGAGTTTCAAAATGAAAAGTTTGAGAATTATTGTGAGGAAAATGGTATATTACATAACTTTTCTCGCTCCTAGGACTCCCCAACAAAATGGTGTAGTTGAGAGGAAAAATAGGTCATTAGAGGAACTTGCAAGAACTATGTTAAATGAATCTAATGTTCCTAAATATTTTTGGGCTGATGCGGTTAGTACCGCATGTTATGTTTTAAATAGAATGCTCATTAGGTCAATTATAAAATCTACTCCATATGAATTGTTTAATGGTAGAAAACCTAATGTTGCACATTTGAAAATTTTTGGTTGTAAATGTTTTGTATTAAATAATGGAAAGGACAATCTAGGAAAATTTGATTCAAAAGCCGATGAGGGCATTTTTCTAGGTTATTCTTTAACTAGCAAGGCGTATAGAGTATTTAATAGGAGAACCTTAAATATAGAAGAATCTATACATGTTACCTTTGATGAGATTGTAGACCTTGGGGAAATCCTCTTGAGTCAAATAAAAGACTTGCAGGTGATGATGAATATATAAAGGAGGCTCTTGATGAATTATATTTGGAGGATAATGAACCTTCTCAAACTCCTCAATTAGCAAAAGAATGGCAATCACCTAGAGGACTCTCAATGGACAACATCATAGGAGACATCTCAAAAGGGGTAAGAACAAGAAATATGAATAATTTTTGTATGTCTGTTGCTTTTGTGTCACAGATAGAACCTAAAAACATTGAGGAAGCACTTAAAGATGATCAATGGTGCATAGCCATGCAAGAAGAACTTAACCAATTTGAAAGGAATCAAGTCTGGGAATTAATCCCAAGAGAAGAGTCACATCAAGTTATTGGAACTAAATGGGTATTCAGAAATAAGCTTGATGAAGATGGGAACATAACAAAGAATAAAGCTAGACTTGTTGCAAAAGGCTATTGTCAGGAGGAAGGTATAGATTATGATGAAACTTATGCTCCTGTTGCCAGGTTAGAGGCTATACGCCTACTTCTTGCCTATGCATCTATGATGAAATTTAAATTATATCAAATGGATGTTAAAAGTGCATTTTTAAATGGTTTTATCAAAGAAGAAGTATATGTAGAGCAACCCCCTGGATTTGAAGATTTTAATAATCCTAATCATATTTTCAAATTAAAGAAAGCATTATATGGGTTAAAACAAGCTCCTAGATCTTGGTATGAAAGATTAAGTAGTTTCCTAACTGCAAATGATTTTTCAAGAGGAAAAATTGATTTTACACTGTTCATTAAGAAAGTAAAAGAACATATCTTATTGGTCCAGGTATATGTTGATGATATAATTTTTGGATCAACTGATAATTCGTTATGTGTAGAATTTGCTAAGATTATGCAGGGAGAGTTTGAAATGTCTATGATGGGAGAATTGACATTCTTCCTTGGACTACAAATCAAGCAACTTAAAGATGGCAATTTCATCTCTCAAACTAAATACTGCAAGGAGATTCTCAAAAAGTTTGGTATGGACACCTCAAAGGAAGCTAACACACCCATGGGAACTTCATGCTATCTAGACAAGGATGAATCAGGTTTGGAAGTTAATCAAACTATGTATAGAGGTATGATAGGATCACTATTATACTTAACTGCAAGTAGACCTGATATTATGCATTCTGTCTGTGTGTGCGCTAGATTTCAGGCTTGTCCTAAAGAATCTCACCTAATTGCAGTAAAACATATTTTAAAATACTTAAAAGGAACTACTGGATTTGGCTTGTGGTATCCGTCTGATGCTTGTATTAGTTTATTAGGATATTCTGATGTTGATTATGGTGGATGTAAAATTAATAGGAAAAGCACTAGTGGGACATGTCATTTGTTAGGTTCATCCTTAATATCTTGGCATTCTAAGAAACAGGCATGTGTTGCTTTATCTACCACTGAAGCTGAATATATTGCAGCTGGTAGTTGTTGTGCTCAAATTCTGTGGATGAAACAACAGTTAGAGGATTATAGTATGTATTTAAATGACATACCCTTAATGTGTGATAATACGAGTGCAATCAATCTAACTAAGAATCCAGTAATGCACTCTAGGACTAAACATATTGAGATTAGACATCACTTTTTAAGAGATCATATCAGCAAAGGAAACTGCAAAATAGAGTATGTAGACACTAAACGTCAATTAGCAGATATATTTACTAAGCCTCTACCCAAGGATAGATTCTATGATCTTAGAAGAGACTTAGGGATATTAGAAATAACTTAAAATCTGCTTAATTTGACTGTTTCTGGATGATTGTTATGTTAAAATTCGTGGTGTAGCATGTTCATAGGTTATTATGCATATAAATATCCAAAACTTGATATAGCCTCGGAATAATCGATTCACTGGAAGTGATAATCGATTATTTTCCCTCAAAACGTCCAAAACAGGGTATTCTCCTTCGGAATAATCGATTATTTCGTGAAATAATCGATTAAATGCCTCGAATAATCGATTATTTGCTAGAAATAATCAATTAAAGCTGTCTGATATAGAGATAATCGATTATTTTGAGATATAATCGATTAAATGCGACCAGTCTTGCTTCTAGCCGTTGCCAACAAATATTTTGCCATGGAATCTCTTCTATATGACCGTTGGAAGTATTTTCCCTATATATAGAGACCTCTAGTTCAATTATACTCACTTCTAACTCTTGCAATCAAGTTTTTCTTGCAATCTTTAATGATCATGATAGTGAAGAATTTTAAATTCTGTTATGTATTTTCTTTTATTATTGTCTTGATGTTGTAATGGATGAATGATTATGAAATAAAATATGATGCTTCTTTCATGCTATGATTAAGGGGGAGCTTTCTCTAAATTATGCATATTTTGAGGGGGAGATCTAATGTTTGTTCTTTCAGAGTTCTTTTTGATTATAATCAAAATAGGGGGAAAAAATTTAAAGCCTATGATTCAATTTTAAATTTTATCTGGTATGTTTAATGTGTTTGTTAGTATGACAGATAAAACAGGTTATTACAAGGGCTTTAAAAAGATAATTTTGATCATCATCAAAAAGGGGGAGATTGTTGAACATTCAAGGACTTGATGTTGCAAATAATGATCATGAAGAATGTTGATTTTGATGATGATCCAAGAGCTTAAAGACTTAGAGTATTGAAGATTGAAGATTGATGATTTCTGTATTGTAATAACTCTGTTTTAGCTTGATTGAGTCTGTAATTTTAGAGTCTAAGATAGCCGGTACATAGTCTGTAACTTAGATGCTTCAAAATGCTCAAATTTATCATTCAGGCTCGGCTTTAATCGATTAAATAAGTATATAATCGATTAAAACAGTGAGAAAACCATTTTCTGTCTAAAACTCACTGCTTTAATCGATTAAACAGCAAAATAATCGATTATTTCGTACAGTTCCGTACAGATAATCGATTATTTCACCAAATAATCGATTAAACCAGAGAGGATTGGGTTCTGACGTATTTGGCTCTGTTTTAATCGATTATTACTCCAAATAATCGATTATTTCAGTCTGTTTCTAATTTTAAACATCAAACAAACCCTATTTTCGAAAATCCAATTACCAAGAACCCTAGTTTCGAAATCCCCAATTCCTAAACCCTAATTTCCCTACTTAAACTCTGCTTTGGCACTCAGAAAAGTAGAACAACCTTTTCCATACAAAAGTTAAGTGCTGTGAGTGCCAGAGAACTGTTTGTTGCAAGGAAAGGGGGCTTTCTGAACCTGGTGTGGGCTAGATGCGATAAGAATCACTAAGTGGAGTTCTTAGTGGATTGTGTGCTGTGCCGTCTCTAGGGAAAGCTGTTCTTCATCTCTTGTGGGTTTCAAGAGAGGTGTTATCTTTAACTTTATCTTTTCCATTGTAATTTGTATTGTAACAACTTGATTATAGTGACAGCGTTAATCCTCTGTTGAGTGATTAGCAACTGGACGTAGGGTCTTTTGATCCGAACCAGTATAAATCTCCTGTGTAAGATTTTTGTCCCTTCTCTATTTACATTTACACAGTTTTTAATCGGTAAAATTTGGGGAAAATTTTGAAAACCTAATTTTTATTAAGAAACCAATTCACCCCCCCTCTTGGTTTTTGTCCGACCACGCGATCATTCCGCTGCGCGATTCTAACACTTCAGATGCTTTGTCTTGCGGCGGTTGATCTTCTGGGGAAAATGTTGTGTTGTGCACCTCTAGGATACTACTTCTGACGTAGCCGATCCCTTTGGTTAACATGTGGTAGAACCTCAGGATACTCCTTCTGACGGTAGTCGATCCTTCGGTTGATGGGTATAAACCCCCCATCAGGCTGGTAGTTGCAGTCCGTTGTGTGGGACTGGATGGGTATGAACCCCCCATCAGGCTGGTAGTTGCAGTCCGTTGTGTGGGACTGGATGGGTATGAACCCCCCATCAGGGTGGTAGTGCAACTTACTGATCCGGCTCGAGCGCAGATCAGGCGCACTTACGTGCGTAGATTGATAGGTATAAACTCCCTATCAGGCTGGTACAGTCCATTGTGTAGGACTGGTGGTGGTGGCGGCTTACTGCTCGGGTGGCTCATGCGCCGATTGGGCACTCCTTGTGTGCTGGTTGATAGGTATGAACCCCCTATCAGGCTGGTACAGTCCACTGCGTAGGACTGGTGGTAGTGGCAGCTTACTGTTTGGGTGGCTCATGCGTCGGCTCTTTGGGGAGTGATTTCTGTGTTTGGTAGATGTACTTGGACCTCTTTGAATGGTCATCCGGGTTGTGCCGGGGATTTTGTGTTTCATCCAACTTTGTTGGTTGCTGGGGACTCTTTGTTTTTGACTTTTGGTGGTGATCGTCCGACTCTTGCTGGCCGGTCGGATGAGTCCTGTTTGTTGTTTGACTTTTACTTGGTAATCGAAGTTTTGTTGATCAAGGTGAGTGGCTTGTCTTTAATCCAGCCTTTTTCTCGCGGTTCTATCTCTTTTTTCTCGCGATTTCGGATTTTGGCTTTTCTTATTGAGCGTATGCCTTTTTTTCTTTTAGTCTCTTTTTATTACGCTGGCTTTTTCCCTTCTTCTTTTTTTTAGGAGGTCCACTAGGGATGACGCTTTTATTTCTTTAGTGATCCACCGAGGAAATTAGTTGACTTCCTGGGGATCTGGTTCTTTCTTTTCTAGGTATGGAGTATTGGCTCCTTGATTGATGTTGATGCGAGCTATACTTGTGAAGCTCTTATTCTCCATTGGGGGGTGTGGAGGAGACTTTGGGTGAGTGTGCTCGATGACCCATGTGATGGCGGTGCTGAGTCATGGGGTAATTTTTGTGTTGCCTCTGAAGTAGGCAAGGATCCTTTTGGGGATGACTAAGCCTTTCCGTCGGCTTTTCTTTTATGATGTCTGATGATTGTGCCCTCTTTTATTGGGTAGAAGAATAATGACTGTAACTCTTATTTTCATGAGTCGCTTGATTGACGACTTGCTCTGTTTTCTTGAGGGCATTATTTGGAGAGTTGGTCTTGATGATCCTGTTTTCAATCACAATCATGGAGCTAGTCTCCTTACATGCATGAATGCTTTTCATTTTTTTTGTTTTTTTATCTGAAGTATTTTTTATTTCTTTCATTTTTGACAAAGTCGTTTTGTGCGACTACTTGTGTGTGGATGCTATTGATGCAAGTTATTTTAGTTGAGAGCATCTAGAAAGTGACTGGTACTTTCTTCTTTTTTTTTTCTATTCTTTTGCACTTTTTGTTTTAACCCTGTCTTTTGCCTAGACCGCCCTTTGCGGGTTTTCGATCTAGAGGGTTTTGATTTTTGCCTGAGATATTTTGGTGGGCTTTTTTCCTTTTTTATGAGAGCCTTATCTTTTGCCTAGACCGCCCTTTGCGGGTTTTCAATCTAGTAGGTTGTCTTGTACTTTTTGCTTGGCCCTGGTTGGTGTCATTCGTCTTGTTTTTATGCTTTCTTGAATTGCTTGTTTTATGCATGCTCATATTTCGTTAATACAGAGGCATTCACACAAGTAGGTAAAGAGAAGAAAAGACAATTTTTATTGGTATAAACAGATGGTTTATTTTTACATGTGGATTTACAAAAGAATTTGTAAGCAAGGCTGGCCAGGGTTGGCTAAACTGTATGAGGGTGTGACAATCATGTCTGTGATCTTTGTTTTCCCGTTTTTCCTGGTCCCTTCAGTCGAGATGCTCGAATCTGGAGTGAAGACTATGCGAAGTCTGCTTGCTTTTGTGGAGGTATTACCTTAGTCGCCTTTGCGGTTTTCGGGTAAGGTAATCATTGCTCTCTTTTCTTTTCTTTTTTTTTTGTTTTTTTTTTGAAACCTCTAATTTTTGCCTAGGACGTGTCCTAGCGAGGAATATAGACCCTATCTTTTGCCCAGGACGCTCTTTGCGAGTTTTCATCCTGACGGGTCATGAGCAATGTCTTTACGCGTAGTATTTCTTTACCGCATCCGAGTTGACAGGATATCAGAGCTCTTCTCCATCCATGTTGGTGAGGATAAGGGCCCCTCCTGAGAAGGCTCACTTGACCACAAAGGGTCCTTCGTAGTTTGCTGTCCACTTCCCAATTTTGTCTTTCTGGGCTGGAAGCAATTTCTTTATCACCAGATCCCCTTCTTGGAAAGTGCGAGGATTGACCTTCTTGTCGTAGGCTTTCTTGATCTTCTTTTGGTAAGCTTGCCCTCGACATATGGCGTCCAGCCGTTTTTCTTCGATTAGGTTCAACTGATCGTACCGACTTTGGACCCATTCAACTTCTGTCAATTTTTCTTCCATAATAACTCCCAGAGAGGGTATTTCGACCTCTACTGGTAGTACGACCTCCATTCCGTACACGAGGGAAAACGAGGTAGCTCCTGTGGAGGTTCGTACCGACGTTCAGTATCCGTGTAAGGCGAAGGGAAGCATCTCATGCCAGTCTTTGTAGGTTACTACCATTTTCTGGACGATTTTCTTGATATTCTTATTGGCTGCCTCTACTGCACCATTCATCTTTGGTCGGTACGGGGAGGAATTGTGGTGTTGAATTTTGAAGTCCTAACATAACTCCTCCATCATTTTATTATTGAGATTGGTCCCATTATCAATAATGAGCCTATGAGGGATACCGTACCGACATATAATATTTTTCTTGATGAAGGTGGTCACCACTTTCCGAGTCACATGCGCATATGACGCCGCCTCAACCCACTTGGTGAAATAGTCGATTGCTACCAAGATGAAACAATGGTCGTTAGACGCTTTGGGTTCAATGGGTTCGATGACATCCATGCCCCACATAGAGAATGGCCATGGCATAGCCAGGGTACTAAGTGGTGCGGGCGGTACGTGGATATTATCAGTATAAATTTGGCATTTGTGGCACTTTTTGGTGTACTGGTAACAATCGATTTCCATTGTGGACCAAAAGTATCCTGCCCTTAAAATCTTCTTGGCCATGACATGCCCAGGTGCGTGGGTTCCAAAAGCTCCTTTGTGGATTTCTCTTATCAAGGTCTGGGCTTCTTCATGGTCCACACACCTTAAGAGGGTGGAATCGAGGCTCTTTTTGTAGAGGGTTCCTTCAATCAATGTGAACCCTACGACCCTCTTACGAATGGTTCGTTTGTCATTGTCGCTGATTCCTTCAGGATATTCGCCCCTCATGAGGTACTGCTTGATGTCATGGTACCATGGGGTTTCGGTCGCGCTCGCTATTTACCGCCATGCAAAAAGCTTGTTTGTTATGCAGCTTAACTTGGATGATTGGCATCTCATGTTCTTCATCTAGGGCAAACATGGATGATAGAGTGGCGAGGGCGTCAGCACATTGGTTGTCTTCCCGAGGGATGTACTGGAAGGTAACACTTTCCATTCTTGAAACTAAGTCTTGGATATGTTCTAGATATGGGATTAGTTTTGAGTTTTGGGTTTCCCATTCACCTTTAAGTTGGTAGATGACAAGGGATGAATCACCGAAGACTTTGAGCTTGGTAACCCCATGATCTAAAGCCGCTTGGATCCCTAGCGCACACGCTTCGTACTTGGCCATGTTGTTGGTACAATCAAAATTTAGTCTGGCCATTACGGGAATGTGTTTCTTTTCGGGGGATATCAAAATTGCTCCTATCCCGTGTCCAAGCATATTTGAAGCCCCATCGAAAAACATAGTCCACGCTTCTTCTTTGGTCTCTTCGTGTTCAATGTGCATGATATGCTCATCGGGAAAGTCATCTTGTAGGGACTGATATTCGTTTCTTCATCCATGGGCTAGATAATCCGCTAGGGGACTTCCTTTAATAGCTTTCTGGGTGACATGAATGATATCAAATTCTGAGAGGAGAACCTGCCACCTAGCTATTCTTCCAGTTAGAATGGGCTTTTCGAAGAGGTATTTGATCGGGTCCATTTTGGAGACCAACCATGTTGTATGCCGAGCCATATATTGTCGGAGGCGCTGAGTGACCCACACCAATGCGCAATAGGTTTTTTCGAATGGTGTATAACGGGTTTCATAATTTGAGAATTTTTTACTGAGATAGTAAATGGCTCGCTCTTTCTTCCCGGTTTCATCTTGTTGACCGAGCACACATCCCATGGACTCTTCGAGTATTGACAAGTATAGGATCATAGGTCTGCCTTCGACAGGTGGTACCAATACTGGCGGATTGGTTAAACATGTTTTGATTTTATCAAATGCTTGTTGGCATTCTTCATTCCACACCATTGGTTGATTTTTGCGCAACAGTTTAAAGATGGGTATACATTTATCCATCAACTGTGCGATGAAACGGGCAATGTAATTAATTCGGCCTAGAAAACCTCTGACCTCCTTTTCTGTGCTTGGTGGAGGCATTTCCAAAATTGCCTTGGTTTTGTCGGGGTCCACTTCAATTCCCCTTTTGCTGACAATGAATCCTAGGAGTTTTCCTGATCGTACTCCGAAAGTACATTTTGCTGGGTTCAGTTTGAGTTCATACTTTCGGAGTCGGTCAAAGAGGTTTTTGAGATATTGAATGTGGTCCATTTCATTCTTGGACTTGGCTATCATGTCGTCCACATATACTTCTATTTCCTTATGGATCATGTCATGGAGTAGCGTGACCATAGCCCTTTGATAAGTAGCCCCTGCATTCTTGAGTCCGAAGGGCATTACGCGATAGCAAAAGGTGCCCCATGGTGTGATAAAGGAGGTTTTTTCTCTGTCCTCAATGGCCAACTTGATTTGGTTGTATCCCGCATACCCATCCATGAAGGAGTAAAGCGTGTTAGTAGTGGTATGGTCTACTAGTGTGTCTATATGCGGTAGGGGAAAGTCATCTTTTGGACTTGCTCGATTGAGGTCCCTATAATCCATGTAGACCCTGACCTTCCCGGTCTTTTTGATGACGGGTACTATGTTGGCCAACCATTCTGGGTATTTGGAAACTACAAGGAAATTGGCATCCAACTGCCTTTGGACTTCCTCCTTTATCATTAAGGACCAGTCCGGTTTGATTCTTCTGAGTTTTTGTTTCACAGGTCGGAACCCCTCTTTTAATGGCAATCTATGTTCCACTATACTAGTGTCAAGTCCAGGCATGTCATGATAAGACCAAGCGAATACATCTATATATTCCTTCAGAAGCCGTATCAATCCCCTTTTCATGCTACTTTCAATTTGGGTACCGATGCTCACCTTTTTCTCATCATCCCCTTCTCCGAAATTAACGGTTTCTATCTCTTCCTGATGCGGTTGTATGACACGTGTTTCTTTTTCCAACATTCTTTGCATGTCCGGAGAGATGGTCTCATGCTCACTGTCGGACTCGACCCATTCGCTTTCAGTTTCCGGGGTCCACAGAGATTCATCAATCACAGACATGATGTGTTTTAGGTTCTGTTTTAGTCATAGATTTTATTATTCAATTTATCTTTGAAAGAATAATAAATAGAAGAGGAAAAAGAATGAATATGACAAAATGCCTCGTGTATTATAGAGAATGAAAATGTATGTACAAGCCCTTTTAATCAAAATTCTTGCGGCCACGGGCGGGGACTGCAGGAGATATAGAGAAAAGCTTAAAAAAAACAGACACCCTATGGCTGATCCTCCCAATCCTCCCTCTCTACTACTCTGGCTTTGACAGAGGTTTGGCGTCGACATCGGAAGCAGAGGAGTCGAAGGTTATCCACCCGGCGTCGATTAGTTCTTGAACCTGATACTTAAGGGTTAAGCAATTTTCTGTAGAGTGACCGGGTGAACCCGAGTGGTAAGCGCATTTTTCTTTTGGCTTATACCATTTGGGGTAGGGAGGTTCCAACTGCTTCTTGGGAGGAGCGCAGGTCAAGAGTTTGGCTTCCAACAACTGAGGCAGCAACATTCCATAGGAAGTGGAGATTGGAGTGAACTTCCTCTCTTTCTTGCGAGGCTGCCTAGGCGTTGGTGGGGTAGAAGAAGGAGTGGCAAAGTTGATTGCATGTACAAATTCGTTCTTCTTCTTGCCAGCAGGCTTCTTGAATGAGACGCCAGCTTGGGAAGACTGTGCTATCTTCCCGCTCCTCAGTCCCTGCTCTACTCTTTCCCCTACAGTGACTATGTCTGAGAAAAGGTTGGAGGTACTGGCTATTGCCTTGTCATAGTACGCTCCAGTCAGTGAATCGATGAACATAGCCACTGTCTCTTTATCTGTTAAAGGAGGCTCTATTTGGGCAGCCATTTCCCTCCATCTTTGGGCGTATCCTTTGAAAGGTTCATCGTTCCTTTTGCTCAGAGTCCTGAGATCTGACCTATCAGGAGTCAGATCAATGTTGTATCGGTAGCGACGAAGAAAAGCATCAGCCATTTGTTTCCAGCTCTGGACCTGCCTTCTCTCTAGCTGCATATACCAATTGAGAGCTGTGTCCGCCAGACTCTCCTGGAAGCAGTGGATCAGGAGTTTCTCGTTCTCAGCATGGGCGGCCATCTTACGACAATACATTGTAAGATGGTTCTTTGGGCAAGTCATCCCGGCATACTTGGGGAAATCCAGGATCTTGAATTTGGGAGGGAAGTGAATATTCTTTACTAGGCACATGTCCGCCACCTCCTTGACGTCAAAGTTGTTCCCTTCTACTGCCTTAAGCCTCTCCTCCAGGCCGAGAGTTGTTGTTTGGATACCTCTGGGGTAAGGATGCGTGCAGTCTTAGCATCCTTCCCGTCATAGAAGTATTCTTCTTCCTCCTCCTCACGGTGAGGGATGTGTTCGGCTTGGTCTTCGCCCTTACTCTGACCCTGACGTATGACCTCCATCAGTTGGGCCACATGCTCGCGAAGGGTATTGACCTCTGCAGTGAGCTTTCGGTTTTGCTCCTCTAAATTTTCCATTGCTTTGGCTTTTTGCGCGCGAGTGCAAGTGGGAAGAGGACCAGCCACTTTCTAGAATGCCCGAAAAAGGTTCATTAATGCATGTTGAGTGTTTTAAACTAACATGGATATGCTTATGCATGAGAGATTCTGTTTGAATGATGCTGAATGCGCTCTCACTTTTTATTTTCTCTCTTGGTTTTTCTTTACTCATGATATGATGTAATATGAATGATTTGACTTTGTCAGAAGTTGATTTATTTTCTGGTTTTTATTTTTTATTTATATTTTTTTTGTAGTCTTTTATCTCTTCTGTCGGAACTGCGTGGCTACTTAGCTTGCAAAGAACCTGAAACCAGGCTAGCTAAAAAACAGACTGTCCGAGATAAAATGTGGCTTTATGCGAAAGAATATTTAGCGTCCCTTATCTCTTCTGTCGGAACTGCGTGGCTCTTAGCTTGCAAAGAACCTGAAACCAGGCTAGCTAAAAGGCAGACTGTCCGAGATAAGGGCGTTTATTTGCGAAAGTATTTTTGTGATTTTTGTTCTGTTGTTTGTTTATGCTATGCAACAGACAAATGCATCAAACATATGCACACACAGTTCGATCATCCACGAACAGGCGAGAATTCGTTTTTATCACGAGGTAGGGTTTTCCTACAGAAAAGTGCATTGGCGAGGGTAGGTTCTAACTGTTCTCACCAGGCTAAGGCCCCCAAGGTGCCCCCATTATAGGGTCCCCACTCTCCAGCCTTCTGACCATGCTTAGCACTAAGGCCATAGTCAGTCTTGTTGCCAAAAGAGGAAGGTTATCACCTTGAGTGGTGGTTTCCGATCACACCGGTGGGCACAAGGCCATCACTACAGCGAACCATACCTGCCACCCACTCCCTATGGTTTTCTCACTTGCCCCCGGGTATAGAGGGAACTGTTGTGTGCAAGGGTTTGTGTACAGTTTGTATTTCACACAATTGCGTAAGTATAAACAAGCAACAGTTATTTAAAGTCAAACCGTAAAACATGTTATAATACAAGGTAAGGGCAAAGGCGTTATTTTCTTGGTTTATTTATTTTTTTAAGCCGGCCCATCACTAAATGGGATCAACTCTCGAGGCTTCCCCAGTGGAGTCACCATCTGTCGCCGCCGTAAAAAACGAGGCGGTTGGAGCGACACGATGGTTTCGACCCTCTTGATTTTCGCGTTTTTTGTTGGTGGTTACAACGCCTTTAGGTTGTCCGATAACCGGGCTGAACCTAGGGGCGAGGTTTTCGAAAAGGCGCTCTTGGATTGTCCAATAACTGGGCTAATCCAAAAGCTAGTTTTGAAAGGTTCTGTGGAGTCGCCACCGATGTTTTTACCGGAAACATCGGAAAAGGAGTTAAAAGGCGTTGGTTTTCGAAAAACTAACTTTGGTTGTTAGAACCAGAGTTGGGTAAGGGAGTTAGTTACGTATAAAGGAAGTGTTAGTTCCTTTATGACGCCCCTTTCGGGTTCCCTATGATAGGCCAGCTTTATGTAAATGATTAAACCGGAAAAATATGCTTTTACCCTTTTATTTACGGAATTAAAATTATGACTACATGGCCCTAGCTTCTATTGCATAATGAAGATTAAAGCAGTAAAGTAAAGAGAGAAAGTATAGAAACCTCCGAGGCAAGCTTTTCTATTTAATTCTTTAATAACTTGGGTTCTTTTTGGCAGCCCTTCACTCTACACAGCTTCGTAAACCTCTCGAAACGCTCAAAAATACTCTTAGAGACGCTCAGAAACTCCGGAAATGCTTCGGAGGGGTTCTAGAGAGAGAAATTCTAGAGAGAAGGAGGAGAAACTCTGTGGAAATGAGGGAATGGAGGCCCCTATTTATAGTTTTTCGCGCCTGACAGGTCGAGACCGCCGTCTCATCTGACAGGGTCGAGATCGTCGTCTCGTCAAACGAGACCGCCGTCTCGCAATGCGAAAGTGGCGAGACCGCCATCTCGCCAAACGAGACCGCCATCTCGCCCTTCGCAGGTGGCGAGACCGCCGTCTCGCCACTTGCATGAGGCGAGACGGCGGTCTCGATTTCGAGACGGCGGTCTTGTCTCCTAAAAGGCGAGAAACCTTATTTTCGTGCCGAAAATCCCTCCTATCCTAGTATGGGGCCTAATAGTCTCTCCTAGTGGCTTTGTTAGGCTTCTTCCATCTTCGAATAGGAGGTCTTTTACTCTTTATTTGGAGGCCGGGCAAGATTTGGGGTCTACAGTTTGATATTGTGGTTAACAATATCTAACAATATCTTAATAATTTCAAATAATATCTAAACAATATCTAACACTCTCTCAAGCTAGAGCATACAAATCGTATGTGTCAAGCTTGTTACAAATATAATCAATTCTAGGCCCCCGTAAAGATTTAGTAAAAATATCTGCTAAGTAATCACTTGAGTTAACAAACTCAGTCTTGATGTCTCCAGACATAATCTTTTCTCGAATGAAATGATAGTCAATCTCAATGTGTTTTGTCCTCTCATGAAAGACAGGATTAGAGCTAATATGAAGAGCAGCCTGATTGTCACACACAAGTGACATTTGAGTGATATCTCCAAAATTGTAACTCTCTAAGAAATTGCTTGAGCCAAACAAGTTCACAGGAAGCTGAGGCCATAGCTCTATATTCTGCTTCTGCACTAGATCTTGCCACAACACTCTGTTTCTTACTTTTCCATGAGACTAAGTTACCACCAATGGAGACACAATATCCAGATGTAGATCTTCTATCTGAAGGAGATCCTGCCCAATCATCATTTGAGTAGCAAACAACTCTTGTATGGTTATTAGAACCATATAACAATCCTTTTCCAGGAGATCCTTTAATATACTTCAAGATACGAATGAATGCATTCCAATGATCTTCACATGGGGAATTAAGAAATTGGCTTACCACACTGACTGCAAAGGAAATGTCAGGACGAGTAACTGTAAGATAATTCAATTTTTCAACCAATCTTCTATACTACTCAGGATCAGGTATAAGCTCCCCCTGATTTGGTAGAAGTTTAGTATTGGGATCCATAGGTGTATCAACATACTTTGAAATCATCAACCTAGTTTCCTACAAAATATCCATGGCATACTTCCTCTGAGATATAACAATATCATCATTAGATTGTGCCACCTCAATACCCAAGAAATATATAAGTTTTCCAATATCTTTGGTTTAAAAATGGTGACAGAGATGTTGTTTCAACTGAGAGATGTCATGGTTATCACTACCTGTAAGAACGATGTCATCAACATATACTATCAAGTAAACACATCCAGCACTCGAGTGTCGATAAAAGAGAGAGTGATCTGCTTCACACTGAGTCATACCAAATTGTTGAACAACCTTGCTAAACTTTCCAAACGAGGCCCTAGGAGATTATTTTAGGTCATATAGGGATTTGCGAAGATGACAAACCATCCCAGAAGAATCCCCTAAGCAACAAACCCAGGAGGTTGCTCCATATCGATTTCTTCTTGCAAATCACCATTGAGGAAATCATTTTTAACATCTAGTTGATAAAGAGGCCATTGTTGAAGAGCGGCCATGGCGATAAATAAACGAACAAAAACCATCTTTGCCACGGGGAAAAGGTATCTCCATAATCCAACCCAAAAATTTGAGTATAACATTTGGCAACAAGACGAGCTTTGAGGTGATCAATAGTACCATCAGGTCCAACTTTGATAGCAAACACCCACCTACAACCAACAACAGATTTCCCAGACGGTAACGAGACCAATTCCCAAGTTCCACTATTTTGAAGAGCACTTAGTTCATCTAACATGGCCTGACGCCAACCAGGATGGGCTAAAGCTTCACGGATAGGTTTTGAAATGGTTACAGAAGAAAAAGAGGAAAGACATGTATAAAAAGGTAATGACAGTCGATGATAACTCAAACAAATATAATGGGGAGAGGGATTATGTGTAGAACAGATACCTTTTCGGAGGGCAATGGCAAGGTCAGACTCAGGTGTCACATCGGGAGGAGACAGAGTAGTTGGCACTTGAGTGGAGTCACATGGTGGTGGTTGTGATTGGTTTCGGCAACTATAAACCTGAGGAGCCGGTGAAGAAGAAGCTGATTGTGGAGCAGAAACTAATGGTGAAGAATACATAGTTAGAGGGTCACAAACAATAGGAACATTAAATTTACTAGGAGTGTTGACAAGATTGGATGGAGACAGAGGTGAAGATTGACTTTTAAAATAAAAAGAGAACTCATCAAAGGTGACATCTGCAGACACAAAATAACGGTTAAGAGAAGGAGAAAAATATTTGTATCCTTTTTGTGATCTTGTAAACCCTAAGAAAACACATTTATGTGATCTAGGAGAAAGCTTGTCAAGATCAGAACTGAAATTATGAACAAAACATGTAGACCCGAAAACTCTTAGAGGTAAGGGATGAAGTGGTTCATGAGGGAATAAAATGGAATGAGGTATTTTATTATCTAAAACCGAAGAAGGCATGCAATTAATGAGATAACATCCAGTAAGAAGAGCATCACCCCAAAAATGTTGAGGAACCTCTCCATGAATTAAAAGAGTGCGAGTTGTGTCAATAAGATGTCTATTTTTATGTTCAGCTATACCATTTTTTTGAGGTGTATAAACACAAGAAGTTTGATGCAAAATACCATGAGAAGCCAAGAATTGTTTAAAAGAATGAGAAAGATATTTACGACCATTATCACTGTGCAAAAATCTAATAGAAACACCAAACTAAGTTTGTATTTCATTAAAAAAAGATTGAAAGATATGAAATATTTCAGAACGATTTTTCATCAAAAATAACCAAGTACATCTAGAATAATCATCAATGAAAGTAACAAAGTATTGAAAACCTAATGTAGACTTAACGCGGCTAGGTCCCAAAATGTCAGAGTGAACCACAACAAAAGGGGACGAAGCACCGCGTGTGACACTACAAGGAAAGAAAGTACGACTATGCTTGCCTAATTGACATGACTCACATGACAAACTAGACAACTTAGATAAGGCAGGGACAAGCTGCTGTAACTTGGAAAGACTTGGATGACCTAACTAAGCATGAAGAAGAGAGGGAGACTCCATAACTGCAACAACATGTGTAAAGAGACGAAGATGATAAAGACCATGCATGAGACTCACATCCTGTGCCAATCACCTATTTCGAACTCTGGTCCTGTAAACACACAGAATTGTTGGTAAAAGAAACAAGACAATCAAGAGAACGAGTTAGACGACTGATGAATAACAGGTTAAAAGGAGACCCAGGGACATAAAAAACATTTTTAATGGTTAAAGAAGGGAAAAGTTTAACAGTTCCAACACCATGAGATACTCTAGAGCCATCAACCAGTGTAATAGAAGGTAAAGGATTAGGAGAGGATAAAGAGGAGAACAAAGATTTATTACCAGTAATATGATCAGTGGCTCCTGAATCAAAAACCCAAGGACCATAAGAAGATTGGGTCAGACCACCAAAAGATGTACCTGTGTGTGCGGCAAACACAGTGGAACTAGAAGACTGTTGATCCTTATACCATTTGAGAAATTTGTTGAACATAGCAGGTGTGTCGGATGAAATAGAAGAAGGAGGATCCTTAGCAGATAAAGGTGGGGAAAGATCAGTTTGAACAACTGTAGCAGATCGAGGAGGACGACCATGTAATGCATAACACTTGTCAATCTTGTGACCTAGCTTACCACAATGTTCACACTCATGTAATGCATAACAGTGGTCAATCTTGTGACCTAGCTTGCCACAATGTTCACACTTAGGACGCCATTTTCCCTGTTTGCGAGGGCGAGTTCGATCATCATGGTGAGATACCAATGCAGAAGAATCATTAACAGAAGCAGGTGTGTCAGGGTTGGGTTTTGCTAGTACACTCAAAAGAGTGGAGCAGGTCGAAGTCAAGGTGTGGACAACCGGAGAACCCCAAATCTGATCACGAATATGTGAATATTGATCAACAAGTTCATGTAATGCCTCTAGCATGAAGAACTTTGATCGTTGTGCTATCTCGGTGGCAGGGTCGAGGGAAGGAGGCAATAACTCATTGAACTCATGAAAAAGAGCATGAATTTTGCCCATATAATCAGTCATAGAATCTTGATGTTTAGAGGAAATAACATCTACAAATTTAGAACAAACATCATAGAGACGTTGAGTATCATTGGTGTATAATAACTTGGCATGTTCCCAGATTTTGGCACATGTTTCGTAGGAACGAAAATTTTTTTTTAACGAACGATCAAGAGTACCCTTGAGAACCACACATAATTGAGCATCAATGGTGTCCCAACTGTCTTCCTCACCAGGAATGAGAGTAGGTGCTTTCGAGGCAAGATGATCAAGATACTTCTGACTCTTAAGCCATAATCTGACGTCTGATGACCATGCGGCATAATTAGGGCCAGTTAAATTGTCAATGGATAAGTGCACATTAACATAGTTAGTGTATATGGAAGAAGGATCAGACGCAATACTAATAGAATTGGAAGTACTAGAAGGAGCGGAAGAAGTCATAAAGGGCAGAGGCAGCAGTGACACCGGCGTGAACCAGTACACAAGGTAAGTTCCCAGGAAAGAGAGGTGGGTCACTAATAGACACGCTTAAATACCAAGTCTTTCCTTGTTAGAACCTTCCTAGACATGCACTTTCACACGACCAAATAATATTCAATAACAAAAATAACTCTTTTCTGATGTGGAAGATCAGTTTAACCGGCAGCGATAACGGTGGCTCCAACAGTGGTCAAAGGCGAAAAAATTGAAAGAAATGAGGGGGAGATTGATGGAAATGTCCCTACATTCCCAAGATATGATTTTGATGATGAATCAAGTCAACTACATTCAAGTCAACACCATTCAAGATGAATTAAGGACAAGCTGAATTTATGACGTTGGTGACAATGTGAAACATTTCCCTACATGCTCAAGACATGTTTTTGATAAAGATGATGATTCAAGCAAGCCCAAGATGATTCCTGAAGACTAGATAGAGTCTTAGAATACTGGATATGGAGGTACAAGTTGATGAAGTAATATTATGCATAAGCCTCCAAAGCACAAGTGTGATAAAATTCATAACATGATATTTTTCACTATCATAATCAATTATGATGCATCAGAAACGAAAAAAAGATTTTTCTCGTCATAATTGATTATACCTGGTAACATAATCAATTATGGTAATTCAAATTTGAAAAATATATCTATTTTGAAGAATAAATATTTTTAAATATATCCCGATTTTTATTCAAAAAATATTAATGTCTAACGACCATTTTCTAATGCTATTTTTCTATTTAATTAAGTTTTGATGAAAAATCAAACACACACAATTACAAAATTCGAAAATACAATTAACATTCAATCAGTTTTGAGAAAAGAATTTTGAGCAAGGCAACAGAGATATTTTACACCTTTTAAGAAAACCCTCTTCTCTACTACCTTCTGTGCTTTCATTGTTTATCACACTTGTTCTTGGAGATTGGCATTCTACAGGCTTCTACAATTTGTTGTCTCCATTACCCAAGTGTGACTGTTCTTATTTTTATTACCTTCATCCTTTGTGTATTGGTGGCAAAGGAGGTACTTTTCATCCCTAGTGTGATTCTAGGGAAGTGTTCATCCTTAGTGAGATTCTAAGGAGATGTTTTCATCCTTTGATTTGTTCAAAGGAGGTTTTCATCCCTAGTGTGATTCTAGGGAGGTGTTCATCCTTACGGGATTCTAAGGAGGTGTTTTTCATCCTTTGATTTGTTCAGAGGAGGTGTTCATCCCTCATGGGATTCTAGGGAGGTATTCATCCTTAGTGAGTTTCTAAGGAGGTGATTGTCTTTTTAATTAGTTTACTTTTTACTAGTTCTTCTGCTGAGTTGATTGTAATTTGTAAACTGAATTTGAAGATAGTGAATTGGGAGTCACTCTTGTGTTAAGAGTTGATTGGGAACTAGATGTAGGGTTGGCTATACCCGAACCAGTATAAATCATTGTGTGCTCTTCTCTTTCCCTTATCTCTTTCTCTTTTCCTGATTATATTATCGCTTCCGCTTTATCTGTGGTCAAACAAATTATTGACTCACAAATAAATTTTTAATTTGACATCTATTTTAATTTGTGCATCTATTCACCCTCCCCTCTAAATGCCATTCGTCTAACAAGTGGTATCAGAGCTTGGTTAGATAAGATATTTCTAAACGATTTGTCAAGATGTCTATGCAGAATCAGGTTTACAGGGAAGGAGCCTCAATAAACAGACCACCATTATTTGAAGGAGAAGACTATCAGTTTTGGAAGGCGAGAATGAAAATATTTTTACAAACACTAGATTACGGTGTTTCGGATGTTGTACTCAACGGTCCCTACATTCCGATGAGAACAACGAAGTCTAGTGTTGTTCCAAAGACTTTTGATCAATGGACGCCGAATGAAAATAAGCGTGTCCATTATGATGTAAGAGCCCGAAATGCTATTGTTTCTGCCTTAACTCGTAATGAATTTTTTAGGGTCCAACAATGCAAGATGACAAAAGAAATATGGGACACTCTTGAAGTAACACATGAAGGAACAAATGAAGTAAAGCGAGCACGTAAGAACACACTCATCTAGGAGTATGAATTATTTCAAATGTAGCAAAATGAAAGCATCACAGATTTCCGGACACGCTTCACACATATAGTAAATCACTTGAAAGCATTAGGAAAGAGTTTTGACAATGAGGATTTGAACACAAAGATCTTGAAATCCTTAGACAAGAATTGGCAACCAAAGGTCACTACTATTACAAAATCAAAGAATCTCACAAAAATGAATATTGCTACTCTATTTGGAAAGCTACGAGAACATGAGATGGAGCTACAAAGGTTAAAGAACGGTGAACAGAACCAAACCAAGACGATAGCTCTAAAAGCATAAAAATCTTCACAAGATGAAAGCGAAAATGAAGGTAAGTTTTTGGACTCTGATATGTCTCTTTTTGTTAAACAATTTTCTCGCTTTATGAAGAATAGGAAAAAGAGACACAAAAGAAAGGAGAAAACAAATAAATTCAATTGCTATGAATGTGGAAAACCTGGTCATATCAAACCAGACTGTCCAGAACTTAAGAAAGAGAAGAAATATGTGAAAGAGAAGAATGATACCTATAAGAGCAAACACAAAGCTTATATTGCTTGGGAGGATAATGATTCTTCCACAACACAAGAGAGTTCTTCCGAAAGCAGTGATGGAGAAGAAGAAGCAAATCTTTGCTTGAGGACAAAAAGTGATGATGAAGCCTCATCACAGGTAAGTAGTACAAAATCCTAAAATGAATATGATGAGTTGTTTAAAAAATATCAAGATATGTATGAAGGTTTTACCAAGTTATCTAAGAAATACAATGCACTTAGACAAAAGTTTAATGCGTTAGAAAATACTGTTGGTATTCTTGAAAAAGAAAATGAGTGCTTAAAGAAAGAATTTCATAAATTTAAAAAGTTTGTCTAAAAATAAAGAAGTTGCTAAACCTTGTGAAAATTGTAATCTTTTGGAAAATGAGATTTTCAAGTTAGAGAAAATAATAAGCAAGTTTTCAAAATCTTCTGAAAATCTTGATTCTATATTAGGTTATCAAAGAGGGAATTCTAGCAAAGCTGGACTTGGTTACAAACCCAAAGAAAGTCTAGAACCTCATAAAACTATTTTTGTGAAAGAGTCAAGGAAAACAGATGTGAAACCAGTTTCAAAAACTTAAAGAAACTCATTTATGTTAGAATCGCGCAGCGGAATGTTCGCATGGTCGGACAAAAACCAAGAGGGGGGATGAATTGGTTTCTTAACAAAAATTAGGTTTTCAAAATTTTCCCCAAATTTTACCGATTAAAAATCTGTGTAAACGTAAATAAGATAGAGATAGAGTCTTACACAGGAGATTTATACTGGTTCGGATCAAAAGACCCTACGTCCAGTTGCTAATCACTCAAACAGAGGATTAACGCTGTCACTATAATCAAAGTTGTTACAAACAGATAACAATTGAAAATACAAAGTAAAGAAAACACCTCTCTTGAAACCCACAAGAGATGAAGAACAACTTTTCCCAGAGACGGCACAACACACAATCCACTAAGAACTCCACTTAGTGATTCTTATCGCTTCTAGCCCACACCAGGTTCCAAAAGCCCCTTTTTCGTCCAACAAACAGTTCTTTGGCACTCACAACACTTAACTTTTGTTTGAAAAAGGTTGTTCTTCTTTTCTGAGTGCCATAGAGAAGCTTAAATAGAGAAATTAGGGTTTGGGAATTGGGATTTTCGGAACTAGGAGTCTTGGGATTAGGGTTTTCGAAAATAGGGTTGATTTGAAGTTGAAAATCAAAATCTGACTGAAATAATCGATAAATGAAGTGTTAATCGATTATTACAGAGCCAAAATCAACAGAACCCCAAAACTCACTGTTTTAATCGATTAAAAGCCCTGTTAATCGATTAACAGGTGTGTTAATCGATTATTACAGTGAACAGATACAGAAAATGGTTTTTCTCACTGTAATAATAAATTATTTGACCATTTAATCGATTAAAGCCGAGGCAAAAAGATAAATTTGAGTTTTTGAAGCTTCTAAAGTGCAGACTATGTACCGGCTATCTTAAACTCTAATATTACAGACTCAAACTAATCAAAACAGAGTTATTATACTATAAAACAAGTCTTCAACTCTCTAAGTCTTGTGTTCTTGAATCATCATCAAAATCAACAAGCTTCATGTCCATGTAAGTTCAACATCAAGTCCTTAAATGTTCAACAATTTAGACCTTTTCAAAGAAAACCAACATGTTTTTATTGCATGAAATTAGGTCATACATCAAATAGATGTTACATAAAATTTTTTGGCATATCTAATGGAAAATATGAATGGGTGTCTAAAGGAACAAAACATTTATACATGTCTAGATGATAGTTGAGCATCCAATAGATTATGAATTTTCGAAAAATTTATTTTTGCGGTCATAATCAATTATGTTGATTCTGTAGGTGATGTGATAATCGATTATTATATCATGGTTATATCCTTAGTCTTTTGGCAGAGGCTTGTGATTCTACTAACCTTTTTAAGGACCCAAAATAATTAAAGGGTACCTAGATTTGTATGTTGATGTTGCAGGTAATTATCAAGGATAAGAAATTAATGCAGATTATTGAAGTTAAATGGGTATACAGGAACAAGCTAGATGAACAGGGAAATATTACAAAGATAAGTTTGTGATTGTCTCTGAAGCCTCTATATTGAATATATGCACTTATCTGTCACATAAAATCTGATTGTTGACTGTAGACCCCAAATCTTACCTGGCCTCAAAATAAAGAGCAGAAGACCTCCTATTTGAAGATGGACAAAGCCTAAAAAGCCACTAGGAGAGACTATTAGCCCCATATTAGAGTAGGAAGGCTTTTTTGTACAAAAAATAAGGATTTTCACCTTAAGGGTCAAGACTGTTGTCTCGCTTATCGGGACTGTCGTCTCGATTTTAGACTTGGTCGAGACGGCTATCTCGTTTGGCGAGACAGCTGTCTTGCCATTCACAAAATCGAGACCCCCTTCCCGTTTGGCGAGAAGGCCCTCTCATCATTCGGCAAGTCGAGACCGTCGTCCCGAATGGCAAGATGGTCGTCTCGACCTTGCTAGGCAAGACGGCCGTCTCGACCTGACAGGCGCGAATCCCTATAAATAGGGGGTGCTCTCCCCTTCATTTCACACAGTTCTTCCATTCTTCCTTCTACACTTTCTTAGAATTCCTCTTTTAGAGTCCCTCCTAAGCATTTCCAGAGTTTCTGAGTGTTTTAAGAGAGCTTTATTACCTTCATCCTTTTTGTATTGGTGGCAAAGGAGGTACTTTTCATCCCTAGAGTGATTCTAGGGAGATTTTCATCCTTAGTAAGATTCTAAGGAGGTGTTTTCATCCTTTGATTTGTTCAAAGGAGGTTTTCATCCCTAGTGTGATTCTAGGGAGGTGTTCATCCTTATGGGATTCTAAGGAGGTGTTTTTCATCCTTTGATTTGTTCAGAGGAGGTGTTCATCCGTGGGATTCTAAGGAGGTATTCATCCTTAGTGGGTTTCTAAGGAGGTGATTGTCTTTTTAATTAGTTTACTTTTTACTGGTTCTTCTACTGAGTTGATTGTAATTTGTAAATTGAATTTGAAAGATAGTGAATTAGGAGTCACTCTTGTGTTAAGAGTTGACTGAGAACTAGATGTAGGGTTGGTTATACTCGAACCAGTATAAATCATTGTGTGTTCTTCTCTTTCCCTTATCTCTTTCTCTTTTCCTGATTATATTATCGCTTCCGCTTTATCTGTGTTCAAACATTATTGACTCACAAAAAAAATTTTAATTTGACATCTATTTTAATTTGTGCATCTATTCACCCGCCCTCTAGATGCCATTTGTCTAACAAAAATTTCAAAATAACCTTAAGCTCTAGATACCATGTTGAATATAGAAGAAATAGAGTTTGAGATTAATCTCCCTTGTGTATAAATCACACATAAGGTAATCTATTTATAATAGAGAGATATAACTAAAAGAGTAACTGAAAGTAACAGAATAAACAGAAGATATTGTTTGATATTGTGGTTAACAATATCTTAACAATATCAAATAATATTTAAACAATATCTAACAGGAAACATCATCAACCACGTCCCGACAATAACATTTGTGGAGGTTTTTAAGGTAAGAGTTCTGAACCATATAAGAACAACAAATAATAAGATTATTCATCATTAGAAAGGCACAATGAAACAATAATATATTATGTTAATTTGTTTATTTTTTTATTTTTAAAGTAATTTCATCAAGCAATTCTTAAAAAAATTCTTAAATAAAAAAAAGTGTGGGATGAATAAGTTTGTATACAAGAAAAGAAAATGAAATTTGTCAAATTATTTTCTTAAAATAAAAATATTATTATATATTATTAAAAATTGATTTAATTATTTAAATTTTCACAAAAAAAAGTAATAAATTTTTTACCATAAAATTAGTAATTTTTACAAATTGTTTAATCAAATTATAATAAATATTAGTATTATGTATTATGATTAAATTAAAAATTAAAAAATGTAAACAATTTGAATGTGATTTGTTTAATGATAATGTGAAATAATAGAACCTATCCCAATATTTGTTCAGTATGAGAAATAATTCATAAAGTTACTATTTCATGTATATGAAAACTAATTCTATATAATTATTCCCATTGGAATTACCCTCAGATACACCGATGAAACTGTACTCCAGATGCGGCTGGCGGATGGTCGGTTATCAATGAACAAGTCAAGAACCCAACAAGAAAAATTTAACGGTAAAATATTTTTTTTATATGTAAATATCTATTTATTATAATTAGAATGTATGATTTTTATATGATATATTAATTACTTTCTTATTTTTTAATTATTATAAATGAAAAAATAATTTTATGTCAAATTATAATTAATTATAAATATCACTTATAAAAAATTAATTATTTTTTGCAAATTTATTTAAAAAAATTTATTTAAATTTGTAAGATACTTATTTTTTACCAATTTTTATAAAAATTTGTAAAAATATTTTCATAAAATATAACATTTTCTAATAAAGTATGTACGATCAAATTAAAGTTCTCCGAAGTTTTTTTTAATTAATTTTGAATAATATGTGATAAATTATTTATAATATAAAGCTAATGAATTTTTAATAATAAAAAATAAAAATTTAATAACATAATTAATAAATATAAAAATTAAACAAAATATTTGAATTATATTTAAAATTTATCTATTCAAATACTATTTCAACCAATTAAAAACTTTATTCATGCACTAAATGCGCTATCTCCAATTAGAAACTTCTATTTTTTTTAATTGAATTGAATGAAATTTGAATCCCGGTTTATTGTTAATTTTTTATAATTTTATCATATATATATATATATATATATATATATATATATATATATATTTTTTTTTTTTTCTTTTTTTTTAATGATGAGAAGCTCGTAATCTTTGTCCGTGTGAAAAGAGAGACTTTTTCGAACAAAAAGACAGACACGTCTATTTATAAGGTGTCAACAAGTCAAATGACCAATCACGTGAGAGTCAATTTAAAGAAGGGATTTTTCTTTTTATATTAACCTCATAAAAAAAGTGTTATATATGTGCATGTTATAATAATAAAATACGCCTAATATATTATTGTATATATGATTCATCTGCAACTTTATTCAACACAAATATACCTAATACATTAATTATATATATATATATATATATAATATTTTTAAGATTTATTAAAATTATATTATTTTAATTTACATATATATATATTAAAGTTTTTTTTCTTGTAAATTCATTAAAAAATAAGATAAATAAATAAATAACCCTCGGTTCTTCTTTAACTGATCATGACAGTTGACCTCAAATTGACGTTTTCGAGTGGATTGGCTATAGCTGTTCTCATTAATGGTTTCCATGAGCAGGCGGAAAAGTGGAAGTACACATTTTATTTAAGGAAAATGATATTTTATCACCTAAATTCATACATTATTTAAAGGGTTATATAATTTCTAGTTATCAAAATATCACCACTCTTTATTTAGTCTTCAAAATTCTCTCTCTTTTATTTATGTATTTATTATTATTATCTTTCAATAGGAAAATCTTTTAATAATTAATATTAAATTTAGATATAATTTATGTCTTTTTATAACTTTTTACATATTAAAATTAGTGTTATGACAACTTTTTCTTTATAAGATTTAATGAGTTAGCAAAGTAAGATATTCAAATACTTGCACTTAAATGAAAACTTGTCATGTTAATAAAAAAATCCTCAACTGGTGAATCAATGGATAAGTTAAATATTTAGAATAATCTAAAAAATATTTTTGATATACAATTATGAAAATATATAAAATTATAAATGGGATAATCATTCTAGAAATATATAAAAGTAAAAAAAAATTATAATTCTTGATAATTTTAAATTTAAAAAAATCTAGAACTGTCTAAAATATTATTGATTAACTTGGAGGTGATAGATAAGGTCTATAATAAATAGGTAATACAATTCATGTAATTTGTCAACTAATTCAAACTCATCCACATTTTCTTTCTAATATTTCTCAATTATACCTTTATAAACTTCTCATTATTAAACAACAAATTGCCTTCTCCATTCTCCTAAAATATAAACATTGGTATTAGATTTACATTCGAGCATCTATTGGACGTTGATACAATATCCAACTATCTCAAAACTCCTATACATTTCATATCAATCCTAATCAATGACTAATGTCAATCTTTCTTCATCTATTTTTGTACCTCTTTTCATAGGAGAAAGTTGACTTTTGAAACATTAAAATAAAGACATTTTTTCTCTCAAGATCTATTGGAGATTATAGAAGATAACTTCATTATTCCTACAAACATTTTCACACTAACTACTATTCAAAAGGAGTTGAAGGAGAGAAAACAATTGAAGGAGAGCAAGCAAAAAAGGACTCAAAAGCATTATATATTGATATAACAAGTTGTTGTTGAGGCTATTTTTTCTAGAATAATGAATGTCACAAGTGTCAAAGAAGTGTAGAACGTACTACAGGAGAAGTTTTAAGAAAATGTAAAGATAAACACTATTAAACTTAAAACTTTAAGGTGTGAGTTTGAGCTAATGGGCATATAGGAGCATGAAACCATTAAGTATTATTATACTAGAATAAAAGAGATAGTTAGTCAATGAGAGCATGTGGAGAAAATATTCTTCACAATAACATTATTGAGAAAAATATATTTTCTATTTCTCATAAATATGATGTAATAGTAACTACAATTGGACAAATCAAAGATCTATTTACCTTATCGGTGACATAACTCATAAACTCTCTTGAAAGATATGAGCAAAAATTGAAAAGGTAAAATGAAGAATTTATCAAAAATGTCTTTCAATAAAAACTCAAATTAAAATATCGGAATAAAGAAATTAGAGGAAAGATGATTGAATAAATTTATAGAAGTAAATAAAACTTTAGAAGTTTCACTAAATCTAGTTTAGGCAAATATCCTCCATGTGACATATGTAACAAGTCAAGTCATATGGAGAAATATTATTGGCATTATGGAAAATCACAATGTCAATATTGCATGAAACTTGGACATGTGGAGAAGAACTATTGTAGAAAAAACAAGTATCAAGCAAATTTTACTAAAGAGCATGATCTTTAACAATATCTTTTTTATGCTACTCAAGACTCAAGTGATGAAACAAACTGATGAAAATTTTCTTCCACTTTAACCCAAGAGTGTTAAAAAATCTTTCAAACTTCCAAGTTCTTAAAGAACTCGGTGAAGTTCTCTCTCTAAGGAAGGATCCTTGATGGAGAATTAGGAGAAGATTAATCCCATTTTACCTTTAAATGAACAAGACAAGCAAAAGGAAGTTCTATTTATTCAAAGGGCCAAAAACAAGGTTCAATGGGTTCTATTTGTAGTTGAAGTTCCCTTTGCACTTTCGGAACCAAACAAAGCAAGACTTATAAATACACATGGTCGAACTTGTCCTTGTATACAACACACATTTTAATAAATTTTAGAAGTGGTGGCTTCATTATCTCTTCTCCCATGTAGTTGCATTTGTAGCTTGGTTCTCCACGGAGATGGTTGAACATAAGGCCCAATTGAGGTCCAATTTTAAGCCCACATGTGCTTTTACACAATTTTACAATTACAAGAGAATAAAGTCTTGTATAAAATTTATAAGACTAAGAAGCAAAAATAATTTCTTAATAAATTATACTCCAAAGTTGGAGGGTTTTCTTTTAGGTTTCTTCTTCTATACTCCTAGTCATGAACCTTATTAAGCATCCAATGTGTTGTATGTTAGATGGTCTTTCAGCAGAACCTCCCTCTTGAGAAGGATTTGTCTTCATATCTAGATCATCTTCGTAATTAGCAACCCCCGCAAAAGGAGATAGATCACAAATAGTAAAGGTAGGGGTTGATTCTATATTGATGTGTAAGATGTAATCTAGCAACAACAATAGGATATCAATCCTTTTTTCAGCAAGTCACTTGATTTTCTAGCTCTTCAATTTTTGTCACATAAGCATGCCTATTGTGTAGGCTTGCTCCAGAAACTAACTTTATTTGATGTTCTATTCCGCTCAAAAGTGGAAGTCCAGGAGGTATTTCTTTGGGAAATAGATCATCAATTTCTTAAAAAATTCTTTTGATTCCCATGTGATAGAGAATCAAGTTCATGACTTGTGGTAGCAAGTGTCATTTTACAACAGAGAAGGAAAATAACTTATTCAAACTTTAAGAAGATTTTAAATTTTTTTGTTGAACAAATTCTTTAGAGGGGACACAAACCTCCAAACCATATTCCTTCTCCTCTTTTATTCTTTTTTCTTTTCTTTGATTTTTTTATTTTTTTTTTGTCCTCTCTCACTTGTTAAGGTGCTAGAAGACACAAGACTACTTTTTTTTCCTATCTTTATGAAAGAAACTTATTTTATTGGTGAAGCCATCATGTATAGTTTATTTATCAAATTGTCATGGCCTTCCAAGTAAGATATACTTAGTTTCCATAGGAACTATATCACATAAAACTTTATTTTTTATAATTTAATAAGAAAATGACTATACTTGTTTATTAATTACTATACCACCATCATTATTGAGCCATTGAAGTTTATAAGGTGTAGGATAAGGTGTAGTAGTTAAGTTTAGTTTGTCTACCAACCTAAAACTACAACAATTACAATAAAACCCATTATTCATAATCAAAGAATAACTTTTTTGCAAAACTTGTAAGAATCCTTCTCACCATTAATAATTCTCCTTCACAAAGAATTTCTTCATCAGAGTCTTGTGTTTCCCTTTCACTAGGTGAAGAGTGAACTTCATCCTGACTTACAATATTTTGGTCCTTTAGAAGTATTGTTTTTTTTTATTAGGACACTTAGAAGCATAATGTCCTTTACCAAGACATCGAAAATATTAAATGTCTCTAGTTATAGTCCCCTTGGAAGGTTCTTTTTGTTTTTTTTTCTCTTTCCTTTTCTCTTTCTCTTTATTTTTATTTTTCTCTATCCTTTTATCATGACCCTTCATCCCTAGATTTGGAGGTTGTTGGAGTCTCTAGAGCATCTCCATCAACTTTTTATCATAATAGGAAGGTACATGTCTTTTTCTTAAGGCACTCCTAAGTTCGTTCTAGTACCTTACTTGGGGCGCATTGCGTATTATTCTCTCACAAGGGAAGTTTATCAATACATAGCATACCCCTTAAAAATGAGGTTGTCATGGGCATCTTTCTCTCCTCATCTACTCAGTGACATTCAAAGAGTTGTTCGACCTTCATCTCCCAATTTAAGTATTCTTAAACATGATATTTTCTTGTAGAAGGAGGAACATAAAGCTTAGGTTATTTAGGATAATTATTTGACCTAGACCTTGGTGGTGCCTGAAGGAAGGTTGATAGTAATCATTATTGTGATGACTATTATACCTTTCTCTATTTGTGGACTAAAGTTTCCTCATGAAATTATATCCTTCAACACCAACCCTTACCATGTTTTCTATTAGGCTTCTCTTCCTTTTGCCTCAATAATTGTGCAAACATGTCCATTTCTTTATCTCTCTTTTTTTTTCTTTTTTTTTTAGATCTCTAAGTTCATCTCTTAAGGACTATTTTTCACTATGGTCCTTATAACTCCCACACATAGTAAAATAGCTAGAATGATTATGGTCACTCATTTTTTTTATTTAAATTCACGTTTGAAAGATTTTTCACAAAAATGAAGTGACAAATTTTCACAAAAGTTTTGAGATGATCCTTAGTTTTTGTCATAGATAAAAAAACTACTAATGAAAAAGATTTTAAAGAAAATAAATTGTAAACTAGACTTGTCCTAGTGTGAAAGTCCACGTGACACTTATGAGAATCCTGAGACACTTGCACAAATCTAATTGCTTACTATTACGAAATTCACCTTAGGAGAATAGACATTTTCCAAGACACCCAACAAAATAAACAAAATTGCACAAAAGATAGAAAATACAAGAAAATTTCATGATAAAAATAACAAGGTTTTCAATGATAGTAACCACAATTTTTTTCCTCTTTATGAAAAAAATTAGTGACGAAAATTCCTAACCACAAATTTTCTTCTTGTTTCATTTTGGAGTTTGCATCTAACTTTGTCCAATGTTTAAAGTGATTTTCCTCACAAGCGTTTACTCTCTTATGAAGCTCTTCTTGCCTCTTAAATTCATCAATAATCTTCAACTATTCTCTCATCAACACCTAATATACTACCTTGAAGATATGTGAGTTTTCAAGAAAATAATAGAAGATTCAATTATTTTCAATTTACTCAAGAATAAGATCAAAAATCAAGAAAAGCTCAATTAGAATTGGACACTTTCAAATGAAAGAATTAGATGTGATATTTTCAAGAATCCCTAAGAATGAAAAACAAAAAATTAAGGCAATTTTAAAAGTAGGTACACTAAAAGAATCCTAATGAATAACTCTTGATTTTCAATACTAAAACAAAAACAAAATGCAAGTTAAATAAAAAATCAAATACAATATGCTACTGTAGAATTTTATTTAGAATTACGACAAAGTTTACAATGTAAGATGCTTATGATACAACTAAAATTATAAGGCAAACTCGAGGTACAAACAATGTGGGACATGATGTGAGATTCTTTAATATCTTCCTGTTTTCTTTAGTATAGTCTCGCCCTCTTTCCTTTTCACAACTTTTGTTCTCTTTTTCTTTCTATTTATGAGACTGTGCTTTTTATCAATTTAATTTTCAAGAATAACTCAAAAATTTTGATCAATTTCAATTCCAAATTCAACAAGTAGGAGATGTCACATATTCTAAACAATTTGATTCAACTTACAACTTATGAAATTGATTAGAGAAGCCACAACCTACTTCTTACTATGAGGAAAAAATATTTTTGATATTTGATAATGATATAATAGGAAAAGAATAATTCAAACTAAGAAGTACAAGCCATGCATAATTCGATTCATATTGAAAACATACCAAAGAAATGTGGAAAAAAAATGTGGGACTACTTCTACAGTAATTAACAAATAAATGACTAAACAAAACTTCTAAAGAGCATGGAAGTTTACAAAATTCAAAGCTAAGTAATAAAATGTCATCTATTAAATTCAAACAAAGATACAAAATTCAAGACATATTATAGATCTTACTTTATCACATACAATAAAAAACAACTATAAGCATAGAACATACATAAACATGACTAAAAGGAAATACATGCATAAGGAAAAAATAAAACACAAGGAAGAAGGATAGTGAAATGATCTCTTGTAGACATTCATGCCTTGTTCATGATACCAAATTGATGGATATTTTCTTCCCTTTCAACCCAAGAGTGTTCGAATCTTTGAAACTTCCAAGATATTAAAGAATTCGGTGAAGTTCTTTCTCCAAGGAAGGATCCTTAATGGGGAACTAGGAGAAGATTACTCTCATTTTTACTTTAAAATAATAAGAAGACAAGCAAAAAGCAAGTTTTATTCTCATGCTCATTCAAAATGGCAAAAAAAGGTGCAAGAGGCTTTATTTATTGTTGAGCTTTTCCTTTTCACTTCATGAACCTAGCAATGTAGGACTTGGAAATACAAATAGCCAAACTCCTCCTTGTTTGAAACACATATTTTAGCCTAAAATTTTTCTATTCTATTGAATGTTAGATTCTCTAATTTCGTGTTTCGATTTGACCATAGTTTTCTTTGTATATATCTTTTTTGGCTTATTTTTACTTCATTAGGTTCGTTATTCCCATGACTTCAATTTATATATATGGTACATGAAATTCAGAGTGCAGAGCTATTTTTAATAATTTTAAAAGTTGTAGCTTCACTCTTTCTTCTTTCATGACTTAACTGCATTTGTAGTTTGGTTCTCTAAAGAACATTGAACATAGGGCCCAATTGGAGGCCAAATTGAGGTTAAATTTTAAGCCCACATGTAAAATTCTAAAATTACGACAGAAAATAAAGTCCTATACAATTTTTACAAAACTAAGAACAAAAAAGAATTCATAGTAAACTATATTTCAAATTAAGAGGGTTTTCTTTGAGGCTTCCTCTTCTTCTATCCTCCTAGCCATGAAACTTGTTAAGGATCTAATGTGATGTGTCCTTGATGGTCCTCCATCCCAAGCATAAGTCCATACTTGAAGAGTAGATGCAGTAATAACATGACCAAAGACAAGAGCATCTTTAAGGACATTGATGACTCTGTTAAAGTGAAAGTTCTATTATGAAACAACGCCCTAGTGGAGTCAAAGGAAGAGGTATTGTTGTGGTAGAAACAAAGAAATGTATACAAGCTTATAAAAAATGTCTTACTCACTCCCAATCTTAAAGAAAATCTTTTAAGCATTGACCAAATGATGGAAAAAGGTTATGCTCTTCACTTCAAAGGAGATACATGTAGAATCTACACTAATAGATAAGAGAAGTAAAAATGGAGAAAAGAAATAAAAGCTTTCCTAAAGCATCAAATATACTATTAATATTGCTATAAATGTCCAAGTTGATGATTTGTGGCTTTGAACACTTTAATATCTAGGCTTTCAAGCTATTACATCAAAAGGATATGATGAGAAGTCTCCCATACTTGAAAGAGAATAATAAAACCTATGAAGGATATCTTCTTGGGAAGTAAAAAAAATTACCATTTTCATTCGACAAAGTATGGAGAGCAAAAAACTTTTTGGAGTTAATCCACATAGACACTTATGGACTAATGAAGACACCATCACTAAATAACTATAAGTACTTTATCCTTTTCATCGATGACTCTTCTATAATGACCTGTGTTCACTTCATCAAAGAAAAATAGAAGTTTTTGGAATATACAAGAAGTTTAAAGCTCTCGTCGAGAAATAAAGTGGAAGATATATAAAAATTTTAAGAAGTGATTGAGGCAAAGAGTATAAATCATTTGAGTTTGACAAGTTTTGTGAAGATGAAGGAATAAAAAGATATTTAATAGTTCCAAATACACCACAATAAAATGATGTGTTAAAAAGGAAGAATCACATAGTGAGGAAATGGCTAGATTGACATCGAAGGAGAAAGTCTTACCTAACACTTTTTAGGAAGAATCAATTTATGTTACTATGTATATACTTAACAAATGTCTAACTAAGGTAGACTAAGATGAGACTCCAATTAAAGCTTGGAATGAGCAAAACACTTAAAAATTTTTGGATATTTCTTCTACATTCATGTGTCAGATTACAAAAGGCACAAATAGAAGACATGACCATATGAGTAATATTTTTGGGATATAACACACAAACAAAATGTTAGAGTTTACAATCTGCAAACAAAAAAGCTCACCATTAGTTGGGATGTTGAAGTTGGTGAAAGTGTTTCCTGTAATTGGAAAGAAGGAAAAATCATGAGAAGCAACATCTTTATTCCAGACCAACAATCTAAAAAAGAAGTGAAAGAAGTAGTAGAAGATCCAAGTTTGTTTCCTCATCTGCATAACAACATTATTTTTTCACTAAAATATACTCCTAGGCAAGTAAGATCCTTGATGGACATATATGAAACATTCAACATGGTAATGCATGAATGTGAATGGTATGAAGAGGCAGTAAAGCAATACATTTTTATCGATGCTATGGAAAAGGAGATTAAAATGATTAAAAAGAATAATACTTGGGAGCTAGTGGATTGCCCGTATGAAAAATACATTATTGGAGTAAAATGGGTCTATAAAATAATGTTCAATCCAGACGACACCATAAAAAATATAAGGCTAAGTTGGTAGCAAAAGGCTATTCATAACAACCTAGAATCAACTACAATGGGACATTTTTCGTAATTGCTCATTAGACACAATGAGAGCTTTAATAACTCTTGTAGCATAAGAAAGATGGAGCATTCACCAATTGGATATCAAATCAACCTTTCTAAATGGTGTACTTGAGGAAGAGATATTTTTGAAGCAACCACAAGGATTTATAAGCAAAGGAAGTGAAACAAAAGTGTTAAGGTTAAGAAAAACACTATATGGCTTAAAGCAAGCTCCTCGAATATGATATACTATACATCAAGACTCAAGGTCAGTATGATACTCTAATTTTCTCTTTACATGTAGATGATCTTATCTACATAGGAATAATATAAAAATGATAAGAATTCAAAGAAAACATGATAAAAACATTTGACATGATCGACCTTGACTTGATGCATTATTTCCTTGACATAGAAGTAAAACACGAAAAAGAAGTGTAGACCCCAAATCTTGCTCGGTCTCAAAATAAAGAGTAAAAGACTTCTGATTCAAAGATGGGCAAGGCCTAAAAGGTCCCTAGGATAGACCAATAGGCCCCGTATTAGGATAGGAAGGTTTTTTGTACGGGAAAAATAAGAAATTTCACCTAGAAGGTTGAGACTGCCGTCTCGCCATCAACAAAGGGCGAGACCGCCATCTCGTTTGGTGAGACGGCCGTCTCGCCAATCACCAATGGCGAGACCATCGTCTCATTTGGCGAGACGACCTTCTCACCATTTTTCCAAGGGCGAGATTGTCATCCTATTTGGCGATACGACGATCTCGATCTTGTCAGGCGAGACTACGATCCTGACCTGACAGGCGCGAATTCCTATAAAAGGGGGGCGCAACCCCCTCCTTTTCACAACATTCTTCAACTTTCCCTTCTGCAACTTTGTCAAATTCTTCTCCTAGGTTCCCTCCGAAGCATTTTCGGAGTTTCTTAGCATTCTTAGTGAGCGTTTTCGAGTGTTGCGAGAAAGAGCGATCAACACTGTAGAGCGCGAAGGTTGTCAAAAAGCACCTTTACCAAGAATATTAAATACAAAAGCTTGCTTCGAAGGTTCCTACACTTTCTCTCTTCTTTTATCGCTTTTTTATCGCATCTATTTGTGCATTAGTTGTTAGGGCCATGTAGTCAATATTTTAAATTCCGCAAATAAATAAAGGGTAAAAGCATAATTTTAGAGTTTTTATTTATAAGATAAACGGTCCATCATAGGGAACCCAAAAGGGGCGTTGTAGGGAAGTTAATACCTTCCTTACATGTAACTAACTCCCTTACCCAACTTTGGTTATAATGGCCAAAGTTGGTTTTTCTAAACCAACGCCTTCTTTTTCTTCCTTTTCCAATGTTTCCGGATAAAACATTGGTGGCAACTCTAGAACCCTTTTCGAAAAACCTCGCCTTTTGGTCCAACTTGGTTATCGGACAACCTAAAGGCATTGTAATATCACTTAAAAAAAACGCGAGTCAAAGCAAAACCATCGCGTCGCTTCGACCGCCTCTTTTGACGGCAGCGACAAGAAGGAATATTTATCTCTCAAAAGAAACACAATGAGTTCAAATTGTATGATTGCAAATTTGCGGCTACTCCCCTCATGGAAAATGAGAAACTATGAAAAGATGATGGATCACCAAAACTTGACACATCACGCTACGAGAGTTTGATTGCTAGCTTATTATATCTTACAACTATACACTCATATACCATGTGTCCTACAAGACTTCTATCAAGATTCATACAAAGACCAAACCAGATTCATTTTGGAGAAACAAAAAGGATATTAAGATATCTACAAGGTACAAAGGAGTTTGGTATACGGTACAAAACCATGACTGACTCAAATTTGATTAGCTACACTCTTAATGATTGGCAAGATCAATAAATGACATAAAAGTACATCAAGTTATGCATTCTCACTTGGATTGGGATTGTCTTTCAAGCATCTAAAAAACAAGCAATAGTATCACAATCAACAATAGAGACAAAGAATGTGGCAATAACTAGAGCTACAAGTCAAACTATGTGACTGTAAAGAATACTTGAAGAAATGGGAGAATAACAACATGGACCTATTGTTATCTACTATGAAAATAAGTTTAGCAATAACAATGACAAAATCCAAACTATCATAAAAGAAAAAAACACACAACTCCGACATATCACTTCATCAGAGAGGCTAAAGCGAATAAACAAAATCAACTGGAGTACTGCACTACAAAGGATCAAGTTGTAGACATATTTACCAAGTCATACCAAGAGTGAAGTTTGAGAAATTATATTCATGTTTGGAGTTACCGAAATTTGCACTAAGGAGGAGTGTTAAAATAGACTATACAAATTTCTAGAATTAACAAAAATTCTAGAAAACTATAGATAGGATAATCATTCTAGAAATGTATGCAAGTAGAAGGACATTCTAGAAATTGTAAGTATTGATAATTCTAGAGTTGATAAAATATTAAATTATCTAGAATATTATAAATTAACTTGGAGATGATAGATCAAACATATAAATGGACAATGCCACTTGTGTAATGTGTCAAATACTAATACATGTTAGAATCGCGCAACAGAATGTTCGCGTTTAGGGACAAAAACCAAGAGGGGGGGGTGAATTGGTTTCTTATAAAAAAATTAGGGTTTTAAAAATTTTCCCCAAATTTTAACGATTAAAATACTTGTAATGTAAATAGAGAAAGGGAAAGAAGATTACACAGATGATTTATACTGGTTCGGATCAAAAGACCCAGGTCCAGTTGTTAATCACTCTAAAAGAGGATTAACGTTGTCACTATAATCACAAGTTACAAAAGATTACAAATTAAAAAAGATAAGGATTAGAAAACACCTCTCTTGAGTCACACAAGAGATGAACACCTCCTTTGAATCCACAAAGGATGAACAACAACTTTTCCTAGAGATGGCACAACACACAATCTACCAAGAAACCCACTCAGTGATTCTTATAGCTTCTATCCCATAGTAGGTTTTCAAAAGCCCCTTTTTCTTCCCTACACAAATTTCTCTAGCATTCATAACTCTTAACTTTTGTATGAAAAATGTTTGTTATTTTGTAGAGAGCCTTAGAGAACCTTAAGTAGAGAGAATAGGGTTTGGGAAATGATTTTCGAAAACATAAGAATTGGGAATAGGGTTTTCAAAAATTGGTCCAGATTTGAATTTCAAAACTCATAACAGATGTAGATAATCGATTATCTTGAGTGATAATCGATTATTACAGAGTCATTTTCGCAGAGGAGTAAAACAGGACCAGGATAATCAATTATCTATGTAAATAATCGATTATCTAGCTGGGATAATCGATTATCGTGAGTGATAATCGATTATCACAACAAGACTTTTAGAAAACCAATTTTTCAGTATAGGATAATCGATTATTCTAAGTGATAATCGATTACAATAGAGTGGATATGATAAAAATGAGTTGTTAGATGATGGACTATGTGCTGACTATCTTGTACTCTAATTATATAGACTCAAAAACATAAAACAGAGTTATTACAAGTAAATACACATGATTCTAAGTCTTCAAGTCTTTAAGTCCTTTGTTCTTGAATCATCATCAAAATCTTCAAGCTTCATATCCTTGTATGTTTAACAATCTCCCCCTTTTTGATGATGATCAAAATTTGCTTTAAAGCCCTTTGTAATAACCTTCTTTAACTATCACAACTAACAAAACTATTAAACTATTAAACATACCAGACATCATTAAAATTATTAAAAAAAATAAGGCTTTAAATAAGTTCTCCCCCTATTTTGATTATAATAAAAAAAATGAAATTTCCCCCTCTATAAGTGCATAATATAGAAAAACAACTCCCCCTCAATCAATGCAAAAATAAAATTTTATTCATTAAAGCAATATATTACAAACAAACAAGAAATATTTGAAGAGATTAGAACTCTTCACTCTCATCACTATTAAACTGTGCGTCAAATCTGTCTTCTAAATTACACACCCGATCGTCTACATCTAAAATGCGTCTAATAATTTCTTGATGTCGTTCTTGAGATGTAGAGAAGAATTCCTGCATTCTCTGATTCATGTCAAACAACATGTCTTCCATGGAAGGAAAAGATGTAGAGTGAGCAGCAGATGACATTCCAGCAGCATGAAAATTTTCAGTAGGCATGTCCTCATCATCAGAATCTTGAGCCATGTCAGCCATGTGAGGAGCATCATCTTTATGAACAAAAACTTCGTTTACGTTCACCATTTGCAACTGGGTAAGCGTGCTGTCTAGCATTCTGTTTGAATAAAGGGTCCAAGCCCGTTGTTGAAAGTGATGAAGATCTTATTGAATTACTTTTGCAAAGATCTTGTTGATTTGATGAAGTAAAAAATGAAGTCAAAGGCTACTTTGTGGCAGTCAAAGGTCACTTAGATAAAAGAGTAGTGGGATTAGTGAGTCTGCATCTCTGCTTAGGTATAATCATTTTTATCTCTCTGCTGCATGAGGTTTCTTCATTTAAAAGATTTTGCAAATGCCTCTAAAAAATGTTTAAACGGTTAAAAACAAAGTATTTTGATAAAAGGTTTCTTAATTAGCTATTTTAACTAATAGCATATAAGCTTTATCAACTAAAATGTTCTTAACACTTTTGTAACAGGTTTTTAACTGATATGTTTTCGAAATAATCTATTATTTTCATTAGAAGGATTTTTGAAAACTTTCTACCAGTATTTTAACTGATATAGAATTGATATAATCGATTAAAATGACATAGAATATTTTGAAAAGTGTTCTGGCAGAATTTTAATCGATACAAACTTGAAATAATCGATTGAAATAACTTGAAGTGTTTTGAAAGTTGTTTTGTCAGTATTTTAATCGATACAAATACGAAATAATCAATTAAAACAACTAAGAGGTTTTTCCAGAATGTTTTAATCGATTAAAACAAGTTTGCTATCAGTTAAAATAACTTAGAAAGTTTTATGAAATCTTTTGGCAGAATTATAATCGATTAAAATGCGTTTCAATCGATTAAAATAACTAAGTGAACTTTTTTTCAAAGTATTTTAATCGATTAAAACATATTATTATCAGTTAAAATCACTTAGAAAAGTTTATAAGAATGTTTTGCAGTTTTTTAATCGATTGAAAGACGGAACAATCGATTAAAACAGTTTGGAAGATTTTTTACAAAGAGTTTTAATTGATATAAATGGTGTCGTATCAGTTAAAACAAATCTAGAAAATAATCAAGAACTTTTTAACAGATTAAAAGAAGTTTTAACAGATTAAAACAAGACTTTTAACAGATTAAAAGATTATTTTAACAGATTAAATAAACCAGCAGTTTTGAAAATCTTCTATATAAACAGAGTTTCTTGAACTTTTTAAAACATCATCTTTTAGCAATCAATCAAGCAATCCTAAGTGCTACTTTCAAGAGAGAATTGCGCTATTTTTGTGAAGTTCATAGAAGTTCTTTCTTGAGGCAAAATTGCATTCTTTTGGAGAAGAAACACATACTGCAGAGTTGCATAAATCTGGTTTGAGCGTTCTAAGTTTCTTCTATTTGTTTCTTTACTTTCTTTACTGTATTGTGGGTGCCTGGAATTGTGGGCACTGGTTTCTGTAGATGGAATTTGGCTGCAAGGTTGGTCAAGAACTGGAATTTTGTTCTTGGTGAAGGTTTAGGTGCAGGGACTGGAATTTTGGTTCTTGTGGTAGATTGAGTGCGAGATTAAAGTTGTAATCTGTAAAACGTTCAATCTAGTGGAACCCAGCTGGAATTTGGCTGGAAACTGGACGTAGCCCTGAGATTGGGTGAACCAGTATAAATCTTGGTTGTATCTTTCTAAACCTTTCTCTCTTTTAATTTTGTCACTGCTTTTATTTTGATTGCTTGCTGTGTGTGATTCAAGAACTGGTCAGAAATCTTATTCTTTGAAATAGATAATCTATAAATTGCAAAAATCTTTCAAAGATCAATTCACCCCCCCCCCTCTTGATCTCAACCTACATTTCTAACAATTGGTATAAAGAGCAAGGTTCTTGAGAATTATTCAATTCTTTCGATCCAAATGGCTGGAAATAAATTTTCTGAGGGTGCTTGTATTAATAGACCTCCACTGTTTTGTGGTATAGATTACTCTTTTTGGAAGATTAGGATGAAGATCTTTATTGAATCTGTTGGTATAAATGTTTGAAATATCATTGAACAAGGAACTTATGTTTTTAACAAAGATTGTTCTAGCTTAAATGATTGTGAAAAGAAACTAATCCAAGATGATTGTATTGCTAAGAATATCATCATATCTGCACTTAATAGAAATGATTTTTTCAGGATAGCACATTGTCAAACTGCTGTACAAATGTGGAAAACCCTTGAAATGACCTATGAAGAAACAACAAAGATATGCTTAATGGTCAATTCGGATTCTCCAATAACCAGTGTAAGTTTTGACTCAACAACTACTATGAATTATAGTTCATTACAAGATGCTTTTTATGAAATGAATGCAGTAGCTAAGAGATTAGAAATTGAAAACAAAAGATTAAAAAACATGAATAGTTTATTAGAAAACAAGATCACTCTTCTTGAAAAGAAAATAGTTCATGAAGAAACCAAGAATGAAAATTTGGAAATAGGTAATAACTCTGATTGCATGTGTAATGATAAAGATTGTAAAAATTGTCCTGAGTTGCAAGAGAAATTAACATATTTAATAAAAACTGCAGCTAAACTTGCACAAGGAAAAACTAGTCTTGATATGATACTTGATTCTCAAAAATTGGTTATTGATCGTGGTGGTATAGGTTTTACACCTCCTGTTGGAAAGAAAATTAGAGCATTTAAAAACTATTTTGCATATAGTAAATCTGTTTCATCTCCATTTATTAAATGTTTTTACTGCATGAAAAAAGGTCATTCTGTGAATTATTGTATAATTAAGAAATATGTTATTCCTAAAGGTAGAATGAAGTGGATACCCAAAAATTCATTTCAAATAACCTGATTGGACCTAGTAATTATAAAAAGGGTACCAGAAATATGCTAAATCTGTTTTGCAGGAACAAAATCTGGAAGTCCCTTGGTGTTCAAAACAGAAAATTCGGTTATGGTTTCATAAACTGAATGTTTTAATTGATATAAAACAGTTTTAATCGATTAAAATCACCTACGAGAGAATACCAGAAAAGTTGTCCTTACAGTTTTAATCGATTAAAATACGAATTAATCGATTAAAATGCTCTCAGGAATTTTAGTTTAGCTGTTTTAATCAATTAAAAGGGATTTATATCAGTTAAAACCACTAAAAGGTCAAATTTAATCGATTCTTCTTCGTTTTAATCGATTAAAATTCTGTTATCATTTTATTAATTTCATTCAGTACAAAATTAATTGATTCTTTTATGTATTAATCGATTATTTCACTGTTGCATTTTCAAACCTAGTATTAAAGATCAAATTAATAGGTTAATTTGTTGATTAATCGATTAATTTGTTCCTGAAAATCATTTTTACAACATCCAATTGAAAATTGGTCAGCAAATCAGAGTAAAAAATCCAAGTTTTTGTGTTAATCAAAATCTGCATAATACATTTATTGCATCTGTTGACCAAGTCAAAAATTTATCAAAGAACAAAATAGCTGATGTACCCATCGTCCAGAAACATGTGCCTCTGTCTTTGGTCAAGGGGACAATTGCATTTAAAGCTGTAACAGTGCAGTTCTGTCTCTTTGGATTTGAAAATTTTGAAATCCGATCTTCATCAAACCAGGTTCTGTACTTACCCAACCATTTCTCAACTTATCATCTTTCTTCTATTTTCATATTTTCAAAATCTCCTCTCGAATCTCTGCTACAAACATATTCAAAAGATCAAAATCAAGAAAGAAACAAAAGGGAGAGTCTTCCTCTGCTGGAAATCAAGGAGGTCATCTTGAAAATTGGTTCAATGGTGATATAGAAAAGATGAATAATTTCATCACTCATTTCAGTCAAAAACAACTTGTAATTCCCAAATTCATAAGGTTTGCTTGGCTAGATGAAGAAGGGTTCACTTCGTTAAGAAGAAAACTGAAGAATTTTCTGGAATATACTGGCAACATTCAACCATATTTGGTAAGAGTGTTTTATGCAAATCTCACTATCAGTGGTTCCACATTAAGATCTCAGGTAAAAGGAGCTAATATGGTCATTACTCTTGATATTTGGGATGAAGTTGCTGGCCTCAAAGATGTTGGTGTAAAAGTCTCTAGAGGTAATATTGTTGAATTGCCAGAGTTTAACAAAATTTAATTTTTTCGTACCTGTCTCAAAGATCAAGATGATTCGGTAAGAATTTTCAATGCTGGGAAGATGAGGCTTGAATAAAGAATTCTTGCCTTAATTATTGCATGGATGCTTACTCCAAGGGGGGGTAATCATGCTATACTCAATGAGGGTGATTTAGCTCTCATGTATTGCATTGAAAATAGGATTCGTGTTAACTGGGTCTATGTTATTAAAGATCACATGGTAAAAGCCAAGAGGCTTGCTGATTATAAATTGCCTTATGCTTTGTTAATCAACAAATTTTTTAGACATTTTGCAGTAGATTTAGAAGGGGAGTATGTGGAAACTCCGAAAGCATCTAATGAGATTGATGACTCAACCTTACAAAAAATGGGATTTATTAAAATTGATGATGAATGGATTTCTAAAGTTGATGCTGGGATGTCTGAGGATGAGGAAGATGATGATGAAGAAGATGATCAAGGTCAAATTCCTTCCTCTCCAGCTGCTGCAGAGGTTCCTGAATCCACTGGTGGGGAAGCATCATATGAAAACATGGAGATAATTCCTTACATGGAACAACCTGATCGTGGGACTCCTCTGTCTCAATTTGAAAGGTCCATGCTTTCTCAAATGGCCACAATGCAGGAAAACCAAAGGAAGCATATGCAAATGACCTATCAACATTTCCAGCAGACCAATAATCAGTTCACAAATCTTGGAAACCAGATTGCTGATATTTACACCAAACTGGAAGATATGCAGCTCAACCAAGGGAATTGGGATGATTGAGTTGTTGAAAAAAGGGTCCCTTCCTATCTTTCTCTAATGGCATATTTCTTTTACTGCTAATTTTCATTTCTGGTCTGTAATATTAAATGGTTGTAAACCAGGAACAATCTTTTTAACTTTGCTAAATATGATGTAGGTTTTAAGTTGAATTAAGAGAGCCTAGATAGAATCAAACATAATTCTCTGATAATTTTAGCTGATACAAAATAGATCCAATCGATTAAATCAATTAAAAGTAACACTTACATAGGAAATTCACATCAAAATAATCGATTAATTTGCGTATTAATCGATTAAAACCTGTATGTCATGTGTTTGTATCAACTAAAACTAGTTTACATCAGTTAAATCAACTAAATAAGATATTGTTCTGATTTTGATGGATCTATTGGTTAAAACTTACTCAATCTAGTTGATATTATTTTAAAACATTTTCCTAATAATCGTTTTTACAAAATCCGCACTGAATTAGGCATTTTAGATGCATCAAACATTACTTAGTTTTCAAAACTGGTTGTTTTAATCGATATAAACAAGCTTTAAATCGATTAAAAACACTTATACAACATTTTTCTTACTGTTTTAATCGATTAAATGTCGATTTAATCGATTAAATCAACTTATGTTTCAAACTTTCGAAATTCATCACTGTTTTAATCGATTAAAACATTATTTTAATCGATTAAAACTAGTAACAAGATCATTTTAATTGATTTTTTCCTGTTTTTAATCGATTATTACTCTGGAAAGAAAAATTAAAGGCTTTAGTTTATGGTTGTTCTTGTAACATGCTACTAAAGCATGGTTCCCTTATCTTTACACGTGTTAATTGTATTCATTACAAACGTGTTAATGAAGATAAGCTTGAATCAACTTTGATTGGTCTTTACATGAGTAAGGTATCTTGTTCAAATCTTTTACTGTTTTTCAAAAACTGATACATATCATACTTAGTTTTGTTCCTCTGTTCCCTATTTTTGATGAAGTCAAAAGGGGGAGAAATAATATTGATTTTCTTTATTTAGGGGGAGTAGCAATATAGGGGGAGAAATGGGAAAATGATTAATTTTTGAATACTCACTAATCTATATATTCAAGTGACTTCTTCTGCAGAGTTATTATTCAAAGAGGTCTTTGTCTTCATCAAATAGGGGGAGACTGAAAGTGATGAAGATCTTATTGAATTACTCTGGCAAAGATCTTGTTGATTTGATGAAGTAAAAAATGAAGTCAAAGGCTACTTTATGGCAGTCAAAGGTCACTTAGATAAAAGAGTAGTGGGATTAGTGAGTTTGCATCTCTGCTTAGGTATAATCATTTTTATCTCTCTGCTGCATGAGGTTTCTTCATTTAAAAGATTTTGCAAATGCCTCTAAAAAATGTTTAAACGGTTAAAAACAAAGTATTTTGATAAAAGTTTTTTTAATTAGCTATTTTAACTAATAGCATATAAGCTTTATCAACTAAAATGTTCTTAACACTTTTGTAACAGGTTTTTAACTGATATGTTTTCGAAATAATCGATTGTTTTCATTAGAAGGATTTTTGAAAACCTTCTGCCAGTATTTTAACTGATATAGAATTGATATAATCGATTAAAATGACTTAGAATATTTTGAAAAGTGTTCTGGTAGAATTTTAATCGATACAAACTCGAAATAATCGATTGAAATAACTTGAAGTGTTTTGAAAGTTGTTTTGTCAGTATTTTAATCGATACAAATAGGAAACAATTGATTAAAACAACTAAGAGGTTTTTCCAGAATGTTTTAATCGATTAAAACAAGCTTGCTATTAGTTAAAATAACTTAGAAAGTTTTATGAAATATTTTGGCAGAATTATAATCGATTAAAATGCATTTCAATCGATTAAAATAACTAAGTGAACTTTTTTTCAAAGTGTTTTAATCGATTAAAACAAATTGTTATTAGTTAAAATCACTTAGAAAAGTTTATAAGAATGTTTTGCAGTTTTTTAATCGATTGAAAGACGAAACAATCGATTAAAACAGTTTGGAAGATTTTTTACAAAGAGTTTTAATTGATATAAACGGTGTCGTATCAGTTAAAACAAATGTGGAAAATAATCAAGAACTTTTTAACAGATTAAAAGAAGTTTTAACAGATTAAAATATTATTTTAACAGAATAAATAAACCAGCAGTTTTGAAAATCTTCTATATAAACAGAGTTGCTTGAACTTTTTAAAACATCATCTTTTAGCAATCAATCAAGCAATCCTAAGTGCTACTTTCAAGAGAGAATCGCGCTAGTTTTGTGAAGTTCATATAAGTTCTTTCTTGAGGAAAAATTGCATTCTTTTGGAAAATAAACACATATTGCAGAGTTGCATAAATCTTGTTTGAGCATTCTAAGTTTCTTCTATTTGTTTCTTTACTTTCTTTACTGTATTGTGGGTGCCTGGAATTGTGGGCACTGGTTTCTGTAGCTGGAATTTGGCTGCAGGGTTGGCCAAGAACTGAAATTTGGTTCTTGGTGAAGGTTTAGGTGCAAGGACAGGAATTTTGGTTCTTATGGTAGATTGAGTGTGAGATTAAAGTTGTAATCTGTAAAACGTTCAATCTAGTGGAACCCAGCTGGAATTTGGCTGGAAACTGGACATAGCCATGGGATTGGGTGAACCAGTATAAATCTTGGTTGTATCTTTCTAAACCTTTCTCTCTTTTAATTTTGTCACTGCTTTTATTTTGATTGCTTGCCGTGTGTGATTCAGGAACTGGTCAGAAATCTTAATCTTTGAAATAGATAATCTGTAAATTGCGAAAATCTTTCAAAGATCAATTCACCGCCCCTCTTGATCTCAGCCGACATTTCTAACAGTTGTTCCCCTTCAACATTGACACCTTTGTATTCAAGAATCCTCGAGATGAGAAGAGCGTAAGGAATCTTGAAGGTTAGGTGACGTTTCACCTTGAACATTGTCAATGTGACAATGTTTGGCCAATCAATTGGCTCGTTATTCATGACAGCATGGATAATGCAAAGGTCAGCAAAAGAACATTGTGCATGCTTGGTTGCTCGAGGACACAAAATTCATACAAAAAGATGCAGCAACATGCATTCTTCTTTCTTCAAAGGTCTGGCCAAAAGTTGTCTGCTAATTTCCATGGCAGGATTGCAAAGAAAAGAACGGTAGGACATAATGCGATTAAAATCCTCTAAATCAGCGAGGACATTTATAACATCATCTCTTATAGGAAAATGATGGTTACACCCTTGACTCTAGAAGTAGAACATGATCCCTATATTTGAAGCGAGAATAGAACACCCACACTAAATCCGGATAGTATGTACCTTGCATCTCGATAAAGGGAAGAACACCTTGTTGCTTAAGAAGATTGGGAAAGTTGAATCCCCTATTTATGAATTTATCTCCAAGAAGAAATATAGGAGTAATAATACCCCTTTCATTCCAGAAATTTAGAAATTTCTATCTTCCGTCATCATCAGAAATCCACCCTTCAAGAGAATTAGGGCGGGGATGAGAAGTAGGAGTGGATCTTCTCCTTGTTGGAATCTTTCTACAGGAAGATGAAGCCATTTAGAATGAAAAGAGAGGAAGATAAGGAGTTTTGAAGACAAGTAAGGCTTTAAAGAGATAAGAGAGCTTAGAATGTGTGAAGAATGCTTTGATTCGAGGTTTGGAAGTGTTTGGATGTGAATTTGAGTCCTCCTATATATAGAAAGTCATCCCAATGGCCATAAATGTCTAGTTTGAGGAGAATTAAAGCAAAAAGAGCCGTTACAAACGACTAGTTTATCTCCAACGTTGCAGGATAATCAATTATCACCCCCTGATAATCGATTATTTCTTCATCCCTGCCTAGAAAATTCATGGATAATCGATTATCTGGCTTGATAATTGATTATTCCAGAGAGAAATCACTTATTTGGGTAAATTTTGTACAGATAATCGATTATTACCCCAAATAATCGATTATTACAGAAAGATTTTTTATGAATCACTCATTTAAACCTCGATAATCAATTATTACTCAAGATAATCAATTACTCCAGAGAGATTGCCAAATTTAACATGTATTAGACACAGGATAATCGATTATTACCCTATATAATTGATTATTCTAGTACAAAATGCAAAATTTTTACAGTTAAGCAGAGTTTAGACTATTTCTAATATTCCAAAGTCTCTTCTAAGTTCATAAAACCTATCCTTGGGAAGAGGTTTGGTAAATATGTCTGCTAAATGATGTTTTGTGTCTATATACTCAATCTTACAATTTCCTTTAGAAATGTGATCTCTTAAAAAATGATGCCTAATCTTAATGTGTTTGGTTCTAGAATGCATGACAAGATTCTTTGTGAGATCAATAGCACTTGTATTATCACACATTAAAGGAATATTACTTAGAAAAATACTAAAATCTTCTAATTGTTGCTTCATCCATAGGATTTGAGCACAACAATTACTAGCTGCAATGTATTCAACTTTAGTTGTGAATAAAGCAACACAGGCTTGTTTCTTAGAATGCCAAGATACTAAGGATGATCCTAACAGATGACATGTTCTGATAGTACTTTTTCTATCTATTTTACATCCTCCATAATCAGCGTCAGAATAACCTATTAAACTAGGAGAAGCTTCAAATGGATACCATAATCTAAATCCTATAGTTCCTTTTAACTATTTTAAAATTCGTTTTATTCCGATTAAATGAGATTCTTTTGGACATGCTTGAAATCTAGCCCACACACAAACATAATGCATAATATCAGGTCTACTTGCAGTTAAGTATAATAGAGAACCTATCATACCTCTATACATTGATTGATTAATTTCCAAACCTGATTCATCTTTATCCAAATAGCATGATGTTCCCATGGGTGTGTTAGCTTCCTTTGAAGTGTCCATTCAAAATTTCTTGAGAATCTCTTTGCAGTATTTGTTTTGTGATATAAACGTGCCATCTTTAAGTTACTTAACTTGAAGTCCAAGAAAGAATGTTAATTCTCCCATCATTGACATTTCAAATTCATCCTGCATTATCTTAGCAAATCCTTCACACAATGAATTATCAGTTGATCCAAAAATAATATCATCAACATATACTTGAACTAACAGAATATGTTCTTTTACTTTCTTAATAAACATGGTGGAATCAATTTTTCCTCTAGAAAAATCATTTGAAATTAGAAAACTACTTAATCTTTCATATCAAGACTTAGGAGCTTGTTTCAAACCATATAAAGCTTTCTTCAGTTTCAAAATGTGATGAGGATATTTAAAATCTTCAAATCCAGGGGGTTGTTCCACATATACTTCCTCTTTGATAAACCCATTTAAAAATGCACTTTTAACATCCATTTGATATAGTTTAAATTTCATCAATGAGGCATAAGCAAGAAGTAGGTGTATAGCCTCTAACCTGGCAACAGGAGCATAGGTTTCATCATAATCAATACCTTCCTCTTGACAGTAACCTTTGGCAACAAGTCTGACTTTGTTCTTTGTTATATTTCCATCTTCATCAAGTTTGTTTCTAAATACCCATTTTGTTCCAATAACTTGATGAGATTCTTCTCTTGGAATTAATTCCCAGACTTGGTTTCTTTCAAATTGATTTAGTTCTTCTTGCATTGCAATGCACCATTGGTCATCTTTGAGAGCTTCCTCAACACTTTTGGGTTCAATCTGTGAAACAAATGCTACAGACATACAGAAATTTGTCATATTTCTAGTTCGTACCCCTTTTGAAATATCACCAATTATATTGTCCATTGAAAGTCATCTTGGTGGTTGCCACTCTTTTCCCAATTCAGTTGGTTAAGATGGCTTATTCTCATTTAAGTACATTTCTTCTAGAGCTTCTCTTATGTACTCATCATCACCTGCATATTCTTTATTTGACTCAAGAGGATTTCCCTCAAGGTCTACAATTTCATCAAAGGTAACATGTACAAATTCTTCAATATTCAAAGCTCTTCTATTGAATACTCTATATGCTTTGCTAGACAGTGAATAATATAAGAAAATGGCCTCATCGGCTTTTGAGTCAAATTTTTCTAAGTTATCTTTTCCATTATTTAAAACAAAGCATTTTTACATTCAAATATTTTTAAATGAGAAACATTAGGCTTCCTTCCGTTTAACAATTCATAAGGAGTTAATTTTATGATTGGCCTAATAAGCATCATATTCAATACATAACATGCAGTACTTACAACATCAGCCCAAAAATATTTAGGAACATTTGATTCATTTAATATTGTTCTAGCAAGTTCCTCTAGTGACCTATTTTTCCTTTCTCCTACACCATTTTGTTGGGGAGTTCTAGGTGCAGAAAAATTATGTAAAATACCATTTTCTTCACAATAATTTTCAAATTATTCATTTTGAAATTCTCCACCATGGTCACTTCTTAACACTCTAATTCTTAAGTCTTTCTCATTTTGAATTTGCTTGGCAAACTTCCTAAAGACCTTAAAAGCTTCACTTTTTAATGTTAAGAAAAATGTCCAAGTATATCTAGAAAAATCATCAACAATTACAAGAGCATAGTAATTTCCACCAAAACTTTTTATCATATATAGACCAAATAAATTTAAGTGTAAAAGTTCTAAAGGTTTTGATGTGGAAATAACATTCTTAGATTTAAAAGATGATTTCACTTGTTTACCTTTTTGACATGCATCACATAATATATCTCTTTCAAATTTTAACTTAGGCAAACCAACAACTAAGTCATTTGATATTAGTTTGTTTAATTGATGCATGTTTATATGAGCCGCTCTCTTATGCCATAACCATGGATTTCTTCCTTAGTAACTAAGCATGTTATATTAGTATTAGATACACAATCCAAGTCAATCAAATAGATATTATTATGCCTAACACCTTTTAATGCTATATTTTCAGAATCCTTTAAATGAATGGTGCAAAACTTACTTTCAAATATTATCTTGAATCCTTTATCACAAAGTTGACTTATACTTAGGAGATTGTGCTTTAGCGCATTAACAAGGAGCACATCCTTTATCTCCAAAGTATTTGCACCACCAATATTTCCTGTTCCAAGTATTCTTCCTTTGTTTGTGTCTCCATAGGTTACATATCCTTTCTATTTTGATTTGAAACTCACAAATTTCTTTTTGTCTCTAGTCATATGTCTTGAACATCCACTGTCAAGATACCACATAGACTTCTTGGATTTGGAAGTTTCCTACAAAACAAGAACATAATAATCTTAGGTCCCCATAACTTTTAGGTCCTTGGGGTTAGAGATAATCAAATCATTTAACTTTAGGAACCCAAACATATTTTCCCCTTGGAACACCGAAATGCTTAATTCTACACCTATTAGATGTATGTCCTTGTTTCATACAATAGAAGCAAGCATTAGATGTAATTCTTGAAAATGATACAATTTTATTTCGAGAAGATTTAGATCCTTTTTCAATCCATACTCTTCGGATTTTTTTACTTTTAGGCTTTTTCATTTGAACATGACAATTTTCTCTAGTTTGTACAATAACCTCATCCTTATAATAATCACTTAATTCTTTCTTAAGTAAGTGGATAAGTATGTCAATATCATATTCATATTCTTTACATGATGCACATGTTATTTGTTTATCACCTTTTTCCTCTAAACATGCAATTTTCATTTTCAAGGATTCCACTTCTTTTTCTATTTTATTGAAACACTTTTTCAAGGTTTTATATTCAGATTTTAAGTCCTTAAAAGCAGTACACAACTCTTGATATACATTATGCAAGACATCATAATCATTTTAATCATCACTTGAAGAACAATCGGAATCACTTATCTCATAGTTAGAAGAAATGTTGTGTTTGCCATCAAGCAAATATTTGCTTCAACTTCCGAGTCACTTGACTTCGAACTTGAGTCACTATCATCCCAAGATATATAAGCTTTCTTTTTGAAGAATTTCTTTCCTTTTGATCATCACTTTTCTTGTTTAGATAATCGTATTTTACATGTCCTGTTTCACCACAACCATAACATTTAAAATTTAAGGAAGAACTTTCTTTTACCTTTCTCTTACCTTTGAAAGGTTGCTTCCCTTTGGCTTTCATGAACTTTGTAAATTTCTTGATCATAAGACTCAAGTTTTCATCTTTTTCATTTTCAGAGTCTTCTTCCTCCTTCTTGTTTTTACTTTTTGAAATTTCGGTTTTGAAGGCAAGGTTTCTCTTTTGATGTTGGATTTCTTCATCATTTAGCCTTCCAAGTTCAAGTTCATGCTCTCTCAACTTTCCAAAGAGAGCTGCCATAGTCATGGTAGCAAGATTTTGTGACTCCGTGATGGTCGTCACCTTTGGTTACCATTTCCTATCCAAAGATTTATTAATTTTTACATTTAATTCATCAGTATCAAAAATCTTACCTAGCCCGGTGAGATGGTTCACAATATGTGTGAAACGCTTTTGAACGTCAAAAATTGATTCTCCCGGTTGCATTATAAACATTTCATATTCTTGAATCAATGAGTTCTTCTGTGCTCTTTTTACATCATCGGTATCTTCATGGGTTACTCTTAACATTTTCCACATTTCTTGAGCACTCTTGCAAATAGATATCCTATAAAACTCATCAAGGGTTAAAGCAGACGAAATTATATTTCTAGCCCTAACATCATGTTGGACTTTCCTATTTTCTTCAGCCGTCCATCTAGAAAATGGTTTAGGTTCTTCTACATCATTTACCGTAACTTTAGGAATAAAAAGACCATTTACAATTGCATCTCATACACCCCTGTCAACAAACTCCAAAAATATTTGCATTCTAACTTTCCAAAAGGGATAATTTTGCCCCGCAAAAAGTGGGGGTCTATTGATAGAAGCACCCTTGGCAAAGATTTGGTTTTGTTTGGCCATTTTTGAAATTTGAATGATTATCAAAGCAAGCTCTGATACCACTTTAAACATACAAGGACATGAAGCTTGAAGATTTTGATGATGATTCAAAAACAAAGGACTTAAAGACTTGAAGACTTAGAATCATGTGTATTTACTTGTAATAACTCTGTTTTATGTTTTTGAGTCTTTATAATTAGAGTACAAGATAGCCAGCACATAGTCCATCATCTGAAAACTCATTTTTATCATATCCACTCTGTGATAATCGATTATCACTTAGAATAATCGATTATCCTGTACTGAAATTTTTTTTTTTCTGAAAACCTTGTTGTGATAATCGATTATCACCCAGGATAATCGATTATCCCAGCTAGATAATCGATTATTTACACAGATAATTGATTATCCTGGTCCTGTTTTACTCCTCTATGAAAATGGCTCTGTAATAATCGATTATCACTCAAGATAATCGATTATCTACGTCTGTTATGAGATTTGAAATTCAAATCTGGACCAATATTCGAAAACCCTATTCCCAGACCCTATTCTCTCTACTTAAGGTTCTCTGAGGCTCTCTGCAAAATAACAACCCTTTTTCATACAAAAGAGTTGTGACTGCTAGAGAACTTTGTGTAGGGAAGAAAAAGGGGCTTTTGAAAACCTAGTGTGGGCTAGAAGCAATAAGAATCACTAAGTGGGTTTCTTGGTGGATTGTGTGTTGTGTCGTCTCTAGGAAAAACTGTTGTTCATCCTTTGTGGATTCAAAGGAGGTTTTCATCTCTTGTGTGACTCAAGAGAGGTGTTTTCTGATCCTTATTTCTTTCAATTTGTAATCTATTGTAACTTGTGATTATAGTGACAGCGTTAATCCTCTTTTAGAGTGATTAACAACTGGACGTAGGGTTTTTTGATCCGAACCAATATAAATCATATGTGTAATCTTCTTTCCCTTTCTCTATTTACATTAAAAGTATTTTATTCATTAAAATTTGGGGAAAATTTTTAAAACCCTAATTTTTTAATAAGAAACCAATTCACCCCTCTCTTGGTTTTTGTCCCTAAACACGAACATTTCGCTGTGCGATTCTAACAATACAAACTCCTCTACATCTCCCTTTCAAGATTTCTCAATTATACCTTTCTAAACAACAAAGCATATTTTCTATTCTCCTAAAATACTATAAGATATTTTTTACAAGACTCAAAGTAGTATTTGAAATTTGAGCACCAACCAAAAAAAGTACTGAGAAACTGCATATAATAAATTTTATTTTTCTTTTATGTTCTAATAATGATCATGTCTTGTTAAATGAAGATAGCTTTAACCATACAAACATAAATTAAAACCATAACATGAATAGAGAAGAATGGTAAGGATAAATAGAGGTATTTTCATATTTGCTATTGAATCATATTGTATTTCACTACTGAACCATATTTAAGGCTAAATACATGAGAAATGACAACTCACATTATACCCATACTAGCGGTTAACAATAGCTTCTATAACAAATTCATTGAGCAAAAAATGTTTCGCTGAATGAGGTACTTAGGAAATGCACGAACTATTGAGTGAATTAAAATGCACCAAAAGAAAACAGTCTAATAAGCAAACAAAAATAGAATGGACTTAGTGATCGAGTCCTCATTAAGCAACATATATTTAAAGGTACTGGAATGGAAGCGCTCAATGATCAAATGATTCGTTGAGTAACAAATTTTTTTAATCAAGAGGTATAAACACTAGAACTAAACTTGCTAAGTAAAAATTGATTCGCTAAGCAAAACACATAATTTGAAAATATCAAACTATTTGATATGTTTTGCTTCACCAAAAAAGTGTTCGCTGAACGAAAAAAATTTGAATAAAAAATAGAAAACATTGTACAAGATTTGCTAAGTAAACAACTAAAAAATACACAGGAAATTCAAAGGCTCACTAAGTGAGTCTAAGGTAGAAAAGAAAAAATTTTCAACTTTTTAGTTTTGACACAAACTCAACAAAGAAAAAAGAGCACCAACAAAAGCAAAATGTATACTAACCTTTAACGAATGAAAATTAAAGTTTAAAACAACACAATCACCAATTACTCCTCACCACTCACCTATGCATAAACAAGCATGTAAATGACATGAATGTAAATCAAATACAGTAAATCTACACTACAAAATCTTGTAAAGTTGTGTAGAATATAAAACTACACTATCAAAGCATTTAAAGTGAATAAAATACAGAGGAAAGTTGTAATTTTAAAGAAATAAAGGAAAAAAAAACTAAGTCCTAAGAAAGAAATTAGAGGTTGCAAACAATAAAGAAACATGAAAATTTAAATTCTAAGATTAAAAATAGAATTGAAGTTGAGATTGGTAAAGAGACATGAAAATTTGAATTATAAGATTAAAAATAGAATTGAAGTTAAGATTATGCAGTAAAACAAGGAGAAAAGCTTTGGAAAAATAGGTTGATTATTGAATTATCAACTTGTTCAAATGATTGTCACTGATTTCTAAACTTGTTTGCAATCACAAAACAAATTCATAATAATTCTGAACAATTATAATTCAATTGAATTAAAACACAAGTTAACTCCTAAGTTAGGCAATCACTTAAACCTAAAAATTTAATTATGATGCAAAATGAGACATTCAATCAAATAATCCAATTACATTAAATATAATGGATTATAATCGGTTGGAATAATTAAGAACCAAATCTAAACCATAGAAAACAAGTTTTAATTGGTGCATCTACTACTAGAAAAACTAATTACAACATGATTACAAAGTTAAAAATAGTAAAACAGTGAGTAAAATCAAGAAAATATGTAGAAATGTAAAAGAGAATAAGTGAAAACGAAAATTAAATAGAAACAATAAAGAAAAAAAAGAGAGAGAAATTTGATCCAAAACATCTTGAATTGATATACATCAAGAAACAATTCGTACAAAATCATCAAGATTCGTATTTGAAAGTTAAGTCATGAAATAGTATAAGAAAAAAGAGGAAAGTAGAGAGAAAACTAGGTTCTAAGATTTGAAACTCATAACTGAAACTTAACTTATGAATTTCGACCTTCTAAAGTCAATTCATACAACAACAAACATGTGTAATAAGCGCAAGACCCATTCAACACCCATAATTATCTAATTACATCAAATAGAACTTGAATTGTGCATATCTACCCAATTGAGGTTCTATGACTAATTCGCTCAGTTACTGCTTTTGTTTGCTTAGCAAAATTGACAATTAAGTTAGTTAATCAAAATTGTTATCTTCCCTACGTAAAATGTTTATTCACTTAGAGAATTTGAAAAATCTTCAATAAGTTACATGACAAGTAATTCGTTAAGTGAAATTCCTCTAGACTAAGAAAATTCATCAAAGTAAGTCTTTATATTTTTTTAAAATTTATTATTCTTAAAAAATAAGTAAATAAATAGTTAAAATGAACAATTTAGATATACAAAGATATTTATTTTGTTTTATCAAAACTATGTTGGTAAACAAGAATTAATTAAATATACTAATAATGTATTTATTATGTTATTAATTTATTAATAAAATGTATTCATTATTATCCAAGTGCATAATGCTTGAAAGACTTCATTTGTTAAAGCTAAATGTAGGCATGAGAAATTTTTCTCCTTCTTCCTAGTGTCCTCCTCATGTTGCTTGATTTAAGCTATAGTAGAATCAACTTTTAATCGTGGAACAATTAAACTTTAAAAAATATTTCATTTTGGCAACCCATATGTGATAATTTTGCCTAGAAAACTAAGGAACAACAAATATGACATTGTTCCACGAAGTCGTTGATCCCTCACTTATGTTTAAAATCTCCTCTCAATGTTGTTTTTTAAACCCACAACCTATAAGAACATTGCTTTAGATATCATTGTTAAATGAAGATAGCTTTAACCATACAATTGTAAAACAAAACCATAACATGAAAAGAGAGAAATGGTAAGGCCAAATAGAGCTATTTTCATATTTGTTGTTGAACCTTATTGTATTTTACTTACTAAACCATATTTAAGGCTAAATACATGAGAAATGTTAGTTCTTCATTAGCACATACTTTTTATTAACAAAATATCTTGTACCCACAACATTTAAAGTATAAATCTATCCAAAATCAGGGTAAATCTATCACTGGTCAAAACTAGTGACACAAGAAAACTGACTAAAAGAAGTAGACAAAATAACAACAATAAAAAGAAAAGTATTACAACTGATTCATTTAACACTTCTTAATCAAATTAAAGAGAAAATTTGAGCTGAATTTGTTGTATTGCAGGAAGCAAGTTAGTGGGTTCATGAAGTATTTTTCTATCAGTTTCTTGTGGGTGTTTTTCAAGTGGTTTTTTCAAGGGACACAAAGTTGCGAATTTGCACAGTTTCCTACCTTTGGATTGCAAGCTTGGAAGAAAACGTATGATTAAGTTTAACAAAGTAATATTCATGACATACCATTGTTGTTCCACATATTAGTACTAATTAGTCTCTTTTGTTTGAATTTGCAGGTTTTATTTTGATTTTAACATGACTTATGTGGGGGCTGGGATGATTTGCCCCCACTTGGTGAATTTGTCTCTACTACTTGGAGTCGTTCTCTCCTTTGGACTGATATGTCCACTCATCGATTTTCGCAAGGGACAATGGTTCCCTAACAATTTAGATGAGAGTAACATGAAGGCCTTGTACGACTATAAGGTATTTTTAACAGTTTCTCTTATCCTAGGTGATGGCTTGTAGAACTTTGTCAAGATCTTAGTTTCCTCATTCCTTAACGTACTTCAAAAAATTAAGAACAGTAAAAATGGTAAGACAAGTTCCCATTTTCTTCTTCTCTTTTATTTCTTAAAAATAAATTATTAATGTGCTATGAGTGCATAATGAAGATTGAATGCATATTGAAGATATTTTAAGAGTAATGAATTGTATTGATGTGATTATTTATATTTATAACTACTATAGCCTTCTAGGAGTTATTTTTAAGTCTTTATAATATCACTGAATGTAATGCAAAATGTAAGTGAAAAGAAAAAAGTATAAAAATAATAAAATAGAGAGCAATTTAGTGCCAAATTATCTTCCTCTTATTAAAAAATATTTTGTATAATCTAATAAAAAGTATGTTTCTTTAGTGTTATACCAACATCATCTTTAGAATACAACCAACAAAGTGCTATTAGAGTTGTACATCCTTCAAAGAGAGAGAGAGAGAGAGAGAGAGAAGAATGATGGCACATCAACTACAAGTGGAAGAGGAAGAGACCACTAAAGTGGAGGAGCAAATAAAGGGGAATCAATCTAATAGTGTGAAATCTATAAGAAGAACAATCATGAAGAAAAAAATTGTTGGAATAAAGAAAGTGATGAAGGAAATTTGGTCTTTGCTTATCAAAAGACAACTCAAAAGTGTAAGGATGTGTGTATTTAGACAATAGTTGTAACAATCATATGACTAGAGAGAGAGTAGCTTTTATCAGCATGGATTTTTCCTTTGCCTCAAAAGTTAAATTAAGGAATGGAGAGTATGTGCGTGTAGAAGGAGAATGCAGTATTGGAATTAAAACGGAGCAAGGAGGAATGGTAATTTGCGATGTCCTTTATGTGCTAAAATTAGATGAAAATTTGTATTATACAACTTTTAGAACATAATTATTCTCTTTGATTTGAAAACCAAGAATGAAAAATTTTTTATACAAAAGAAAAAAAAATTGTTATTATGGTAAAAATGACAAATAACAAAAGTTTCCGACTTTCACTTAATTATGAGAAAAAGCTCAATTTGATGGGTAGAGAAGATTCTTGTTTATAGCATAAAAGACTTAAGAACTTAAATTACAATTATAATGGTCTTATGTTGTTTTCTAAAAAATGTTATGATGTTTGGGCTACCAAAAATTGATTAAAAAAGTGGAGTATGTGAAGGGTGTATGCTTGGAAAATATCATTGTCAACCATTCTCAAAGGAAGGAGTAAAGAGAGCCAAAGAAATATTTGAATTGGTGCACACATATATTTGTGGTTCAATTGGTACACTTTTTCATGGTCAGAATAGGTATTTTATTTTATTTATTAATGCTTTGATTCGTTTGACATGAATATCTTTAATGATAAAAAAATTTGAAGAATATGATTTATTTAAGAAATTTAAAATACTTGTTAAGAATCAAAGTTGTAGGTTTATAACAATCTTAAGAAGTGACAGGGGAAAAGAGTATCTCTCAAATGAAATCAACAAATTTTATGAAGATGAAGGAGTAAACAAACAATTGATAGTTGGCTTAACACTTTAACAAAACTATTTATCAAAGAGGAAGAATCAAATTGTGATGGAGATGGAAAAATCCATGTTGTTTGAAAGTATAATTCCAAAAGTTTTTTTTGGCCAGAGGTTGTTAATACAATAGTTTATTTGTTAAATAGATGTCCAACAGAAGCTATTTGGAATATGACTCCATTTGAATCATGGAGTGGAAGAAAACCTTTGGTAAACCATCTAAAAGTTTTTGGATGTGTTTGTTATGCTCAAGTTCCCAAACAAAACAAAATAAAACTTGAAGAATAAGTGTGAGATGCATACTTATTAGTTATAGTTCCATGTCAAAGGGATATAGACTCTACAATTTGAAGACTAAAAAGGTTATTGTTAGTTGAGATGTCAAGTTTGATGAAAAGGTGTTTTGGAGCTAGCAAGAAGAAAAGGTGGAAAACAAAACAATTTTGCAACAAAATTCGACAATGAAAGTGAGGAATTAATCCCAAATACACCAAATTTCTCATCTCCATTAAGTCTTTAAAGTTTGTCATCTCCAAACTCAAGTCTTACAAAAAGAAAGAGTTGGAGTGATATTTATTTAAGTGCAATTACTGTGTTGTAGAACCAAAAACGTTTGGAGAGGAAATTAAAGAAATAACTTCAAGGAAGGTCATGCAAGAAGAAATTAGTATAATTAAAAAGACATGGGAGCTAATTGAGAAGTCAAATGACAAATAAGCTATTGGTGTGAAATGGGTGTACAAACTTTTGCTCTTGTGGCACGGTTAGATATCGTTAGAGCTTTGATTTCTCTTGTAGCTCTGAAAGGTTAAAATTATTTCAACTAGATGTGAAGACAACATTTTTGAATGATGAATTGAAATAAGTATATCTTGAGAAACCTGAAGGCTTTGTGATAGAAGGCTAAGAAGAGAAATTTTTAAAATTGAAGAAAGTCCTTCATGGGTTGAAGAAAGCTCTATGAGCGTGGTGCAACAACATTGATAACTATTTCATGGAGAAAGGCTTTAAGAAGAGTAAGAATGAGCCTACCCTCTATTCAAAATATTATGTGAAGGGTGTATTACTATAAATAATTTGAAGTTGATTGAAGATTTAGAAAAGAAATGATGGAGAGATATGAGATGAACAATTTAGGCTTGTTGCATAATTTTCTCGGGATATAAATTTATCAAGAGGAAGATATAGTCTTCATTTGTCAACAAAAATATGCTGAAAATTTATTAAATAATTTTTGGATGTTTGAGTGTAATCCAATTTATACACCACTAGTTATGGATGAAAAACTCAAGAAAAAAGATGAAAGAAGAAAAGTTTATGCTAGCAATTATAGAAGCTTGATTGGTAACTTATTTTATCTTACTAATTCAAGGTCTGATATAATATTTGAAACTAGTTTACTTTCTCATTTCATGAATGATCTGAACCATGTCCATCTAGGTGTAGTAAAAAAGGGTGTTAAGATATATTTAAGGAACCCTAACTTATGGAATAAAATGTGACAACAAAGTTGAAGCAATGTTAGTTGACTTTTGTGATAGTGATTGAGCAAGATGTATGGATGATATGAAAAACACATCTAGATATGTATTTTCACTTGTCTCCAGTGTGTTTTCATAGTGTGCATAGAAGAAACAAGTTGTATCTCAATCTTTTGCAGAGGCTAAATATATTTTAGCAAGCTTAGCAACCTAACAAGCAATTTGGTTAAAGAGAATACAAGAAGATTTTGTTGAGAAATAAGATGCTATAATTATTAATTGTGATGATAAATCAACCCTTGCTATGGGTAAGAATCTAGTTAATAATGGAAGAACAAAGCATACAACCATAACATCATTTTATTAGAGAAGCAATTAAAGAAGAAGTGAAGTTGCAAGTCCCTCGATCAACTTGATAATATTTTCTCAAAGATATTAGCTTTAAAAAAGTTTTATAAAATAAGAGAAGCTTTAGGAGTTCAAGAACACTACATTAAAGGGGACAATGTTGATTAATGTGGAGAATGTTGATTAATGTGTTGTCAAAAAAGTGCTTTGTGAATATTGAATGCATAATGAAGATATTTTAAGAGTAATTAATTGTATTGATGTGGTTATTTATATTAGTAACTATTATAGTATTCTAAGATTATTTATGAGTCTTTATAATATCTCTAAATGTAATGGAAATGTAAGTGAAAGGAAAAAGAAATACCAAAATAATAAAATCGAGAGTAATTCAATCCCCAAATTTTCTTCTAGTTACTCAACAAGATTTTGTATAATCTTACTGAACATAAGGTTTCTAGAGGGATATACCAACATCACCTATAGAAGGCCACCAACAAAAATACACTTTCTCACTCTAATTCATATAAGTTTATAACAACATTCATATTTTTCATCTAAAACACTTTATCTAAAGAATTCACGTTGTCTACAACTTCATTAACAATTTATTTTTAAACATTTATCAATGAGAACAAATTTTCTCTTGAATTCTTTATTTCTCTTTATCTTATTATCAAACAAAACAACTTTGGATTTATAAACTAGATTTTGACCTTTGAGTTATAAGCCTTAAATTTTGTTAATGATATAAACTCAAAACATAAATATAACTATTGACTCTTGACCTTTTATATTAACAACGAAAAATTGTCAAAACCCCTAAAATTAACATTTAAGTTTATTCAACAAAATCTCCCTGTAAACTTAAATCTTTCTACCATCCTTCATGCCGATTAACTTCTTACAATTATCGAAAAGTACTATTGGTAGTGCCTCAATATATTTATAACTTGATGTCAACTTGCCACATGCACTAACTCTACATTGCCTTCCCTAACATGTTTACAGATATAATGAAAATGAACATCAATGTGCTAGCTCCTTTCATGATTAACCAGATTCTTTACCAACTTTATTGTTGATTTGTTGTCAACTTATATGATAACCATTCCAAGTTGTTGTTGTTGCTGCAATTTACTTAAAATTTTTTTGAGCCATATTACAAAGCATAGACACCAAGAAGTTGTCACATATTCAACTTCGCATGTTGAAAGTGTTACGATTGGTTGTTTCTTTGAAAGCCAAGTAAAAGTCATGTTACTCACTAAAAAAACACATATCTCAAGGTACTTTTCCAATTATTTAAGTATCCACACCAGTTTCTATCTGAGTACCCGCCTAACCTATAATATCTCAACCTCATATAAAATAGCCCGAGTGACATTGTTCCTTGGAAATACCGCAATACGCCTTCTAATGTGTATAACTCGGCTCCTCCATGAACTAACTTGTAATACCAACGCTTAACATAAGATTTGGTCTTATGCATGTGAGATAGCAAAGCATTCCAACTAAGCTCCAATATTTGCTAGCATTAACTCACTCTCCTTCATCAAATTTTGAAAGTTTTGTACTTGGTTCCATTTGTGTTGAAATTGGATTGTAACCTACCATCTTGTATTTCTTCAAAATCTCCTTTGCATATGTCTCTTGAGATACAAAAGTGTCTGTCTCATCTTGTTCGACTTCCAAACCAAGAAAAAACTTTATCAAACCCAGGTCTAACATCTTGAACTCCCTTTTCCATTTACTCTTGAGCTCTTAAACCATCTCACCATTGTTTGCCATAAAAATAAGATCATTCATATAAAGAATAACAAATAATGTATTACTTCCACTTTTCTTTACGGAAAGAGCATATCTATAGAAATACTATTCAAACATGTTCTCCTTGAATATATGTATCAATACGAGTGTTCCATGCCTGAGGTACTTGCTTCAACCCATAAAGAGCCTTATTCAATTAGTACCTTCATCTCTTCTCCATTCTTCATGTACCCAGTGGTTGTTCAACGTAAAACCTCATTTCGAGCACACCACACAAAAAAGTCAACTTGACATCTATTTGTAATATCTACCAATTGAATTGAGTTGCTTGTGAAATGAGCAACCGAATAATCTTTGTTCTCGTAACTAGAGCAAACACCTCATCATAATCAATTCCATCATTTTGCTTATATCCTTTTACAAGTCATGACTTGTAACTTTCTATCTCCCCTTAAGAATTCATCTTTTTCTTGAAGACCCACTTTACACCAATGGGTCAACTACCACTCAACAATTTTGTCAACTCTCATGTGTTGTTGTGTTCAATTGCTCTAATCTCCTAGTCCATAACAACTCATTACTTATTGTCTCGCACTGCCTCTGCATAACTTATATTCTCGAAATTTGTCAAACAAACGATGTGTACCTCATTTTTAGAATCATATAGATCTTCCAAACTTCACATTCTAGGTTGTTAGCTCATATAGAATTTCACTTCCATTGATATCCTCCAATGAATCTCTCCAAATCCATTCACTTGCTTCGTTAACTTGGACATCACTAGTCACCATGACTTTCTTGGTTATTAGATCTAGTTGCTTATAACCTTTAGTCTTCTCATCATATCCAATAAAAATATACTTTCTACTCTTGTCTCCGAGTTTCGTTCTTCGTTGATCCTACACATGTGCATAGGTCATATTGTCAAACACTTTAAGATGAGTCACAAATGATTTTTTTTTCGTTCCATGCCTCTTGTGGAGTTTGATCATTCAATTTTGCATGTGGACGTTGATTTTGTACGTAAATGGCACATTGCACAACTTCTACCTAAAACTTCTTTGTCATATTCTTACTTTTGAGCATTGACCGAACCATATCAAAAACCAATTATTTTCTCCTCTTAACCACATCATTTTGTTTTGGTGAGTATGGTGTTGCTAAAAATTGCCTTATTCTTTCCTCTCACAATACTTCATGAAGGTTATCGATGTATTCTCACCACCTCTATCGGGTCAGATTGCTTTGATGTGTCTACTAGTTGCCTTCTCCACCATCACTTTAAACCTTTTAAACACCTCAAACACCTTAGATTTTTCTTTTAGGGAATAAACTCAAATTTTACATGAGAAATCATCAATGAATGAAATAAAATATCTTTGACCACTAAAGGATTCTAGGGTAATAGGTCCACATATGCCAATACGAATAAACTTGAGATGTTCCTTTGCATGATTTTTAGTCTTCTTTTGAAATGAGGTTCTTGTATGCTTGTGGAACACATATTCTTCACAAAATCTTCCTTCGTACTTTATGATCGGTAGCCCATGCATCATATTCCTTTTTGCCAACCCATGCATCATATTCTTTTTTGGCAACTCGTTTAAACCATCGTGTTGGACTACATCACAATTATCTTGGGATTGAAGAAGAGTTTTGAACTAAATGTTCTAATTGTCATAGTTCGTTATCTTCCTTCGCTAGAAAGAACAAGATACAAATTAGTCTCACTCTCCATCACGCTCAAGTTCAAAATACCAATTTGAGAAATTCTTTATTTCTCTTGTTTTTATTGTCTAGCAATATTATGAATTTATAAACTGGAATTTGATATTTGAATTCCAAATCTGTTAATGATATAAAATCAAAACATAAATATAACTACCTACTTTGCAGCTTTTACATTAAAAAAAAAACCCTGCTAAAACACCAAACATTTAGGTTTATTTTAAAAAATCAGTAGGGAGTACTCACCAAACACGATTTATTCACAAATCATTATAATTTCATTGGCCAAATCAACACCATGAGTTTAAATTCCATTGATAAGTGCATCAGACAAGACCTTTCTCGCAAAGATCAATCAAGAGTGGCAAACAATGCAAGCCTATCTTTCACCGTCTCCCACATTTCAAAACCTTCATTTCCTTGGATTCACAACTTCCCAGCACGAACTCTAAAAGCCTAGCAGATTTACATTTATCCAAACAAACACAACACAAACCCCACCCAACATCATCGGTGATGACCCATAAAACATTCACAAGATGTTCCAGCATCTTAAAAATCAAATTCACTGTGAGAAGCATCATTGGTCAAAATCTTCCCAGAGACATTGTCGCTGAAGGAAAATCATCAAGAAGACGAGAACAACCACCAACCACAATCCCCGAGTCTTAAACGGTGGGTGCCGTGCAAGAATCGAACTTCAGGGTTTCTTTGGATTCCAAAGATTCACATCTCAGCTTCATTGATCCGTATGGATCCAATTCTTGATGGGAACAACACACCAAAGTGTATATGCTATGCATCATCAACAGAAAGTGCAACCTTTTAGTGAGAGAAGTAAAGAAACTAAGATAAGTAGCTGAATACAACATTAGTAAGGAAGTAAACTAACTTACAGGTGTTGGCAAATTTTGGGTCATGTATATATATGATACATATTTAAATGTGTTAGGGTCATTATTTATTAAGCCAAATAATAAAGTGATCTGAATAAATTAAAGTTTTGGCTAAAGGCATATGTCATGAAAATATGATTGTGTAGAGACCATAGAATAATTTCTAATTTGATGAGGGGCCAAATTAAAAATACTAAAACTTAAGTAATTAACCTAATTTTGGTTATTTAAAGGGTCATGGTCCCCTTCTGAGAGCACATAGATAGAACGTAGTTACAGTCCCGTTCTTTTCTTTCTATCCCCATCAAGAAAGAAAATCAAGAGGGAAATACAGGTGCTCTTCAGGTGGAAGACCATAAGATCAAATCAAAAGTGCTCTACAAAGGATATCATCATTATGGCCAATTTAGATGGTCCAAGGTTTTCTGGTGATTTTGGAGGCCCCTAGTAGCCTTGATGTTTCGGAGGAGACCCTTCATCACTCACTTTACCGGATGCCAACCCTGCAGCGGAAAGTATAATGCCATGTATTCCGCCGATGATTGTTGGAACGGAATGCACAAGGCTCTCAATTTCGCCGATAACCAAGTCATGCGCAATTACGGTTTCCTGTGCCTGGATCTACTCGATAACTTCGTTTCCCCTCTCCCTTTTGATTATCCACATTCCTCGTGACGATGATGATAACCCCAGTGCGAAGGACCCAATGAGCTTGGATAGATTTTTGTGCGGCCCAGTAATTAAGATGGATAGATGATAAACATGTGCATGTGCATGCGTTCAGAACTTTCTTTCATCGACCTGTACCATTATCGGAGTTGTGGGGTCACGCTCACGGACCCTCACCCATGTCAATATATTAGTTACTATGGTATTTTAGTGTACCCGAAAAGATCAAGATGCCCCTATAAACCTGTGAACGTGTGAATTGTGATGTGCATTCCAATATGAGCATTAGTTAGTGCAGCATATACTATAAACGGGCTTCTTTGATGTCCTCCCGGGAACTTTGATTTGTGTTGTCCGAAGTACAGCTAGAGGCATTTCCCTTTTGTTTGGCGAGTCTTTTTGCCATCCTTCGGTGCTTCACTTTCATTGATTTAGCACAAGCCGTTCCATCACTTAAACCAAGGCGTGTTGCTGCATGCAGGTTAGAGACAACGTACATTACGAGATCCTCTGAGAAAGTCTGCTGAAAGTTAGCTAGATCATTAGTCAAGGCTAAGATGGGGTAGCATATAGATTTAGGTAAGCATATATTCAATTTGATCTTATTTTTACAGTGAGAGGACAACATTGAAGTCTGCTGTTGGCAAATTGTAGTTTTGTTATATAATCACTATATTCAATATAAATAAATGATTATATAAATTTGGTTTTGTTATATAAATAAAATATTACTTTTTTGGTAGTTTAATATTTTTTTTGTGAACAAATTGAGTCAAGAAGTTACCAAAGTAACCTCTGTTGAATTGGGTAGTTCGTAAAAAATATTGAATGTTAGTGTTTGTGTATATTCATGCGAGTATTAGTCGGCCCCAAGGAAGATTAATATTTGGCCGAATTACATACACACCTGTAATGATAAACATGTGATAATTATAAGGATTTTCTTTGTCGATGATAAATCAATCCAAAGATTGGTTTGTTGTTGGACGTGCTTTATTGTCAATGTTTGATTATTACAACAAGATACCTCTAGCAGTTAATATTCTTGTCCAAAGACTTGATATTGATGGTGCATTGGGTGTCTTGAGATGGGTTAAACCATTATTTGAATATATATTTTATTTATAATTATTTATTTTATAATGTGAGCATAATTAGTTTATTTCTTTTGTTCTAATCCAGCTACAATTGTTTCTGTATCTGCCAATTTAAATTCTGTTCCGGTCCTTAATGGAACAAATTTTAAGGACTGGAAAGAGAACATTGATATTATTCTTGGCTGCATGGATATGGATCTTGCGTTAAGGACTGAGCAACCCCCTGTTCCTACGGATTCAAGTACCTCTGAACAGAAAAGAGATTATGAAAAGTGGGATCGCTCAAATCGCATGAGTCTAATGATCATTAAGCGCTCGATCCTAACAATTGGTATCAGAGCCAAGGTCACAAGTTCGATTCCTGGTGTGCAATTGTTAAGGGGGAGATTGTTGCAGGTTTCACAATTATCCCGTGGTGCAGGCTAGGTGGGCCAAGTCACAATCAGTGGCGTAGGCTAGATGGACCAAGTCACAATCAGAGCGCAACTCTTTTTACTTAAGAGTAACAACCTAAGCGCCACAATTCGATTGTGACTCGGCCCACCCGGCCTCCGTCACAGGATAATTGATGCTATGCTACCTGCAACAACATGTAGTCATAATTATCAACATTCAAATACCCTAATTTCAATCTAATTTGACCGTGTGTATATATTCTGTTTCTAACGTGCAGCGAGAGATGAGGAGGCCAATAGCAACAGTGAAGAGCTTAAACAAAAGGAAGTGTTTCTGAGGGACAACATTTCGATGTGGATTGGAAGCAGGGGATACATAGTTCTGTCTGTGGTTTCCATAATCGTAATCCCCTTAATGTTTCCTCAGCTGAAATGGTTCTACGTTGTCATTGCTTACATCCTGGCCCCATCCCTGGCGTTCTGCAACGCCTACGGAACGGGTCTCACTGACATGAACATGGCGCACAATTACGGCAAAGTGGCGCTCTTCGTGGTGGCAGCAATGAGTGGGAGAGACAAGGGCGTAGTGGCGGGACTCGTAGCTTGCGGTCCGGTGAAATCCGTGGTCTCGTGGCTTGTACTCCGATGCACGATTTCAAAACGGCGTATTACACGTGCACTTCTCCCAAGGCTATGTTCATATGCCGGTTGATCGGCACTTGCTCGGGGTGCGTGATAGCTCCCCTCGGCTTCTTTCTCTTCTACAAGGCCTTCGATGTGGGGAACCCGAATGGGGAGTTCAAGGCTCCTTACGCGCTTATTTACGAAACATGGCGGTGTTGGGAGTGGAGGGTTTGTCAGTGCTGCCCCATCATTGCTTGCAGCTTTGCTACGGGTTCTTCGGCTTTGCGGTGGCCGTGAACTTGGTGAGGGACATTTGCCCGAAGAAGATTGGGAAGTGGATGCCCTTGCCCATGGTGATGGCGATACCATTTCTGGTTGGAGCGTACACTAGTACAGAAATCACTTTTAACATCGGGCTTTCCACATCGGTTCTTTAAGAACCGATGTAGAAAGTGAATTCAAGACTTTCAACATCGGTTCCCAGATGAACCGATGTAGAAAACACTTTCTACATCGGTTCCCAGATGAACCGATGTAAAAAATACTTTAGAAAATTGGTACTGGCAGGATTCGAACCCAATACCTTGAAATCGGAGACTGATACTCCAACCACTAAGCTACCAAGATTTTCTAATAATAACATATACATAAATTATATTTATATACAAATAAAAATGTATATCCATGTAAATATATAAATATAAAATATATAAATACAAATACAAATATATTTATATATTTATATGTTGGATGTGAGAGCGCACTCGAGAGTAAAAGTGTGCGTCAAGTGGGTTTTCAAAATTTGATGTCAAATTTGTGAGCAAGTTTCTTTATATGAATTTATAATTTAATGATAGAATATAATCTTTATAATTTATTTATAATAATATAGAATATAATCTTTATAATTAATTTATATAATGATATAAAATAAAGAAAAAAAATTATTTTATATCATTATATAAATAAATTATAAAGATTATATTTTGTCATTAAGTTATAATCCATATAAAGAGACCCGCTCACAAATTTGACATCAAATTTTAAAAATTCACTCGACACACACTTTCATCCTCGAGCGCGTCCTCACATCCAACATATAAATATATTTGTATTTGTATTTATATATTTTATATTTATATATTTACATGGATATACATTTTTATTTGTATATAAATATAATTTATGTATAAGTTATTATCGGAAAATCCTGGTAGCTTAGTGGTTGGAGTATCGCCTTCCGACTCTAAGGTACTAGGTTCGAATCTTGCCAATGACAATTCTCTTAATCCGATAATAATTCAAATTCCTAAAAAATATAAATAATAAAAATATAATATAAAAAGGTTATAAAAGGGAGAGGATAGTCTAGGAAACTCTAGATGAATAGATAGGGTAATTAGAGATGTGTTATGAATAAAAAAAATAAAAAAAAATATTAGACTTTCTACATCGGTTCTTTATAACCGATGTAGAAAGTCACACTTTCTACATCGGTTGTATCTACATCGGTTCTAGAACCGATGTTAAAAGTTCCTGAGAACCGATATTAAAAACCTATTTTGTACTAGTGGTACTTCGCCATCGATATGTGCCTGGGGAGTTTTGTGGTTTATGTGTGGCAGAAGGTTAACCCAAACAAAGCAGAGGCCTTCCTGCAACTGCCTGGACTCATTTGTGGGGAAGGCCTGTGGGCGCTTCCGGCTTCCATTCTCGCTCTCGCCAAAATTAAGTCTCCTATCTGCATGAAATTTTTTTGCATCATAGAATCAAATACACAATAAATGCCAGTGTTAGCATCTACACGTCATTATATCTCGGAAATTTGTGTGGAAATGGGCAGATAAGATTATAAAACAATGTTTTTACAGGCTCTTTTCTCTATCTATATATAACATGTATTTACGTGTATTTGATAATCTCGATCGTTATAAATAAAATTTATGGAATAAGGAAATATATCATATTTCACTAATTTTGATGTATATACGATGTTTGGAGATGAATAATATATATATATATATATATATATATATATATATATATATATATATATATATATATATATATGAAACCAGAAATTTTATAACACAGAATTCACGTATAAAAATTAATTATTATATAAAAATAAATATATTATATATTTAATATTATTAATCAAATTTAAATTTTGGATTGCAAAATTTATTTCATTTATCTTTTTTTTTCTTAAAAATAATCTATAATTTAAGTTTTTAATAACTTAAACTTTTTTTCGCATTTTAACATCAAAATAAAATATTTAAATAATTTATAACAAATATAAAAATTTATATCAATATTCGTATTTTTATATTATATTGCGCATGTTAATTTGTTATAATAATAAATAAAAAGATAACTTTTTTTAATTTTTTTACATAAAAAAATTATTATGAGATATCTTCTTTATTTTTATTTTTTTTAACTTTGCATTTTATGCCTTCTTCAACAGAAGACGAAAAATCTAAAAAATCTGAAAGAACAAAAAATTAAAATATTTAACTATATGTTACATAATAATTTATCAGTTGATTGTAATTATTATTTTCAATTACGTTCATTAGCCTAATTAATTGTAGTTTCTATTATAAATATTATGTCTCTATATTATTTGGACACAATAGTTGTAAGAACCAATTTATATTGCATATATAGTTTATGTTTTGTGCCTCTCTCTAGATACTTTTCTCTCTCTGTCGACATGTTTGAGACCTCCTTTTTGTTAACTGTGGTATCAAAAGTTTCAAGATCTTAGAAGAAGGAAGGTAGAAAAAAGAAGAGCAATGGCAAATGACAAAATCTGAGTTGCATGACAATATATTAGTACTCGATAGCAAGAACCTGAATGGTTACGATGGTTATGAAGATGAGAGCCATTTTTATCTTCCAAGAAGTCTTGGACGTGGTTCTAAATGGATATGAGTGATTACTGAAAAATCTCATTGAGGCACAATGTGCGACGTTTCAAGAGACGAAGAAACGTGATTACAAAACTTTGTTCTATATTCATCAATGTATCGATGAAAACAACTTTGAGAAGATTTTGTTGACAAACTTAGCGAAATATAAGGATGGTGTCACTTCAAACCTTGTATCGTCAATATAAGTTATTGCAGATAAGGATGCAAGAAACCATCCAAGAATACTTTAGAAGATTGTTTTCGATCACAAACTTCAAAGCAAGAGCAGTGGTGGAGAAGGTGTTAAGAACCCTTGATTTTGAATTGGATATAAATTTTGTTGCTATAAAAGAGTCCAAGGATCTTGATTTGTTAAAGTTGGATGAATTATAGAGGTCATTGGAAGCTCACAAATAACAATTACGTAAGAGGGCAACTTACAATGCATAATAGGCTTTGTTGACAAAACAAAACCAAAAGAATGAAGGTAATAGAGGAAAATCGAACAAGAAAGGTCAAGGAAGAGGTAAAAATAATGGTGGATGAGGCTCAGAAGGACAACAAGAGAGTTCTTCATAATCAAGAGGTGGTAGATCTGATTTTGGTTATGCTAAGAAGAATATATAGTGTTACAACTGTTACAAGTATGATCATTATGCAACTAACTGTTGGAGTAAAGAAGAAGAAACAAATGCTGCATAGTAAGAAGACTTGGAGGATGAAGTGTTGTTGATGGTGACCATGACAAAACCAGTGGAGACTTTGGTCAATCCTGGTACTTTGACACAAGTTGTTCGAATCACATGTTGTCTCAGAGGAGTTGGTTTGTTGATCTCGATGAAAATGTTAAATTGAAGGTGAAGTTTGCAGATAATTTGATATTGAACTGTGAAGGGACTTGCTATACTTATAACCCACACATATCACCACATGGAATGACATGAAAAGGAGTTTCTAAACAATATGTCTGGGCATCTAAAACCTCAACCATCAGTAAAGAAATTAGTGATATTACACAATTATAGAGAGAGACATTGTGTACTAGTAGAGATTTAACAAGTTGTGTTTGACATGTCCTAACCATCAAATAAATGCACAATTTTTTATCCATTATTTTTATGAGGGGTTGATATCTACGAAAAGGATCATGATTTTTGTGGCTAGGGGTGGAGCTTTGATGATCAAACACCAATAGTTACTAGATACTTCATTTCCAATATGGCAGAAAATTCTCAGTAGTGTAGCATAAGAAATATGAGTTTTAGATCCATGCATGAGACTAGTATAGTTGTTGAAGAAATACCTAGAGGTTGGAGAATAAAATTACATAACTGACATCTCTTGTGACACAACTAGTTGTGGGATAGCAAGTGAATGTTGTGCAACAACTCCTAAAATCATGTGCCATTTGTGCAGCAATTGACCATTACACAAATACATACCCTTAACTTCAGGAGATAAATCCAACACCATCCAAGGTAGTGACAAGTGTATTTCCTATATCACAGGCTTTCTTTTAGCCTCCTGTCCAACAATATAATAATCATTACTCTAACAGATATAATCCTGGCTAGAGAGATAATCCAAACTCGGGGATGGTCCAAGACCAAGACAACAACACAAATTTCAATAGTAGTAGCACCAACAAAAATACCAAGCCTTTCCATTCAGGCAACAACAACAACAATAGTTTGCATCGACAACAATATTAGTAGCAAGCACCTATGCAAACAAGTTTTAGATCTTCCCTAGAGAACCTCATTAAACAAATGAACACAAACAATTTACAATTTCAGCAAAATGTTAGTGTAGCCATTCAGGGCCTAAATACTCATATTGGTTGATAGCCACTATAGTGAATAACATGCAGCAACAAGGTTTGGTGCCCTCCCTTCTCAACTAGTTGTAAATCCAAAGGGAAACATGTGTGTCATTACACTGAGGAGTGCTAGAGAGTTGAATAAAAAAATAGTAGTCAATCATAATATTTCAGCCCCTACACCACAGTAGCATAGTCCAGTTCCTACGATAGTTAAACAACATATTCCAATACATCAACCACCACCTTCTTCTAATTCCCCAGCACCAAGGATTCCTCTTCCTTATAGGGCCACTCAGTCGAAGAAGTTAGAATTTGATAGTGAGCTACTTAAGAGTTTTAAGAAAGTAGAGATAAAAATTCCTCTCCTTGATGCAATTAATTAGATTTTAAAATACGTAAAATTCCTTAAACAAATGCGTACTTACAAGAGGAGTCTAAGAGATGAACTTATTTAGAAAATGGGAAGGAATGTGTTTGCACTGATGCAAAGTAGATATTTTATCCCTTAGTCCCAGTCTAACCTTCCACAAGAATGTGATGATCCTAGCACTTTTATTATTTCATGTACTATTGGTGAATGAACATTTGTTACTACCATGTTAGATTTGGGAGCTTCTATTAATATTATGCCTGTAAAAATGTATAGATTGCTTCATCTCAGTGACTTGAAACCAACCAACATTATTATCTAACTTGCAAAGAGGAGTATGACAAAATTGTTGGGATTTCTTGAAGATTTGTTGGTGAAAGTCAACAATTTGATTTTGCTTACTGATTTCTATATTCTTGACATGCATGGTGAGTCCTCTAACCATAAATCCGTATTGATCCTTGGAAAACCATTCTTGATGACAACCAAGACAAAGATAGATGTTCTCACTGCCACACTTTCTATGGAGTTTGGAAATGAAATTGTTCACTTCAACATTTTTGAGGTCATGAAGCACTTGACAGATAACCATTCTAGTTATATAACATAAATGTTTATGATTTAAATTCAAATTCAGATTCGGTTTTGGATTAAGATTCAATCTTAGCTTCAAATTTAAACTTATTATAGTTTTTAGATATTGATATAGGTTGCACTTGTCACAATTCCGAAATGTGTACCATATGTGCTAAGATTAATTTTCCTATACATCAAATTTCCATTTCTTTTGCAGGTGCATATCATTTACCATAGGAGGTGATAGTAGTTTCTAACATATCTATTGATGTGCCCATGCTTCAATTACCATTTACTCAATTGCCACCCCTTTAAAGCTAAAGCCTTTACCTGATCATTTGAAGTATGCATATCTAGATATAATCACAGGCTTTCAGTCATCATGTCTAAGTAGTCTTCTTAAGAATAGAAATCACTGGAATGATTATACAAAACAACACCCTAAGCGCAAAATCTCAAACTCTAAGTAATCTCTCCAAGAATGTAAAAGAAATGCCTCAAAATTATTTTGAAATAATCCACAGTGAAAAGCGCAAGTTGTAACCCCCTTCTAGATTACATTTATTAATCCTAATTTCTTATCTAATTTAGTAATATATCAAAGTAATAGAAAATTTTAAGTGAAGTTCTTCATAAAGTCATATTTATTATACAATCCCCAACCTATGCTCTGGATTTTTTTGCATCCGACATCTATCTCTTGAATTCTACATTCCTGCATCACATGTCACCAACATCCGGGATTGAAAATATTTATGGGGTTAGACATTTAATTTTATCCACAGCAAACAAAGCAAACATTCATACGATAAAATCAAACAATGAAACATGCCTTCATAATAAGTTCATAACTACATATAAATATACAACTAGATATAATTTAATTCAAAAATTAATTATGAGAAACAAATAAATCAATCATGGAAACATAATAAAGAATATCATACTAATCATGAATAATCTATAATTTCATCATGCAATATGTTTATGATATGCACATGTGACTCAAAATGTAAAACTTTAAAATCATGCATTTGACTCTAAAAAGAACATTTTTGACTCCGTGCTCCATGGAGACTCATATGAGTGTCTAGTGGAACCAAAGCTTAACATCACCTTGTCTGATGATTCGACAATGCCCCACTAAATGCGAACAAGTAGATAGTAGTCAGAGTGTGAGTGCACCCGGTAGGCTACCACGACACAAAATCAAATAAAGACTGGCCACTTATGGGATTACCCATGCCCAAACACTCCCTAGACCAAAGGTCCAACCCCATAGACCAGGTCCTATCTTACCTATTCTACTCCCCATTTACTATTAGAGATACTGGTAGCTTGATTCTCAATTATTCATTCTAATACATTCTCTATCTCATTTGGCTGGCCATTTTCGTAGTTATATTCCGCTACCAGATGCTCTTGATAGTAAATTTTCAAGAAAATGACTCACAGAAATATTTCCAAAATTTTGTTTTACACATCATTATTACTACCAACCGTCCTTGGTAACAACTTAATAAAAATTTCCAAATACTTTTCTGTAAAAAAATTTCTGTGACTTCCAGAAAACATTTCATGCATTATGTTTATGTCTTGTATGAAATAAAACAACCTACCATCAATTAAGTACTTAGAAACATCTCATTCATATATTCAAAATTTCAATTACAATTCATAGTTGTTTTAAACAAGACAATTTCTATTAATAATCTATTTTGTAGGGTTTAGTGTTTTGTCCATGTCTCGAGTTCTAGACCTCCTTTTAAGATGATTCCAATTGTGTTGGAAAGACAAGACAATAACCTATAACTTTGATGAAGACACTATCCTCAAATTCGACCGTTTACTGAGTCATTTTCCTAGTAAACAAAGAAGTGTTATATACTGTTTGGCTTTATCTCGATTATACCCTTAACCTTTTTCAAAATTCAATTTATGTTCCTAGGTTGTAAAATTGAAAGTGATGAAGATCTTATTGAATCATTTGATTACACGAAGATCTTGTTGATTTGATGAAATCAAAATGAAGTCAAAGGCTATTCTGTTGCAGTCAAGGGTTACTTGGTCAAAAGGGTAGAATGATTAGTGAGTCTGCATCTATACATAGGTATAATCATTCATATCTCTCTGCTGCATGAGGTTTCATCATTTAAAAGATTTTTCAAATGCCTCTAAAAAGTGTTTAATCTGTTAAAAACAAAGTATTTTGTTAAATGTTTTTTTAAGTAAATGGTTTTAACTGATATTGTATGAGCTTTATAAGTTAAAATGTTCTTAACACTTTCGTAAAAAGTTTTTAACTGATAGGTTTTCGAAATAATCAATTAAAACCTTTTAAAACATACACTGGAACTGTTTTAATTGATATGTCTTCGAAATAATCGATTGTTTTCATTAAAAGAGTTTTTGAAAACCTTCTGCCAGTATTTTAACTGATGTAGAATCGAAATAATCGATTAAAATGACTTAAGATGTTTTGAAAAATGTTCTGGCAGAATTTTAATCGATACAAACTTGAAATAATAGATCAAAATAACTTGAAATGTTTTGAAAGATGTTCTGTCAGTATTTTAATCGATGCAAATGCAAATTAATCGATTAAAACAACTAAGAGATTTTTTCCAGAATGTTTTAATCGATTAAAACAAGTTTGTTATCAGTTAAAATGACTTAGAAAGTTTTAGGAAACTTTTTGGCATAATTCTAATCGATTAAAATAACTAAGAGACTTTTTCCGAAGTGTTTTAATCGATTAAAATATATTGTTATCAGTTAAAATCACTTAGAAAGTTTTATGAAAATATTTTGCGAGTATTTTAATCGATTAAAAGGCGAAATAATCGATTAAAACAGTTTGAAGGATTTTTTACAAAGTGTTTTAATTGATATAAACATTGTCGTATCAATTTAAAAAAAGCTGGAAAATGATCAAGAACATTTTAACAGATTAAAAGAAGTTTTAACAGATTAATTCAAGACTTTTAACAAATTAAAAGATTGTTTTAACAGATTAATTAAACCAGTAGTTTGAAAAATCTTCTATATAAATAGGATTGCTTGAGTATTTTAAAACACACCTTTGAGCAATCAATCAAGCAATCATAAGAGCTACTTTCAAGAAAGAATCACGCAAGTTTTGTGAAGTTTTTGGAAGCTCTTTCTTGAGGTAAATTTTGCATTCTTTTGGTGAAGAAACTTATTCTGCAGAGCTGCATAAACCGGGTTTGAGTGTTCTAGTTTCTTCCTTTTGTTTCTTTACTTTTCTTTACTGTATTGTGGGTGCCTGGAAGTGTGGGCACTGGTTTCTGTGGCTGGAATTTGGCTGCAGAGTTGTTCAAGAATTGGAAGTTGGTTCTTGGTGAAGGTTTAGGTGCAAGGACTGGAATTTTGGTTCTTGTGGTAGATTGAGTGTGTGATTGGAATTGTAATCTGTAAAACATTAAATCTAGTGGAACTCAGTTGGAATTTGGCTGGAAACTGGACGTAGCCCTGGGATTGGGTGAACCAGTATAAATCTTGGTTGTATCTTTCTAAACCTTTCTCTCTTTAATTCTGCCGCTGCCTTTACTTTGATTGTTTGTTTTGTTTGATTCAAGAATTGGTCAGAACTCTTAATATTTGAATTAGATAATCTGTAATTTGCGAAAATCTTTCAAAGATCAATTCACCCCCTCTTGATCTCAGCCTCCTTTTCTAACAAAAATGACCATTTTACCCTTGAACATTTCCTATTATTCCATCCATGTCTTGAAAATGAGTATTTTACCCTTGAACATTTCCTATTATTCCATCCATGTCCTAGAAATGACTATTTTACCCTTGAACATTTCCTATTATTCCATCCATGTCCTGAAATCACTATTAAATTATCATTATACCCTTAATCTTTTTCAAAATTCCATTTATGTCCCTAGATTGTAAAATGACCATTTTACCCTTGAACTTTCCCTATTATTCCATCCATGTCCTAAAATCACTATTAAATTATCATTATACCCTTAATATTTTTCAAAATTCGATTTATGTTCCTAAGATGTGAAATGACTATTTTGTCATTGATCTTTTTCAAAAATTCCCACCTTGTCTGTTTCTTCTTCCTCACTTCTAGTATGTCATTTCCAACATTCCAAATTCCAAATTTTCCAATTTCGGACAACCAAACTAATTCCAAATCCAAATTAAACCCTAAACATATTCGATTTAAGTTAAAAACAACAATTTTAATATATAAGTTATCCTTAATTTCAAAAATTAATCTTTTTCAAAAATTCCCACCATATCCCTTTTCTTCAATCTTCGCTCGATAACCAAATTCAGTTTCTCCATATTTCAAATTCTCAAGTATCAATCAATTAGACTAATTCCAAACTCAAATTAAACATGAAACCTATCCTATTTGATTCAAAAACAACAATTTTACCATGTAATTCATTCTTAATTTCAAGAATTTCATCAACATTTCAAACTTTGCAAAACAAGAAGCAATTATCAATTATCTTTAAAATCAGACATTCGTATGATAAAATTAAACATCTAACCCATACCTTACTTCTCCAAGATCTTCCGAATGTCCTCCTTTCCTCCTTTCTCTCTTATTTTTCTTCTCAATTTGGTGCCTCTCTCTTATTCTCCAAATTGGCCGTGACTTTTGGTGTTGGAGGGGTTTTTGGTTTTGCATGATTTTCCTACACGGTTTCTTTTATTTATATACCTCTCCACCGACTTAATTTCTTCTCCAAGTTTCTTTACCGCCTTAATTTTAATTAAATTCTTCACCGCCTCAATTAAATTCTTCACTGCCTTAATGTATTAAGGCCACGGTACATCATCGACCTTCTCTTTTTTCTCTTTTCATTTTTATTATTATTATTATTTTTTAATATATCCTTTCTTCTCATAAAAAGTTTACATAATATTTATATAATAATTTGTAGGAACTTAAGCAAATAATTAATTACAGAAATTGGGATGTTGCAATTCTCCCCCACTAAATAAATTTCGTCCTCAAAATTTCCATCACCATTTATTCAAATAGATGAGGATACTTTGCTTTCACTTTCTCTTCTAATAACCCCCATGTAGCATCGCCTCTAATGTCATCCCAGATAACCTTAACCAATAAAATAACTTTTCCCCTTAGATGTTTAATTCTCATTTCTTCAATCCTAACAAGACTTGGTTCAAAGGTGAGGTTTTCCTTCACCTGTACTTGATCAGGTTCCATGACATGTGTTGGATCTGAAATATACTTTCTCAATTTTGACACATGGAATACATTATGAAGATTAGAGAGAAAATGTGGTAAGGTTATCTGGTAGGCAACATTTCCAACTCGTTGTGTAATTTGATAAGGCTCAATATATTTAGGGGAAAGTTTCTCAGATTTAATAGCTCTGCCAACTCCCGTAATAGGTGTTACTTTCAAAAATACATGATCTCCTTCCTGAAAGTCTAAAGGTTTCCTTCTCTTATCAGCATAACTTTTTTGTCGACTTTGAGTAGTTCTCATTCTCTCCTGAACTGTCCTCACTTTATTGGTAGTTTGTTGAATTACATCGGGTCCTATTAATAAACTCTCACCATCTTGGTACCAAACTAAAGGGGTCCTACACTTATGCCCATAAAGTGCTTCATAAGGAGCCATACCTATATTAGAGTGATAACTATTATTATATGTAAATTTTACTAAGGGTAAAATTTCATCCCAACTAGATTTTTCTTCTAATACACAAGCCCTAAAAAGATCTTCTAATGACTGGATGGTTCTTTCAGTCTGCCCATCAGTTTGAGGATGATAGGCTGAACTAAGATGCAATTTACTTCCTAAAGCTTTTTAGAATTCTTTCCAAAATCTAGATATGAATCTGGGATCTCAATTTGATACTATACTAGTTGGTACACCATGTAGTCTAACAATTTCTTTGATATACAATAATGCTAATTTATCTAAAGAGTACTTAATATTGATTGGAATGAAATGAGCAATTTTTGTTAACCTATCCACAATCATCCAAATAGAATTGTAATTTCTAGAAGTTTTGGGTAAACCCACTACAAAATCCATAGAAACACTTTCTCATTTCCAAACTAGAATTTCTAATGGTTGTAACATGCCAGAGGGCTTTTAATGTTCAATTTTAATTTTCTGACATGTTAAGCAACGGACAACATATTCTGCTACGTTCTTCTTCATTCCAGGCAACCAAAACATTTCTTTCAAATCCTTATACATTTTAGTAACTCCAAGATGTATACTTAATTTACTTTTATGTCCTTCTAAAATTAAGTCCTTAATTTCTTTATAATCTGGCACACATACTCTATGTTTAAATCTTAATATATCATCCATTCCTAAATTAAAGTCTTCAGCTTTATCAGTCCCTATTAATTTTTTCTTTTCCAATATAAGCTCATCATCTCCTTGTTTGTCTCTTATTTTATATAGAAACTCATTATTAATAGAAATCATTCCTAATTGTATTCTATCATTTTCACTAATAGTGTATAAATGCAAATCTCTAAATTGTTCTATCAATTTCATTTCTTTAATCACCATAGTTGAAACATGATCAGTTTTCCAACTTGTAGACCCCTAATTTTGTCCGGCCTCTCAATAAAGACCAGAAGACTTTTCTATATGAAGATAAAGCATTGGTGGACGTCTATCGGCATCAATCGAATTCCGTCTGAAGAAAGGAAAGCTTCCCGGGAGTCCTAGAACACAAAATTTGGCCAACACACTCGAGACAATCGTCCCAGAAGTCGGGACAGTCGTCCTAGTCAGTCCAGACGGCCGTCCCACATGCCAGACGACCGTCTCACTCAATTTTTACACTTGGGACGGCCGTCCCAGATCCCAGACCGCCATCCCAACCTCTGCAGGCAGCGGTCCCTGTTTTTTACACCCCAGACGGCCGTCCCGAGCTGCCAGGATGAAAAAACTATAAATAGGAGCTCATTTGAGCGTTTTTGGACACACCTAACACTTCTCTTCTCTCCCTCTTTCGAATGAACTCTCCGATTGCATATAAGGTAACAATCGGTTAAGGAAGTTTCTTCCGGCATTCGATTCTTCTTAGAATTTTAGTAGAGTCGGTCCTGTATTCAGAGAGGAGAGTCTTTGTAGAGCGGGGGATTGCCAAAACGCATCCTCACAGTGGAAGAATTGTAATAAAAAGCTTGCTACGAAGGTTCTTTTCACTTCTATTCTCTTTTATTGCTTTATTTACTGCTTTATGTATGCAATAGAAAATAGAATCATGTAAATAACCATTTCTTAATATTGTATAATAAAATAGGGTAATAGCGTAATTTCTCTTAATCTTTACTTCATGAATTAATCCGTCATAGGGAACCCGAAAGGGGCGTCGGGGGGTGCTAACACCTTCCCCATGCGTAACTAACTCCCTTACCCAACTCTGGTTATAATGGCCAAGTTTGGTTTTTCTTAAAATCAACGCCTTTTTATCCTTTTCCAATGTTTATGGTCAAAACATTGGTGGCGACTCCATAAGAACCCTTTTTGCGAAAACCTTACTTTTATTAGAGGATAGTTCAGTTGTTGAGCACCTCGGAAGCAATGAACACATTTTAAAATAAAACGCGAGTCTAAACCATCTTTTCACGACCGCTCGCATAAACGTTCGAGATGTTCCTAGACGTCGGAACGGACGACGTCGACACTACTTAAGGCATCCGTTACTACATTCGCTTTTCCTGGATGATAAAATAATTGAGAGATCCCATTTAGTTATGGACTAGTTTAAGAAATAAAAGCTTGAAATTATGCTTTTACCCTTCCTTGCTTTATAACATGCTTTACTATTTGGCTTTAATAATTGTTGTATGCTTATTTTCTGCAATTGTTTGAAATAAACAACTGTACACAAACCCTTGCACACAATAGTCCCTCTATACCTAGGGGCAAGAGTGAATACACATAGGGAGTGGGTGGCAGGTACGGCTGACCATGGTAATGGCCTTAGTGCCAGCAGGTCGTTGTCGGAAACCATCACTCAAGGTGATAACCTTCTTCTTCTAGTCTAATAACATCGACACGGAGATTCGTGCATGGTTCGAAGACTGGGAGATAAAGGGGACCCTATAATGGGGGCACCTTGGGGGCCTGACCTTGGTGAGAACATTTAGAACCTACCTTTGTCAATGCACTTTTCTACAGGAAACCCCTACCTCGTAAATAAAATGTCACTCTGTTTGCGGATGAGTGAATTGTTTGTGCATTTGTTTGTTGCATAGCATAATCATACAACAACAAAAATAAAAACAAAATCTCAAAAACCTTTTCATAATAAACAACCTTATCTCGGACAATCTACATTTTAGCTAGCCTGGTTTCAGGTTCTTTGTAAACTAAGTAGCCACGTGGACCGACAAAAGAGATAAGGGGTTATAAAACAAACTTTCTCATAATAAACAACTTTATCTCGGACAGTCTATATTTTAGCTAGCCTAGTTTTAGGTTCTTTGTAAGCTAAGTAGTCACGTGGACCTACAAAAGAGATAAAGGGTTAAAAAAAACAATAATAAAAAAATCTAATAAAAAGATTTGGACAAAGTCAAACCATTCATATCCGCATTATCTCATAAGTGGTAAAACCATGAGAGAAAATAAATGCATAAGGAAAGTATGCATACGCATCATCCCTCATCACTAGTGCAAAATGAGTTTTAATAAGTCTTAGGAGTATTTTTTGGGAAAATTGTCGGGACAAATCCTCTTTGGAATTTGCCACCCGTTCTTCACTCTTTCCTCTCCGTTTTGATATGTTGTGCGTCCAAATCCGACATCCTAGTCAAAAGTTATCTTACTTTGAACCTTTTCCGTCTTCTTTATCATAAAAGGTCCTTTTTGTTCTAGTGCATGCATTAACACATTCATACTAGGGGGCATTAGATATCCCTAAGACAAAGGCGAAAGAGGCCCTGAGCACATTTGTAACCATCCACAAGGGAGGGACAAGTGTACTGAGGTATATGGTGACCTTCGTTATACTTGTCAAATCCATGATGGGGAAGGAACCATTATACCGAAGTGGGTATGACACTCCACAAAGACTAAGCTTTAAGGATGATATCAAAGCCTTTGTCTTAAGGCATATCTATCCCACAGCAAGAATTCATTGTTAATAAAAACCCTAATTCATTATGCATTATAGAAAGTAGCTAGTCTTCTTCCTGTCCTCACTCGTGCATGGAAAGCCAAGAGGATGGAACAATTAGAAGATCAAAATCGCAAGCTCATTGCTGAGCTTAACTCCATGAAAGAACAAATGGCACAACTAATGGAGTTAATGGGTTAGCATAATTTACACAAGGAGAACCCTCACAGTCACCACGCCTCACATCATGAGGAAGAAGGGGGTTTCGACCATGAGCATGAGCAGGGAGCTCACGTATAACCAGAAGTGAGGGCAGTAATCATCCAAACTCCTAAAGTTTCCAAGCAACAGATTTCTGCCCTCGAAGAGAGGTTAAGGGCTATGGAGGGGCATAATTTTGATGTTAAAGAAGCGACCGACATGTGCTTCGTTAAGAATATCCAATTTTGCCCCAAATTCAAGGTTCTAGATTTCCCAAAGTACATGGAAATGACTTGCCCCAAGAGCCATCTTACAATGTACTGCCATAGGATGGCTCCATATGTCGATAATGAGGAGCTCCTGATCCATTGTTTTCAGGAGAGCTTGGCCGATTCGACCTTGAACTGGTATATGCAACTAGAGGGGGGGCAAGTCCAAAACTGGAAACAGCTGGCAGACGCCTTCCTTCATCACTACATATATAATATTGATCTGGCCCCAGATAGGTCAGATCTACAAGCTTTGAGTAAGAAAAACGACGAACCCTTCAAGGCATATGCTCAGCATTGGAGGGAGTTGGCTGCCCAAGTAGAGCCTCTGATATCAGATAAGGAAACCATATCCCTATTCATCAATTTGTTAACGGGCCCCTATTACGATAAGATGATAGGGAGCATGTCGACTCTTTTTACGGATGTGGTAACCATCGGCGAGAGAGTGGAGCAAGGATTGAAAAGTGGGAGGATCATACAACCTTCCTCATCCAATGCCCCATTCAAAAAGTTCCTTAGCAAGAGGGAGGGGAGAAGCGTGAATGCCATCAACCTTGCTACTCCTTCTTCCTCTTCACGACCAGCTAGGCAGTCGAGGAATCAAGAGAGAAAATTTACTCCCCTTCCAACATCCTATGGGAGTCTGCTGACAAAGCTGGTAGAGGCCAACCTCCTAGTACGTGTCCATCCGAAGAGGATGGATCCACCCTACCCTAATTGGTACAAGCCGAACGAAAAATGTGATTACCACTCAGGCGCTCCTGGGCATTCCGTGGAGAATTGTATGACCCTGATGTATAAGGTCCAAAAGTTGTTGGATGCCATGTGGATCACCTTCGACGCTCTCGCTCCTAATGTGGATACCATGCCTCTATCACAACCAGAATAGTGGGGTTAGATAGGAGAAGGCCAGCTGATTAGGCTCCTCATATTTTTAAGATTCCTGTATCTCTCGTGGTCCCCGCCTGTGACCGTGAGATCTTTGACTAAAAAGGAGCTTTGTAAATATTTTTCCTTTATCAATACAATGAGTCATTTGCATAAACATTCATATTCTTTTTCATTCTTTTCTCCCTCATTATTATTTCAAAATAAATGATGATAAAATCTAAGCCTAAACAGAATCAAATAAAAACAATCATATCTGTGATGGATGACTCTTTGGGGATCCGAAAGCCAAAGGCGAATGGACCGAGTTAGTCAGTGAGAAGGGGACCGTCTTCCCAGACATACAAAGGTTGTTAAAAAAACAAAAGTTCAATCTATATGGCCCATTTAGGAAGAAATCGAGACAATCTATTTGGGGACAAGGAAACGATAAGAAGGAAAATACCCAAATTGACAATAATGTCAAGGAAGGATTGATACAATTGCCAAGAGGGTATGTGGACGCATGCGTATGACATGCCAAAATCTCAAAATCCAAGACCATAAACCATCTCTCTACCGACCTTAACTGAACGATGCAGTAAGGGGTAGCCAATAACGATCATTCGGAACATGGTCTGAACCTACAAGGATCATTACCCTTTGCCCTTTATAAGATATCTAACGTCTGTATGAACCTCCACGAGAATTACTCTATTCTCCCTTACATATGGCATGGAGGTCGTACTCCCAAAAGAGGTCGAGATACCTTCCTTGACGAGTTACCATGGAAGCAAAACTGACAAAAGCTTAGTGGGTCCAAAGCCGATGCAACCACTCAAACCTAATAAAAGAAGAACGATTAGATGCCATATGTCGAGGACAAGCCCACTAAAAGAAGATCAAAAGGCTTATGACAAAACAAGGTCCACCCCCATATTTACCATGAGGGGGAATTTAATGGTAAACAAATTGCTTTCGGCCCAAAAAGACAAAATAGGAAAATGGGTGGCAAATCATGATTAAACGAGTGTTCTCGGGAAGAACTCTTACCCTCACTGACATGGATAAAAAAGAACTTCGACACCCGGTCAACTCCGATACGGTGAAGAAGTATTATGCTTGAAGGGCATTGTTCATGACCCTCCAGGATGAAAACCCGCAAAGGGCATCCTGGGCAAAAGTTATGGTCCACTCGCCTCGCTAGGATATGTCCTAGGCAGAATTTAGAGGCTTTTCCAAAAAAAAGGAAGAAAGAAGAAAAGGGGAAGAAGAGAAGAAAGAAAAATCCCCTAAGAGAAATGGTTGACTTAGTCAAAAACCAAATGGTGGCTAAGGTCACACCCTTCCAGAAGCAAGCAGCCTTGTATAGTCTTCACTACGGACTCAAGCATCTCAACTAAGGCAATTAGGAGAACCAGGGGGGCAAATATCATAAGACATGATTGTTGAAGCCCATACAATGTAGCCAACTTGGGCCAGCCATTCTTCTAAATTCCATTTGTAATCCTTCAGCGAAAATAATAATCCTTTGCTCATAAATATCAATAAAATTCTCATTCATTTCATTTCTCTTGACCAATTTATGAAATTGCCTCTACATTGATAAATCATAAATATGTGCAAAGTCATTTTGTCAACGTCTTTTCATGCATCATAAACGAGGAAGCATTGAAAAAGAAAAAGAAAAATAGATAAAAAGAATGATGTCTGCTAGGAGATTCTTAGGCAAAAATTAGGGTAGTCTACTATATTGAAAACCCGCAAAGGGCGGTCTAGGAAAAAGTTAAGGCATTCATAAAAAGGAAAAAGTCTGCTCAGATATCCTAGGCAAAATTAAGGCAGCCCGCTAGATCAAAAACCCCAAAAGGGCAGTCTAGGCAAAATATATGGCTTAATAAAAAGAAAATGAATAAAAGAAGAGCCCATTAGCATAATCATGAAAGTCCAGCAGGAGAATGCCAGTCACTTTTCTATATGCATCAAATAAAAATAGATTGCATTTAAGGAATCTACACAAGTAGTCGCACAAAATGACTTTGTCAAAATCGAAAAACAAAAAAATAAAAATCGCCTCAGATAAAGAACCAAAAACGAAAAACATTCATGCATATAAGGAGACTAGCTCCATGTTTGTGTTTGAAAACAGGAAGCACTCAAAACAAGTCTCCGAATGAAGCTCCCCTCAAGAAAATAGAGCAAGTCATCAAGCGACTCAGCAGAATAAGAGCTTCCGGAAGCCAAAGCTCTAGCCGCCATCCTTCTACCCAATAAAGAAGGCACAGTCATCAAAATAAGAAAAGCCAATGAAAAGGCTTGATTATCCCCAAGCGGATCATTTCCTACTCCAGAGGGAAACAAAAATAGTTCCACATGGCTCAGCATCGCCGCCACATGAGTCAGCAGGCATACCCATTCTCCACCACATTCATCAAAGGAGAATAAAGGCTACACAAAAAGCCCATCATGAAAGAATTAATGGTTGAGTTCAAGAGGGGGGGTGAATTGAACTTTAAAACTTTTTCGCAAAACTTACTTTCTTTTGGAAGAATGAGTTATCTTTATTCAATCTTTGCGAAGGTAATTTGGTTTAAACACAACAAGTTTATAGACAGAAAATAAAAGAGATGAAAGAAGAATTTTAACACACAAATTTATACTGGTTCACTCTAATCCAGAGCTACATCCAGTTCTTGACAAACCAGTCAAGTTCCACTAATACCAAGTGAAAATTACAACCAGTAGATACTCACCAATCTACCCCAAGAACTATCTTGCAAACCCACAAGATAGAATCTTGAAAACCACCCAAGTAACCAAATCCGATTCATCGTACCAAGTGCAGATCACAATCCAACCTGCACAATCACACTTTTACAAAAGAGTATGGAAAGAAAAAACCTGGACTTGAAGTTCTAATTGTCCAGAACAAATTCTAACAAGCACTTTCTCTCTTTGATTGACCACAATTCCGATCACAGACACCTTATGATATGAAAAGATTCTTGAATGCGGAGAAAGTCACGTATATGAAAGTTTCACAGATTGATTTCACAATTTTTCTCAAGTAGTGTGTTGTATATATTTCAAAAGATAGATCAATTCCGTATATATAGAGTAAAACAAAGAATCAGAACGTTTCATCTGTCAAAAACTGTTTCGAGAGTCACAAGATCGATTAGTTTGAAAGTATAACGGTTTAGAAGAGACTCGATCGATTAGAATTGAAGTATGATCGATCAGATCAGAGTTATGATCGATCAGAATGAAACTATGATCGATCAGAATACATTTCAATCGATTGAAACCACGATTCAATCGATTGATTTCATTTAAAAGTTCATTCAATCGATTGTTTCGAGTTTTCAATGGATTGAAACAGCTTTAGAAAAATGACAGCTCTCTGTTTCAATCGATTGAAATTTATTTCAACAGATTGAAATCCTGCAAACACTTAGTTAATAAAATAGCCTCTCTGTTTTAACAGATTGAAAAATATTTCAACAGATTGATTTTCTGAAAAACTCTTAGACTGAAAAAATAGTCTTTCTGTTTTAACAGATTGAAAAATATTTCAACAGATTGATTTTCTGAAAAACTCTTAGACTGAAAAAATAGTCTTTCTGTTTCAACAGATTTAAAAATCATTTCAACAGATTGAAAATGCGAAACTTTGATATTGAAAAATTCATTGAGTTATTTTAACTTGTTGATTCCGCGAATCAATCAATTGAAAATACGACTATGTATGACCATTTATTATGTTAAGTGATTTTAACAGATTGAAAATCATTTTCAACAGATTGAAAAAACTTAGTTTATTCTTTTAATACTTAAATGTAAGTTTTTCATGCAGAAAAATGATTTTCAATGAGATGCATCATTTTAAGGTGCTTATCACACAATATAATGGACTATCAAGAGATTAAGTGCTTAAACTAAAAACCTAATCATCTACACACCCACAACCTAAGCTATATCTATGTCTTCATCAAATCCACCAAGTGCTTCAATTAAGAACCCCCGTCTGGTTTTTGTAGCCTTGGGATACTCCTTTGATGTGGTAGCTAACCCCGTAGCTGACAAGTTGGAAACCTCAAGATGCTCCTTTGATGTGGTAGCTGACCCCTTGGTTAATGAGTATGAACCCTCATCTGGTTTGGCAAGTACGAACCCCCGTCTGGTTTGGAAGTCCACTTTGTAGGACTGGTGCGGCTTACTGATTTTGTTCATGCGCAATGATCTTTCTTGTGTGCAGGTCTTTGTCTTTAGGACCTTCCTTGTCACGAAGTTATGGTGGAGGCTTACTGCTCTGGCTCATGCGCCGTCTTCGTGGGGAGTGTTTTTTGATAATTTGTTTTTGACTTTTCTGATGAAGTCTTCCGGTGTGCCAGGGATTCGTTGGTCTTCTTCCAACTAGTTGGATGCTGGGGATTCTTTTGTTTTTCGAGCTTTTCTAATAGCCATCCGACTTTGTTGGATGTCGGGGATTTTTGGTGAACGCCTTTTGTTAGATATTGTTTAGATATAGTTTGATATTGTTAAGATATTATTAGATATTGTTAACCACAATATCAAACAATATCTTCTATTTATTCTATTTACTTTCGGTTACTCTTTTAGTTGTACCTCTCTATTATAAATAGATTACCCTATGTGTGATTTATACACAAGAGAGATTAATTTCAAACCCTATTTCCTTTATATTCAACATGGTATCAGAGCTTAAGCTTATCTTGAATTTTTTTTCCGCCTTTTGTCCACTGCTGGAGCCGCCCCACTGCTGCTAGAGCCGCCCCACCGCTGCTAGTAAACTGATCCTCCACATCAGAAACTAAGTGCTCTTCATAATAGTGGAACTTGGGAATTGGTCCCGTTACCATCTGGGAAATCTGTTGTTGGTTGCAGGGGGGTGTTTGCTATCAAAGTTGGACCTGATGGTACTATTGATCGCCTCAAAGCTCGTCTTGTGGCCAAAGGTTATATTCAAATTTTTGGGTTGGATTATGGAGATACCTTTTCCCCTGTGGCAAAGATGACTTCTGTTCATTTATTTATCGCCATGGCTGCTCTTCAACAATGGCCTCTTTAACAACTGGATGTTAAAAATGCTTTCCTCAATGGTGATTTGCAAGAAGAAATATATATGGAGCAACCTCCTGGGTTTGTTGCTCAGGGGGAGTCTTCTGGGATGGTATGTCGTCTTCACAAATCCCTATATGGCCTAAAACAGTCTCCTAGGGCTTGGTTTGGAAAGTTTAGCAAGGTTGTTCAACAATTTGGTATGACTCGGTGTGAAGCAGATCGTTCTGTCTTTTATCGACACTCGAGTGCTAGATGTGTTTACTTGATAGTATATGTTGATGACATCGTTTTTACAGGTAGTGACAACCATGACATCTCTCAGTTGAAACAACATCTATGTCACCATTTTCAGACCAAAGATCTTGGCAAACTTAGATATTTCTTGGGTATTGAGGTGGTACAGTCCAATGATGGTATTGTTATATCTCAGAGGAAGTATGCCATAGATATTTTGGAGGAAACTCGGGTTGATGAGTTCAAAGTCCGTTGATACACCCATGGATCCCAATACTAAACTTCTACCAAATCGGGGGAGCCTATATCCGATCCTGAGCAGTATAGAAGATTGGTTGGAAAATTGAATTATCTTACAATTACTTGTCCTGATATTTCCTTTGCAATCAGTGTGGTAAGTCAATTTCTTAATTCACCATGTGAAGATCATTGGAATGCATTCATTCGTATCTTGAAGTATATTAAAGGATCTCCTGGAAAAGGATTGTTATATGGTTCTAATAACCATACAAGAGTTGTTTTCTACTCAGATGCTGATTGGGCAGGATCTCCTTCGGATAGAAGATCTACATCTGGATATTGTGTCTCCATTGGTGGTAACTTGATCTAATGGAAAAGTAAGAAACAAAGTGTTGTGGAAAGATCCAGTGCAGAAGCAGAATATATAGCTATGGCCTCAACTTCCTGTGAACTTGTTTGGCTCAAGCAATTGCTTAGAGAATTACAATTTGGAGATGTCACTCAAATGACACTTGTGTGTGACAATTAGGCTGCTCTTCATATTAGTTCTAATACTGTCTTTCATGAGGACCAAACACATTGAGATTGAATGTCATTTCATTCGAAAAAAGATTATGTCTGGAGATATCAAGACTGAGTTTGTTAACTCAAGTCATCAGTTAGCAAATATTTTCACTAAGTCTTTACGGGGGCCTAGAATTGATTATATTTGTAACAAGCTTGACACATACGATTTGTATGCTCCAGCTTGAGGGGGAGAGTTAGATATTGTTTAGAAATAGTTTGATATTGTTAAGATATTGTTAACCACAATATCAAACAATATCTTCTATTTATTCTGTTTACTTTCGGTTACTCTTTTAGTTGTACCTCTCTATTATAAATAGATTACCCTATGTGTGATTTATACACAAGGGAGATTAATTTCAAACCCTATTTCCTCTATATTCAACACCTTTTATATAGGCAGGAATCCGCTGGGGATTTGTTGATTTTGGTGACGCCTTTGAGTAGGCGGATGTTTTGCTTGATTGCCTCCTCTCTTTGATTGGAGAATGATGGTTAATGTTTGGGAACTTTATTCTGTTTTGAATTGTTTGAATTGCCTATTTGATGACGTCTTGTCCCTATGTTTTTTGGATGGAACCTTTTTTGGGATGCTTTCCGTTTTTCAATCACAAACATGGAGCCTAGTCTCCATATATGAATGTGTTCTTTGTTATTTATATACATGGATTTTTGTTTTTAGATTTTGACAAAGTCGTTTTATGCGACTACTTGTGTGGATGCCTTAAATACATTCTATTTTTATTTGATGCATCTAGAAAAGTGATTGGCATTCTCCTGCTAGACTTTCATGATTATGCTGATGGGCTCTTCTTTTATTCATTTTTTTATTAAGCCCTATCTTTTGCCTAGATTGCCCTTTTGGGGTTTTCAATCTAGCGGACTGCGTTAATTTTGCCTAGGATATCTTGTAGACCCCTAATTTTGCCAGACCTTTCAATAAACACAAAAAGACTTTCTCTCTGAAGGCGGGTAAAGCTCCGGTGAACATCCATTGGCATCAACTGACTTCCGTTTGAAGAAAGGAAAGCTTCCCTGAAGTCTCAGAACACAAAATTTGGCCAGAACACTCGAGACAGCCGTCCCAAAAAGCAGGACAGTTGTCGACACAAGCCAGACGTGCGTCGCAGATGTGAGACGCGAGTCTCACTCAAAAATGCCACCTGAGACGGCCGTCCCAAACCTCAGACGGCCGTCCCAACCTTTTCAGACCGTGGTCCCTATTTTCTACACCCCAGACGGCCGTCCTGAGCTGCCTGGCTGAAAAAACTATAAATAGAGGCCTCATTTGCGATTTTTAGACACACCTCACTTTTCTCTTCTCTCCCTCTTTCGAATGATCTCTCCGATTGCCTATAAGGTTACAATCGGTTAAAGAAGTTTCTTCTGGCATTCGATTCTTCTTAGAATTTTTGTAGTGTCGGTCCTATATTCGGGGAGGAGAGTCTTTGTAGTGCGGGGGATTGCCAAAACGCATCCTCACAGTTGAAGAGTTGTAATAAAAATCTTGCTACGGAGGTTCTTTTCACTTCTCTTCTCTTTTATTGCGTTATTCACTGTTTTATGTATGCAATAGAAAATAGAATCATGTAGATAGCCATTTTTTATTATTGTATAATAAAATAGGGTAATAGCATAATTTCTCTTAATCTTTACTTTATGAATTAATCTGTCATAGGGAACCTGGAAGGGGCGTCGTGGGGTTGCTAACACCTTCCCCACGCGTAACTAACTTCCTTACCTAACTCTGGTTATAATGGCCAAGTTTGGTTTTTTCTTAAAATCAACGCCTTTCTATCCTTTTCCAATGTTTATGGTCAAAACATTAGTGGCGACTCCATAAGAACCCTTTTGCGAAAACCTTGCTTTTATTAGAGGATAGTTCAGTTTTTGAGCACCTCGGGAGCAATGATCACATTTTTAAATAAACGCAAGTCTAAACCATCTTTTCGTGACCGCTCGCATAAATGTTCAAGATGTCCCTAGATGTCGGAACGGACGGCGGCAACAGATGGCAACTCCACTGGGGAAGCTAGAGAGTTGATCCCATTTAGTGACGGATAAATTCAAACAAAGTAAAGATTTGAAATTACGCCTTTACCCTTCTTTGTATGTTTTATTGTATGGCTTTAATAATTGTTGTATGATTATTTTTCTGCAAATTGTTTGAAATATAAACTGTACACAAAAACCCTTTCATACTACAGTCCCTCTATACCCGGGGGCAAGAGTGAATACCTATAGGGAGTGGGTGGCAGATACGACTGGCTTGTTGGCACACGGGGCTACAACCATTGTCGGAAAACCACCAACTCAAGGTGATAACTCTCTTCTTTTGGTCTAAGGATGTCGACACGGAGTTCCGTCCATGATCCAAAGACTGAGAGGTCCCTATAATGGGGGCACCTTGGGGACCTTTGGCCTTGGTGAGAACAGTTTAGAACCACCTAAACCAAGCACGTTTCTGCAGGAAAACCCTACCTTGTGATTAAATAAGCGTGACTCTGCTCGTGGATGAGTGAATTGTGTGTGCATTGTTTGCTGCATTTGTATTGATGCATTAGCATAGGGTAATCATACAACAGACAAAAATAACAAAAATTCTAAAAAACAATAAAAATGATAAGAATAAACCAACTTTATCTCAGACAATCTTCATTTAAGCTAGCCTGACTTCAGGTTCTTTGTAAGCTAAGTAGTCACGTTGACCAACGGAAGAGATAAAAGGTTATATAAAATATAAAAAACGATTTAAAGCAATAAAAATACCTCTTACAATAAAAAGATTCATACAACATCTGTTCATAAAAATAATAAGAGGAGAAAATAGGACTCTTTTCATCAAAACTCATGAATATCCATATAGATAGTTTCCTTTTCAAGAAATAAAAAACCAAGCACTATCATGTATCATACTAAGAATAAAACATGATAATACTTAGAAAAACAAACACCTGCATGCATGCATTTACAAAGACTCATCCTCATATCATGCATTTTTATTTCTTTTAGATAATGGAGTGATCCAATAATAGACAGTTAAAGAAAGTGGAAATCCTTCTATGCCGTGTAGAGAAGCTAGGATAGTTGTGCTCATATATGCCACCGGAGGTCAATGCTAATTTTGAGAAATCTTATGGAAGGATTCTTGACCTCCTAAAAATTAGCATCGATCCTATCTTTTTTAGAGCATTGGTCCACTTCTAGAATCCCAATCTACACTGCTTTGAGTTTTCGCAGTTCGATTTAGTACCAACCTTAGAAGAATATGAACTCATGGTTAGGTGGCCTCAGTCATTCGGGGTCTACGTCTGCTCAGGACTGTATGTTGCCGTGAGTAAGGTTGCTACTATTATACGATTGCCATCTCATCAATCCATCCTAAAGGGAAAAGGGAACATCCGAGGTTGGAAAATGTCAATAATAGAAGACCACTTAACCTTTTTGGCTGAAAAGAAAGACTCGTCTACCTTTAACAAAACTCTAGCATTGGCAATGTTTGGAATCATATTATTCCCATTTCATGTGAACGTTGTGGATCATGCTGCAATAAATACATTCTTTGCCTGGGATGTATACTCTAAGAGTCCTATACCTGCAATTCTCGCCGATACCCTGCTCTCAGTAGATTTTTGCCGACAAAAACAGGGGAAAACACTTAGATGTTGCTCTTCATTACTATATGTATGGGGCATTACTCACTTCTACGCTTCAAGCTACATGGGCATATTCCCTGATCCTTTAAGGAGTTTTTCAAAAATCCCTCTTCAACATCATCAAGCTTTAGAATGGAAAACCGAGCTGGAAAACTAGAAAATAGAGCATGTATCATGGGTTTGCCCTTGGTCCCGACCCGATTATATTCTTATACGATGTGGAGATTACCTGAGCATACCACTACTAGGCCTCAGGGGTTGCATAGCCTACTCTCCCCAAGATAGCTATGAGACAACTCATGAGAACCCAAACTGTGCCAACTTAAGAAGAGCTCAGAGGGTTGTGTCTATGTCATTACTCCCATAGCTTTGAAGAAGTATCTGCTGTCCGGAAAGCATGGGAAAGACCAGTCTATATAGGAGATAAAGAACTCAGAAAGGTTCAGGTGTCTACATCCCACGAATATGAGGAGTGGAGGAAAAGTAGAAGGATACCCCAACCATCTGCTACATTCACCACAACATTAGTTAATGAAGAGCTACAATTGCAGGTCAATGCCTTAAATAAAAGGGTAGAAGTAATGGAAGCTCAATTAAGGGTTTATGAAGAAAAAAAGCAAGAATCAACCCTTGTAATAGATGGTTTAAAAAGGCAATGTAAAAAGAAGGATCATGAGATAGAGCGCCTTAAGAACGATTGTGCTGATTACCAAGAAGAGACTAAACAATCATTGAAAATTTCGAGGCTTGAACAAGATAGTCTATTCCGAGATATGAATGATGAAATAACACATCTTGAGAGTGCGCTTGTAGAACAGGAAAAAACGATCAAGTGAATACAAGATGACCCAATAGAAACTCGGTCAGAAGAACAAAAGTGGTGGGAAACCGCTGAAAGATATAGAGAAAACCTGGATGAGCTACATAATAAAGAGAGAGATGGATTAGCTCAGTATGGTCAAATATTTTGTGAAAGAGACCAAGTAATAGAAAGGTCTGACCAACAGCAAGCCTTGATCGTTCATCAAGAAGAAAGGATAAAAGAGGCTCGTCGATATAGTGAAAATATGAGCCAGGCGGTACATGAGCAAGTTAAGGCACTCATAAATCATGTGCGAGTAGCTGAAGATGAATTAAGAAGAAAGCCTAACTTACCTATAGGTTTCTTCAAGCTTCTCCGTTTTTGTCAACACTTACTTCAAAGCATTATATAGAAGGATATACACTTTCTAGATGAAATAAAAAAGGATTATCCTTAAACTGTCTATTACATTCATAAGTTGCATACATTCATACATCCCTCCTCATTTTAATAATAAAGATAATAAAAAGAAAGGATTAATTGATGTGCTTTCCACAAATCAGAATAAATTGAAAAGAAGCCTTTCGTCATCAAAGTTTCTCCAATGGTCGATATACCCAAAGATGATAATAAATGAGCACTGTTGGTCATTCAAATCAATAAAAGGGAAGGGGAAATAACGCCTTTACGTTTATTCATGCCTTGTCCTTTCCCTTATTTATCAAATAAAGTTGTACCTTGGAGATACGCAGAAGAATCACCAGTTAATCAAGATATCTCCAACATAGCCGGTATTGGGGGCATGACTAGAAGTGGAAGAATATATTCCCCCAAGGAATTACAAGATAATATTCCTAAAGATAAAATAAAAAATAAAACCGAAGAGGAAAAAGAATCCAAGGAGGAGACAGATGAGTTACTCCAGTATATAAGACAAAGTGAGTACTCCATCATTGATCAACTCAATCGCACTCCTGCAAAGATAACTTTGTTATCACTTATAATGAGTTCGGAGCCGCATCGAAACACATTGTTAAAGGTTTTGAATGAATCATTCGTTCCACATGCAATATCCCAAGATAAGTTTGAGGGAATCATTGGTAACATTACAACCAATGATCATCTTACCTTCACAAATTAAAAGCTTCCTTTAGAAGGGTCAAATCACAAGAAGCCCTTACATATTTCTGTTAAATGCAAGGAATATCTCATTTCCAAAGTTCTTGTGGATAATGGGTCATCCTTAAACGTTATGCCTAAATGCACACTTGACAAGATAACAGTGCAAGGAACCCACATGCGCCCGAGTAACACAATTGTTCGAGCCTTTGATGGATCAAAACGTGAAGTAGTAGGGGAGATTAGTCTACCAATCCAAATTGGCCCTACTATTTTTAACATAGACTTCCATGTGATGGATATCACTCCAGCATATAGTTGTCTCCTTGGTAGACCTTGGATTCATAGCGATAAAGCAATACCTTCAACGCTCCACCAGAAAGTCAAGTTTGTGACAAACGATAAACTTATCACGATTCGAGCTGAAGAAGATATTTTGATTAGCAAACCGTCTGTCCAACCATATGTGGATGCAGTTGAAGAGGCTCTTGAAACACCTTTTCAAGCGCTCGAAAATGCCAACATAGAAAGACTTCCCAGTAATACAAAAGGGGCCCGTATGATGAAAAGATATGGATATCGCCCAGGACAGGGGCTTGGAAAGAATGCTCAAGGAATAAAAGAGCCACCAAATTTCAAAGATAATCCTTTAAAGTATGGCTTAGGATACGACCCTACAAATAATCAAGCTATACTGAAAAAAGGAAAGTCTTACCCCTCAAAGACGATATTCCGAAAAGGAGAGGTATTAGCGCAAGGGGTAGCGTTAGTCATTAGATGTCCTTCTTCCGATTCTAAGGAATGTAAACCCAATGACTATTAGAGATCACTCCTCAAGGTATGCCCGGCCCCCGAGCATCTCTAGGGCACACATTTCCCCTAAAATTACAAAAGAATGTTATTCATACTATTTGCTTCTCTTCTTGCTAAATATGTCTATACCCCATTTTGAATTAACAATGTTTAGATAGACGTTTTGTTCTAAATGCGTCAAAATAATCAAAGCGTCACAAAACAAAGTCAAATATGATTGATTAACTAGAAACACGAATAAGATCTATCTCAATAGAACCAAGTTTCGACAATGTTGTGCAAAAAAAAAAATAATGAATAAAATTTTTTATTGTTAAACAACGCCCGTCAAGGACAAAGGCCAAGACAAAAAATAAAAGGGCAAAATACCCAGCAGGAAACCCACAAAGGGGGCTGCGCAAAAGTTAGGGTAAACTCGGCAGGAGACCCGAATAATAATAAAGGGTAGCCTGGGCAAAAGTTAGGGTTACGGAAAAGTCCACTAGGGATTCCTAAAAATTATACAAAGGGGAACCTAGACAAAAGTTAGGACATAGCACAACATCCTAGACTGAAAACCCAAAAGGGCGGGCTAGGAAAGTTAATCAATCACAAAAAGACGCCGCAAAGCAATGAATAAAGACGCCACATCATAAGAACAAAACGTTTGTCTAAACTAGCCTAAAACACCAACCAACCCTAGCTAGCCATTCTTACAGAAACTTCTATCACAAAAAAATCCCACTAAAACACAAGCCCTTATTATAAATCCTTTTTCTTTCTCTTCTCTTGACCATTTCACTATAAAGCATTCAAGTAATAAAGGGGGAATGTGGAAACATAGTGAACAATAGGAGGGTTGAAATCCCTAAGGAAAGGAAGAGGGGCATTGACATGGAAGTTGCTCTATGCACAAAAGATTACTCTTCGGTTATAGCAAGAAAATCTGATATGGCAAATAAGTACAGTTAAGCTTGTTGATAAGAAAAACATGATGACAAAAAGGTACTACACCAAGAGCGCGCCTGAAGTCAAAGTACATCAGTTAAAACTTTCAAAATATTAACTGAAATAGATCATAGGACGCATATCATAAAACATTACATGCATTAAAACATTAATGAATGGAGTTCTATCTTCCTTCTCATCAAAAAAACATGAAAACAAACTTAAAAAACTCGAGACATTTGTCCCAGAAGTCGAGACGGCCGTCCCAATTGAAAAATTCAAGTGGGACGCACGTCCCACATCTGAGACGCACGTCTCAAGACAAAATTTTGAATGGGACAGTCGTCCCAATTGTCCGACGGCCATCCCAAGGTGTCCATTGGTCTGAGACGGCCGTCCCAGATCCTAGACGGCCGTCTCGACCTTCCAAACCTCTCCTATAAATATGGGGTGCGGATTCTTGCATTTGCATCCCATTCCATCTTGCTTCCCTTCCCTTTGTACGCATTTTTAGCATTCTTGAGTGAGTTAGGCACAAAATGGAGCATGGAGAGTCTTCATCTAGGAGGAAACGCACACGAGCCTCCACCAGAGGAACTCCCATCATCAACACTTAGCTAGCAGAGTCACATCAACTGAGGCTGGCAAACATCCAACAATATTCTTGGCACCCTATGCTATGTCTGGATTTCAAAATCCTAACTACATTTGGTTGGGATCAAGATGTCAGAAAGTACATCCAGAACATAGGATGGGATTTTCTACTCCGTGAGCCACCCTCTCGAATCCACCGTACCGCCACTCTGGAATTCCTTGCCTCCGTCACTCTGGTGGAGATGCCGTCTAAGACCCCTGGAGTGGCCCCTACTCAAGTTGTCTCCTATTGGATGGATGGGGCATACCGGACCACCATGCTGGATGACTTCAACGTCATAATGGGTTTCTGCCAGCAAGAGGGTACGAGAACGCCAGAGTATAGGTCTGCATATTATGAGAAACCCACTGCTCTCACTACCATCAACATGTGGAAAGGCATCACTGGGGCACAAAACCTGCCGTCGCATCTGAAGGGCGCATCTTTTCCTCCTTCGCTTCGCATATGCCACAAATTGCTAGCTGAGACCATACATAACCGAAAGGAAAGCCAAGGAAAGGTGACGTTGGCTGATCTCTTTATTGTCTATTGCATGCATCAAAGGCATCGATGTAACCCAGGTTACACTTTCCTGAAAGCCTTAAAGGATTATGGAACTCATGGCTCAGCAGGAGCTATCATGATGACTCCTTTTCTCACCCCTTTAGCCGAATATTGGGGATGTACCGACGGAGAAGACATCCCGGCAAGCCTCCAACCAGAACCGATTAATGGGGCAATGCTGGTCCACATGAACATCCTTAGTCGACAAGGATCCGGGTTCGTTTTACACCCCATGATCTCAATTTCACTAAATATGCATGATTTCGGCATGCCACAGGATATCCCCGCGACTTCGGAGTCCCAGCAGCAATCATATGATCCAGCTTTCGTTTGCTTATACCGACGTATGGATGACGAGCATGCTTACATGGAAGGACAATTCCAGTTCATGCGACAACAATTCAGCCAACTAAGTATGAGGCAAGAAAGGACGGACTGCCAAATAGAAAATTTGGTCCAGACCCAGGCAAGGTTCCAGCGCCGTATGCTCCGCCGCATTCCTTCGCCAACACCATCATCCCACTCCAGCCTAGAAGCTGATGACTAGGATGTTGTTAGATATTTTCTGTTAAGCTAGAATGCTTGAATGTACCACCCAAAAAAAGAAAAAAGGGGAAGTAATAAATAAAAGTTGTTATTTCTGTTTACCTTCCAAAAGCCCACGTGTATAAAAAATTTTAATAAAATAAAAAGGCACACGTGATATATTAAAAAAGCCATATTTCAAATAACTCGTAAGAAAAATTAAAATCGCGAAAGAAAAGGCGAAATCAAAACCACTCCGGCAGAATAAAGAGCTCCAACCATTCTCCTTTTACCTCAATAAAAGAGGGTACACCGGAAAAAAGGCCAACGGAAAGGCTTAATGATGCCCAAGCAGATCCTTGCCTACTCCAAAGGCAAAACAAAAATTACTCCACGACTCAGCATCACTACATGAGTCGTCAAGCATAGTCGTTTTAAGATCCAACCATCATCCTTCCATCCAAGGAAGAGGAAGCCATCAACATAAAAAAAGCTAACGGAAAGGCTCGATCATCCCCAAGCAGATCCTTGCCTACTCCAGAGGCAAAACAAAAAGATTACCTCACGACTCAACTTCATCACCATATGAGTCATCAAGCACATTCATCCAGAATCTCTGCTACTTTTCCAAAGGAGAATAAGGACTACATAAATATCAACCAAAGAAGATATGAAGTCAAAATCTCCATATCCCCAGGGGTTCAACAAAAAAAAAAGAAACAAAAGAAAAACCTTTCATTCCCCAATAGAGGTCATAACAGAAAAAAGGCAAAATAAAAATCCCCAAGTAGAGCATATCAGAAAAATCTACACAAAGAGGAAAACAAGAAAATTCCCGTCCTCCAGCTCAAATAAGAGCATCACAAAGCCAGGAGTCAAGACTCCATCATCAAAAAATCAAATCAAAGTTGGATCTCCAGGAAACCAATGAACTCCTTGGTGGATCGCAAAAAAGAAAAAAAGAAAATCTTTCATCCCTAGCGGATACTCAAAAAAGAAGAAAAAGCCTGTGTGCATAAAAGAAATTAAAATGTAAAAAGGCGCACGCATTATCCAAAATAAAAAAAAGCCAAATTTCAAAATCGCGAAAAAAGAGATAAAACGCGAGAAAAAAGGAAAAATAATCAGAAAACCCATTCCTCAACAGAATAAGAGCATCGGCAAAGCCAGCTCAAACTAACAGCATCCAACAAGGAGTAAAAAAACCCCAAATCCCTGGGAAGGCAATCAATTCCCCGGTGGATCATCAAAAGAAAAAAACTATCTCCAGTGATCCTATAATCAAAAGGAAAAATTACAAATCCATATCCTCAAGAAGTTAATTGCTTATAAATATATAGGCAAGACCTGACAAGCAAAAAGAGCCAATATCCCTAAAAAGGGAAATCAACCTATGTAGAGGCAATACAAGCCCAAGCATAAAGCCTTCAACAGTAAAGCATCTGCCTACATAAGAGGCATCATAAGCAAAAATAAAAAAATCCCTGGTGGATTCCTGCCTAAATAAAAGGCAACCAACAAAGAATCCCCGGCAAGACCGGATGGCTAAACAGAAAAGCCAAAAAACAAAAAATCCCCAGCAAGACCGGATGACTAAAACAGAAAAGTCAAAAACAAAATCAATCACTCCCCATGGGTTGGCGCATGATCAGAAACAGTAAGCCGCCAACACATCTCCAAAACCAGATAAGGGTTTGTACTCATCAACCACAGGATTGACTACCAAAAAGAGCATCCTGAAAGCCTTACAGAACGGGGCTCGTCAAGAGTTTAGCAAACGCGGACTCATACCTGGTGGGGGTAGGTACCCACAAGAGCCTTGCAAAACGAGGCTCGTCAAGAATCTAGCAAAAGCGGATTCGTACCTGGTGGGGGTAGGTACCCACAAGAGCCTTGCAGAACGGGGCTCGTCAAGAGTTTAGCAAACGCGAACTCGAACCTAGTGTAGGAAAGTACCTACAAGAATCTAGCAAATGCGGATTCATACCTGGTGGGGGTAAGTACCCACAAGAGCTTAGCAAACGCGAGCTCGTACCGTGTGAGGGTAAGTACTCACAAAGAGTTTAGCAAACGCGGACTCGAACCTAGTGGGGGAAAGTACCCACAAGAATCTAGCAAATGCAGATTCATACCTGGTGGGGGTAAGTACCCACAAGAGTTTAGCAAACGCAGGCTCGTACCGTGTGAGGGTAAGTACTCACAAAGAGTTTAGCAAATGCAGACTCGTACCTGATGGGAGTAGGTACCCACAAGAGCCTTGCAGAACAAGGTTCGTCAAGTGTTTAGCAAACGCAGACTCAAGCATAGTGGGGGAAAGTACCCACAAGAATCTAGCAAACGCGGATTCATACCTAGTGGGGGTAGGTACCCACAAGAGCTTAGCAAATGCGGGCTCGTACCTGGTGAGGGTAAGTACTCACTAGAATCTAGCAAACGCGGATTCATACCTGGTGGGGGTAGGTACCCACAAGAGCTTAGCAAATGCGGGCTCGTACCTGGTGAGGGTAAGTACTCACTAGAATCTAGCAAACGCGGATTCGTACCTGGTGGGGGTAGGTACCCACAAGAGCTTAGCAAATGCGGGCTCGTACCTGGTGAGGGTAAGCACTCACAAGAACCTTATAGAAGGAGGTTCGGACCAGATGAGGGCTCATTCTCATTAAACCAGATAGGGGTTGGTACCTATCAAAAATATTTATCATCCACAGGATCAGCAATTTCAGCAAAGGAGCATCCAAAGGATGACCGGGCAAAAAGGGTTAACTCCTTCAGTTACCAACTAACCTTGTGGGCACATTAGGCCAATAGTTAGTCAGGCAGGTGAAGGGGGGGCACCTGTAGACCCCTAATTTTTCCCGGCCTTTCAATAAAGACTAGAAGACTTTATCTCTAAAGGCGGGTAAAGCTTTGGTGAACATCCATCGGCATCAACCGGCTTCCGTTTGAAGAAAGGAAAGCTTCCCTGAAGTCTCAAAACACAAAATTTGGCCAGAACACTCGAGACAACCATCCCAGAAAGCAGGACAGTTGTCCAGATAGGCCAGACGCCCGTCCCAGATGTGAGACGCATGTCTCACTCAAAAATGCCACCTGAGACGGCCGTCCCAACCTTTTCAGACTGTGGTCCCTGTTTTCTGCACCCCAAACGGCCGTCCCGAGCTGCTTGGCTGAAAAAACTATAAATAGAGGCCTCATTTGCGATTTTTAGACACACCTCACTCCTCTCTTCTCTCCCTCTTTCGAATGATCTCTCCGATTGCCTATAAGGTAACAATCGGTTAAGGAAGTTTCTTCCGGCATTCGATTCTTCTTAGAATTTTTGTAGTGTCGGTCCTGTATTCAGGGAGGAGAGTCTTTGTAGTGCGGGGGATTGCCAAAACGCATCCTCACAGTTGAAGAGTTGTAATAAAAAGCTTTCTACGGAGGTTCTTTTCACTTCTCTTCTCTTTTATTGCTTTATTTACTGTTTTATGTATGCAATAGAAAATAGAATCATGTAGATAGCCATTTTTTAATATTGTATAATAAAATAGGGTAATAGCGTAATTTCTCTTAATCTTTACTTTATGAATTAATCTGTCATAGGGAACCCGGAAGGGGCGTCGTGGGGGTGCTAACACCTTCCCCACGCGTAACTAACTCCCTTACCTAACTCTGGTTATAATGGCCAAGTTTGGTTTTTCTTAAAATCAACGCATTTCTATCCTTTTCCAATGTTTATGGTCAAAACATTGGTGACGACTCCACAAGAACCCTTTTGCGAAAACCTTGTTTTTATTAGAGGATAGTTCAGTTTTTGAGCACCTTGGGAGCAATCATCACATTTTTAAATAAACGCAAGTTTAAACCATCTTTTCGCGACCACTCGCATAAACGTTCGAGATGTCCCTAGACGTCGGAACGGACGACAGCGACATATCTTAGCGGGCTTTTTCTTTTTTATGAGTGCCTTAACTTTTACCTAAACCACCCTTTGCGGGTTTTCGATCTATTAGGCTGCCCTAATTTTTGCCTAAGAATCTCCTAGCAGGCATCATTCTTTTTATCTTTATTTCTCTTTTTCTTTTCTTTTCTTATGCTTTCTTGAGTTGGTTCTTGATGCATGCTTATGTTTCATTAATACAAAGGCATTTTCATAATTTGGTCAAGAGAAAAGAAATGAAAGACAATTTTATTGATATAAACAAATGGTTTATTTTTATAGAGGGGTTTCCAAAGGGATTTCGAAGCATGACTGGCCAAGGTTGGCTACACTGTATAAGCTATAACAATCATGTCCCTAACATCTGCCTCACTATTTCTCCTAGTCGCTTCAGTTGAGATGCTCGAGCCCGGAGTGAAGACTTTGCAAAACTTGCTTGCTTCTTGAAGGACACTACCTTAGTCGCCTTATGGTTTTTGGCTAAGGTAATCATTGCTCTTTTTTTTTAAGAACCTCTAAATTTTGCCGAGGACGTGTCCTAGTAAGGGATATGGACCCTATATTTTGCCCAAGATGCTCTTTGTGAGTTTTCGTCCAGACGGGTCATGAGCAATGTCTTCAAGCATAATACTTCTTTACTGCGTCTGAGTTGATCAGGTACCGAAGCTCTTCTCCGTCCATGTTACTGAGGATAAGGGCTTCTCCTGAGAAAGCTCGCTTGACCACAAAGGGTCCTTCGTAGTTTGTTGCCCGTTTTCCAAGTTTGTCCTTCTGGGCGGGAAGTAGTTTCTTTATTACTAAATCCCCTTCTTGAAAAGGGCAGGGATTGATCTTCTTATCGTAGGCTTTCTTGATCTTCTTTTGATAGGCCTGCCCATGACATATGGCGTCCAGCCGTTTTTCTTCGATCAAATTAAGTTGGTCATACCGATTTTGGATCCATTATGCTTCAATTAGCTTTGCTTCCATGATGACTCTTAGGGAGGGTATTTCGACTTCCACTAGCAATACAACCTCCATGCCGTTACAAGGGAGAACGAAGTGGCTCCAATGGAGGTCCGTACAGAAGTCTGATATCCGTGTAGGGTGAAGGACAGCATTTCGTGCCAATCCTTGTATGTTATCACCTTCTTTTGGATGATCTTTTTGATGTTTTTGTTGGCTGCCTCCACTACACCATTCATTTTGGGTCGGTATGGAGAGGAATTGTGATGCTGAATCTTAAAATCTTGGCATAACTCCTCCATCATCTTGTTGTTCAGATTGGCCCCATTATCAGTACTGAGCCGATGAGGGATACCATACTGACATAGAATATTCCTCTTGATGAAGGTGGTTACCATTTTCCTAGTCATGTGTGCATAGGATGCTACCTCTACCCATTTAGTAAAATAGTCAATGGCCACCAAGTTAAAAGGTGACCATTAGATGCTTTGGGCTCGATGGGTCTGATGACGTCCATGCCCCACATGGAGAATGGCCATGGTGTAGCCAAGATGTTGAGAGGTGCAGGCGGGATGTGAACATTATCGGCGTAGATTTGACACTTGCAGCATCACTTAGCAAATTGGCGACAATCGCCTTCCATTGTGGACTAGAAATACCCTGCCCTTAAGATCTTCTTTATCATGACATGCCCTGACGTGTGGGTCCCAAAAGCTCCTTTATGAATCTCCTTTATCAGAGTTTGAGCTTCCTCTTGATCCATACACCTTAATAAAGTGGAGTCGAAATTCTTTTTATAAAGGGTTTCTCCAATCAATGCAAACCCTGTGGTTCTCTTTCGGATGTTCCTTTTACCATTATCACTGATTCCTTCAGGATATTCGCCCTTCATGAGGTATCACTTAATGTCGTGATACCAAGGGTTTTTGTCTTGCACGCTATTTACTGTCATGCAAAAAGCTTGTTTGTCATGCAGCTTGATTTGAATAGTCGGCATCTCATGCTCTTGATCTAAAGAGAACATGGATGATAAAGTAGCGACGACATCTGCAAATTGATTGTCTTCCTGAGGGATATACTCGAAAGTGACACTTTCCAATCTCAAAATCAAGTCGCGAATGAACTCTAGATATGGGATTAGTTTGGAATTTTGGGTTTCCCACTCACCCTTGAGTTGATAGATAACAAGGGATGAATCACCAAAAACTCTGAGTTTGGTCACCCCATGATCTATAGTTGTTGGAATTCCCAATGCACAGGCTTCGTATTCGGCTATATTATTTGTATAGTCAAAGTTTAACCTAGTTGTTACTGGGATATATTTCTTTTTTGGGGATATCAAGATGACTCTGATCCCGTGCCCAAGCATGTTTGAGGCTCCATCGAAAAACATAGTTCAATCATCTTCTTTGGTCTCTTCGTGTTCAATGTGCATGATATGTTCGTCAGGAAAGTCGTCTTGCAGGGATTGGTACTTGTTTGTCGATCCGTGTGCTAGATAGTCCGCTAGGGGACTACCTTTGATAGCTTTCTGGGTGACATGGATGATATTGAATTCTGAGAAGAGTACTTGCCACCTAGCTATTCTTCCGGTCAAGATGGGCTTTTCAAAGAGGTACTTGATCGGGTCCATTTTGGAGACCAATCATGTCGTATGTCGAGCCATGTATTGTCGGAGACGTTGAGTTGCCTACACCAATGCACAACATATTTTTTCAAATGGTGTATAGCGTGTCTCATAGTCTAGGAATTTTTTACTGAGATAATATATGGCTCGCTCCTTTTTTCCTATTTCATCTTGTTGACCAAGCACATATCCCATGGATTCTTCTAGTACCGATACATATAAGATCAGAGGTTTTCCTTCGATGGGTGGCACCAATATCAGTGGGTTGGTCAAGCACATCTTGATTTTGTCGAATACTTGTTCACATTCCTCGTTCCATATCGTTGGTTGATTCTTACACAATAGCTTGAAGATGGATATACATTTGTCTGTTAGCTGTGCGATGAATCTGGAAATAGAGTTTATTCGGCCCAAAAATCCTCTGACCTCTTTTCGGTCCTTGGTGGGGGCATTTCCAGGATTGCCTTTGTTTTATCGGGATCTACCTCAATTCCCCTTTGACTAACGATGAACCCCAGAAGTTTGCCTGATCGTACTTCAAAAGTACATTTTGTTGGATTTAGTTTAAGTTGATACTTTCGAAGTCGATCGAACAACTTTTTGAGATATTGAATATGGTCCATCTCGTTCCTGTATTTGACAATCATATCATCCACGTATACTTCTATCTCTTTATGTATCATGTTGTGGAATAATGTTACCATATCCCTCTGATAAGTAGCCCCTGCGTTTTTGAGCCCAAAAGGCATCACTCTGTCGCAAAATGTCCCCCATGGTGTGATGAAGGATGTATTCTCACTATCTTCGACGACCAACTTGATTTGATTATACCCCGCATATCCATCCATGAAGGAATAGAGCATGTTCGTAGCGATGTGATCCACTAATGTGTCAATGTGTGGTAAGGGGAAATTGTCTTTTGAACTTGGCCGATTTAGGTCCCTATAATCCACACATACTCTTATTTTTCCATTCTTTTTGATGATGGGCACTATGTTTGCCAACCATTCGGGGTACTTGGATACGATTAGGATGTTAGTGTCTAACTGTCTTTGCACTTCCTCCTTGATCATTAAGGACCAATCTGGCTTTATTCTTCCGAGCTTCTATTTTATGGGACAAAATCCTTCTTTTAATGGCAACTGGTGCTCCATTATGCTCGTGTCGAGTCCATGCATGTCATGATAAGACCAAGCAAACACGTCCACATACTCTTTCAAAAGGTGTATTAGCCTCTCCCTAATGTCACTGTCAATCTGGGTGCTAATGTTTATTTCTTTCTTATCGTCTCCTTGTCCCAAATTGATGGTTTCTGTTTCCTCTTGATGGGGCTGTATGGAGCGAGCTTCTTTTTCCAACATTCTCTGCATGTCCGGGGAAACAGTCCCCTACTCATTGTCGGATTCGACCCATTCACCTTCGACTTTCGGATCCCAAAGAGATTCATCAGTCACAGACATGATTGTTTTCTTTTAGGTTCTGTTTTTAGGCATAGATTTTATTATTCAATTATTTTGGAAGAATAATAAATAGAAGAGGGAAAAGAATGAGAATGAATATGATATGATGGAAAATGCCTCATGTATTAAAAAGTGTATACATGCCCTTTTAATCAGTGATCCTACGGCCAAGGGCAGGGACCGTAAGAAATACAAGAAAAGCTTTTTAAAAGAGAAAAAGAGCCATAACAACTGATCCTCCTAATCCAACCCTTCCTTCACTCTAGTTTTGATAGAGGTTTTATATCTACATCGGCGGCAGGAGCGTCAAAAGTTATCCACCCGACGTCTATTAGCTCTTGGACCTTCTATTTCAAGGTCAAGCAGTTATCCGTCGAGTGCCTAGGCGCATCCGAGTGGTAATCACATTTTTCATTAGGTTTATACTACTCGGGGTAAGGAGGCTCCATCTTCTTGAGAGGAACACGAGCCAAGAGCTTGGCCTCCAGCAATTGTGGCAGCAATTTCCCATAGGAGGTCGAAAGAGGGGTAAACTTTCTTTCCTTTTTTCATGGTTGTCGGACTGTCTGTGAAGCAGAGGAAGGAGTAGCGAAATTGATTGCGTGCACAACCTCTTCCTTCTTTTTGCTAAAGAGCTTTTTAAATGAAACGCTGGAGGAGGAAGATCACGTTATTTTCCCGCTTCTTAGCCCTTGCTCCACCCTTTCCCCGATGGTGACCATGTCTGAGAAGAGGTTGGACGTGCTTGCTATCGCCTTGTCATAATAAGGCCCTGTCAGCGAATCGATGAACATGGCCACCGTTTCCTGGTCTCTTAGTGGGGGCTTTACCTGGGCAGCCATCTCCCTCCACCGCTAGGCATATGCCTTGAAGGGCTCGTCATTCCTCTTGCTCAAAGTTCTAAGATCTGACCTATCTAGGGTCAGATCAGTATTGTATCGGTAATGACAAAGAAAGGCGTGTGCCACCTGCCCCTTCTCCAATTGCATGTACCAGTTGAGAGATGAGTCAGTCAGGCTCTCCTGGAAGCAGTGGATCAGGAGTTTCTCATTCTCAGCATGTGCAGCCATCTTACGACAGTACATCGTAAGATGATTTTTGGGGCAAGTCAGCCCTGCATACTTGGGGAAGTCTGGGACCTTGAATTTTGGAGGAAACTGAATGCTCTTGACAAGACACATGTCAACTGCCTCCTTGACGTCAAAACTATGCCCTTCAACTGCCTTCAGCCTTTCCTCCAAGGCAGATATATGTTCTTTAGACACCTCGGGGGTGTGGATGTGCATTGCCCTTGCGTCAGACTACACGAGGGCTTTTTGTTCGTAAAATAATTCTTCATCCTCTTCCTCCTCATGGCGAGAGGCGCGGTCACCATGAGTTTCCCCTTTATTGGCGCATGACCTCCATCATTTGCGCCATTTGCTCTCTCAGGGCGCTAACCTCAGCAGTGAGTTTGCGATTTTGTTCCTCCAAATGCTCCATTGCCTTAGCCTTCTGCGCACGGGTTCGGATTATGGGAAGACTAGCCACTTTCTAAGATGCCGAAATGAATTTTATTAATAGAGATGAATGATAGGTGTCGCCGCCGTCTAAAAAAGAGAAGGCGGTCGGAGCGACGCGATGGTTTCGACCCTCTTGTTTTCATGTTTTTTATGGGTGGTTACAACGCCTTTAGGTTGTCCGATAACCGGGCTAACCTAGGGGCGAGGTTTTCGAAAGGGTGTCCTTGGGTTGTCCGATAACCGGGCTAACCCAAGGACTAATTTTTGTAGGGTTCTGTGGACTCGCCACCGATTTTTTTACCGGAAACATCGGGAAAGGGGTTTTTAAAGGCGTTGGTTTTCGAAAACCAACTTTGGTCATTAGAACCAGAGTTGGGTAAGGGAGTTAGTTACGTGTAAAGGAAGTATTAGTTCCTTTACTACGCCCCTTTCGGGTTCCCTATGATAGGCCAGCTATTTTGTTAATAAACAAACCGGAAAAATACGCTTTTGCCTTTTTTATTTTGCGGAATTTAAAATTATGACTACATGACCCTAATCTATTACATAATTTAAAATTAAAGCAATAAAAGTAGAGAGGGAGAATTTAAACCTCCGAAGCAAGCTTTCTTTTTTATTTCTTTAACAAAAATGGGTGCTTTTTGGCAGCCCTTCACTCTACACGACGCTGGAAACTCTTCTAGACGTCGAAAAAACGCTCACAAAGACACTCAGAAGCTCCGGAAATGCGTCGGAGGGATTCTAGAGAGAAGGGAGAGCTAAAGCTGTGTGGTGTGTGGAAATGAGGGGGGGGAGGCCCCTATTTATAGGTTTTCGCGCTTGGCAGTGGCAAGACCGCCGTTCTCGTCTGACAGGGTCGAGACCGCCGTCTCGCCAAACGAGACCACCATCTCGTCCTTCGCAGGTGGTGAGACCGCCGTCTGGGAAAGCGAGACCGCCGTCTCACCATTCGCAGGTGGCGAGACCGCCGTCTCGTTTGGCGAGACGGTGGTCTCGCCATTTGCATGAGGCGAGACGGCGGTCTCATCCCAAAAAAGGCGAGAAACCTTATTTTTGTACAGAAAATCCTTCCTATCCTAGTATGGGGCCTAATAGTCTCTCCTAGTGGCTTGTTAGGCTTCGTCCATCTTCGAATAGGAGGTCTTCTGCTTTTTATTTGGAGGCCGGGCAAGATTTGGGGTCTACAGCTGCCCCCCCTTTACCCGACCAGTCGACTGCCGGCCTTTTGTGTCCAGGTGATCGACTGGAGGGTAAAGGAGTTGACCCTCTTGCCCGGTTGCCCGTCAGATGCTCCGTCTTTGCAGCGGACGATCCTCTAGGGAAATGTTGTGCGCTTCTGGGATGCTCCTTCTGATGGTAGCCGACCCCTTTGGCTGATGAGTATGAACCCCCATCTGGTTTGACGAGTATGAACCCTCGCCCGGTAAGCCCCCTTCTGTAAGGCCCAATGAGTATACACCCCCATCTGGTGTTTGACGAGTATGAACCCTCGCCCGGTAAGCCCCCTTTTGTAAGGCCTGATGAGTACACACCACCATCTGGTGTTAAGCCTCCGGATGCTCCATCTTTCGGTATCTGATCATTTGGCTGTGGTGGCGGCTTACTGCTCTAGCTCATGCGCCGATGTGAAAACCTTGGGATGCTCCTTTGATGCGGTAGCTGACCCCTTGGTTGACGAGTACGAACCCTCGTCTGGTTTGGTGCCTCTGGATGCCCCCTCTTGCGGTAGCTGATCCTTTGGCTATGGTGGCGGCTTACTGCTCTAGCTCATGCGCCGACTCCTTGGGGAGTGATTTCTGTGTGGGTAGATGTACTTGGATCTTTCTGAATGGTCATCCGGGTTGTGCCGGGAATTTTGTGGGTTGTCCAGCTTTGTTGGTTGCTGGGAATTCTTTGTTTGACTCTTGCTGACTAGTCGGATGAGTCTTGTTTGTCTGTTCGACCTTTGGTGGTCGAGGTTTTGTTGGTTGGATATATGATTTGATAGAGTCTTACCGGGGTACCTCTATGCAAACATGAAGATGATCTTCTTGACATGTATGTCTTTTTTGTTATGAAGTGTGTTTGTTTGTTTTGATCCTGACAAAGTCCTATTTGTGCGACTACTTGTGTGTGGATGTTGTTGATACAATTTATTTGAGGACATCTAGAAAGTGACCGATACTTTCTTCTTTTTGTTCCCTCGTGACTGTTCTTTTTGCACTTTTGTTTTAACCCTATCTTTTGCCTAGACCGCCCTTTGCGGGTTTTCGACCTAGCGGGTTTTAATTTTAATTTAATTTTTTGTTTTTTTTTGGTGGGCTCTTTTTCCTTTTTATGAAAGCCTTATCTTTTGCCTAGACCGCCCTTTGCGGGTTTTCGATCTAGCAGGCTACCCTGTACTTTTTGCTTGGGATGGCCATGGTCAGTGCTGTTCGTCTTGTTTTTATGCTTTCTCGAATTGCTTGTTTTATGCATGCTCATGTTTCGTTAATACAGGGGCATTTACACAAGTAGGTAAAGAGAAGAAAAGACAATTTTTATTGATATAAATAGATGGTTAATTTTTACATGGGGGTTTACAAAAGAATTTGTAAGCAAGGCTGGCCAAGGTTGGCTAAACTGTATGAGGGTGCCACAATCATGTCTGTGATCTTTGTTTCCCCATTTTTCCTGGTCCCTTCGGTTGAGATGTTCGAATCCGGAGTGAAGATCATGCGAAGTCTGCTCGCTTTTGTGAAGGTATTACCTTAGTCGCCTTTGAGGTTTTCGGCTAAGGTAATCATTGCTCTCTCTGTTTTTTTTTTGTTGTTTTTTTTTTCTTTTTTTTCGTCTCTTTTTTTTTTCTGCCTCTAATTTTTGCCTAGGACGTGTCCTAGCGAGGAATGTAGACCCTATCTTTTGCCTAGGATGCCCTTTGTGAGTTTTCATCCTGCCGGGTCGTGAGCAATGTCTTTAGGCGTAATATTTTTTCACCGCATCTGAGTTGACAGGATACCGGAGCTCTTCTCCATCCATATTGGTGAGGATAAGGGCTCCTCCTGAGAAGGCTCGCTTGACCACAAAGGGTCCTTCGTAGTTTGTTGTCCATTTACCGATTTTGTCTTTCTGGGCTGGAAGCAGTTTCTTTACTACTAGATCTCCTTCTTGGAAAGTGCGGGGATTGACCTTCTTGTCGTAGGCTTTCTTGATTTTCCTTTGGTAAGCTTGCCCCTGACATATGGCGTCTAGCCATTTTTCTTCGATTAGGTTCAACTGATCATACCGGTTTTGGACCCATTCAGCTTCTGTCAACTTTGCTTCCATGACAACTCGTAGGGAGGGTATTTCGACCTCTATTGGTAGTACGACTTCCATACTGTATACGAGGGAAAAAGGGGTAGCTCTTGTGGAGGTTCGTACCGACGTTCGATAGCCATGTAGGGCGAAGGGAAGCATCTCATGCCAATCTTTGTAGGTGACTACCATTTTTTGGATGATTTTCTTGATATTTTTATTGGCTGCCTCTACCGCACCGTTCATCTTTGGTCGGTACAAAGAGGAATTGTGGTGCTAGATTTTGAAGTCTTGGCATAATTCCTCCATCATCTTATTGTTGAGATTGGTCCCATTATCAGTAATGAGCTTATGAGGGATGTCGTACCGACATATGATGTTTTTCTTGATGAAGGTGGTCACCACCTTCCGGGTTACATGCGCGTACGATGCCGCCTCAACCCACTTGGTGAAATAGTCGATCGCTACTAAGATGAAGCGATGGCCGTTAGACGTTGTGGGTTCAATGGGTCCGATGACATCCATGCCCCACATAGAAAATGGCCATGGTGTAGCCAGGTTACTGAGAGGTGCGGGCGGCACATGAATGTTATCGGCGTATACTTGGCACTTATGACATTTCTTGGCATATTGGTGACAATCAGCTTCCATTGTGGACCAAAAATACCCTACCCTAAGGATTTTCTTTGCCATGACATGCCCGGGTGCGTGGGTTCCAAAAGTCCCTTTGTGGATTTCTCTTATCAAGGTTTGGGCTTCTTCTTGGTCCACACACCTTAAGAGAGTGGAATCGGGGCTCTTTTTGTAGAGGGTTCCTTCAATCAACGTGAACCCTACGGCCCTTTTGCGAATGGTTCGCTTATCATTGTCACTGATTCCTTCGGGGTATTCGCCCTTTATGAGGTACCGCTTGATGTCATGGTACCAGGGGTTTTGGTCGCGCTCGCCATTTACTGCCATGCAGAAAGCTTGTTTGTCATGCAGCTTAACTTGAATAATTGGCATCTCACGTTCTTGATCTAGGGCAAACATGGATGATAGGGTGGCAAGGGCGTCTGCAATTTGATTGTCCTCCCTAGGGATATACTGGAAGGTGACACTTTCCATTCTTGAGACCAGCTCGCGGATGTGCTCTAGGTATGGGATTAACTTTGAGTTTCGGGTTTCCCATTCACCTTTAAGTTGGTAGTTGACAAGGGATGAATCACCGAATATTTTGAGCTTAGTGACTCCATGATCTAAAACCGCTTGGATCCCTAGCGCACATGCTTCGTACTCAGCCATGTTGTTGGTACAATCGAAGTTAAGCCTGGCCGTTACAGGGATGTGTTTCTTTTCGGGGGATATCAAAATAGCTCTTATCCCGTGCCCAAGCATGTTTGAGGCCCCATCGAAAAACATAGTCCATGCTTCTTCTTTGGTCTCTTCGTGTTCGATGTGCATGATATGTTCATCGGGAAAGTCATCTTGTAAGGATTGATATTCATTTGTTGATCCGTGGGCTAGATAATCCGCTAGGGGACTTCCTTTAATAGCTTTCTGGGTGACATGAATGATATCAAATTCTGAGAGGAGAACCTGCCACCTAGCTATTCTTCCAGTTAAAATGGGCTTCTCGAAGAGATACTTGATTGGATCCATTTTGGAGACCAACCACATTGTATGTCGAGCCATGTATTGTCGGAGCCGCTGAGTGACCCACACCAATGCGTAACAGGTTTTTTCGAATGGTGTATAGCGGGTTTCGTAGTCTAGAAATTTCTTACTGAGGTAGTAAATGGCTCGTTCCTTTTTTCCGGTTTCATCATGTTGGTCGAGCACACATCCCATGGACTCTTCAAGTATTGATAGATATAGGATCAAGGTCTCCCTTCAACGGGTGGCACCAATACTGGTGGATTGGTTAAACAAATTTTGATCTTATCGAACGCTTGTTGGCATTCCTCATTCCACACCGTTGGTTGGTTTTTGCGCAATAGCTTCAAGATGGGTATACATTTATCCGTTAACTGTGCGATGAAACGGGCAATGTAATTAATTCGGCCTAGAAAACCTCTGACCTCCTTTTCTGTGCTTGGTGGAGGCATTTCCAAGATTGCCTTGGTTTTGTCAGGGTCCACTTCGATTCCTCTTTCACTGACAATGAACTTTAGGAGTTTTCCTGATCGTACTCCGAAAGTACATTTTGCCGGGTTCAGTTTGAGTTGATAATTTCGGAGTCGGTCAAAGAGCTTTTTGAGGTATTGAATGTGGTCCATCTCATTCCTGGACTTGGCAATCATGTCATCCACGTATACTTCTATCTCCTTGTGGATCATGTCATGGAACAGTGTGACCATAGCCCTTTGATAAGTAGCCCCCGCGTTCTTGAGTCCGAAGGGCATCACGCGATAGCAAAAGGTGCCCCATGGTGTAATGAAGGAGGTTTTTTCTCTATCCTCAATGGCCAGCTTAATTTGGTTGTACCCCTCATATCCGTCCATGAAGGAATAAAGCGTGTTGGTAGCGGTATGGTCTACCAGCGTGTCTATGTGTGGTAGGGGAAAGTCGTCCTTTGGACTTGCTCGATTGAGGTCCCTATAATCCACGCAGACACTGACTTTCCCGGTCTTTTTGATGACGGGTACTATGTTGGCCAACCATTCTGGGTATTTGGAAACTATAAGGAAATTGGCATCCAGTTGCCTTTGAACCTCCTCTTTTATCATTAAGGACCAGTCGGGTTTGATTCTTCTGAGTTTCTGCTTTACAAGTTGGAACCCTTCTTTTAAGGGCAATCTATGTTCTACTATACTCGTGTCGAGCCCAGGCATGTCATGATACGACCAAGCAAATACATCCATATATTCCTTCAGAAGCTGGATCAATCCCTTTTTTACACTACTTTCTATTTGGGTGCCGATGTTCACCTTTTTCTCATCATCCCCTTCTCCCAGATTAACAGTTTCTATCTCTTCTTGATGCGGTTGTATGATGCGTGTTTCCTTTTCCAATATTCTTTGCATGTCCGGAGAAATGGTCTCCTGCTCACTGTCGGACCCGACCCATTCGCCTTCCGTTTCCAGGGTCCACGGAGATTCATCAATCACAGACATGATGTGTTTTTAGGTTCTATTTTAGTCATAGATTTTATTATTCAATTTACCTTTGAAAGAATAATAAATAGAAGAGGGAAAAGAATGAATATGACACAATGCCTCATATATTAATGAAAATGAGAAATGTATGTACAAGCCCTTTCAATCAAAAATTCCTGCGGCCACGGGCGGGGACCGCAGGAGATGTAGAGAAAAGCTTAAAAAAAACCCTAGGGCTGATCCTCACAGTCCTCCCTCTCTGCTACTTCGGCTTTGACAGAGGTTTGACATCCGTGTTGGAAGCAGAGGCATCAAAGGTTATCCAACCAGCGTCGATTAATTCCTGGACCTTATACTTCAAGGTCAAGCAGTTGTCGGTTGAATGCCCTGGTGCATCCGAGTGGTAGCTATATTTTTCATTGGGCTTGTACCACTCGGGATAGGGAGGCTCCGCTGCTTCTTGGGAGGGACGCGCGCCAGGAGGTTGGCCTCCAACAGCTGGGGCAGCAGCTTTGCATATGAGGTGGGGATAGGAGTGATCTTTTTCTCCTTTCTTCGTGGCTGCCGCTCTGTCTGAGGGGTGGAGGAAGGGTTGCGAAATTAATGGCGTGCACGGCCTCCTCCTTCTTTTTGAAGGGCTTCTTGAATGAGGTGCTGGAAGAAGAAGGTCGTGCTATTTTTCCACTCCTCAGCCCTTGTTCCACTCTTTCTCCTACAGTGACTATGTCCAAGAAGAGATTGGAGGTACTGGCTATTGCCTTATCGTAGTACGCTCCTGTCAGTGAGTCTATGAACATAGCCACTGTTTCTTTATCTGTCAGTGGGGGCTCTATTTGGGCAGCCATTTCCCTCCACCTTTGGGCGTACGCTTTGAAAGACTCGTCGTCCCTTTTGCTCAGGGTCCTGAGATCTGACCTGTCGGGGGTCATATCGATATTGTATCGGTAACTACGGAGAAAAGCGTCAGCCAACTGTTTCCAGTTTTGGACCTGCCCTCTTTCTAACTGCATGTACCAATTGAGAGTTGTATCCGCCAGACTCTCCTGGAAGCAGTGGATCAGGAGTTTTTCGTTCTCAGCATGGGCGGCCATCTTACGACAATACATCGTAAGATGGTTCTTTGGGCAGGTCATCCCGGCGTACTTGGGGAAGTCCGGGATCTTGAATTTGGGAGGGAAGTGGATGTTCTTCACCAGACACATGTCCGCCACCTCCTTGACGTCAAAGTTGTGTCCTTCGACCGTCTTCAGCCTCTCCTCCAGGGCGGAGAGTTGTTGTTTGGATACTTCTGGGGTAAGGATGTGTGCAGTCTTAGCATCCTTCCCGTCAAAAAAGTATTCTTCCTCCTCTTCCTCATGGGGAGGGATATGTTCAGCGTGATCTTCGCCCTTGCTCTGACCCTGGCGCACGACCTCCATCAGTTGGGCCATTTGCTCGCGGAGGGTATTGACCTCCGCGGTGAGCTTTCAGTTCTGCTCCTCCAAGTTTTCCATTGCTTTTGTTTTTTGTGCACGAGTGCGAGTGGGGAGAGGACCAACCACTTTCTAGAATGCCCGAAAAAGGTTTATTAATGAATGTTGAGTGCTTAAAAATGGGTATGTTTATGCATGAGAGATTTTGTTTAAATGATGCTGAATGCGCTATCACTTTTTATTTCTCTCTTGGTTTTTCTTTACTCATGGTATGATGTAGTATGAATGTTTTGACTTTGTCAAAAGTTGATTTATTTTCTGGCTTTGATTTGTGTTTTTGGTTTTTATTGCTTTTTTCTCTTCTTTTTTTTTATTTTATAGTCTTTTATCTCTTCTGTGGAAACTGCGTGGCTACTTAGCTTACAAAGAACCTGAAACCAGGCTAGCTAAAAGGCAGACTGTCCGAGATAAAAATGTGCCCCCATTATAGGGTCCCCACTCTCCAGCCGTCCGACCATGCTTAGCACTAAGGCCATAGTCAGTCTTGTTGCCAAAAGAGGAAGGTTATCACCTTGAGTGGTGGTTTCCGATCACACTGGTGGGCTCAAGGCCCTCACTACAGCGAATCGTACCTGCCACCCACTCCCTATGGATTTCTCACTTGCCCCCGGGTATAGAGGGAACTGTTGTGTGCAAGGGTTTGTGTACAGTTTGTATTTCACACAATTGCGTAAGTATAAACAAGCAACAGTTATTAAAGCCAAACCGTAAAACATGTTATAATACAAGTTAAGGGCAAAAGTGTTATTTTCTTGGTTTATTTATTTTTAAGTCGGCCCATCACTAAATGGGATCAACTCTCGAGGCTTCCCTAGTGGAGTCGCCATCTGTCGCCGCCGTCTAAAAAAGAGATGGCGGTCGGAGCGACGCGATGGTTTCGACCCTCTTGTTTTCGCGTTTTTTATGGGTGGTTACAACGCGTTTAGGTTGTCCAATAACCGGGCTAACCTAGGGGCAAGGTTTTCGAAAGGGCGTCCTTGGGTTGTCCGATAACCGGGCTAACCCAAGGACTAATTTTTGTAGGGTTCTGTGGACTCGCCACCGATGTTTTTACCGGAAACATCGGGAAAGGGGTTTTAAAAGGCGTTGGTTTTCGAAAACCAACTTTGGTCATTAGAACCAGAGTTGGGTAAGGGAGTTAGTTACGTGTAAAGGAAGTATTAGTTCCTTTCCTACGCCCCTTTCGGGTTCCCTATGATAGGCCAGCTATTTTGTTAATAAATAAACCAGAAAAATACGCTTTTGGCCTTTTTATTTTGCAGAATTTAAAATTATGACTACATGGCCCTAATCTATTACATAATTTAAAATTAAAGCAGTAAAAGTAGAGAGGGAGAATTTAAACCTCCGAAGCAAGCTTTCTTTTTTATTTCTTTAACAAAAATGGGTGCTTTTTGGCAGCCCTTCACTCTACACGACGCTGGAAACTCTTCTAGACGTCGAAAAAACGCTCACAAAGACACTCAGAAGCTCCGGAAATGCGTCGGAGGGATTCTAGAGAGAAGGGAGAGCTAAAGCTGTGTGGTGTGTGGAAATGAGGGGGGGAGGCCCCTATTTATAGGTTTTCGCGCCTGGCAGTGGCGAGACCGCCGTTCTCGTCTGACAGGGTCGAGACCGCCGTCTCGCTAAACGAGACCACCGTCTCATCCTTTGCAGGTGGCGAAACCGCCGTCTGGGAAAGCGCGACCGCCGTCTCGCCATTCGCAGGTGGTGAGACCGCCGTCTCGTTTGGCGAGACGGCGGTCTCGCCATTTGCATGAGGCAGACGGCGGTCTCGTCCCAAAAAAGGAGAGAAACCTTATTTTTGTACAGAAAATCCTTCCTATCCTAGTATGGGGCCTAATAGTCTCTCCTAGTGGCTTGTTAGGCTTCGTCCATCTTCGAATAGGAGGTCTTCTGCTTTTTATTTGGAGGCCGGGCAAGATTTGGGGTCTACAATAGGTGTGGGATTAGTATCTTCTAAGACAATAACTTAGGTATCATTCTTAAAGCTTACGCTTTGCGGAGTGCCATACCCACTTTGGTGTAATGGTTCCTTCCCCATCATGGAACTGACAAGTATAACGAAGGTCACCATATACCTTAGTACACTTGTCCCTTCCTTATGTATGGTTACAAATGTACTCGGGGCCTCTTTTGTCTTTGTCTTAGAGATATCTAATGCCCCCTAGCATGAATGTGTTTATGTATGATGCGTATGCTTTCTTTCCTTGTGTACTTATTTTTCTCTCTTGGTTTTTCCACTTATGAAATGATGCGACAAGAATGATTTGACTTTGTCAAAATCGTTTTATTAAATTTCATTTTTTTTTGTTTTTAATTCATTTTGTGACCCCTTGTAGACCCCAAATATTGCCCCGCCTCAAAATAAGAGCAGAAGACCTACTATTCGAAGATGGACGAAGCCACTAAAAGAGACTATTAGGCCCCATGATAGAGTAGGAAGGATTTTCTGTACAAAAATAAGGATTTTCGCCTTTAGGAGTCGAGACCGTCGTCTCGCTTTTCAGGACCGCCATCTCGTTGAATGGCCAAGTCGAGACCGCCATCTGGTTTGGCGAAACGGCCGTCTCGCCACTTGCCAATGGCAAGACCCCCTTCCTGTTTGGCGAGAAGGCCTTCTCGCCACTTGGCAAATCGAGACCATCGTCCCGAATGGCGAGACCGCCATCTCGACCTTGCTAGTCGAGACCTCCGTCTCGACCTGATAGGCGCAAATCCCTATAAATAGTGAGTGCTCCCCCCTTCATTTCACATAGTTCTTCCACTTTTCCTTCAACACTTTCTTCAAATTCCATTCCTAGGGTCCCTCCGAAGCATTTCCGGAGTTTTTGAGTGTCTTAGAGAGCTTTTTATAGCATTTTCGAGAGATTTCCGGCGTTGTAAGAGCGAAGGGTTGCCAAAATGCACCCTATCTTTAAGAGAATTAATCAAAAAGCTTGCTTCGGAGGTTTCTTCACTCTCTCCCTCTCTTTTACTGTCTTTATTTTTATGATTAAATTGCATAATAGACATTAGGGCCATGTAGTCGATATTTTAATTCTGCAAATAAAAGGGTAAAAGCATCTTTTCGAAAGTTTATCTATAAAATAATTGGCCTATCATAGGGAACCCGAAAGGGGCGTGATGAGCCATTATTTTCTCGCATTTTCTTATCTTTATGTACTTATCTTAATTGGTGCATTGTGTTTAATTGTCTATTATTAGTGCATTTTCATTGATTCGGCTTCATTGGGCCATTATTCCAAATTTTGCTTAATTTAGCATTAATTGGTCTAATTTTCGTTTCTAATTATTTTTAGGTATTTTTGGTGAAACAATTTTGAAGTATGGACATTAATATTGAGATGAAGAGAGTTTCCACATTATTGCCATGTCACCTGCCATGTCACTGCCACGTCACTTGCCATGTCAGTTGCTATTTCCACATCATATTAATGATTGCCACGTCAGCTAGGGTTTGTTTGATGTGTAATCCCGTATGGGCCAGCTTGGGCCCATTCCTAGGGGACTCTAAGGTTAGGGTAGGCTGGTATTTTTAGAGGAGCAATAGGAGGAGGAGACAGGCAGCCACTGTAGTTCTGTTTCACGTTTTTTTCATGTTGGTTTTCTCTGCATTTTAATTTGGACTGCTCAAGGCTCATTAAAAGTTTGGTTCAATTTTGTTTTCTGTTGCCATGAAACCACCACACACCCGCCTTTCATCTTCTGCAATTTATATTCAAGTTTGTTTACTCTTCTGCCATTATTTTTAAATTCTTGTTTCGATTTTAATTATGTTTCTTCTATTGCGTTTTCAACTTTCCATGGATAGCTAAATCTTTGTATTGATTTTCTGAGAAGAATGCAAGTAGATCTTTGAGGTTTTGTTCTTCAATTTCATTTTGTTTGTTCTCTTAACTCTTCATCTTCTAATGTCAGTGTTGAAATATAATCTGTTTATGCTTAATAAACTAAAACTAATATCACAATTTGCTTAATTCTGTGTTAGAGATGAGATTATGTGATGTATGCAATGCTTAATTGTATAAGGATAATTTGGGGTTAATCTTCGCTTAGTTGGTTCATTTCATGTTGGAATAAGGGTTAAGGAAATTTGGGATTAATCTTCGCTTAGTTGGTTAATTTCAAATTGGAACAAGGGTTAAAGCTAATTTGAGATTAATATTTGCTTAGTTGATTAATTTCGAATTAGAATATAATTTGGGATTTATCTTCGCTTAGTTGGTTAATTTCGAATTAATTTCGTAATCTAGGATAAGTGACACTGCATTAGAATCAGGAAATCAATTGCATTTTAATCTGTTTTTAATCCGCAATTTTATAATCTGCTTTTGTTCTGTTTCATCTAATATTTTAATTTTGAAAAACTCGCTTTTTTTTGTTACTGTTCTAAATTTAAAAATTGATAAGCTTTGATAGAAATTTGTGGTCTTTGGGAGACGACTTAGGAAAGCTTCCTAGTACTACATTTATTCTGTTTTAATTATTTGACCGAGTACGACATCGATCAAATTTGGCGCTGTTCTTGGGGACCAAGATTTTTGTCTAGGTTTTCAATTTTTATTTTTTGTTTATGTTTTCGTTTTTTTGGTTTTTATTTTATTTTATTTGAATATTTTATTTGATTTTCAGTTATTTCAATATTTTTTTTGATTTTTAGTTATTTAAATATTTTATTTGATTTTAAGTTATTTAATATTTGATTTTCAGTTATTTGAATATTTTATTTGATTTGCTATTATTTGGATATTTTATTTGATTTTTATTTAATTGAATATTTTATTTGATTTTCTATTTAATTTAACATTCTTACTTCTCTTAATACTATTTTGATAGCCCAATGTTGTTCTAAAACTCTTTTGGGTTAAAAAAATAATAAATAAATATAAATAATAATTCAAAAAATAATTTCATTTTTAATTTGTTTTTCTAGCTTTATTTTAAAAAAATTATAATTTCCATTCTCATAGGAAACTCCGCATATATCTCGGTAGTGTGAGAGTGCATGTCTAGGAGGGTTACGGCTAGGAAAGACTTGATACTTAAGTGTGTCCATTAGTGACCCACCTCTCTTTCCCGGGAACCTACCCGATGTACTTATTCACGGTCTACCGTTGTCATTCTAGTAAATAATTGATTTCTTTTTAGAATTTTTTTAACTCTTGGGAAATACATGAATTGTTGAATATAGTGCATGACTAGGAGCAATCCCGACCTTTTACAACCTTTTGATCCCGAGATAGACAGAATCTTTCATAGATTAGTTAGACATTCTAGGAATTCATCTCTTGAGTCTGAACCATTAGATAGTCATAGTGAGAGTACTCCACCTAATATACCTTCTTCTGATAATTTCCAAACTAATAACATGAGTGATCAACCTATTGGACCTCGTGAGAGGACTCTCCGGGAGATGGCTGCACCTGATTTCACTTATGCAAATTTATGTATCCAATACCCTGAAGAGGATGTACCATTTGTGCTTAAAACTGGACTAATCCATTTGTTGCCCAAGTTTCATGGTCGTGCGGTGGGGATCCACACAAGCATCTCAAGGAGTTCCATATAGTCTCGCTCCACCATGAAGCCACAAAATGTTCCCGAAGATCACATATACCTGAAGGCTTTTCCTTTCTCTTTGGAGGATCTTGCCAAAGACTGGTTGTACTACTTAGCTCATGGTTCCATAATGAGCTGGGATGATCTAAAGAGAGTCTTTCTAGAGAAATTTTTCCCCGCTTCCGGGACCACCGCCATCGGGAAGGATATATCGGGTATCGGGCAACAAATGGGAGAGAGCTTATACGAGTATTGGGAGAGGTTCAAGAGACTTTGTGCAAGTTGCCCTCACCACCAAATATCGAACGGCTACTCGCTGCAGAGTACTTTTATGAGGGGATGAACACAATGGATAGGAGTATGATAGATGCAGCTAGTGGAGGAGCTTTAGGAGACATGACACCTGCTGCTGCTAGAGGTTTAATTGAGAAGATGGTGTCCAATTCCCAGCAATTTAACATGAGGAGTGATGTCATAGTCCTTAGAGGTATACATGATGTGGGTTCATCAGATTTAGTGGAGAAGAAGCTAGAAAGTAAGATTGATGCCCTCACCACCCTAGTCTCCCAACTTGCTGCAAATCAGAGACCTGCACCACCTGCAAGGGTTTGTGGCATTTGTACTTCAATTGAGCATCCCACTGATTGCTGCCAATTATTGCATGAGTCTACAGGTTCTGGAGCTCCACAAGCTTATGCAGCAAACATTTTCAACAATAGGGCTCCAAACCAACAACAAAATTCTGACCTCTCAAGCAATATATACAATCCACGGTGGAGGAATCACCCAAATCTGAGCTGGTCCAATCAGCAGCACCAACAGCAGCAAAATCCTTTGCCACCACCACCATTTCAGAATTCTGCTATTCCAAGCAGACCTTATGTGCCTCCACCAATGCAACAACAATATCAGAGGCAGCAAAATGAAGCACTAGCTCCTCAACCTTCTTCACCTTCATTAGAGGAATTGGTCAAACAAATGGCTGAGGTGAACATACAGTACCAACAGAAAAATGATGCCTCCATTCAGAGTTTAACCAATCAGATTGGTCAACTAGCTACTCGCTGTGAATCAATTGCAAAATCACAATTCAGACAAGCTCCCTGCACAGACTGTGGTTAATCCTAAGAATGTGAGTGCCATCACATTGAGGTCAGGGAAACAGATTGACATAACCACTGCAGTACCTCCACCCTCATCTGTACCTACCTCAGTTCTTGCACCTGAGCAACCAGTTGGTAGCCGAAAATTGCATATAAATGGACCTTCTTCCAGCCCCAGTTCTGACCTGCAATAGCCTCCTATCCCTCTTCCATTCCCTCCCAAAGCAATTCCAAGCAAAAAGATGGAAGAGGTCGATAAAGAGATTCTGGAGACCTTCAGGAAAGTTGAGGTGAACATACCTCTGCTTGATGCCATCAAGCAAATTCCCAGATATGCTAAATTCTTAAAGGAGTTGTGCACCCACAAGAGGAAGATGAAGGGCAGTGAGACAATCAGCATGGGCATAAATGTGTCTGCTTTGATAGGTAAATATGTTCCTTACATTCTTGAGAAATGTAAGGACCCAAGTACATTCTGCATACCTTGTATTATTGGCAATAATAATTTGAGAATGCCATGCTTGATTTGGGTGCTTCAATTAATGTTATGCCTTTGTCCATTTTTAATTCTTTATCTCTTGGACCTCTGCAACCTACGGGTGTGGTGATACAACTGGCAAATAGGAGTGTAGCCCACCCTACAGGTTTCATTGAGGATGTCTTAGTTCGGGTTGGTGAACTTATTTTTCCTGCTGATTTCTATGTGCTTGATATGAAGGAGGGATTCTCCCATGGATCTGTCCCAATCATTTTAGGCAGACCATTTTTGAAAACAACCCGAACCAAGATTGATGTGTATGATGGTACATTGTCCATGGAATTTGGTGATATTATTGTCCATTTCAATATTCTGGATGCCATGAAACATCCATCTGAGTGCCATTCTGTTTTTCATGTTGAGATCATTGATGATGTTATTAATGAGTATGTTTCTGATTTTCATTCCTTACATGCTAGGAAACATTGTTTTCTTTCTGATCTGTATACTTCTTTTGCATGCACCGAATTCGAATCTGATTTTGATATTGACATTAATCTTCATTCTAATCCTAAGTTATATTCTTAATTTAAATCTGATCATATGTTTGATGTTTTGGGTGTTGTACCTCCTATGGATATGAGTTCTTTAGAGTCAGAATGCACTAACCATGTTACAGGAAGTATACATGAATCTGACTTGTAGGTTGAGGTACAGGCTATGGAACCCATTCTTCTTCCCTCTCTGGTTCCTTCTGTTCACCAAGGCACCCACTCCGAGAACTAAAGACTTTACCGAGAAAACCTCAAGTATGCTTATTTGGAGGATGATGAGAAGTTTCCAAGTGATCATTTCCACCTCCCTTGATGTTGTTCAAGAGGAGAAATTGTTGCATGTTCTGAAAAGGCATAAGAAAGCCATCGACTGGACCATCGGTGGACATTCCTGGTATCAGCCCATCCACATGCATGCATAGGATATTATTGGAGGATGGAGCCAAACCAGTGGAGACAGCCACGAGACGACTCAACCCCGTGACTTTGGATGTTGTGAAGAAGGAGGTGACCAAGCTTCTTCAGCTCGGGATCATCTATCCTATATCGAGATAGTCGGTGGGTGAGTCCAGTCCGTGTGGTCCCCAAGAAGACAGGCCTCACTCGTTATGAAGAATGAGAGGAATGAGCTCATTCCCACCAGAATACAAAACAGTTGGAGGGTCTCGTATCGACTACCGAAGGCTCAATCAGGCAACATGGAAGGACCATTTTCCACTCGCCTTTCATTGACCGAGATGCTTGAGCGTCTGCGGGTAAATCTCATTATCGCTTCTGGATGGTTTCTCCGGTTATTTTCGAGATCCATATTGCTCCCGAGGATCGGAGAAAACCACATTCACCTACCCCTTTGGCACTTTTGCCTATAGGAGAATGCCTTTTGGCCTATGCAATGCCCCTGGTACCTTTCAGCGATGTATGCTTAGTATCTTTTCAGATTTCCTTGAAAATTGTATAGAGGTGTTTATGGATGATTTCACTATGTATGGATCCTCGTTTGATGCATGCTTATATAATTTGGATAGAGTGCTTAATAGATGCATTGAAACTAATCTTGTTCTGAATTTTGAAAAATGTCACTTCATGGTAGAACAGGGTATAGTTTTAAGGCATATCATTTCTAGTAAGGGCATAGAAGTGGATCCTACAAAAATCTTTGTTATTTCACAATTGCCTTACCCCTCTTGCGTGCGAGAGGTTCGATCTTTTCTTGGCCATGCAAGTTTCTACAGGCGATTCATTAGAGACTTCAGTAAGAAGGCCCTTCCACTATCCAATCTGCTTCAGAAAGATATTGAATTTGATTTTGATGACAGGTGCAAAAAGGCGTTTGACTGCCTCAAGGAAGCATTGACCACCACTCCTATCATCCAGGCACCTAACTAGACAGTCCCATTTGAGTTGATGTGTGATGCATCTAATTATGCATTGGGGGCTGTCCTAGCACAGAGAGTTAATAAGCTGCCTTGGGTAATATATTATGCTTCCAGGACTTTAGATGCTGCCCAAGCAAACTATACCACCACTGAGAAATAGCTTCTTGCCATTGTGTTTGCTCTTGATAAATTTAGATCATATTTGCTTGGTTCTCGTGTTATTGTGTTCACTGACAATGTAACTTTGAAGTACCTAAAGAAGGCTGAGTCAAAGCCTCGATTGATCAGTGGATGCTCCGGCTCCAAGAATTTGATTTGGAGATCCGTGATAGGAGTGGAGCACAAAATTTGGTTGCGAGACCATTTGAGCGAGAATAGAGAGGTGTGTTGATGATGCTTCACCAATCCGGGATGACTTTCCCGACGAGGGTTTGTTTGCACTTTCTGCTTCTTTTCCAACACCTTGGTTTGCAAACATTGTTAATTATCTTGTAGCTTCTGTTTTTCCTCCCTTAGCATCCAGAGCTCAATGTGATAAACTTAAGAGTGATGCTAAGTATTATATTTGGGATGACCCGTATTTGTGGAAGTTGGGCAGTGATCAGGTTACCAGGAGATGCATTCCGAGACCATGAGATTGACTCGGTCCTGCAATTTTGTCATTCTTCCGCAACCGGTGGTCATCTTGGCATTCGGAGGACAGCTCGCAAGGTGCTTGACTGTGGTTTCTATTGGCCCACCATCTTGAAGGATGCGTTGAGAATTTGCAGCACTTGTGAGCAGGTGTCGGAGAGCAGGAGGGTCCCTTACATGGAGACAGCAGATGCCCCAACAACCCATGTTGTTTTGTGAGGTGTTTGATGTCCGGGGTATCGATTTCATGGGTCCCTTCCCTGTTTCTTTTGGTTTTTATTATATTCTCCTTGCTGTTGATTATGTTTCAAAATGGGTGGAAGCCAAAGCCATCAGGACTAATGATACTCGGGTTGTTGTGGATTTTGTTAGATCTAACATCTTTTGCAGATTTGGAGTACCCAGAGCCATTGTTAGTGATCAAGGCACCCATTTCTGTAACAGGTCCATGCAGGCCTTGCTCAAGAAGTATGGGGTTGTTCACAAAGTCTCTACACCTTACCACCCCCAAACTAATGGGCAGGCTGAAATCTCAAATAGGGAGATAAAGAGGATTTTAGAGAAGATTGTCCAGCCTAACAGAAAGGATTGGAGCAACAGACTGGAGGATTCTCTTTGGGTGCATAGGACTGCTTACAAGGCACCTATAGGGATGTCTCCCTATCGGGTTGTCTTTGGTAAGCCATGCCACCTACCAGTGGAGATAAAACACCAAGCATATTGGGCTGTGAAATCATGCAACTTCTCACTTGATGAAGCTAGAGAGGAGAGGAAGCTACAGATAAATGAATTGGATGAGATCCGTTTGGAAGCTTATGAGAACTCCATGTTCTACAAAGAGAAAACTAAGAGATTTCATGATAGCTCCATAGCTAGGAAGGAGTTCTTTGTTGGTCAGCAACTGCTATTGTACAATTCCAGATTGGGTCTAATGGGTGGTAAGTTGCGTTCAAAGTGGATTGGACCTTTTGTTGTTACTAATGTTTATCCTTATGGTGCTGTTGAAATTAAAAGTGAATCCACAGAACAGAGCTTCAAGGTTAATGGCCATCGACTGAAACCATTCCTCAGTAATCCTTCTCTAGTGGATGTAGTTGTGGAGGAGATATCCCTGACTGATCCCACTTACCTTCCACCATGACTTAGGGAGTTCTCTTTTTCCTTCTCTTTACTTTTGTTGCACTTGTCCAATTGGTGATTTGATTGCTTGACTTGATGTTATGCTACATTGGGACAATTTGTAGTTTAAGTGTGGGGGAGACTATTCTTTGTTTTTTTTGTTTAGGATTTTTAGTTTTCTTTGTATTTCAGGTTCGTGTTTTGTGTACAATTTGCATGTTTCTTTTGGATCTCTGGGTTTTGTTTAGGTTTTGGGCACTTTCTTCACTCTTAGATAGGAGTTGCTTTATGCTTTTTGGATTGAAATCCCTGTTTTTCTCTGCTTGTCAAGTTGGTTACGATGTTTGAGAGGTTGAATTGAAGGCGACAATCTTACCCTTTGTGAGGAATTGAACCACTACCTATTCTTTCTTGAGTGTTATGCCTCTTGATTGCTTGTGCAGTAGCCTTGGCTTGACTCTGATTGATACTTCTTGATTCACATGCATGTTTGGAGATGATTAAGGCATTTTTGTTCTGATTAGCCTCTAGCCAAATGAGCCTACCTTGAATTAATTCCTTTGATATCCCCTTTGAGCCTATGTGTCCCTTTATTTCTTTTGAAGCTCATTAAAAGCCTTAAGTGAAAAACCATGATTACCTTAACCTTAGGGATTTTTGGAGCTTTGGAATTGTTTTGGGAATAAGTTATTGAATAAGTGTGGGGGTGCATTTTGTATTTCATTGGATGATGTACTGGCTAGTTGGTTATCTCTGCTATACAGTTTTTGTGTTTTCCTTTCAGTGTATTTCATGTAGTTCAAAAAAAAAAAAAAAAAGAAGAAGAAAGGAAAGTTGTGGTTAAGGCAAAAGACAATAGAGGAGGTTTGATATTAGAGGTTTGTTAGAGGTTTTTGGGCATGCATCTTGTGCTTATTTTTGACTTATTCCCCATTGCTCCTCTAGTTCCTCTGGTTCACAGCTACTTATCCCATATGATATCCTCTACCTTGTCCCTACCCCCATTACAACCTGAAAAGACCTTTTGATCTTTTTGTGCATGTGCATTGGGTGTTGAGTTTAGAGGCTTGCCAAGTCTATTTGTTGTTTGCTTTTCTTGAGTATTTTGAGAGTATACAGTAGCCTAGACACATGAGAGATACAATGCATCTTGTGAGGTTTTGTCACTTTGATTCACCTTTTGACCTGATTGACCTCTTGCCAGGTTTTGAAATGCTTGGATGATTTCCATGAGTATCTGGTTCCTCTGACTCTTTGTGTGTTGGATGTTGTCTACTCCTTTCTTTTCCCAGGAGTCGTTAAGGATTGTGTAAATTTGTTTGTGTTTTGTGTGTCTTCTTGTTCCTGCTCCTTTTTGTTATGTCACTCTCTTTGATGTCTTTGGAATTTCTCCTTGCTTTGCTTCTTGATTTTGCCCGAGAGTGCAAAAGGCTAAGTGTGGGGGAATTTGATGAGCCATTATTTTCTCGCATTTTCTTATCTTTATGTACTTATCTTAATTGGTGCATTGTGTTTAATTGTATATTATTAGTGCATTTTCATTGATTGGGCTTCATTGGGCCATTATTCCAAATTTTGCTTAATTTAGCATTAATTGGTCTAATTTTCGTTTCTTATTATTTTTAGGTATTTTTGGTGAAACAATTTTGAAGTATGGACATTAATATTAAGATGAAGAGAGTTTCCACATCATTGCCATGTCAGTTGCCATGTCACCTGCCATGTCACTGCCACGTCACTCGCCATGTCAGCTGCTATTTTGCACATCATATTAATGATTGCCACGTTAGCTAGGATTTGTTTGATGTGTAATCCCGTATGGGCTAGCTTGGGCCCATTCCTAGGGGATCTAGGGTTAGGGTAGGCTGGTTTTTTTAGAGGAGCAATAGGAGGAGGAGATAGGCAGTCACTGTAGTTCTGTTTCACGTTTTTTTCATGTTGGTTTTCTCTGCATTTTAATTTGGACTGCTCAAGGCTCATTAAAAGTTTGGTTCAATTTCATTTTCTGCTGCCATGAAACCACCACACAACCGCCTTTCATCTTCTGCAATTTATATTCAAGTTTGTTTACTCTTCTGTCATTATTTTTAAATTCTTGTTTCGATTTTAATTATGTTTCTTCTATTGCGTTTTCAACTTTCCATGGATAGCTAAATCTTTGTATTGATTTTTTGAGAAGAATGCAAGTATATCTTTGAGGTTTTGTTCTTCAATTTCATTTTGTTTGTTCTCTTAACTCTTCATCTTCTAATGTCAGTGTTGAATTATAATCTGTTTATGCTTAATAAACCGAAACTAATATCACAGTTTGCTTAATTCTGCGTTAGAGATGAGATTATGTGATGTATGCAATGCTTAATTCTATAAGGATAATTTGGGGTTAATCTTCGCTTAGTTAGTTAATTTCATGTTGGAATAAGGCTTAAGGAAAATTTGGGATTAATCTTCGCTTAGTTGGTTAATTTCGAATTGGAACAAGGGTTAAAGCTAATTTGAGATTAATCTTCGCTTAGTTGATTAATTTCGAATTAGAATATAATTTGGGATTTATCTTCGCTTAGTTGGTTAATTTCGAATTAATTTCGTAATCTAGGATAAGTGACATTGCATTAGAATCAGGAAATCAATTGCATTTTAATCTGTTTTTAATCCGCAGTTTTATAATCTGCTTTTGTTCTGTTTCATCTAATATTTTAATTTTGAAAAACTCCCTTTTTTTGTTACTATTCTAAATTTAAAAATTGATAAGCTTTGATAGAAATTTGTGGTCTTTGGGAGACGACCTAGGAAAGCTTCCTAGTACTACATTTATTTGTTTTAATTATTTGACCGAGTATGACATCGATCAGGGCGTCGTAAGGGAACTAATACTTCCCTTACACGTAACTAAGTCCCTTACCCAACTCTGGTTTTAACGACCGAAGTTGGTTTTTGAAAACCAACGCCTTATCTCTCCTTTTTCGATGTTCGGTAAGAACATCCATGGCGACTCCATAAGAACCCTTTCAAATTAGTTCTTAGGTCAGCCCGGTTATCGGACGACCTAAGAACACCTTTTCGAAAACCTCGCCCCTAGGTTCAGCCCGGTTATCGGACAACCTAAAGGCGTTGTAACATCACCCATAAAAACACGAAAATTGGAAAGTCAGAACCATCGCGTCGCTCCGACCACCTCTTTTTGACGGCGGCGACAGATGGCGACTCCACTGGGGAAGCCTAGAGAGTTGATCCCATTTAGTGATGGGCCAGTTTAATAAAAAAACTAAGAAATTACACTTTTACCCTACCTTGTATTATAACATGTTTTAGTTGTTTGGCTTTAAATAACTGTTGTTTGTTTATTTTTACGCAATTGTTTGAAATACAAACTGTACACAAACCTTTGCACACAACAGTTCCCTCTGTTGAACATTCAAGGACTTGATGTTGCAAATAATGATCATGAAGAATGTTGATTTTGATGATGATCCAAGAGCTTAAAGACTTAGAGTATTGAAGATTGAAGATTGATGATTTCTGTATTGTAATAACTCTGTTTTAGTTTGATTGAGTCTGTAATTATAGAATCTAAGATAGCCGGTACATAGTCCGTAACTTAGAAGCTTCAAAATGCTCAAATTTATCATGCGAGCTCGACTTTAATCGATTATATAGGTAAATAATCGATTAAAACGAGTGAGAAAACCACTTTCTATACAAAGTCACTGTTTTAATCGATTAAACAGCAAAATAATCGATTATTTTGTACTTGTTCCGTACGGATAATCGATTATTTCACCAAATAATCGATTAATCCAGAGAGGTTTGGGTTCTGACGTATTTGGCTCTGTTTTAATCGATTATCACTCCAAATAATCGATTATTTCAGTCTGTTTTTCATTTTAAATTTCAAATTAACCCTATTTTCGAAAACCCAATTACCAAGAACCTTAGTTTCGAAATCCCCAATTCCTAAACCCTAATTTCCCTACTTAAACTCTCCTTTGGCACTCAGAAAAAAAGAACAACTCTTTCCATACAAAAGTTAAGTGCTGTGAGTGCCAGAGAACTATTTGTTGCAAGGAAAGGGGGCTTTTGGAACCTGGTGTGGGCTAGAAGCGATAAGAATCACTAAGTGGAGTTCTTAGTGGATTGTGTGTTGTGCCGTCTCTGGGAAAAGTTGTTCTTCATCTCTTGTGGATTTCAAGAGAGGTGTTGTCTTTACTTTATCTCTTTCATTTGTAATTTGTTTTGTAACAATTTGTTCTTAGTGACAGCGTTAATCCTCTTTTGAGTGATTAGCAACTGGACGTAGGGTCTTTTGATCCGAACCAGTATAAACCTACTGTGTAATCTTCTCTACTCTTCTCTATTTACATTTACACGGTTTTTAATCGGTAAAATTTGGGGAAAATTTTGAAAACCTAATTTTTATTAAGAAACCAATTCACCCCCGTCTTGGTTTTTGTCCAGACCACGCGAACATTCGACTGCGCGATTCTAACAAGTGGTATCGAGCTTGCTTTGATAGTCATTCAAACTTTTCGAAAATGGCCGGACAAAATCAAACTTTTGCCGAAGGTGCGTCTATCAACGAGACCCCCACTTTTTGCGGGTCAAAATTATCCTTTTTGGAAAGTACGTATGCAAATATTTTTAGAGTTCGTTGATAGAGGCGTTTGGGACGCTATTTTAAACGGTCCATTTATTCCTAAAACTACCGAGAACGGTGTTGACGTTCTTAAACCTTTTCTAGATGGACTTGCGAAGAAAGTCGAAAAGCACAATTTGATGTTAGGGCTAGAAACATTATTTCATCTCGCTCTAACCCTTGATGAGTTTTATAGAATTTCGGTTTGTAAAAGTGCACAGGAAATGTGGGAAATGCTAAGTGTGACCCACGAAGGAACCGACGACGTCAAAAGAGCGCGTAAAAACTCCCTAATCCAAGAATACGAGATGTTCCGGATGCAACCCGACGAAACGATTTTCGACGTTCAAAAGCGTTTCACTCATATTGTGAATCATCTCACCGGATTAGGTAAAGTATTTGACGTTGATGAATTAAATGTTAAAATTTTGAAATCTTTGGATAGGAAATGGCAACCTAAGGTGACGGCCATCTCGGAGTCACAAAATCTTGCCACTATGTCTATGGCGGCGTTATTTGGAAAGCTTAGAGAGCATGAACTTGACCTTGGAAGACTAAATGAGGAAGAGGATCAATATCAAAAGAAGAACCTAGCTTTCAAGACCGAGATTTCAAAAAGCAAAAATAAGAAAGAAGAAGAAGAAGACTCCGAAATTGATGAAGAAGAGATGAGTCTTTTTATAAAGAAGTTCACCAAGATGATGAAAGCAAAAGGAAGACATCCTTTCAAAGGTAAGGGAAAGGTAAAAGAAAATTCTTCCGTTAATATAAAATGCTTTGGTTGTGGTGAAGCAGGGCATATAAAGACCGAATGCCCAAACAAGAAAAATGATGAACACAAGGGCAAAAAGCAATTCAAGAAGAAAGCATATATTGCTTGGGATGACATTGATTTAAATTCAGAATCAAGCGACTCGGAAATAGAAGCAAACAATTGCTTAATGGCAAATGACAACATTTCTTCGGATTTTGAGGTTAGTGATTCCGATTCATCCTCTAGTGAAGAAAATGACCATGATGAATTGCAAAATGCTTATAATGAGTTATTTACTGCATTTATGGATATGAAAAACGAATTTAAAGTTGTAAGGAAAAATCTAAGAAGATCCGAAAAGGAAAATGAGTCCTTAAAATTGAAAATTGCATGTTTAGAAGAAAAGGAGGTAGATAATACGAAAATTGTATGCTTAGATGAGAATAAGGACTTAACTTGTGCAAATTGTAAAGAGCATGAATATGACATAGATATTCTTAACCATTTGCTTGACAAAGCCGAAAAAGAAATTGATGATCTTAAGAAGCATGAAATGGTAATTGCTCAAAATAATGTAAATCAAAGAGTTCCTTTGAAAAAGAGTAAAACTAAAAAGAAAAGAGTATGGGTAGAAAAAGGAACTAGAGCATCTATAATTAGAAATGCATCATTTTCAAATGTTACATCTAAAGCATGTTTTTACTGTATGAAACATGGTCATACTTCAAATAGATGTAAAATCAAACATTTTGGTGTTCCTAAAGGAAAGTATATTTGGGTTCCTATAGTTGAATGAATTGTTTGTCTCTTCTATTTATTCAAAGAAAATGGATCATTTAGTATGTTTTAAACAGAATGCTTAGGTAAAATCATTTTATCTTTTCTACTGCATAAAGGTTCTTCACTTATAGATTTTGCGAAATGCCTCTAAAATCGTTTTAAACAACTAAAAACAAAGTATTTTTACAAAAGCTTTCTTAAACATGTTTTTAGCTGATATAGTTTTGAAAGAACCAAATAAAATCACTTAGAATGTTCAAAGAAGTGTTTTTACAGTATTTTAATCGATACAACTTGTTTTTAATCGATTAAAACCATTTAGAACTCATTATAATCGATCAGATTTTTATTATGAGCGGTCAGAATCTTTTAAATCGATTAAAAACATGTTTCAATCGATTAAAATCACTTAAAGGGTCAGGATGATCGATTAGAATCAAATTATAAGCGATCAGAATTTTTTTCAATCGATTAAAACACGTTTCAATCGATTAAAATCACTTAAAGGGTCAGGATGATCGATCAGAATGCAATTATGACCGATCGAGATCGGTTATGATCGATCAGAATTTTGTTATGACCGATCAGAACTCTTTTAATCGATTAAATCTCATTTCAATCGATTAAAACAACTTAAAAAAATTTTCACTGCGTTTTAATCGATTAAAAGAAGTTTTAACAGATTAAAACTGCACTTTTAATGCATTAATAGAATCTTTTAACAGATTAATTAAACCAATAGCTTTGAAAATCTTCTATAAAAACAGTTTGGCTTGAACTTTTTAAACACACATTGAATATAAGTTTTCACACATTCTTTAGCAATCAATCAAGCAAGCTGCGGTGCAAACACTTTGGAGATCAAGGATGTGCTACTTGTTGATGATATTATTGGATCAAGCTGATAGTTTGTTATGTGTAGAATTTGCTAAGATTATGCAGGGAGAGTTTGAAATGTCTATGATGGGAGAATTAACATTCTTCCTTGGACTTCAAATCAAGCAACTTAAAGATGGCACTTTCATCTCTTAAACTAAATACCGCAAAGAGATTCTCAAAAAGTTTGGAATGGACACCTCAAAGGAAGCCAACACACCCATGGGAACTTCATGCTATCTAGACAAGGATGAATCGGGTTTGGAAGTTAATCAAACTATGTATAGAGGTATGATAGGATCACTATTATACTTAACTTCAAGTAGACTCGATATTATGCATTCTGTCTATGTGTGTGCTAGATTTCGGGCTTGTCCTAAAGAATCTCATCTAATTGCGGTAAAACATATTTTAAAATACTTAAAAGGAACTACTTGGATTTGGCTTGTGGTATCCGTCCGATGTTTGTATTAGTTTATTAGGATATTCGATGCTGATTATGGTGGATGTAAAATTGATAGGAAAAGCACTAGTGGGACATGTCATTTGTTAGGTTCATCCTTAATATCATGGCATTCTAAGAAACAAGCATGTGTAGTTTTATCTACCACTAAAGCTGAATATATTGCAGTGGTAGTTGTTGTGCTCAAATTCTGTGGATGAAACAACAATTAGAGGATTATAGCATATATTTAAATGACATTCCCTTAATGTGTGATAATACGAGTGCAATTAATCTAACTAAGAATCCAAGTAATGCACTCTAGGACTAAACATATTGAGATTAGACATCACTTTTTAAGAGATCATATCGACGAAAGGAAACCGCAAAATAGAGTATGTAGACACTAAACGTCAATTAGCAAATATATTTACTAAGCCTCTACCCAAGGATAGATTCTATGATCTTAGAAGAGACTTAGGGATATTAGAAATAGCTTAAAATCTGCTTAATTTGACTAGTTTCGGATAATTGTTATGTTAAAATTCGTGGTGTAGCATGTTCATAGGTTATTATGCATATAAATCTCAAAAACTTGATATAGCCTCGGAATAATCGATTACTTGGAAGTGATAATCGATTATTTTCCCTCAAAACGTCCAAAACAGGGTATTATCCTCTGGAATAATCGATTATTTCGTGAAATAATCGATTAAATTCCTCCGATAATTGATTAATTGCTTGGAAATAATCGATTAAAGGCATTCGATATAGAAATAATCGATTATCTTGAAATATAATCGATTAAATGCGACCAGCTTTGCCTCCTAGCCGTTGCCAACGGATATTTTGCCATGGAATCTCTTCTATATGACCGTTGGAAGTGTTTACTCTATAAATAGAGACCTCTAGTTCAATTATACTCACTTCTAACTCTTGTAATCAAGTTTTCTTGCAATCTATACTCTCTTTGCTTCATTATTCCCTCACTTGTCTCCAAAATCTCTTCAAGTTTATCTACTCTTTCAAATGGCCTCTTCCTCTCGCCCTAAGATTCCTACAAAAAGAAGATCTGCACCTTCCTCTCATTCCCGTCCTAATTCGTAGAAGGATGGATCTACGATGCGAGATGACCAACAAGAATTTCTAACCTACTTGGAAAGAAAAAGCTATTATTTCTCCCAAATTTCTTATTGGTGAGCAATTCATTCGTAGGGGTTTCAATTTTCCTAATCTTCTTGAAATTCAAGGAGTTCTCCCATTTATCCAAATGCAAGGTACATACTATCCTGACTTAGTTAGGGTATTCTATTCTAGATTCAAATTTAGGGATCAAATTGCTACATCCCGTGTAAAAGGGGTTACCATAATTCTAGATGATGATATTTGGGAAAATGTTGCTCACTTCCCCATTAGAGAATATGCTATTAACGTTTATGGTGAGCTAGATGACTTTGACAGGTTTCTAGCTTATCGCTCTTTTCTACGGAATCCCTCAATGGAGATTGGATGTATCCTTCATGCTGGACCTTTAAAGAAGGAAGAACGCATGCTTCTACATTTACTCGTATGGATCTTATGTCCCCGGGCTACGAATCATGCCCAATGCTCATCCATTGATCTTCGAATTATTCATGCCATAATGAATAATGAACCTTTAGATTGGGGTGTTCTTGTCACAATGACCATGCTTAAAGCAAAACGTCATCACACTTTCAAAATTCCATATGCCCTTCTTGTATCCCGAATTCTTGAATATAAAGGAGTCAATGTCGAAGGTGAACAAGTTGTCCGAATTACTAACTTGAACCGCATGCTGGACATCACTTTGATTCATCTACAAATGGTGCGGGTCAATGACATCTATGTTCATAAAGATGACGTCCAAAATCAAGGTGATGCAATTGAAGACTCGGATGAAGATATGCCTCCAGCAGCTGAATTTCCCTCTACCCAAATCCAAAATATAGGAACATCCTCTTCTCATCAAGAATCAAGACAATCCATGGAAGATATGCTTTCCGACATGAATCAAAGAATGCAATCATTCTTCAATCTTTCTGGTGTACGACATGATGAAATTATTCGCCGTATATCCGATGTAGATGATAGAGTGGGTATATTAGAAAATAGATTTGATACTCACTTTAATGATGAGGATAGTGAAGAATTTTAGATTTTATTAATATCTTTATATTGTAATGAATGAATGATTATGAAATAAAATTTGATGTTTCTTTCATGCTATGATTGAGGGGGAGCTTTCTCTAACTTATGCATATTTTGAGGGGGAGCTCTTATGATTGATGTTGCAGAGTTCTTTTTGATTATAATCAAAATAGGGGGAGAAAAATTTAAAGCCTATGATTCAATATTAATTTTATCTGGTATGTTTAATGTGTTTGTTAGTATGACAGATAAAACAGGTTATTACAAGGGCTTTAAAAAGATAATTTTGATCATCATCAAAAAGGGGGAGATTGTTGAACATTCAAGGACTTGATGTTGCAAATAATGATCATGAAGAATGTTGATTTTGATGATGATCCAAGAGCTTAAAGACTTAGAGTATTGAAGATTGAAGATTGATGATTTCTATATTGTAATAACTCTATTTTAGTTTGATTGAGTCTGTAATTATAGAATCTAAGATAGCCGGTACATAGTTTGTAACTTAGAAGCTTCAAAATGCTCAAATTTATCATGCAGGCTCGGCTTTAATCGATTATATAGGTAAATAATCGATTAAAACAGTGAGAAAACCACTTTCTATACAAAGTCACTGTTTTAATCGATTAAACAACAAAATAATCGATTATTTTGTACTTGTTCAGTACGGATAATCGATTATTTCACCAAATAATCGATTAATCCGGAGAGGTTTGGGTTCGACGTATTTGGCTCTGTTTTAATCGATTATCACTCCAAATAATCGATTATTTCGATCTGTTTTTCATTTTAAATTTCAAATTAACCCTATTTTCGAAAACCCAATTACCAAGAACCTTAGTTTCGAAATCCCCAATTCCTAAACCCTAATTTCCCTACTTAAACTCTCCTTTGACACTCGAGAAAAAAGAACAACTCTTTCCATACAAAAGTTAAGTGCTCGTGAGTGCCGGAGAACTGTTTGTTGCAAGGAAAGGGGGCTTTTGGAACCTGGTGTGGGCTAGAAGCGATAAGAATCACTAAGTGGAGTTCTTAGTGGATTGTGTGTTGTGTCGTCTCTGGGGAAAGCTGTTCTTCATCTCTTGTGGATTTCAAGAGAGGTGTTGTCTTTACTTTATCTCTTTCATTTGTAATTTGTTTTGTAACAATTTGTTCTTAGTGACAGCGTTAATCCTCTTTTGAGTGATTAGCAACTGGACGTAGGGTCTTTTGATCCGAACCAGTATAAACCTACTGTGTAATCTTCTCTAGTCTTCTCTATTTACATTTACACAATTTTTAATCGGTAAAATTTGGGGAAAATTTTGAAAACCTAATTTTTATTAAGAAACCAATTCACCCCCCCTCTTGGGTTTTGTCCGACCACGCGAACATTCCGATGCGCGATTCTAACACCCTCTATACCTAGGGGCAAGTGAGAAATCCATAGGGAGTGGGTGGCAGGTACGGTTCGCTGTAGTGATGGCCTTGAGCCCACCAGTGTGATCGGAAACCACCACTCAAGGTGATAACCTTCCTCTTTTGGCACAAAGACTGACTATGGCCTTAGTGCTAAGCATGGTCGGAAGGCTGGAGAGTGGGACCCTATAATGGGGGCACCTTGGGGGCCTAAGCCTTGGTGAGAATAGTTAGAACCTACCCTTGCCAGTGCACTTTTCTGCAGAAAAACCCTACCTCGTGATTAAAATGACTTCTCGCCTGTTCGCGGATGATTGAATTGTATGTGCATTTGATTGCATAGCATAACCAAACAACAGAAAAATCACAAAAAACATTTTTTGCAATAAACGCCCTTATCTCGGACAGTCTGCCTTTTAGGTAGCTTGATTTCAGGTTTTTTGCAAGCTAAGTAGTCATGCAGCCCGACAGAAGAGATAAGGGACGCTAAACATTATTCTTTCGCATAAGCCATTTTATCTCGGACAATCTTCCTTTTAGCTAGCCTAGTTTCAGGTTCTTTGCAAGCTAAGTAGCCACGCAGTCCGACAGAAGAGATAAAAGGTTAAAAACAAATAAAAAATATAAAACCAAATAAAGACCCAAATCAAATAAATGGGACCTTGTTCATAAACATTAAATCATTCATGTAGGTAATTTATTCTTCCAAAAGACAAAATACGCAAATACCATCATACATCATGTAGAAATAAAACATGATAAATAAGGAAAATAAAACACTCACATTCATACCTACAATAATCATCATGTTCATAAAACATGCATTTTGGTTTTAGAAAATGGAGGGGACTAGTAGACAATTAAAGAAAGTGGACATTCCCCGATACCATACTGAGAAGCTGGAACGGCTTTATGCAATAATGCCACCTGAGGTCCACTCCGACTTTGAAAAATCCTATGGACGGATCCTCGACTTTTTGAAGATCTGTGTCGATCCTATTTTCATCAGGGTTCTAGTTCATTTCTGGAACTCCAGTCTGCACTGCTTCAAATTTCCGAAGTTCGATATGGTGCCTACTTTAGAGGAGTATGAGATTATGCTAAAATGGCCCAAATCAGTCGGGGTCCATATTTGCCACAGGGTGTATACTCCTGCAGCACAAATCGCTGCCATCATTCGATTGTCATTCCAGCAGACTACCCTGATAGAAAAAGGGAACATCCAGGGTTGGAAAGTTTCAATGTTAGAAGACCATCTGTCCGCTTTGGCTGAAATGGCAGAATGGGTCGATTTTAACAAAACCCTGGCCTTAATCATATTTGGAACAATCTTGTTTCCCTTCCACATCGACACAGTGGATCAAGCCGTCATGGATGCCTTCTTTGCCTGGGACGTGAACTCGAAGAGTCCCTTGCCCGCAATTCTTGCCGACACCTTGCTCTCGGTGGAATTTTGCCGCCATAAGCAAGGAAAAACGCTCTGATGTTTCTCTTCACTACTTTTTGTGTGGGGAATCACACATTTCTACGCTTCTAGTCACATGGGGATGTTCCCCGACCTTTTGAGAAGCTTCTCCAAAATCCCTCTCCACCGACGTCTAATCTCAGAATGGAAGGACGAGTTGGAACGATGGGACGCCAACCAATTATCCTGGGTTTGCCCTTGGTTCCGACCCGGCCCAGTCCTCATCAGATGTGGAGATTACCCGAGCATACCATTGATAGGACTCAGGGGTTGCATAGCCTATTCACCGAAAGTAGCTATGAGACAACTCATGAGGACTCAAACTACAATATCCCGAGGGGAGCTCGGAGGACTGTTTTCTTCGGAGACCCATGCACCATCGCCAACTCACTAGCCGTGAGAAGAGCATGGAAGAAACCAGTCTTTATGGGAGATAGAGAGATAGGAAAAGCTCGAGTAGCTGCCTCTAGTGACTATGAAGAATGGAGACGCAAAAGAGGGATGTCTCACACATCCACCTCACTCGCTACATGTGCAAATAGTGAAGAGTTGCAAAATCAAGTCTACGCCTTGACCCAAAGGATAGAAATCATGGGAGCCCAGATGAGGGCCCTTGAACAAAGAGAACAAGAATCTATCATCACCATAGATGGTCTACAGAGGCAATACAAGAAAAAGGATCATGAAATAGAGCGCCTCAAGGATCAATGTGCTGACTCGAACGAGCAAGCTATCGGAGCATCCAAAGCTGTTAGAACCAGCTCGGATAGCCAACTTCAAGAAATAACCACCAAATCAGCACGCCTTGAGGCCGAATCAGCAAAACAGGCTCAGACGATCAAGGAATTATAACAAGATCTCACTAGGACTCGGTCAGAAATACGCCAAGAGTGAGAGGCCAACCGGAGACTCAACAAAAGTCTCACTGAGCTACGCTGCAAAGAAAGAGACGGGCTAGCTCAGTACGGTCAAGTACTACGAGAAAAGGACCGAGCCCTTGCAAAACTCGATGAACTACAAGCCTTGGTCGTCCATCAAGAGGCGAAGATCAAAGAGGCTCAAAAACACAGTGAAGATATGAGCCAGGTAGTCCAGAAGTAAAGCGAAGCACTTGCTCGTCAGGTTCGGGAAGCCAAAAGAGAATTACACAGAGATCAAGACCCACCTTGGGTTTCTTTAGGCTTTTCCGTTTCTGTCAAAAGTTGCTTCGTAGTATGGAATAGGGGAATGTACACCTTCTACGGATAAATGAAATTTTTCTTATTTAACAATTGTCTACTCGCATACATATCATTCATTTGCATATTTAATTTCCCCTCCTTCACTTTTAATAAACAAGATAATAAAAAGGAAGGATTAACTGATACGTCTTCCAAATCAGAAGAATGGAGAGAACCCGCTTTTAATCAAGCCCTCCCCAATGGTCGATCCACCATAAGAGGGTAATAAGCCTCGACCGTTAGTCCTCAAAACCAATAAGGAAGAAGGGGCAAGGACACCCGTGCGACTATTTATACCACGTCCTTTCCCCTACGAATCAAATAAAGTTGTACCATGGAGATACGAAACATCTTCGCCAATAAAGGAGGATATCTCCAATATAGCTGGCATTGGGGGCATGACTAGAAGTGGAAGGGTCTACTCCCCCAAGGACTTACAAGAAGATGTCCCCAAAAATAAAGGAAAAAATAAACAGACCAAAGAAAAAGAAAATAAGGAATCCAAGGAGGAGACCAAGAAATTACTCTAGTTTATAAGACAAAGCGAGTATTCCATTATTGACCAGCTCAATCATACACCAGCTAAGATAACCCTGTTATCTCTAATGATGAGCTCGAAACCACATAGAAATGCCCTGATGAAGGTCTTGAGCGAAGCGCATGTACCTCACACCATATCCCAAGAAAAGGTCGAGAGGATCGTTGGTCACATTACTGCAAGCGATCACCTCACCATTACAGAGGAAGAACTCCCCCTCGAAGGGTCAAACCACAACAAGCCCTTGCACATTTCTATCAAGTGCAAGGAGTACCTTGTCGCCAAAGTTCTTGTGGATAATGGGTCATCCTTGAACGTGATGCCCAAGTGCACACTTGAAAAGTTGACTATACAAGGAACCCGTATTCGCCCAAGCAGCACTATCGTTCGAGCCTTCGACGGATCCAAACCAGAAGTAGTGGGGGAAGTCAATCGACCAATCCAAATTGGACCCACTATCTTCAACATCGATTTCCATGTAATGGATATTACTCCGGCATATAGTTGTCTACTCGGCAGGCCTTGGATTCATGACGCTAAGGCAGTACCTTCAACGCTTCACCAAAAAGTCAAGTTCATAGTGGATGACAAGTTGGTCACGGTCCAAGCAGAAGACGATATCCTAATCAGTCGACCGTCCACCCAACCTTATGTGGATGCGGCGGAAGAGGCCCTTGAAACATCTTTTCAAGCGCTCGAAGTTGCTAATCTAGAAAGACTTCCCAAAAACACAAAGGTACCCCATATGATGATGAAGCATGGTTACCATCCTGCCCAAGGATTGGGGGCAGATTCCCAAGGAATGAGGGAACCCCCAGAATTCAAAGATAATCCTTTCAAGTATGGCCTAGGATATGACCCTACAAAGGGCCGAGCAAAAGGAAGAAAAGGGAAGTCTCCCCTCCGCACACTCAAGCAAATATTGCGAAGCGGAGGGATGCAAGCGTCAAGAGCTACCCTAGTTATTAGGAGATCTTTTTCTTTGCTTAAGGGATGTAAACCCAATGATTGTTAGAGATTATCCCCCGGGGCTAGCCCGACCCCCGGGCATTTCAGGGCACATATTCCCTTATTAATTAATAAAGAATACACTTCTTACTATCAGTTTCTCTTCTTGTTATTTCATGACTAGACCTCTCAATAACCTTGTCTAAACAAGCAAAAAACAAAAAAAGAAAAGAACCAAAGCGTGTCCAAATAATCAAGACACAACATTGCAATCAAGCTGGTCGATTAGAAGCACCAAATTAGGTTTTACCTCACCATAAATAAAGTCGTGTTTCGCCAATATTGTGAAAAAAAAAGAGAAAAGAAAAAGCCCATAGAAGCTAAAGGCCAAAAGAAAAGGGCAGAATACCCGGTAGGAAACCCACTAAGGGGGCTACGCAAAAGATAGGGTCAACTCGTTAGGACACCTGAACAAAAATAAAGGGTATCCTAGGCAAAAGTTAGGGTTACAAAGTGAGGTCCACTAGGATTCCCTAAACCAAAAAGAAGGAACCTAGACGAAAGATAGGACCAAAACACAATATCCTAGTTCGAAAATCCAAAGGGCGATCTAGGGAAATCGATCAGCCATAAAAAGCAATGGAAATAGGCTAAGGCGCAAATCCAAACAAAAGAAAGGAAAATGTTTGCATAGACAAAAGCTTAAACACTTAAGTATGACCTTAGCCAGCCATTCTTACAAAATCTTTTCTAAACAAAATCAACCGTCTAAAACACAAGCCGTTGAATTTACCCTTTACTTCTTTTCTCTTGACCCTCACAACATTATTCTAACAATTAGTTTGGGAATATGGAGGCGTATAGTCAACAAGAGGATTGAAACCCCTAAACTGAAGAAAAAGGGACACCAACATGGCAAAGCGTACTCTTCAAAAAAAAAAAGAAAAAAAAAAGAAGGAAAAATTATTTCTCGGTCACATTAAGTCCAGAACGGTACAACCAAGTACAGCAGAAGAAGCAAAAATCAGAGGGCACCCGTCTCTACAAGACGCATCAGTTAAATCCTTATGAAAAACTAATGAAATAGGCATTATAAGACATGAAACATAAAAACATTGCATGCATAAAATGTTTTTGAACAAGGTCCTATTCTCTCTCAATAAAAAAAACCTTATAAAAATTGAGACCGCCGTCTCGTCCTCCCAGACCGCCGTCTCGATTTGCACTGAAACGAGACCGCCGTCTCGACTTGGACAGAAACGAGACTGCCTTCTCACTTGGCAAGAGGGTCGTCTCGCCAGAAGCCAAAGTCGAGACCGCCGTCTCGAAGTTCCAGACGGCGGTGCCGAATCCTGCAAAATCGAGACCGTCGTCTCGACTTCCCAGACAGCGGTCCCGAATCCAGCAAAAATCCTATATATAGGGGGCCTTGGAAGGGGTTCTTGTAGACCCCAAATCTTGCCCGACCTCATAATAAAGACCAGAAGACCTCCTATTCGAAGATGGACGAAGCCTAAGAAGCCACTAGGAGAGACTATTAGGCCCCATACTAGGATAGGAAGGATTTTCTGCATTAAAATAAGGATTTTCGCCTTCAGGGATCGAGACTGCCGTCTCACTTTTTGAGACCGCCGTCTCGCCATTCCTGCAAGTCGAGACCGCCGTCTCGCCACCTGCGAATGGTGAGACCCCCTTCTCGTTTGGCGAGACGGCCTTCTCGCCATTTTTGCAAGGCGAGACGACCGTCTCGAATGGCGAGACGGTCGTCTCGACCTTGTTAGACGAGACGGTCGTCTCGGCCTGACAGACACGAATCCCTATAAATAGTGAGCGTTCCCCCCTTATTTCAGACAGTTCTTCCACTTTCCCTTCTATCACTTGTTCAAATTCTATTCCTAGAACCCCTCCGAAACATTTTCGGAGTTTCTGAGAGTTTCTTTGAGATTTTAATAGCGTTTCCGAGAGATTTTCGGCATTGTAAAGAGCGAAGGACTGCCAAAACGCACCCTAATTTTCAAAAGTATTAATAGAAAGCTTGCCTCGGAGGTTTCTTCATTCTCCCTCTCTCTCTTATTGTTTTTATTTCTATGATTAAATTGCATGATAGACATTAGGGCCATGTAGTCGTTATTTTAATTCCTTTAATAAAAGGGTAAAAGCGTCTTTTCAAAAAGTTTATTTATAAAATAGCTGGCCTATCATAGGGAACCCAAAAGGGGCGTCATAAGGGAACTAACACTTCCCTTACACGTAACTAACTCCCTTACCTAACTCTGGTTTTAACGACCAAAGTTGGTTTTCGAAAACCAACACCTTTTTACTCCTTTTTCGATGTTTCCGATAAAAACATCAGTGGTGACTCCACAAGAACCCTTCAAAATTAGTTCTTGGGTTAACCCGGTTATCGGACAATCCAAGAACACTTTTTTTGAAAACCTCGCTCCTAGGTTCAGCCCGGTTATCGGACAACCTAAAGGCGTTGTAACCACACCCATAAAAATGCGAAAAATGGAAAGTCGGAACCATCGCGTCTCTCCGACCGCCTCGTTTTGACGGCAGCGACAGATGACGACTCCACTGGGGAAGCCTAGAGAGTTGATCCCATTTAGTGATGAGCCAGCTTAAATAAATAAACCAAGAAATTAAGTTTTTACCCTACCTTGTATTATAACATGTTTTAATGCTTGGCTTTAATAACTATTGTTTTTTTATTTTTACGCAATTGTTTGAAATAAAAATTGTACACAAACCTTTGCACACAACAGTTTCCTCTATACCCGAGGGCAAGTGAGAAATCCATAGGGAGTGGGTGGCAGGTACGGTTCGCTGTAGTGATGGCCTTGTGCCCACCAGTGTGATCGGAAACCACCACTCAAGGTGATAACCTTCCTCTTTTGGCACAAACACTGACTATGGCCTTAGTGCTAAGCATGGTCGGAAGGCTGGAGAGTGGGGACCCTATAATGGGGGCACCTTGGGGGCCTTAGCCTTGGTGAGAACAGTTAGAACCTACCTTCGCCAATGCACTTTTCTACAGGAAAACCCTACCTCGTGATTAAAACGACTTCTCGCCTGTTCGCGGATGATCGAATTGTGTGCGCATTTGTTTGTTGCATTTGTTTGTTGCATGGCATAACCAAACAACAGAAAAATCACAAAAAAAAAACATTTTTTGCAATAAACACCCTTATCTCGGACAGTCTGCCTTTTAGCTAGCCTGGTTTCAGGTTCTTTGTAAGCTAAGTAGCCACGCAATCCGACAGAAGAGATAAGGGACGCTAAATATTATTCTTTCACATAAAGCCGTTTTTTATCTCGAACAGTCTGCCTTTTAGCTAGCTTGGTTTCAGGTTCTTTGTAAGCTAAGTAGTCACGCAGTCCAACAGAAGAGATAAAAGGCTATAAAATAAAAATAATAAAAATCAAATTCCAAAACAATAAATGGGACCTTGTTCATAAACGTTATACTCATAAATCATTCATATAGGTAGTTTATTTTCTAAAAAAATAAAAAATACGCAAATACCATACATCATGTAGAAATAAAACATGATAAATAGGAAAATAAACACTCACATTCATACCTACAATAAGCATCATATTCATAAAGCATGCATTTTGGTTTTAGAAAATGGAGGGGACTAGTAGACAGTTGAAGAAAGTGGACATTCCCCGGTACCATACTGAGAAGTTGGAACGACTTTGCGCGATAATGCCACCAGAGGTCCGCTCCGACTTCGAAAAATCCTATGGACGAATTCTTGACTTGCTAAAGATCTGTGTCGATCAAGTTTTCATCAGGGTACGAGTTCATTTCTGGAACTCAAGTCTGCGTTGTTTCGAATTTCCGCAGTTCGACATGATGCCCACCTTGGAGGAGTACGAGATTATGCTGAAATGGCCCAAATCAGCTGGGGTCCATATCTGCCACGGGGAATATACTCCTGTAGCACAAGTCGTTGCCATCATCTGATTGCCATTCCGGCAGACTACCCTGATAGAAAAAGGGAACATCCAGGGTTGGAAAGTCCCAATGTTAGAAGACCATTTGTCCAATTTGGCTGAAAGGGCAGAATGGGTCGCCTTCAACAAAACCCTGGCTCTGATTATATTTGAAACAATCTTGTTTCCCTTCCACATCGACACAGTGGATCAAGCCGTCATGGACGCCTTCGTCGCCTGGGACGTGAACTCGAAGAGTCCCTTGCCTGCAATTCTTACCAACACCTTGCTCTCAGTGGAATTTTTCCGCCAGAAGCAAGGAAAAACACTTCGTTATTGCTCTTCACTACTCTTTGTGTGGGGCATCACAAATTTTTACGCCTCTAGTCACATGGGGATGTTCCCCGAACCTTTGAGGAGCTTCTCCAAAATCCCTCTCCAACGACGCTTAACTTCAGAATGGAAGGACGAGTTGGAACAATGGGACGCCAACCATTTATCCTGGGTCTGCCCTTGGTTCCGACCCGGTCCAGTCCTCATCAGATGTGGGGATTATCCGAACGTTCCCTTGATAGGACTCAGGGGTTGCATAGCCTATTCACTTAGAGTAGCTATGAGACAACTCATGAGGACTCAAACTACAATTTCCCGAGGGGAGCTCGGAGGATTGTGTTTCTTCGGAGACCCATACACAATGGCTAACTCACTAGCTGTGAGAAGAGCATGGGAGAAACCAGTCTTTATGGGAGATACAGAGCTAGGAAAAGCTCGAGTGGCTGTCTCTAATGACTATGAGGTGTGGAGAAAAAGAAGAGGGATATCTCAACCATCCACCTCACTCATTACATGCGCCAATAGTGAAGAGCTGCAAGCTCAAGTCGACGCCTTGACCCAGAGGATAGAAATCATGGCAGCCCAGATGAGGGCCCTTGAGGAAAGAGAACAAGAATTTATCCTCACCATAGACGGTCTACAAAGGCAATGCAAGAAAAAGGATCATGAAATAGAGCGCCTCAAGGATCAGTGTGCTGATTCTAACGAACAAGCTATTCGAGCATCCAAAGCTGCTAGAACCAACTCGGATAGCCAACTTCAAGAAATAACTGCCAAATCAACACGCCTTGAGGCTGAATCAGCAAAACAGGCTCAGACAATCAAGGAATTCTTACAAGACCTCACCAGGACTCGGTCAGAAATACGCCAAGAGCGAGAGGCCAATCGGAGGCTCAACAAAAGTCTCGCTGAGCTACGCTGTAAAGAAAGAGACGGGCTAGCTCAGTACCGCCAAGTACTACAAGAAAAGGACTGAGCCCTTGCAAAACTCGACGAACTACAAGCCTTGGTCGTCCATCAAGAGGCAAAGATCAAAGAGGCTCAAAAGTACAGTGAAGATATGAGCCAGGCGGTCCAGAAGCAAAGCGAAACACTCGCTTGTCACGTCCGGGAAGCCGAAAGGGAATTACATAGAGACCAAGACCCGCCTGTGGGTTTCTTTAGGCTTTTCCGTTTCTTTCAAAAGTTGCTTCATAGTATGGAATAGGGGAATGTACACCTTCTACGGATAAATGAAATTTTCCTTTATTCAACAATTGTCTACCTGCATGCATATCATTCATTTGCATATTTAATTTCCCCTCCTTCACTCTTAATAAATAAGATAATAAAAAGGAAGGATTAACTGACACGTCTTCCAAATCAAAAGAATGGAGAGAAAGCCACTCCTAATCAAGATTTCCCCAACGGTTGACTCGCCACAAGAGGACAATAAGCCTCGACCGTTGGTCCTCAAAAATAAAGAAGAGGGGGCAAGGACACCAGTGCGACTATTTATGCCACGTCCTTTCCCCTACGAGTCAAATAAAGTTGTACCATGGAGATACGGGGAATCTTCACCAATAAAGGAGGATATCTCCAACATAGCTGGCATTGGGGGCATGACTAGAAGTAGAAGAGTCTACTCCTCCAAGGACTTACAAGAAGATGTCCCCAAGAATAAAGGAAAAAAATAAAAAAACTGAAGAAAAAGAAAATAAAGAATCCAAGGAGGAGACAGAGGAATTACTCCAGTTTATAAGGCAAAGCGAGTATTCCATTATTGACCAGCTCAATCATACACCTGCGAAGATAACCTTGTTATCTCTAATGATGAGCTCGGAACCGCACAGAAATGCCCTGATGAAGGTCTTGAGCGAAGCGCATGTACCTCACTCCAAATCCCAAGAAAAGATTGAGAGGATCGTCGGTCACATTATGGCAAGCGATCACCTCACCTTCACAAAGGAAGAACTTCCCCTCGAGGGATCAAACCACAACAAACCCTTGCACATTTCCATCAAATGCAAGGAGTACCTCATTGCCAAAGTTCTTGTGGATAACGAGTCATCCTTGAACGTGATGCCCAAGTGCACACTCGACAAGTTGACTATCCAAGGAACCCGTCTGCGCCCAAGCAGCACTATCGTTTGAGCCTTCGACGGATCAAAGCGAGAAGTAGTGGGAGAAGTTAATTTGCCAATCCAAGTTGGACCCATTATCTTCAACGTCGATTTCCATGTAATGGATATTACTCTGGCATACAGTTGTCTCCTCGACAGGCCTTGGATTCATGACGCTAAGGCAATACCTTCAATGCTCCACCAAAAAGTCAAGTTCATAGTGGATGACAAATTGGTCACGGTCCAAGCAGAAGGTGATATCCTGATTAGTGGACCGTCCGCCCAACCTTATGTGGATGCGGCTGAAGAGGCCCTTGAAATATCTTTTCAAGCGCTCAAAATTTCCAACATAGAGAGACTTCGCAAAAACACAAAGGTAGCCCGCATGATGATGAAGCATGGTTACCATCCTGGCCAAGGACTGGGGGCAAATTCCCAAGGAATGAGGGAACCCCCAGAATTCAAAGATAATCCTTTCAAGTATGGCCTAGGATATGACCCTACTAGGGGCAGAGCATAAGGAAGAAAAGGGAAGTCTCCCCTCCGCACACTAAAACAAATATTTTGAAGCGGAGGGATGCAAGCGTCAAGAGCTACCCTAGTCATTAGGAGATCTTTTTCTTCACTTAAAGAATGTAAACCCAATGATTGTTAGAGATTATCCCTCGAGGCTAGCCCGACCCCTGGGCATTTTAGGGCACATATTCTCTTATTAATTAATAAAGAATACATTTCTTACTATCTGCTTCTCTTCTTTCTATTTCATGACTAGACCTCACAATAACCTTGTCTAAGTTAACAAAAGAAAAAGAAGAATAAAAAGCGCATCCAAATAATCAAAATTTTCCATTGCCATTACACTCAAGCTAGTTGATTAGAAGCACAAAATAAGGCTTTACCTCACCATAAAGAAAGTCATGCTTTGCCAATATTGAAAAAAAATAATAAAAAAAAGAGAAAAAGCCCATAGAAGCCAAAGGCCAAAAGAAAAGGGGGCAAAATACCCGGTAGGAAACCCACTAAGGGGGCTACGCAAAAGATAGGGTCAACCCGATAGGACACCCGAACAAAAAAGGGTAGCCTAGGCAAAAGTTAGGGTTACAAAATAAGGTCCGCTAGGATTCCCTAAACAAAAACAAAAAGAAGGAACCTAGACAAAAGATAGGGCCAACACACAATATCCTAGTTCGAAAACCCAAAGGGCGATCTAGGGAGATCAACTAGCCATAAAAAGCAATGGAAATAAGTTACGCATAAATACAAAAAAAAAGGGAAATGTTTGCTTAGACAAAAAGCATAAACACCCAGGCCTAACCTTAGCCAACCATTCTTACAAAAACCTTTTTCTAAATAAAAATTAACCTTCTAAAACACAAGCCATTGAATTTGCCCTCTTTCTTCTTTTCTCTTGACCCTCACAACAATATTCTAAACAATTAATTTGGGAATATGGAGGCGTATAGTCAACAAGAGTAATGAAACCCCCTAAAGTGAAGAAAAAGGGACACTAACATGGAAAAGTGTGCTCTACAAAAAAAAATAGAGAGAAAGAGAAAAAAGCAAAGAAAAAGAAAGAAAGAAAAATCAAAATTATTGTTCGGTCACAGGAAGTCCGAAATGGTACAGCCAAATACAAGTACGCAGATCAGAGGATACTCGTCGCTACAAGACACGTCAGTTAAATCCTTCTGAAAAACTAAATTAAATAGGCATTAAAGGACATCAAACATGAAAACATTGCATGCATAAAATGTTTTTGAACCAGGTCCTATTTTCTTCAAAAAAAAAATCTCAAAATCGAGACCGCCGTCTCGTGTGTCCATACCGTCGTCTCGATTTTCAGCAAAACGAGATCGTCGTCTCGACCAACGAGACCACCGTCTCGACTTGACAAAAAACGAGACCGCCTTCTCGCTTGACGAGACGGCCGTCTCGCTTAAGGCCAAAATTGAGACTGTTGTCTCGAGGTTCCATACGGCCGTCCCGGATAGCGCAAAATCGAGACTGCCATCTCGACTTCCCAAACGACGGTCCTGAATCTGAAAAATTTTCTATAAATAGAGGGGCCTAGGGGGGGGGGTCTCCACACCTGCTCTTGCACTCCTACCCTCCATTCTCTCACTCTCAAGCACCCTACTGTCAAAATGCACCGTGGAGATCAGTCTAGAAAGAGAAGAGGCTCTGCCGACCCTAGCAGCTCCTCAGCTCCAGCTCCGCAGGACCCCACACAACTTTCACCACTGCACCAGGCCCGCCTAGAGCACATACGGGGGTATACCTGGCACCCCATGCTAAGATTGGACTTCGGCATCCTCGTCGAATTCGGGTGGGAAGACGATGTCCGCGCCCATATCGACAGCATAGGGTGGCGCTTCCTCCTCCAGTCTCCACCTACACATGTCTACCCTCAGGCGGTGTTAGAGTTCCTCGCCTCCATCTCCTACGCCGAGACCCCCTCCATGGTACTAGGTCTGTCACCGACAAAAATGGTGATGTACTTCATGGGTGGGATGTACCGGACCACCACCCTGGACGAGTTCAACGTGTTCATTGGATTCGTCCAGCCCGAGGACGTCCTCACTCCAGATTACCAGGAGGCCATCTGTGCACGCCCCACCAACCTCACCGCCGACGAAATGTGGGAGGAGCTGACCGGGGCGCACACCTTGCCAACACTAATGAAGGGCTCCACACTTCCCCCCGCCCTCCGCATATGCCATAAGCTGCTGGCTGGGACTGTCCACGGGTGGAAAGAGAGTCAAGGTAAAGTTACCCTCCCAGACCTCTTCGTCCTCTACTGCATGAGCCAGAGGCGCCGGTGCAACCCTGGTTATTTCTTCCTGAAGGCCCTCAAGGACTTTGGGAGTCGGCCCGTGGGAGCCGTCCTCATGGCTCCCCTCATTACCCCCCTGGCAGAAAAATGGGGGTGCAGTGGCAGGGAGGAACTGGCCTCCAGCCTCCGACCTGATACTATCAACGGGTCGGTCCTGGTCAGCATGGGGATGCTGCTACGCTAAGGGACCCAGTTGATCCTCCACCCCTCACTGGACATAACTTTGGATCTCCGGGATCTCGTAGCAATGCACGATCTCACAACACCTCCCGAGTTCCAATAACAACAACAGCAGTACACGGACGACTTTGCTGGCATCAACTGCAACATCTACGATTTGCGCCAGCAATTCGACCAAATGTCCATGAGACAAGAGCAAATGTCCCTGAGGCAAGATGCCTTTGACACGAGGTTAGAGACATTCAGCCAATACCAAGAGGGAATAAGACAAGACCTGGCGGCATTCTGGCAGGAGTACCTCGACGAAGCCCAGGACCAGGCAGAGTTCCGAAGGCATATGTACTGGCAATTCCCCTCTTACGGATCATCTCCAGACTCGAGTCCACCACCTTAGGGATAACACTTAGAAAATAAACTGCTGTAATAAATTTTTACCATAAATAAAATTTCATTTCATGCATTTTGCTCTCCTTTTCAAAGAGTTAGCGGAACAAAAGAAACTAAGAGTAAAAAGACTTACGCTCAAAAAAGCCAAAATCCAAAATCACGAGAAAAAAGAGATAAAACCATGGAAAAAGGCAGGATTAAAACAAGTTAATCACCCTGACCAACAAAATTCGACGACCAAGCAAGAGTCGAACAACAAACAAGACTACCCGACAACCAGCAAAGTCGGATGACCACCACAAAAAAAATCAAAATAAAAAAAACCCCAGCAACCAACAAGCTGGATGAACACCAACAAAATCCCTGCCATAGACCGGACGACCACTCTCAGAAAAGACAAAGACAAGATAACACATCTCAACATTCGCCGCATGAGCCACCCGAGCAGTAAGCCGCCACCACCACCAGTCCTACGTAGTGGTCTGTACCAGCCTGATAGGGGGTTCATACCTATCAACCTGCGCACACGGTGCACCTGATCTGCGCTCGAGCCGGATCAGTAAGTCGCAACTACCAGCCTGATGGGGGGTTCATACTCATCCAGTCCTACGCACAGTGGGCTGTAATTACCAGCCTGATGGGGGGTTTATACCCATCAACCGAAGGATTGGCTACCGTCAGAAGGAGTATCCTGAGGTTCTACCATGTGCCAACCAAAGGGATCGACTACCGTCAGAAGGAGTATCCTGGAGGTGCACAACACAACTTTTCCCCAGAAGATCAACCGCCGCAAGACGGGATGTCCGAAGGGTAACCGGGCAAGAGGGTCAACTCCTTTACCCTCCAGTCGATATTCTTGGCACGACATGCCAACAGTCGACTGGTCAGGTAAAGGGGGGGCAGCTGTAGACACCAAATCTTGCCCGGCCTCATAATAAAGACCAGAAGACCTCCTATTCGAAGATGGACAAAGCCTAAGAAGCCACTAGGAGAGACTATTAGGCCCCATACTAGGATAGGAAGGATTTTCTGCATTAAAATAAGGATTTTCGCCTTCAGGGATCGAGACCGTCGTCTCGCTTTTCGAGACCACTGTCTGGACATTCCTGCAAGTCGAGACTACCGTCTCGTTTGGAGAGACGGCCGTCTCGCCACCTGCGAATGGCGAGACCCCCTTCTCGTTTGGCGAGACGGCCTTCTCGCCATTTTTGCAAGGCGAGACGGCCGTCCCAAATGGCGAGATGACCGTCTCGACCTTGTTAGACGAGACGACCGTCTCAGCCTGACAGGCACGAATCCCTATAAATAGTGAGCGCTCCCCCCTCATTTCACACAGTTCTTCCACTTTCCCTTCTATCACTTCTTCAAATTCTCTTCCTAGAACCCCTCCGAAACATTTTCGGAGTTTCTGAGAGTTTCTTAGAGATTTTTATAGCGTTTCCGAGAGATTTCCGGCATTGTAAAGAGCGAAGGGCTGCCAAAATGCACCCTAATTTTCAAGAGTATTAATAGAAAGCTTGCCTCGGAGGTTTCTTCATTCTCCCTCTCTCTCTTATTATTTTTATTTCTATGATTAAATTGCATGATAGACATTAGGGCCATGTAGTCGTTATTTTAATTTCGTTAATAAAAGGGTAAAAGCGTCTTTTCAAAAAGTTTATTTATAAAATAGATGGCCTATCATAGGGAACCCAAAAGGGGCGTTGTAAGGGAACTAACACTTCCCTTACACGTAACTAACTCCCTTACCTAACTCTGGTTTTAACGACCAAAGTTGGTTTTCGAAAACCAACGCCTTTTTACTCCTTTTTCGATGTTTCCGGTAAAAACATCGGTGGCGACTCCATAAGAACGCTTCAAAATTAGTTCTTGGGTTACCCCGGTTATTGGACAATCCAAGAAATTTTTTCCGAAAACCTCGCCCCTAGGTTCAGCCCGGTTATTGGACAACCTAAAGGCGTTGTAACCACACCCATAAAAACGCGAAAAATGGAAAGTCGGAACCATCACGTCGCTCCGACTGCCTCATTTTGGCGGCGGCGACAGTTCTCAATCACTCTCTCCTGCACTCCTACCCTCTTTTCTCCTATTTTCAAGCAACCTACTACCAAAATGCACAGAGGAGAAGCATCCAGAAAGAGAAGGGGATCTTCTGGCCCCAGTTGCTCCACAACCCCAACTCCACAAGATCCAATGCAGCTCTCGCACTCACACCAGGCTTTCCTGGAACATATTCAGTGGTATACTTGGCACCCCATGCTAAGGCTGGACTTCGGTATCCTTGCCGAGTTCGGTTGGGAAGACGACGTTCGTGCCTACCTCGACGACATTGGATGGCGATTCCTGCTCCAGTCTCCTCCCACTCACGTCTACCCGCAGGTAGTGACAGAATTCCTCACCTCCATCACCTACTACAAGCTCCCCGCCATGGTGTCGGGCCTCCCGCCAAGGAGGATGGTGTCTTACTTTATGAACGGGTTGTACCGGATGACAACCCTGGACGAGTTCAACGTATCCATTGGATTCGTCTGGCACGAGGATGTCATGACTCGGGAATACCAGGATGCCATCTGCGAGCGCCCCGCTACCCTCACCGCCGGCGAAATGTGGGAGGAACTCACGGGGATGCACACACTACCATCCCTACTAAAGGGATCCGCACTTACCCCCGCCCACCGCATTTGCCACAAGCTACTGGCTGGAACTGTCCACGGGCAGAAGGAGAATCAGGGTAAGGTCACCTACCCATATCTCTTCGCCCTCTAGTGCATGAGCCAAGGGCGCCAGTGCAACCCCGACTACTTCTTCGTGAAGGCCCTTAAGGATTTCGGGAGCCGTCCTATGGGAGCCACTGGCAGAAAAATGGGGGTGCAGCGGCAGGGAAGAACTAGCCTCCAACCTTCGACCCGAGACTATCAACGGATCCACCCTGGTCAACATGGGGATGCTGCCCCGCCAAGGATCTCGGTTGATCCTCCACCCCTCACTGGACATAACTTTGGATCTCCGGGACATAGTGGCAATGCAAGATCTCCCGACGCCCCCGGATTTCCAGCAACAACAACAGCAGCAGTACACGGACGACTTTGCTGGCATCAACCGCAACCTCTACAGCTTGCGCTAGTAATTCAACCAAATGTCCCTAAGACAGGACCAGATGTCCTTAAGACAGGACGTCTTCGACACAAGGACAGAGACATTCGGTCAAATACAAGAGGGAATGACGCAAGACCTAGCAATGTTCCAGCAAGAACACCTCGACGCAATCTAAGACCAAGCAGAGTTTCAGAGGCACATGTACCAGCTATTCCCTCCTCCTGGATCGTCTCCCGGCTCAAGTACGTTGTCTTAGGGATAGTACTCAAAAATAAATGTTGTAACCAAATTTTTTTATCATAAATAAGAATTTTATTTCATCCATTTTTACTCTCTTCCGAAAAAGTCAACGTAGCAAAAAGAAACTATAAGTAAAAAGACCTACGCTCAATCCCGGAAAAGCCAAAATCCGAAATCGCGAGAAAAAAGATATAACTGCGGAAAAAGGCAGGATAAAAAACGAAACAAGTCAATCACATTGACCAAGAAGATTTTCGACGACCAGCAAAAGTCGAACAAAAAAATAAACAAACAAGACTACCCGGCAGCCACCAAAGCCGGATAACCACCGGAAGAGTCAAAGAAATCCCTGGCACAAACCGGACGACCACTCCTAGAAAATAAAAAAGCAAAGACAAAAGAAAATATCACAACACGGGTGCATGAGCTAGAGTAGTAAGTCGCCACCACAGCCAAAGGGTCAGCTACCGCAAGAAGGAGCATCCGGAGGCACTTAACCAGATGAGGGTTCGTACTCATCAACCAAGGGGTCAGCTACCGCATCAAAGGAGCATCCTAAGGTTTCCCAACCGGCGCATGAGCTAGAGCAATAAGTCGCCACCACCACCAGTCCTACAAAGTGGACTCAACACTAGATGGGGGTGTGTACTCATCAGGCCTTACAAAAGGGGGCTTACCAGACGGGGGTTCATACTCATCAAACACCAGATGGGGGTGTGTAGTCATCAAGCCTTACAAAAGGGGGCTTACTAGACGGGGGTTCATACTCGTCAAACCAGATGGAGGTTCATACTCATCAACCGAAGGGATCAACCACCATCAGAAGGAGCATCCTGGAGGCGCACAACTTCTTTCCCTAGAGGATCAACTACCGTAAGTCGAAGTATCTGAAGGGCAGTCGGGCAAGATGGTCAACTCCTTCACCCTCCAGCCAATCTTCTTGGCACAACAGGCCAATAATCGGCCATTCAGGTGAACGGGGGGCAGCTGTAGACCCCAAATCTTGCCCGACCTCAAAATAAGAGCAAAAGACCTACTATTCAAAGATGGACGAAGCCTAAAAAGCCACTAAGAGAGACTATTAGGCCCCATGTTAGAGTAGGAAGGATTTTCTGTACAAAAATAAGGATTTTCGCCTCTAGGAGTCCAGACGGTCGTCCTTGAATGAATGGCGAGACGACGGTCTCGTTTGGCTAGACAGCGGTCTCGATTTGCCAAGTGGCGAGAAGGCCTTCTCACCAAACGGGAAGGGGGTCTCACCATTGCCAAGTGGCGAGACGGTCGTCTCGCCAAACGAGATGGCGGTCCCGAAAAGCGAGACGACCGTCTCGCCACTTGGCAATGGTGAGACCCCCTTCCCGTTTGGTGAGAAGGCCTTCTCGCCACTTGGCAAATCGAGACCGCTGTCTAGCCAAACGAGACCGTCGTCTCGCCATTCATTCAAGGCGAGACCGCCGTCCTGAATGGCGAGACTGCTGTCTCGACCTTGCCAGTCGAGACGTGTGTCTCGACCTGATAGGCGCAAATCCCTATAAATAGTGAGCGCTCCCCCCTTCATTTCACACAGTTCTTCCACTTTCCCTTCTACACTTTCTTCAAATTCTCTTCCTAGAGTCCCTGCGAAGCATTTCCGGAGTTTTTAAGTGTCTTAGAGAGCTTTTTATAGCGTTTTCGAGAGATTTTTGGCGTTATAAGAGCGAAGGGCTGCCAAAACGCACCCTATCTTAAAGAGAATTAATTAAAAATCTTTCTTCGGAGGTTTCTTCACTCTCTCCCTCTCTTTTACTGTCTTTATTTTTATGATTAAATTGCATAATAGACATTAGGGTCATGTAGTCGTTATTTTAATTCTGCAAATAAAAGGGTAAAAGCGTCTTTTCGAAAGTTTATCTATAAAATAACTAGCCTATCATAGGGAACCCGAAAGGGACGTCGTAAGGGAACTAACGCTTCCCTTACACATAACTAACGCCCTTACCTAACTCTAGTTTTAACGACCGACGTTGGTTTTTGAAAACCAACGCCTTTTCTCTCCTTTTTCGATGTTTCCGATAAAAACATCGGTGACAACTCCATAAGAACCCTTTCAAATTAGTTCTTAGGTCAGCCCAGTTATCGGACGACCTAAGAACACCTTTTCGAAAACCTCGCCCCTAGGTTCAGCCCAGTTATCGGAAAACCTAAAGGCGTTGTAACATCACCCATAAAAACGCGAAAATTGGAAAGTCGGAACCATCGCGTCGCTTTGACCGCCTCTTTTTTACGGCGGCGACACCCCTTTATCTCTTCTGTAGATCAACGTGGCTACTTAGCTTACAAAGAACCTGAAACCAGGTTAGCTAAAATGAAGACTGTCCAAGATAAAAGAAGTTTATTGCAAAAGAATGGTTTTAGCATCCCTTATCTCTTATATCGGATTGCGTGGTTACTTAGCTTACAAAGCACCTAAAACCAGGCTAGCTAAAATGCAGACTGTCCGAGATAAGGGTGTTTATTGTGAAAATATTTTTGAGAGATTTTTTTTATTTTGATGTTGTATGATTATGCTATGCAACCAACAAATGCAACAAACAAATGCACACACAATTCACTCATCCGCAAATAGTGAGACAAAATTTTTATCACGAGGTAGGGGTATCCTGCAGAAGAGTGCGTATTCAAGGTAGTTCTAAATATCCTCACCAAGGCCAGACCCCCAAGGTGCCCCCATTAAAGGGTCCCCACTCTCCCAGCCTCTAGACCATGCATGGCACTAGGGCCTTGTCAGTCTTTAGGCCAAAAGAGGAAGGTTATCACCTTGAGTGGTGGTTTTCGATGGTACCGGTGGGCTCATGGCCCTCACTACGGAAAATCGTACAATGCCACCCACTCCCAAAGGTTATCCCACTTGCCCCTAGGTATAGGGGGAACTGTTGTGTGCAAGGGTTTGTGTATAGTTATTATTTCAAACAATTGCATAATAGTAAACATACAACAATTATTAAAGACAAACAATAAATCATGTTATAAAACAAGGAAGGGTAAAAAGCATAATTTCAAGTTTTTATTTCTCAAACTAGTCCATCACTCAATGCGATCAACTCTCTATCTTCCCTAGTGGAGTCGCCATTTGTCGTTGCTGTCAAAAGAGGCAGTCAGAGTGACGCGATGGTTTTGTTGACTCGCGTTTTTTAAAGAAGTGGTCCAATGTCTTTAGGTTGTCCGATAACCAGGCTGACCTACAGGCGAGGTTTTCATAAATGGGTTCTGGAGTCGCCACCAATATTTTTACCAAAAACATTGGAAAAGGAAAAGAAGGCGATGGTTTTTAAGAAAAACCAACTTTGGTCATTACAACCAGAGTTTGGTATGGGAGTTAGTTACGTGTGGGGAAGGTATTAACTTCCCCACGACGCCCCTTTCGGGTTCCCTATGATGGACTGTTTTTATAAATAAATAAGAACATTAAAACTATGCTTTTACCCTTATTTATTCATTGCAAAATTTAAATTATTGACTACATGGCCCTTAATAGCTAATGCACAGAGATAGTAACTAATAAAAGCGATAAAATAAAGTAAGGGATGTGAAAGAACCTTCGAAGCAAGCTTTTTTTATAAATTGCTCTTGAAAAGGGCGCTTTTTGGCAAACCCCATGCTCTACAATAATGCTCACTCTTCTCCCGAAGAACTATAGAATGCTTTCTAAGAACTCTAATACTCTAGAAATGCTTCAGAGGTATTTTAGAAGAGTATTTTGAGGAGTATTCAATTGGAGAAGTTGTTGAAAACAAGGAGAATGCCCCCCCCTTTATAGAAATTCGCACCTGTCAGGTCGGGACCGTCGTCTCGACTTTCAGGACCGCCGTCTCGCCAAATAAGACGACAGTCTCGCTTTTGGAAAGTGGCGAGACGACAGTCTCACCTTTGGCAAGTGGAGAGATGGAGGTCTCACCCTTAGCCAACGGCGAGACAGCGGTCTCGACCCTTTGGGTGGAATTTCTTATTTTTCATGTACAAAAAGCCTTCCTATTCTAGTATGGACCCTATTGATCAATCATAGGGACCTTTAAGGCCTTGCCCATCTTCAAACGGAAGTCTTTTACTCTTTATTTTGAGGCCGGGCAAGATTTGGGGTCTACATCAACCATCTTTACAAAAGACGTCAATCATTCAAAACCATCGCGTCGCTCCGACCGCCTCTTCTAACGGCGGCGACACATGAAAAGAAGAACAAGGATTTTGATCCATAGAATATCAAGCAACTCATATCCAAGAGTGAAGAAAGTTCCCAAAACCTAAACAAAACCTAGAAATCCCAGAGAAGCATGCACATTGTACAAAAAACACAAACCTGAAATAACAAAGAAAACTAAAAATCCTAAACAAAAACAAATAACAGTCTCCCCCATACTTCAATCATACATTGTCCTGAATGTAAACATAGTCATATGCACTAAACAAATAGGACAAGAAAGATAAAATAGTTGAAGGGGAAAGAAGAACTCCCTGATCATGGTGGGAATTTCTTATAATCAATGCAGACCCTCCAATTGTTTTGCACTCTTGATGGAATCAGCTCATATTTCTCATTCTTTTCCACAGTGATGCCTGGACTCACCCATTGACTATCAGAGATGGGGTATATGATCCCAGCATGTAGAAGCTTGGTCACCTCCTTTTTGACGATGTCTAGAATCACCGGGTTGAGCCTCCTTTGTGGCTATTTTACTGATTTGGCTCCATCCTCCAACAAAATCCTATGCATGCATTTGGACAGGCTAATACTAGGAATGTCTGCCAAGATCCATCTAATGACCTTTTTCCGCAATTTAAGCACTTGCAACAGCTTCTCCTCTTCATCATCAGTGAGGGAGGTTTAAATTGTTAGAATCGCGCAGCGGAATGTTTACGTGAACGGACAAAAACCAAGATGGGGGGTGAATTGGTTTCTAAACAAAAATTAGGTTTTAAAATTTTTCCCCAAATTTTACCGATTAAAATGCTATGTAAACGTAAATAGAATAAGGATAGAGTCTTACACCAAATATTTATACTGGTTCGGATCAAAAGACCCTACGTCCAGTTGTTAATCACTCAAACAGAGGATTAACGCTGTCACTATAATCAAAGTTATACAAGCAGATTACAAATGAAAAGATAGGGTAACGAAAACACCTCTCTTGAGTCACACAAGAGATGAAGAATAGCTTTCCCTAGAGGCGGCACAACACACAATCCACTAAGAACTCCACTTAGTGATTCTTATCCCTTCTAGCCCACACCAGGTTCCAAAAGCCCCTTTTTCCTCCAACAAACAGTTCTCTGGCAATCACAGCTCTTAACTTTTGTTTGAAAAAGGTTGTTCTTTTTTATGAGAGCCTTAGAGAACCTTAAGTAGATGAATTAGGGTTTGGGAATTGGGGATTTTTGAAACTTGGTGTATTGGGACTAGGGTTTTCGAAAATAGGTTTAATTTGAAGTTCAAAATGCAAATCTGACTGAAATAATCGATTATTACAAAGCCAAAATCAAAAGGAACCCTCAACGCACTGTTTTAATCGATTATTTGCCCTGTTAATCGATTAACAGGAGTGTTAATCGATTATTATAGAGAGATGATACAGAAAATGGTTTTTCTCTCTGTAATAATCGATTATTTGGTCTTTTAATCGATTAAACCCGTGAGTTTTTGATAAAAATGAGCTTTTGAAGCTTCTAAAGAGTAGACTATGTACTGGCTATCTTAGACTCTAATATTACAGAGTCAAACTCATTAAAACAGAGTTATTACACAAGAATACAAGTCTTCAACTCTCTAAGTTCTTTGTTCTTGAATCATCATCAAAATCAACAAGCTTCATCTCCATGTAAGTTCAACATCAAGTCCTTGTATGTTCAACAATCTCCCACTTTGATGATGATCAAAATTTTCTTTTAAAGCCTTGTAATAACCTGTTTTATCATCACACTAACAAAAACATTAAACATACCAGATAATATTTAAATTTAATCATAAGAGGCTTTAAATATTTCTCCCCCTATTTTGATTATGATAAAAAAATATGTTAAGAGCTCCCCCTCAAAATATGCATAATTAGGAAATAACTCCCCCTCAAACAATGCAGAACACAAATAAACAACTCCCCCTCAATCATTGTAAACAAACAATAACTTTGAAGAAGTTAGAACTCTTCATCTCATTACTATTACAAAATTTAAGAAATTTCTAATATGCGTAAGTCTCTTCTAAGATCATAGAATCTATCCTTGGGAAGAGGTTTAGTAAAAATATCCGCTAATTGATGCTTTGTATCAACATACTCAATTTTACAGTTTCCTTTACTTATATGATCTCTCAAGAAATGATGTCTAATTTCTATATGTTTAATCCTAGAGTGCATTACTGGATTGTTAGTAAGATTGATTGCACTTGTATTATCACACATCAAAGAAATATCATTTAGAAATATACTATAATCTTCTAGTTGTTGTTTCATCCACAAAATTTGAGCGCAGCAATTACCAGCTGCAATATATTCAGCTTCAGTGGTGGATAAAGCAACACATGCCTGTTTCTTAGAATGCCAAGATATTAAAGATGATCCTAATAAATGACATGTTCCACTAGTACCTTTTCTATCTATTTTGCATCCACCATAATCAACATCAGAATAACCTATTAAACTAGTACAAGCTTCAGATGGATACCATAAACCAAAACCAGTAGTTCCTTTTAAATATTTTAAAATACGTTTTACTGCAGTTAGGGGAGATTCTTTTGGACATGCCTGAAATCTAGCACACACACAGACAAAATGCATAATATCAGGTCTACTTGCAGTTAAGTATAATAGAGAACCTATCATACCTCTATACATGGATTGCTTAATTTCCAAACCCGATTCATCCTTGTCTAAATAGCATGAAGTTCTCATGGGTGTGGTAGCTTCCTTTGAAGTGTCCATTCCAAACTTCTTGAGAATCTCTTTGCAGTATTTGGTTTGAGAGACAAAAATGTCATCTTTAAGTTGCTTGATTTGAAGTCCAAGGAAGAATCACTAGTGGAAAAATATGATTCTATGACGACATTTTATCACGGTTGTAATCCACCTGTCATAGTATATAGGGCAGTGGCATTTTTGTAATAATATTATGAACTTTTTATGTCGGTTAAATTTTAACCGATATAGAAAGTACTTTCTATGTCGGTTAAAATTTAACCGACATAAATAGTGAACTTTTTATGCCGGTTAAATTTCAACCGACATAGAAAGTGAACTTTTATGTCGGTTAAATTTTAACCGACATAGAAGGTGTATATTAAATAAAAAAATTAAATATATAAGTATATAAATATTTATATATCAAAATATATAAATATATTTGTATTTATATATTTTGTATATAAATATAATTTATTTGTAAGTTATGTATAAGAAATTCGTAGTAGTTTAGTGGTTGGAGTATCAGTCTCTAACTCTAAGGTACTCGGGTTCGAATCTTGCCAGAGACAAATCTCTTAAATAGATAATAAAATAATATATTATAAAGTATAATAAAAATATAATATGAATAAATAAATAAAAATTGTACTAGTATAGTGGTTGGTCTAATTCTAGACTCTAATGTACTGGGTTCGAATCCTACCAGTGACAATTTTCGTAAAAAGCCCATTACTTTCTATGTCGGTTCATCACAACCGACATAAAAAGTCATACTTTCTATGACGGTTCATCACAACCGACGTAAAAACTCATACTTTCTATGACCCCTGTATCTATGTCGCCTCTTTAACCGACATAAAAAGCTCATTTTAACCGACATAAAAAACCTTTTTTGCACTAGTGAATGTTAATTCTCCCATCATAGATATTTCAAATTCTCCCTACATTATCTTAGCAAATTCTACACACAAAGAATTATCAGTTGATCCAAAAATGATATCATCAACATATACTTGGTCCAATAATATATGTTCTTTTACTTTCTTTATAAACAAAGTAGAATCAATTTTTCCTCTAGAAAAATCATTTGAAGTTAGAAACCTACTTAATCTTTCATACCAAGACCTAGGAGCTTGTTTCAAACCATATAATGCTTTCTTCAATTTAAAGATATGAATAGGATAACTAAAATCCTCAAATCTAGGGGGTTGCTCCACATATACTTCTTCTTTAATAAACCCATTTAAAAATTCACTTTTAACATCCATTTGATATAATTTAAATTTCATCAATGATGCATAAGCAAGAAGTAGGCGTATAGCCTCTAACCTGGCAACAAGAGCATAAGTTTCATCATAATCAATACCTTCCTCCTGACAGTAACCTTTGACAACAAGTCTGGCTTTATTCTTTGTTATATTTCCATCTTCATCAAGTTTGTTTCTAAATACCCATTTAGTTCTAATTACTTGATGTGATTCTTCTCTTGGAATTAATTCCCAGACTTGATTTCTTTCAAATTGATTGAGTTCCTCTTGCATAGCTATGCACCATTGGTCATCTTTAAGCACTTCCTCAACATTTTTGGGTTCTATTTGTGACACAAAAGCTACAAACATGCAGAAATTAGTCATATTTCTAGTTCTTACCCCTTTTGAGATATCACCAATAATATTGTCCATTGAAAGTCCTCTTGGTGATTACCATTCTTTAGCTAATTCAGGTGTTTGAGAAGGCTCATTTTCTTCCAAATACAATTCATCAAGAGCCTCTCTTATGTACTCATCATCACCTGCAAGTTCTTTATTTGACTCAAGAGGATTTCCCCAAGGTCTACATTTTCATCAAAAGTAACATGTATAGATTCTTTTATTAAACACTCTATAAGCTTTGCTAGTTAATGAATAACCTAAGAAAATGCCCTCATCGGCTTTTGAGTCAAATTTTCCTAAGTTGTCCTTTCCATTATTTAACACAAAGCACTTACATCCAAATATTTTCAAATGAGCAACATTATGCTTTCTACCATTTAACAATTCATATGGAGTTGATTTTATAATTGGCCTAATGAGCATTCTATTCAAAACATAACATGCAGTACTTACTGCATCAACCCAAAAATATTTAATAACATTTAATTCATTTAGCATTGTTCTAGCAAGTTCCTCTAGTGACCTATTTTTCCTTTCAACTACACTATTGGGGAGTCCTAGGAGCAGAAAAAATATGTAATATTCCATTTTCCTCACAATAATTTTCAAACCTTTCATTTTGAAACTCACCACCATGGTCACTTCTTAAAACTTTAATTCTTAAGTCTTTCTCATTTTGAATTTGCTTTGCAAACTTCCTAAATACCTTAAAAGCTTCACTTTTCATTGTCAAGAAAAATGTCCAAGTATATCTAGAAAAGTCATCAACAATCACAATACCATAATAATTTCCACCAAAGCTTTTTATCCTAGAAGGACCAAATAAGTCTAAATGTAATAATTCTAAAGGTTTTGATGTGGAAATAACGTTCTTTGATTTAAATGATGATTTTACTTGTTTACCTTTTTGACATGCATCATATAATTTATCTTTTTCAAACTTTAACTTAGGCAAACCAATAACTAAGTCTTTTGAAATCAATTTGTTTAAATGATGCATATTTATATGAGCCGCTCTCTTATGCCATAACCATGGGTTTTCTTCCTTAGCAACTAAGCATGTTATACTAGTATCATGTATACAATCTAAATCAATCAAGTATATGTTATTATGCCTAATTCATTTCAATGCCAAATTTTTGGAATCTATCAAATGTATGGTACAAAACTTACTTTCAAAAATTACCTTAAATCCTTTGTCGCATAGTTAACTTATGCTAAGGAGATTATGCTTTAGTCCATCAACAAGAAGCACATCCTTAATCTCCAAAGTGTTTGCACCACCTATATTTCCAATTCCAAGAATTTTTCCTTTGTTGTTGTCCCCATAAGTTACATATCTTTGTTCTTTAGCTTTGAAACTCACAAATTTCGTTTTGTCACCGGTCATATGCTTTGAGCATCTACTATCAAGATACCACATAGACTTGGAAGTTTCCTACAAAACAAGAACATATTAAACTTAGGTCCCCATAACTTTTGGGTCCTTAGGGTTAGAGACAAACAAGTTATTTAACAATAGGAACCCAAATGTATTTTCCTTTAGGAACACAAAAATGTTTGATTTCACATCTATTTGAAGTATGACCATTTTTCATGCAATAAAAACATGCTTTAGATGTTTCTTTTGAATATGAGGCATTTCTAACAATAGATGATTTAGTTCCTTTTTCCACCCATACTTTTCTCTTTTTAATTTTAGGCTTTTTCAAAGAAACTTGATGGTTTACACTATTTTGAGTTACAACAACTTTATCCTTATTATTATTACTCAATTCCTTTTTGGCTTTGTCAAGCAAATGATTAAGTATATCTATGTCATACTCATAGTCTTTACAAGATGCACATACTATATTCTTATCATCATTCTCATCTATGCATACAATTTTCGTTTCTAAGGTTTCCTTTTCCTCTATACATGCAATTTTCATCTTTAAGGACTCCACCTCCTTTTCGGGTCTACTTAAACTCTTTCACAGTTTTGTATTCATTTTTCAAGTCCTTAAAGGCACTAAACAATTCATTATATGCATTTTGCAGTTCATCAAAATTATTTTCATCATCACTTGAAGATGAGTCAGAATCACTTACCTCAAAATCAGAAGATATATTGTCATTTTCCATTAGGCAAATATTGGCTTCAATTTCTGAGTCACTTGATTCTGAACTTGAATCACTATTGTCCCAAGCGATGTAGGATTTCTTCTTGAAGAACTTTTTGCCTTTGTTTTCTTCATTTTTCTTGTTTGGACATTTGGTCTTCACATGTCCTGTTTCACCACAACCATAACATTTGATATTTACAGAAGTATTTTCTCTTACCTTTCCCTTACCTTTAAATGGATGCCTTCCTTTGTCTTTCATGAATTTTGTAAACTTCTTTATCATAAGACTCAATTCTTCTTCTTCATTCTCCAAGTCTTCTTCTTCCTTTTTATTCTTACCTTTGGAAATTTCAGTTTTGAAAGCTAAGTTCCTCTTTTGATGTTGTCCTTCCTCATCATTTAGCCTTCCAAGCTCAAGCTCATGCTCTCTCAACTTTCCAAAGAGCGTCGCCATAGACATTGTGGCAAGGTTTTGTGACTCCGAGATGGCCGTCACTTTAGGTTGTCATTTCCTATCCAAAGATTTCAAGATTTTAACATTTAATTCATCAACGTCAAAAATTTTACCTAATCCGGTGAGATGGTTCACAATGTATGTGAAACGCTTTTGAACGTCAAATATCGTTTCGCCTTGTTGCATTTGGAACATCTCATATTCTTGGATTAGAGAATTTTTCCTTGCTCTCTTAACATCGTCGGTACCTTCGTGGGTCACTCTCAACATTTCCCACATCTCTTGAGCACTTTTACAAATGGAGATCCTGTAAAACTCATCAAGGGTTAAAGCAGATGAAATAATATTTCTAGCCCTAACGTCAAATTGAGCTTTTCTATTTTCCTCTACTGTCCATCTAAAATATGGTTTAGGAACGTCTACTCCATTTTCAGAAATTTTAGGAATATAGGGACCGTTTAAAATAGCGTCCCAAACGCCTCTATCAATAGACTCTAAAAAGATTTGCATTCTAACTTTCCAGAAAGGATAATTTTGACCCGCAAAAAGTGGGGGTCTATTGATAGAAGCACCCTCGGCAAACGTTTGATTTTGTCCAGCCATTTTTCGAAAAATTTGAATGACTATCAAAGCAAGCTCTGATACCACTTGTTAGAATCGCGCAGCGGAATGTTTGCGTGAACGGACAAAAACCAAGAGGGGGGTGAATTTGTTTCTAAACAAAAATTAGGTTTTAAAAATTTTCCCCAAATTTTACCGATTAAAATGTCGTGTAAACGTAAATAGAATAAGGATAGAGTCTTACAAAGAAGATTTATACTGGTTCGGACCAAAAGACCCTACGTCCAGTTGTTAATCACTCAAACAGAGGATTAACGTTGTCACTATAATCAAAGTTATACAAGCATATTACAAATGAATAGATAGGGTAACGAAAACACCTCTCTTGAGTCACACAAGAGATGAACAACAACTTTCCCTAGAGACGGCACAGGACACAATCCACTAAGAACTCCACTTAGTGATTCTTATCGCTTCTAGCCCACACCAGGTTCCAAAATCCCCTTTTTCCTCCAACAAATAGTTCTCCGATAATCAAATCTCTTAACTTTTGTTTGAAAAAGGTTGTTCTTTTTTGTGAGAGCCTTAGCGAACCTTAAGTAGATGAATTAGGGTTTGGGAATTGGGGATTTTCAAAACTTGGTGTATTGGGACTAGGGTTTTCGAAAATAGGTTTAATTTGAAGTTCAAAATGCAAATCTGACTGAAATAATCGATTATCTCAAGTGTTAATCGATTATTACAGAGCCAAAATCAACAGGAAACCTCGACACACTGTTTTAATCGATTATTTGCCCTATTAATCGATTAACAGGCCTGTTAATCGATTAACAGGAGTGTTAATCGATTATTACAGAGAGATGATACAGAAAATGGTTTTTCTCTCTGTAATAATCGATTATTTTGTCTTTTAATCGATTAAACTCGTGAGTTTTTAATAAAAATGAGTGTTTGAAGCTTCTAAAGAGTAGACTATGTACTGGCTATCTTAGACTCTAATATTACAGACTCAAACTCATCAAAATAGAGTTATTACACAAGAATACAAGTCTTCAACTCTCTAAGTTCTTTGTTCTTGAATCATCATCAAAATCAACAAGCTTCATGTCCATGTAAGTTCAACATCAAGTCCTTGTATATTCAACAGAAATGATCACCAGTAGTCTCTCATCATCCTCCAAGTAAGCATACTTGAGGTTTTCTGGTAGGGGTATTAGCTCTGGTATGGGTGTTGGATGAACAACAGAAGGACCCAGAGAAGGGGAAGGAATGGGTTCCACAAACTGTACCTCAACCTGCAAGTAAGATTCATGTGAACTTCCTGCAACAGGGTTAGTGCATTCTGACTCTATAAAATCAAAATGAAGAGGTACAACACCGAAAGCATCATATTCATGTGCATGATCAGAATGTGTATCAGCATTTGTATCAGTCATGTCAGCAGTTCTATCAATATCAATATTCTGAAATTGATCAATGCAAGAACTACACACCTCAAAATCAGTACATGCAAGATAGGTGAAGGAATTATGTAGAGATGGGAAGTTAACATCATGAAAGAATTCAAATATATGTTCATCAATTAAATCAACATGAAAGACAGAATGATCCTTAGATGGGTGTTTCATGGCATTTAGAATATTAAAGCACATTACAATGTCATCAAATTCCATGGATAAAGTCCCTACATGCACATCAATTTTGGTTCATGCAGTCTTTAAAAATGGTCTACCTAAAATGATGGGTGCAGAACCACGTGAAAATCATTCATCCATATCAAGAATATAAAAATCAGCAGGGAAAATCAACTCACCAACCCTAACTAAGATATCCTCAATGAAACTTGTAGGGTGAGTAACACTCCTGTTTGCCAATAGAATAACTATACTCATAGGTTGCAGGGGTCTAAGAGAAAGAGATTTAAATATAGACAGAGACATGACATTAATTGAAGCATCCGGATCAAGCATGGCATTTTCAAATTTATAATTACCTATGATACAAGGCACACAGAAAGTACCTGGCTCCTTGCACTTCTCAGGAATTTGAGGAACATATTTACCTATCAGTGCTGATACATTTTTGCCCACGCCAATCCGCTCATTTCCCTTTAGCTTCCTCTTGTGTGTACACAACTCCTTTAGAAATTTGGCATATTTAGGAATTTTCTTGATGGCATCCAAAAGAGGAATGTTCACCTCCACCTTCCTGGATGTTTCTAGAATCTCTTTATCCACTTCTTCCATCCTTTTACTTGGAGGAATTTTTTGTGGGAATGGAAGAGGAATAGGAGGTTGATACAGCTATTGACTACTCTATGCAGTAGAACTGGAGGATCCTGTACTATCATCTGCAGGCTCCCCTTGCTCAGGACGCTTTGTATTTGATGCAGCAAGGTTGTCTGTCTGAAAGGCAGGCACAATTTCTGGTACATGTGCAGCTACTGGGATATCAACCTGCTTACCAAATCTCAAAGTGATGGCCCTGACATTTTTTCAGATTTTGCACTGTCTGGGATGACAATCTATCAAAATTTTGGGACTATGCTTGATTAAGCTGAGTAGCCATCTGCCCCATTTGATTTGTCAAACTCTGGATCGAAGCTTTTGTCTCTTGTTGGAACTGCATATTTTGTAGGGTCATCTGTCTGACCAGCTCTTCAAATGAAGGTTCAAAAGTGGAAAGTTGAGGGGGGGGGGGGCTAGTGTTGTTACTGGAGCTTCATTTTGTCTCTGATATTGTTGTTGAAAAGGTGGAGGCACATATTTGATCGGTCCAACATTGTTTTGGAAAGTAGGAGGATGTTGTTGTTGTGGTTGTTGATTGGACCATCTCAGGTTTGGATGATTTCTCCAACCTGGGTTGTATCTATTTGAAGCCAAGTCAAAATTCTGCTGCTTCTATGGACCTCTGTTGTTGTAAAGGTTTGCAACATAGGCTTGGGGAGCATTTGGTTCTGTAAATTGCAAAGAGGGACAACCATTTGTATAATGATCTATGGAAGTACAAATACCGCAAACTTTTTCATGTGCAACAACATTCTTCTTGGTTACAGCAAGTTGAGTGACTAAATTCACTAAGACATCAATTTTGTTGTCCAATTTCTTTATTTCAACAGAAGAGTCTGTAGCCACATCATTTACTCCTTTAATAACTATTGCATCACCCCTTGCACTGTATTTCTGGGAATTCGAGGCCATTTTCTCTATCAATTGTCTAGCCTCTGTAGGAGTCATATCACCAAGTTCACCACCACTTGCAGCATCAATCATACTTCTTTCCATGTTGTTCAGTCCCTCGTAAAAATATTGAAGCAGTAGTTGTTCGGAGATTTGGTGGTGGGGACAACTTGCACATAACTTCTTGAATTTCTCCCAGTACTCATAGAGGTTTTCTACAACCTGTTGCCTGATTCCTGAGATATCCTTCCTGATTGTAGTGGTTTTGGAGGAAGGGAAGAATTTCTCCAGGAACATCCTTTTCAGATCATCCCAGCTAGTAGTGGACCTGGGAGCTCAGTAGTACAACCAATCCTTTGCAACTCCTTCCAAGGAATGAGGAAAAGCCTTCAGAAACACATAGTCTTCTTGGACATTCGCAGGTTTCATGGTGGAACAGACAATGTGAAATTCTTTTAGGTGTTTGTGAGGATCTTCATCTTCAAAACCATGAAACTTGGGCAACAAGTGTATGAGTCCAGTTTTAAGAACATAAGGCACATCTTCATTAAGATACTGGATACATAAGCTATCATATGTGAATTCAAGAGCAGCAAGCTCCCTAGGTGTTCTCTCACGAGTAGACCGTGAACAAGTACTGGAATGGTAACGGTAGACCGTGAACAAGTACACCAGGTAGGTTCCCATGAAAAAGATAGGTGGGTCACTAATGGACACGCTTAAGTACCAAGTATTTCCTAGTTAGAACCCTCCTAGACATGCACTCTCACACTACCAAACTATTTCCAGAGTTTCCTATGAGAATGGTTTTAAAAACTTTTCTTTCAAGGATGACTTATTAACATTTTTTTGCAAGAATGGTTAGGGAGCACACAAGAACAAATTATAATTTTTTTAATAAAACTAGAAGAAAAATTAAAAAAAATTTGAATTTTGAAAATTTTTTTATAAAGCTAAAAAATTTGAATTTTTTTTTCAAAAGAGTTTTTTTTTAAAGAAATCAATAGTGAGTTATCAAAATAACATTGAGAGAAGTAAGAATGTTAAATTAAACAGCAAATCAAATAAAATATTCAAATAATAGAAAATAAATTAATCAAATAACTGCAATAAAAATAAAATATTCAAATAACCGAAAATAAAATAAAATATTTAAATAACTGAAAATAAAATAAAATATTCAAATAAGAACCCAATTATATACTTATGGTAAACACTCTTTCCAACGCACCGCTTATAGGGGTTTGAATAAGAGAAATTAAAATTATAAAAACAAATTAGAGAAAAAAATGTTTGAATTTTGAAATATTTTTTAATTAAATTAAATTAAATTAGGGTTGAATACCTCTATGAACAAATCAAAAGATGAACAAAGAAACACACTTCTCAAGAAATAGTGCCCACAAAAGAAAACCCTTAGTTTGTAGGCTAAGAAATTAAGATCCACCACCAAACTCACACAGGATGAAGGCTCAACAGTTCCACAGAGGAAATCCCAAATGACACAATCAATAAAATAAGAATAGTTACCTTGATGTCCTTAATTCATCTTGATGTCCTGCATTATTATTTGGCTTTTGGGCAACCCAATTGACACAAAATATGAAAATTGAAAATAAAAAAATAAAATAAAATATTCAAATAACTGAAAATAAAATAAAATAAAAACAGAAAAAAAATATAAAAATAGAAACAGAAAATAAAAATTGAAAACCTAGACAGAAATCTTGGTCCCCAGGAACAACGGCAAATTTGATCGATGTCGTACTCGGTCAAATAATTAAAATAGATAAATGTAGTACTAGGAAGCTTTCCTAGGTTGTCTCCCAAAGACTACGAATTTCTATCAAAGCTTATCAATTTTTTGAATTAGAACAACAATGAAAGGGGGAATTTTCAGATTTAAAATATTAGATGAAACAGAACAAAAGCATATTATAAAAATGCAGATTAAAAATATATTAGAATGCAATTGATTTCTTGATTCTAATGCAGTGTCTATTATCCTAGGTTACGAAATTAATTCAAAATTAACCAACTAAGTGAAGATAAATCCCAAATTATATTCCTATCCAAAATTAATAAACTAAGCGAAGATTAATCCCAAATTAGCTTTAACCCTTATTCCAATATGAAATTAACCAACTAAGCGAAGATTAATCCCAAATTTTCCTTAACCCTTATTCCAACATGAAATTACCCAACTAAGCGAAGATTAAGCCCAAATTATCCTTATACAATTAAGCGTAGCATATATCACATAATCTCATCTCTAACACAGAATTAAGTAAACTGTGATATTAGTTTCGGTTTATTAAGCATAAACAGATTATAATTCAACACTGGGATTAGAAGATGAAGAGTTAAGAGAACAAACGAAATGAAATTGAAGAACAAAACCTCAAAGATCTACTTACATTCTCCTCAGAAAATCAATACAAAGATTTATCTATCCATGGAAAATCAAAAAAGCAAAAGAAGAGACATAATTAAAATTGAAACAAAAATTAAAATAATGACAGAAGAGTAAACAAACTTGAATACAAATTGCAGAAGATGAAAGGAGGTTGTGTGGTTGTTGCATGGTGTTGTTCTCCCTTAACCCTACATCTCCCTTACATAAATAACCCTAACCCTAATCTTAATCTAGGTTTTGGGCCCAACTGGTCCACAAAACACATCATAAGTTGGCTTCAATGCAGGTCTGCCAACTTCAAACACGTGCATTATTTTCAATACTTATCCAAATTAAGTGATTCTAGTCTCCTTTGAAATACTTTTGAGTTGGCTTTAAAAAACCACTATTTATACTATTTTCGGAGGTCTAATGACTTTAGGAGACTTAAATTACTGAAGCATGTTCATTGGGCCAGCCTGGTGTGCTTGACCCATTTTGGATAATTTATGTAATAATAAATTTAGCTCCGAATTGAATGATTCTAGATCCTTTGGAAAGCTGAATGTCTCTAGTTTATAATGCTTCTAGAATAATGATTTTTGGAGATCTGTAGAAAAAATAATAAATAAAATGGTGAACCAATGTTAGTACTCGTATATAATAAAATATGACAAATGACCCAATTTTCCAAGCCCAAAATTGCTTTAAAATGTAATATGGCATCTGACCTAATCTTTTCGGCCCAAAATTGCTTTAAATTGTCCTAAAAATAATAATGAGCAAAAATTAGATCAAATAAATTTAAATTAATTAAAATATGAATTAGTGGCCCAATGAAGCCCAATTAATAAAAATTCACTAATAGCAGAAAGTTAAGTCCAAAACACTAATTAAAATAAGTTCAGAAAGGGAAGAAAATATGAGAATATAATGACTCATCAATTATCTATTCTAGGTAAATGATATTTATTCTTTATTGTTACCTTATTCAATTGTCTATAATCTACACACAACCTAGAATTTCCATCTTACTTTTTAACTAACAAGATTGGGGCTCCCAAGGTGATACACTTGGTCTAATAAATTGTTTCTCTAATAATTCTTCTAATTGTTTCTTAAGTTCAGTCAATTCTAAAGGTGACATTCTATAAGCTTGTATTGAAATAGGTCTAGTACCCGACATCAATTCTATAAAAAATTCTATCTCTCTTTCAGGTGGTGTAGACCCCAAATCTTGCCCGACTTCCTAACAAAGCCAGAAATCACCCGTTTCGAAGATGGTAAAGACTTTCTTAAGTCCCTAGTGGCTTTTTCTAGGTTCCATTTAAGATGGGAAGGGTTTTCAGATGCAATAAAAATAAGAAATTTCGTCCGGAACAGTAGATGGTCATCTTGGATAGTGATGAGTCTCTAGTTGCCCCAGAGGCGGGAGAGGTCATCCCTAGGAGGATTACTAGAAGCATGACTAGAAGGGAGGCCTCCTCTTTACCTTCCATTTTGAATTTACTTAGTATCTTTATTAGTATTTTCTTTTTCTAAGTTTTTCACTTATTTTCGCTTCCTTTTTATAGGCTCATTTTTTGCGCCTCCTTTTTGAAGAATACCACCTTTTTTAGTGGAAAAGAAGCCTTGGATCCATAGGATACATGCATGGGCAGCTCAAAGGTGTAAGACACTCCTTTTTCATGTCCTACACCCCTTTTTGGAGAGGAAGAAGCTTAGGATGCGGGATTGGTTGGCTTGGGACAACCCAAAAGGAAACACACCTCTTTTTTCATGTTCTCCACACCCTTAGAGGTATTTTTGGTGGGCTAGAACGAATTTAACATATTTGGACCATGGGGACTCTAGCCTTTAGGTCTAGGTTAAGTTTATGTCTCCTTTTATAATTCCATCTAGGTCCCTTCCCAAAAAGCCTATAAATAGAAGGCTTCCCCTCATCTAAATATGATGAGTCCCTAGTTGCCCCGGAGGCGCGAGAGGTCATCCCTAGGAGGATTACTAGAAGCATGACTAGAAGGGAGGCCTCCTCTTTACCTTCCATTTTGAATTTACTTAGTATCTTTACTTAATATTTTCTTTTTCTAAGTTTTTCACTTATTTTCGCTTTCTTTTTGTAGGCTCACTTTTTGCACCTCCTTTTTGAAGAATACCACCTTTTTTTTTGGTGGAAAAGAAGCCTTGGATCCATAGGATACATGCATGGGCAGCCCAAAGGTGTAGGACACTCCTTTTTCATGTCCTACACCCCCTTTTTGGAGAGGAAGAAGCTTAGGATGCGGGATTGGTTGGCTTGGGACAACCCAAAAGGAAACACACCTCGTTTTCATGTTCTCCACACCCTTAGAGGTATTTTTGGTGGGCTAGAACGAATTTAACATATTTGGACCATGGGGACTCTAGCCTTTAGGTTTAGGTTAAGTTTATGTCTCCTTTTATAATTCCATCTAGGTCCCTCCTCCAAAAGCCTATAAATAGAAGGCTTCCCCTCATGTAATTAGGTTGAACATTTTATGAAAAGTTTGTGAGGTTTCTTAGAGTGTTCCATCTCTTTGAGTGTTTTATCTTGAACCTTGGTTCAAGTGGCGGCAACCACCACTTATCTAGGGTGGCTCATCCCCCTAGTGGCGTGCCAACACTCCGCCACCACCATAATTCTCTTCTCTTCCTCTTTTCTTCTTTATTTCCTCCCTTCATTTATTTATCCAAGGGGTTGGTCCAATTTTCCAGCCTTTGTCTTTATTCTTTTCTAGTTTCATTCCATCTCTTCCTCCCTCCATAATGAACCTATGTCTTGGAAATGAACCTTCACATCTAGATAGGCAACTATCTTAATGTCCTGTGGCAATTTTCCTTGGGTTTGCTTACTTTATTGCTTAAAATTCTGCACCTTATCTTCTTACAATTTTACACCTTACTTTATTTTACATCAGATAGTCAGACGGTCGTCCATGCCTACTTTAAGGTAATGGACAGTCGTCCACTTAGACCAAACGGCCGTCCATTGAAACTTTTAGCCATGGACGACCGTCCACTTTACATAGACGGTCGTCCATGCTCACTTTTTGCCATGGACGGTCGTCCACTAAGCCTAGACGGCTGTCCACTTTTCCTGGCACAGTTCCATATAAATAGGAGCCCCATTTCTCATTTTTCTCACCACTATTCATTCCTACCACTCTCTAGGAAGCCTTTTGACACTTTAGAGTGACTCGAAGCATTAATCCGAAGTTCGAGTGAGCTTACGATTTCTGTTAAGGTAGAAATCGGTTAAGGAGGTCTCTCTTTGAGACATCCGACCCTTGGTAGAGTGAAATTTTCTTTTTACAGGAGGAGCGTACTTGTAGAGTGCGGGGACAACTAAAAAATGTCATCAAGTTCAAGAGTTAATATAAAGCTCGCTTCGGAGGTTCCTTACCTATTCATTCTCTTTTACTGCTTTTTTATCGCTTTCCTTGTATGCATTAGATATTAGGGCTATGTAGACATTTAAATTCTGTAAGTAGATAAAATAATAGGGTAAAAGGATAGTTTCTTTAAGTATTTATTTTATAAACTAGTCCATCATAGGGAACATGAAAGGGGCGTTGTGGGGTGCTAACACCTTCCCCACACGTAACTAAATCCCTTACCCGACTTTGGTTGTAATGGTTAAAGTTGCTTTTTTTTTAAAACCAATGCCTTTTTACCTTTTTCAGTGTTTAAGGTTAGAACACTGGTGGCGACTCCATAGAACCTTTTTCAAAAACTTCATCCTTAAGATCAGTCTGGTTATCGGACATCTTAAGAATTGTCAACCATCATTATAAAAATTGCAAGTAATTCAAAATCATCGCGTCGCTCTGACCGCCTCTTTTGACGGCGGCGAGAAATGGCGACTCCGCTGGGGAAGCTAGAGAGTTGATCCCATTTAGTGATGAACTAGTTTAAGAAATAAAAAATTGAAATTATGCTTTTACCCTTCTTGATTTATAACATGCTTTATTGTATGACTTTAATAACTATTGTATGTTTATTTTTTGCAATTGTTTGAAATAAACAATTGTACACAAACCTTTGCACACAATAGTCCCCCTATACTTGGGGGCAAGAGGGATGAACTTAGGGAGTGGATGGCAGGTACTACCGACCGTAGTAATGGCCTCGATTTGCTTATAAGTCATTGTTGGAAACCACCACTCAAGGTGATAACTCTTTTCTTTTGTTCTAAGAACGTCGACACGAAGATCTGTCCATGGTTTGAAGACTAGGAGATTGAGGGGATCCTATAATGGGGGTACCTTGGGGGCCTGGCCTTGGTGAGGATAATTAGAACTACCTTCAAAAACACACTTTTCTGCAGGATACCCCTACCTTCAAAAACACAATTGATGAGTGAATTGTTTGTGCATTTGGTTGTTGCGTAGCATAATCATACAACAGAAAAAAAAAGAAGTAAAATCTCATAACCCTTTCATAATAAACAACCTTATCTCAGACAATCTTCATTTAAGCTAGCCTGGTTTCAGGTTCTTTGTAAGCTAAGTAGTCACGTTGACCTACAGAAAAGATAAGGGGTTATAAAGCAAAATTTTCATAATAAACAACTTTATCTCGGACAGTCTACATTTTAGATAGCCTTGTTTCAGGTTGTTTCTAAGCTAAGTAGCCACGTGGATCTACAGAAAAGATAAAGGGTTAAAATACAAAAATAATAATAAATAAAAACAATAAAATTTATTTGGAAAAATAGTTTTGACAAAGTCAACCATTCATATCCGCATCATCTCATAAGTGGTAAAACCAAGAGAGAAAATAAATGCATAAGGAAAGTATGCATACACATCATCCTAATAAAACCTTTCATGCATAATTACATTCATACTAGGGGGCATTAGATATCCCTAAGACAAAGGCGAAAGAGACCCAAGTGTGTTTGTAATCTTCCACAAGGAAGGGACAAGTGTGCTAAGGTATATAGTGACCTTCGTTACACTCGTCAAATCCATGATGGGGACGGAACCATTATACCAAAGTGGATATGGTGCTCCGTGAAGCCTAAGCTTTAGGATGACACCAAAGCCATTATCTTAAGGCATATCTATCCCACACCAAATCATTCATAAGTAATAAAATTCATTTTGACATTCTAGAAAGTGGCTGGTTTTCCTGTGGTCCGAACGCATGCGCAAAAAGCCAAAGCAATGGAGCACTTGGAGGAGCAGAATCGTAAACTCACTACTGAGGTTAACTCCTTTAGAGAACAAATGGCGCAGATGATGGAGTTAATGCGCCAACAGAATCTCAACAAGGGTGAAACTCATGGTGACCGCGCGTCTTGCCATGAGGAGGAAGAAGAAGAGGAGTTCTTCTATGAGCAGAAGGCCCCCGTGCAGTCCGAAGCAAGGGCGGTACTCATCCAACCCCTTGAAGTCTCCAAGCAGTAGATCTCTGCCCTAGAAGAGAGGCTGAGGGCCATGGAGGGGCACAACTTTGACATGAAGGAGGCGGCTGATATGTGCCTCGTCAAGAACATCTGCTTCCCTCGAAAGTTCAAAGTCCCAGACTTTCCGAAGTATACAGGAATGACTTGTCCCAAGAGCCATCTTACTATGTACTGTCGCAAGATGGCGGCATATGCTGATAATGAGAAGCTCTTGATACATTGCTTTCAGGAGAGCTTAACTAATTCAACTTTGAGCTGGTATATGCAATTAGAAGGAGGACAAGTCCACATCTGGAGATAGTTGGCAGATGCCTTCCTCCGTCGCTATAAGTATAACATCGACCTGACCCCGGAAAAGTCAAATTTGCAAATGCTGACCAAGAGAAGCAACGAGGCCTTCAATGCGTATGGCCAGCGTTGGAGGGAACCGGCCGCCCAAGTGGAACCTCCACTATCGGACAAGGAGACCCTATTACGACAAAATGATAGGGAACACATCAACCCTCTTTGCGGATGTGGTCACCATAGGCAAGAGGATAGAGCAGGGATTGAAGAGTGGAAGGATAACGCAACCTTCCTCCTCCAACGCATCATTCAAGAAGTCCATAGGCAAGAAGAAGGAGGCAAACATCAACACCATTAGCCTCACCACTCCTTCTTTTTTTGTGAAGCCAGCTAGGAAATCCTAGAGGCAGGAAAGGAAGTTCACTCCCATTCCAACCTCTTATGGGAGTTTACTGCCTAAGCTAGTGGAGGCCAAGCTCCTGGCTTATGTCCCTCCAAGAAAGGTGGACCCACCTTACCCTGAGTGGTATAAGCCCAATGAAAAATGCGCTTACCACTCAGGCGCTCCCGGGCACTCAGTGGAAAACTGTCAGGCCTTAAAATATAAGGTCCAGGAGTTAATAGATGTCGGTTGGGTCACCTTTGATGCTCCTGCCCCCAGAATAGAAGTCAAGTTTCTGTCACAACCAGAGAGTTAGGGTTGGATAGGGAGGACCAACTGTTAGGGTTCCTTTTCTTTAAAGGTTTCTTTGTATTTCTTGCGGTCCAAGCCCGTGGCCGTGAGACCATTAATTAAAAGGGCATTTTGTACATATTCCTTTCTTCTTAATACATGAGGCATTTTCCATCCATATTCATTTTTATTCTTTTCCCTCTTCTATTTATTATTCTTTCAAAATAACCGAATAATAAAATCTATACCTAAAACAGAACCTTAAAAAACAATCATGTTTGTGATTGATGATTCTCTGTGGGATCCGGAATAAAATAAAAACAAAAAAAACGAAAACATAAACAAAAAATAGAAATTGAAAACCTAGACAAAAATCTTGGTCCCCGGCAACGACGCCAAATTTGATTGATGTCGTACTCGGTCAAATAATTAAAACAGATAAATGTAGTACTAGGAAGCTTTCCTAGGTCGTCTCCCAAATACCACGAATTTCTATCAAAGCTTATCAATTTTTAAAATTAGAACAGTAACAAAAAAAAGGGAAGTTTTTCAGAATTAAAATATTAGATGAAACAGAACAAAAACAGATTATAAAAATGCGGATTAAAAACAGATTAAAATACAATTGATTTCCTGATTCTAATGCAGTGTCACTTATCTTAGATTACGAAATTAATTTAAAATTAACCAACTAAGCGAAGATAAATCCCAAATTATATTCTAATTCAAAATTAATCAACTAAGCGAAGATTAATCTCAAATTAGCTTTAACCCTTGTTCCAATATGAAATTAACCAACTAAGCGAAGATTAATCCCAAATTTTCCTTAACCCTTATTCCAACATGAAATTAACCAACTAAGCGAAGATTAACCCCAAATTATCCTTATACAATTAAGCATTGCATACATCACATAATCTCATCTCTAACACAGAATTAAGCAAACTGTGATATTAGTTTCGGTTTATTAAGCATAAATAGATTATAATTCAACACTGAGATTAGAAGATGAAGAGTGAAGAGAACAAACGAAATGAAATTGAATAACAAAACCTCAAAGATCTACTTGCATTCTTCTCAGAAAATCAATACAAAGATTTAGCTATCCATCAAAAGTTGAAAACGCAATAGAAGAAACATAATTAAAATTGAAACAAGAATTTAAAAGTAATGACAGAAGAGTAAAGAAACTTGAATATAAATTGCAGAAGATGAAGGGTGGAAGTGTGGTGGCTGTGTAGTCCTTGTGTGATATCCGTCTCTGATGTGTGATGTGCCTCTCTTATATAAATAACCCTAACCCTAATCTTTATTGAGGTTTGGGCTCAACTGGTCCATGAAACATATCATAAGTTGGTTTTAGTGCAGGTCCGTGAATTTCAAACACGTGCAGTATTTTCAATACTTATCCAAATTAGGCGATTTTGGTATCCTTTGAAAACCTTTTGAGTTAGCTTTAAAACGCCACCATTGCTACTATGTTCGGAGGTCTAATGAATTTAGGAGACTTAAATTACTGAAGCATGTCCATTGGGCCGGCCTGGTGCGCTTGACCCGTGCTGGATAATTTATGTAAAATCCAATTTATCTCCAAATTGAATGATTTTGGATCCTATGGAAAGCTGAATGTGTCTAGTTTATAATGTTTTGAAAATAATGATTTTTGGAGATCGGTAGAAAAAATGATAAATAAAACAGTGAACCAATGTTAGTACCCGTATAGAATAAAATATGACATTTGACACAATTTTCCAAGCCCAAAATTGCTTTAAACTGTAAAATGGCATCTAGCCCAATCTTCTAGGCCCAAAATTGCTTTAACTGTCCTAAAATTAATAATGAGAAAAAATTAGATCAAATAGATTTAAATTAATTAAAATCTAATTATTGGCTCAATGAAGCCCAATTAATAAAAATTCACTAATAATAGAAAGTTAAGCCCAAAACACTAACTAAAATAAGTTCAGAAAGGGAAGAAAATATGGGAATATAATGACTCATCAAATAACCCCACACTTAGCCTTTTGCACTCCTGGGCAAAATCAAGAAGCAAAACAAGGAAATAAATTCGAAAACATTAAAGAAAATTATGCAAAGGACAAAAACAAAAATAAAGACAAACAAAAACATAAACAGATATACATATTCATCAATGAAACCTGGGAAACGAAAGGAGTAGACAACATCCAACACACAAAGAGTCAGAGGAACCAGATACTCATGGAAATCATCCAAGCATTTCAAAACCTGGCAAGAGGTCAATCAGGTCAAAAGGTGAATCAAAGTGACAAAACCTCACAAGATGCACTGTATCTCTCATGTGTCTAGACTACTATATACTCTCAAAATACTCAAGAAAAGCAAACAACAGATAGACTTGGCAAGCCTCTAAACTCAACACCCAACGCACATGCATAAAAAGATCAAAAGGTCTTTCAGGTGGTAATGGGGGTAGGGACAAGGTAGAGGATATCATATGGGATACGTAGCTTTGAACCAGAGGAACTAGAGGAGCAATGGGGAATAAGTCAAAAATAAGCACAAGATGCATGCCCAAAAACCTCTAATATCAAACCTCCACTACTGCCTTTACCTCAACCACAACTTTCCTTTCTTTCTTTCTTTTTTTTTTTTTAAACTACATGAAATACACTAAAAGGAAAACACAAAAACTGTACAGTAGAGATAACCAACTAGCCAGTACATCATCCAATGAAATAAAAAATGCACCCCCACACTTATTCAATAACTTATTCCCAAAACAATTCCAAAGCTCCAAAAATCCCTAAGGTTAAGGTAATCATGGTTTTTCACTTAAGGCTTTTAATGAGCTTCAAAAGAAATAAAGGGAAACATAGGCTCAAAGGGGCTATCAAAGGAATTAATTCAAGGTAGGCTCGTTTGGCTAGAGGCTAATCAGAACAAAAATGTCATAATCATCTCCAAACATGCATGTGAATCAAGAAGTATCAATTAGAGTCAAGCCAAGGCTACTGCGCAAGCAATCAAGAGGCATAACACTCAAGAAAGAACAGGTAGTGGCTCAATTCCTCACAAAGGGTAAGATTGTCGCCTTCAATTCAACCTCTCAAACATCGTAACCAACTTGACAAGCAGAGAAAAATAGGGATTTCAATCCAAAAAGCATAAAGCAACTCCTATCCCAAGAGTGAAGAAAGTGCCTACTACCTATACAAAACCTAGAAATAAAAGAAAAATATGCAAAATTGTACACAAAACATGGAATATAAACCTACAATCCTACATCTCCCACCCCACACTTAAATTAGACATTGTCCTCAATGTAAACACAATCATATCCACTAAACAAATAGGAAAAGAAAGATAAAAGAGTTGAAGGGGAAAGAATAACTCCCTAATCATGGTGGGTCCCGGATCTATCTCCTTAGATGGTACAGGTGTTGAGGTCATCAAGTAGCAACTTTGTTCCGCTAAAACAAACAAAGTCTTCCTGATCATGGTGGTTCCTGGATCTATCTCCTCAGATGGGTGTTTCATGGCATTTAGAATATTAAAGTGCACCATAATGTCATCAAATTCCATGGATAAGGTCCCTGCATGCACATCAATCTTGGTTCATGCAGTCTTTAAAAATGGTCTTCCTAAAATGATGGGTGCAAAACCACATGAAAATCCCTCGTCCATATCAAGAATGTAAAAATCAGTAGGGAAAATCAACTCACCAACCCTAACTAAGATATCCTCAATGAAACCTATAGGGTGGGTAACACTCTTGTTTGCCAACTGAATAACTATATTCATAGGTTGTAGGGGTCCAAGAGAAAGAGATTTAAATATAGACAAAGGCATGACATTAATTGAAACACCCAAATCAAGCATGGCATTCTCAAATTTATTATTGCCAATAATACAAGGTATGCAGAATGTACCTGGGTCCTTACATTTCTCAGGAATGTAAGGAACAGATTTACCTATCAAAGTAGACACATTTCTGCCCATCCTGATTGTCTCATTGCCCTTCATCTTCCTCTTGTGGGTGCACAGATCCTTTAAGAATTTATCATATCTGGGAATTTGCTTGATGGAATCAAGCAGAGGTATGTTCACCTCAACTTTCCTGAAGGTCTCCAGAATCTCTTTATCGACCTCTTCCATCTTTTTGCTTGGAATTGCTTTGGGAGGGAATGGAAGAGGGATAAGAGGTTGTTGCAAGTCAAAACTGGGGCTGGAAGAAGGTCCATCTATATGCAATTTTCGGCTACCAACTGGTTGCTCAGGTGCAGGAACTAAGGCAGCTACAGATGAGGGTGGAGGTACTGCAGTGGTTATGTCAATCTGTTTTTCTGACCTCAATGTGATGGCACTCACATTCTTAGGATTAACCATAGTCTGTGCAGGGAGCTTGTCTGAATTTTGATTTTGCAATTGATTCACAACAATAGCTAGTTGACCAATCTGGTTGGTTAAACTCTGAATGGAGGCATCATTTTTCTGTTGGTACTGTATGTTCATCTTAGCCATTTGTTTGACTAATTCCTCTAATGAAGGTGAAGAAGGTTGAGGAGCTGGTGCTTCATTTTGCTGCCACTGATATTGTTGTTGCATTGGTGGAGGCATATAAGGTCTGCTTGGACCAGCAGAATTCTAAAATGGTGGTGGTGGCAAAGGATTCTGTTGTTGTTGGTGCTGCTGATTAGACCATCTCAGATTTGGGTGATTCCTACACCCTGGATTGTATCTATTGCTTGAGAGGTCAAAATTATGTTGTTGGTTCGGAGCCCTATTATTGAAAATGTTTGCTGCATAAGCTTGTGGAGCTCCAGAACCTGTAGACTCATGCAATAATTGGCAACAATCAGTGGGATGCTCAATTGAAGTACAAATGCCACAAACCCTTACAGGTGGTGCAGGTCTCTGATTTGCAGCAAGTTGGGAGACTAGGGTGGTGAGGGCATCAATCTTACTTTCTAGCTTCTTCTCCACTAAATCTGATGAACCCACATCATGTACACCTCTAAGGACTATGGCATCACTCCTCATGTTAAATTGCTGGGAATTGGATGTCATCTTCTCAATTAAACCTCTAGCAGCAGCAGGTGAAATGTCTCCTAAAGCTCCTCCACTAGCTGCATCTATCATACTCCTATCCATTGTGTTCATCCCTTCATAAAAGTACTGCAGCAGTAGTTGTTCTGATATTTGGTGGTGAGGGCAACTTGCACAAAGTCTCTTGAACCTCTCCCAATACTCGTATAAGCTCTCTCCCATATGTTGCCTGATACCTGATATATCCTTCCTGATGGTAGTGGTCCTGGAAGCAGGGAAAAATTTCTCTAGAAAGACTCTCTTCAGATCTGTTGAACATTCAAGGACTTGATGTTGCACTTGATGGACATGAAGATTGTTGATTTTGATGATGATTCAAGAACTCAAAGACTTAGAGTGTTGAAGACTTGTTTCGTATTATAATAACTCTGTTTCAATTAGATTGAGTCTGTAATATTAGTGTTTAAGATAGCCGGTACATAGTCTGCACCTTAGAAGCTTCAAAAAGCTCAAATTTATCATCCAGGCTCGGCTTTAATCGATTAAATAGGGAAATAATCGATTAAAACAGTGAGAAAAACCATTTTCTGTATCTGCTCATTGGTTTAATCGATTAAAACTCCTATTAATCGATTAACAGGTGGTTTAATCGATTAAAAGCCCTTTTAATCGATTAAAACAGAGAGTTTTAGGGTTCTGTTGATTTTGGCTCTGTAATAATCGATTAACTCTTGATTTAATCGATTATTTCAGTCAGATTCCGAATTTTAACTTCAAATCAACCCTATTTTCGAAAACCCTTTTCCCAAGAACCCTAATTCCGAAATTCCCAATTCCCAAACCCTAATTTCTCTACTTAAGCTTCTCTATGGCACTCAAAAAAGGAGAACAACCTTTTTCATACAAAAGTTAAGTGTTGTAGTGCCAGAGAACTGTTTGTTGCAAGAAAAAGGGGCTTTTGGAACCTGGTGTGGGCTAGAAGCGATAAGAATCACTAAGTGGAGTTCTTAGTGGATTGTGTGTTGTGCCGTCTCTAGGGAAAGCTGTTCATCATCTCTTGTGGATTTCAAGAGAGGTGTTTTCTTATCTTTATCTTTTCAATTGTAATCTGTTTGTAACAACTTGATTATAGTGACAGTGTTAATCCTCTGTTTGAGTGATTAGCAACTGGACGTAGGATCTTTTGATCCGAACCAGTATAAATTTCCTGTGTAAGATTCTCTTCTCTTCTCTATTTACATTTACACAGTTTTTAATCGGTAAAATTTGGGGAAAATTTTGAAAACCTAATTTTTATTAAGAAACCAATTGACCCCCCTTCTTGGTTTTTGTCCGACCACGCGAACATTCCGTTGCGCGATTCTAACAAGTGGTATCAGAGCTTGCTTTGATAGTCATTCAAATTTTTCGAAAATGGCCGGACAAAATCAAACTTTTGCCGAAGGTGCGTCTATCAACAGACCCCCACTTTTTGCGGGTCAAAATTATCCTTTTTGGAAGGTACGAATGCAAATCTTTTTAGAGTCTGTTGATAGAGGCGTTTGGGACGCTATTTTAAACGGTCCATTTGTTCCTAAAGTTACAGAGAACGGTGTTGACGTTCTTAAAACTTTTTCTAGATGGACTGCAGAAGAAAACAGAAAAGCACAATTTGACGTTAGGGCTAGAAATATAATTTCATCTGCTCTAACCCTTGACGAGTTTTACAGGATTTCTGTTTGTAAAAGTGCCCAGGAAATGTGGGAAATGCTTAGAGTGACCCACGAAGGTACTGACGACGTCAAGAGAGCACGTAAAAACTCCCTAATCCAAGAATACGAGATGTTCTAGATGCAACAAGGAGAAACGATATTTGACGTTCAAAAGTGTTTCACTCATATTGTGAATCATCTCACCGGATTAGGTAAAGTATTTGATGTTGATGAATTAAATGTTAAAATTTTGAAATCTTTGGATAGGAAGTGGAAACCTAAGGTGACGACCATCTCGGAGTCACAAAATCTTTCCACAATGTCAATGGCGACGCTATTCGGAAAGCTAAGAGAGCATGAGCTTGAGCTTGGTAGGCTAAATGATGAAGAAGGACAATTTCAAAAGAAAAATCTAGCCTTCAAAACCGAAATATCCAAAGGTAAAAATAAAAGGGAAGAAGAAGACTCAAACGATGAAGAAGAAGAGTTGATTCTAATGATAAAGAAGTTCACCAAATTCATGAAAGCCAAAGGAAGACATCCCTTCAAAGTTAAAGGAAAGGTAAGGGAAAATTCTTCTGTAAATATAAAATGCTATGGTTGTGGTGAAGCAGGACATGTAAAGACCGAATGTCCAAATAAGAAGAATGATGAATTCAAAGGCAAAAAGGTCTTCAAGAAGAAAGCCTATATTGCTTGGGACAACAGTGATTCTAGTTCGGAATCAAGTGACTCGGAAGTAGAAGCAAATATTTGCTTAATGGCAAATGACAACATTTCTTCCGATTTTGAGGTAAGTGATTCCGACACATCTTCTAGTGATGAGGACAATAACTATGATGAATTGCAAAATGCTTATAATGAATTGTTTAGTGCTTTTAAGAATTTGAAAAATGAATATAAAGTTGTAAAGAAGAACTTAAATAGATCCGAAAAGGAAATAGACTCCTTAAAAATGAAAATCACATGTTTAGAAGAAAAGGAGTCCTTAGAAACGAAAATTGTATGTTTAGATGAGGAAAATGATAAGAACCTAGCATGTGCAAATTGTAAAGAGCATGAATATGACATAGATATTCTTAATCATTTGCTAGACAAAGCCGAAAAGGAAATAGATGATCTTAAGAAGCATGAATTGATGTTTGATCAAAATAATGTAAATCATCAAGTTCCTTTGAAAAGCCTAAAAGGAAAAATAAAAGAGTATGGGTAGAAAAAGGAACTAGAGCATCTATGATTAGAAATGCATCATTTTCAAATACTACATCTAAAGCATGTTTTTATTGCATGAAATAAGGTCACACGTCAAATAGATGTAAAATTAAACATTTTGGTGTACCTAAAGGTAAATACATTTGGGTTCCTATAGTTAAATAATTTGTTATGTCTCTAACCCCAAGGACCCAAAAGTTGTGGGGACCTAAGTTTACTATGTTCTTGTTTTGTAGGAAACTTCCAAATCAAAGAAGTCTATGTGGTATCTTGATAGAGGATGCTCAAAACATATGACCGGAGATAAATCTAAATTTGTGAGTTTCAAAGCTAAGGAACAAGGATATGTAACTTATGGGGACAACAACAAAGGGAAGATCCTTGGAATTGGAAACATAGGTGGTGCAAACACTTTGGAGTTCAAGGATGTGCTACTTGTTGATGGACTTAAGCATAATCTCCTTAGTATAAGTCAATTATGTGACAAAGGCTTTAAGGTAATATTTGAAAGTCAATTTTGCACCATTCACTTGATAGATTCCGAAAGTATAGAATTAAAAGGTATTAGGCATAACAACATATATTTGATTGATTTGGATTGTTTACATGATTCTAGCATAACATGTTTAATTGCTAAGGAAGAGAACCCTTGGTTATGGCATAAAAGGGCTGCTCATATAAATATGCATCATTTGAATGAATTGATATCAAAAGACTTAGTTATTGGTTTGCCTAAGTTAAAATTTGAAAAAGATAGGTTATGTGATGCATGTCAAAAAGGTAAACAAGTAAAATCATCATTTAAATCAAAGAATGTTGTTTCCACTTCAAAACCCCTAGAATTATTACATTTAGATTTATTTGGACCTTCTAGGATAAAAAGATTTGGTGGAAATTATTATGGACTTGTGATTGTTGATGATTACTCTAGATATACATGGACATTTTTCCTAACTACGAAAAGTGAAGCTTTTAAGGTCTTTAGAAAATTTGCAAAACAAATTCAAAATGAGAAAGACTTAAGAATTAAAGTTTTAAGAAGTGACCATGGTGATAAGTTTCAAAATGAAAAGTTTGAAAATTATTGTGAAGAAAATGGAATATTACATAACTTTTCTGCTCCTAGGACTCCCCAACAAAATGGTGTAGTTGAAAGGAAAAATAGGTCATTAGAGGAACTTGCCAGAACTATGTTAAATGAATCTAATGTTCCTAAATATTTTTGGGTTGATGCGGTTAGTACTGCATGTTATGTTTTAAATAGAATGCTCATTAGGTCAATTATTAAATCTACTCCATATGAATTGTTTAATGGTAGAAAACGTAATGTTGCTCATTTGAAAAATTTTGGATGTAAGCGCTTTGTGTTGAATAATGGAAAAGATAACTTAGGAAAATTTGACTCTAAAGCCGATGAGGGCATTTTCTTAGGTTATTCATTAACTAGTAAGGCTTATAGGGTATTCAATAGAAGAACTTTAAATATAGAAGAATCTATACATGTTACTTTTGATGAGATTGTAGACCTTGGGGGAAATCCTCTTGAGTCAAATAAAGAACTTGCAGGTGATGATGAATATATAAGAGAGGCTCTTGATGAATTGTATTTGGAAGAAAGTGAGCCTTCTCCAACACCTGAATTAGCAAAAGAATGGCAATCTCCTAGAGGACTCTCAATGGACAATATCATTGGTGATATCTCAAAAGGGGTAAGAACTAGAAATATGACTAATTTCTGTATGTCTGTAGCTTTTGTGTCACAGATTGAACCCAAAAACGTTGAGGAAGCACTTAAAGATGAACAATGGTGCATAGCCATGCAAGAAGAACTTAACCAATTTGAAAGGAATCAAGTATGGGAATTAATCCCAAGAGAAGAGTCACATCAAGTAATTGGAACCAAATGGGTGTTTAGAAATAAGCTTGATAAAGATGGGAACATAACAAAGAATAAAGCTAGACTTGTTGCCAAAGGCTATTGTCAGGAGGAAGGTATAGACTATGATGAAACTTATGCTCCTGTTGCCAGGTTAGAGGCTATACGCCTACTTCTTGCTTATGCATCTTTAATGAAATTTAAATTATATCAAATGGATGTTAAGAGTGCATTTTTGAATGGTTTTATTAAAGAAGAAGTCTATGTGGAGCAACCCCCAGGTTTTGAAGATTTTAATTTTCCTAATCATGTTTTTAAATTAAAGAAAGCATTATATGGGTTGAAACAAGCTCCTAGATCTTGGTATGAAAGGTTAAGTAGTTTCCTTAGTTAAAATGATTTTTCTAGAGGAAAAATTGATTCTACACTGTTTATAAAGAAAGTTAAAGAACATATCTTATTGGTCCAGGTATATGTTGATAATATTATTTTTGGATCAACTGATAATTCGTTATGTGTAGAATTTGTTAAGATAATGCAGGGAGAGTTTGAAATGTCTATGATGGGAGAATTGACGTTCTTCCTTGGACTACAAATCAAGCAACTTAACGACATTTTCATCTCTCAAACCAAATACTGCAAAGAGATCCTTAAAAAGTTTGGAATGAACACCTCTAAGGAAGCTAACACACCCATGGGAACTTCATGCTATCTAGACAAGGATGAATCAGGTCTGGAAGTTAATCAATCTATGTATAGAGGTATGATAGGTTCACTATGTCAGAAAAGTAGTTTTAAATCAAGAGGGGGGGTGAATTGATTTTTGAAAGTTTTTCGCAATACACAGATTATCTAATCCGAAAATTAAGATTACTTATCAATTCACAAATCACAAAGCAATCAAACAGTTTAAGTGCAGCAGCAGAAATTAAAGAGAGAAAGGTTAGGAAAGATTTCACCGGTAATTTTATACTGGTTCACCCACAACCAGGGCTACGTCTAGTCTCCAGCCAAATTCCAGCTGGGTTCCACTAGAATAGATGTTTTACAGACTCACACTCTTACACCTATTCTAACTCTCCACCAAGAACCAAATTCCAGCTCTTGATAACCTCTGCAACCAAATTCCAGCTGCAGAGAAACCAGTACCCAAATTCCAGGCACCACACAGTACAAGAACCGAATTCCAGTTCCTGTCTTTAACCTTTCCACCAAGAACCAAATTCCAGTTCTTGGCAACTTCTACAACCACCAAACAGCTGCAGAAAACTTGTACCCAAATTCCAGGTACAAAACAGTACAAAAGAATGAATAGAAATCGAAAAGAAGAGACTTAGAAAGCTCAAACCGGATTACGCTAATCCACAGTAAGTTTCTTCTTCAAAGATTGCAATGTGCCTCAAGAAAGATTTCAAAAGAACTTCACAAAAACAGTTGTGTATCTTTCTTGAAAAATGCTAATAGTTGTTTGTATTGATTGCTTGAATTGTGTAAAAACTGATATTTGAAAAGTTCCAAGCAATTCTGTTTATAAAAGAGTATTTTCAAATCTGCTGCATTAATTAATCTGTTGAAAGTTTGTTTTAATCTGTTGAAATAGCCGTTATAATCTGTTAAAAGTCCTTTCAACCCATTAATGCATTCTTGATCTTTAACAGAAAATGTTTTAGTTGATACGACCACGTTTTTATCAGTTAAAACGTTTTACAAACATTTTCTAAGTATAAAACAATCGATTGAATCGCGTATTAATCGATTGATTTGTTTAAAAACCTTCTTATAAAACTTTCCAAGTTATTTTAGCTGATATAAAGTCGTTTTAATCGATTGAAAATCTGCACATATATTTTCAAGTCATTTTAATCGATTGAAAGTACGTTTTAATCGATTGAAAAGATTTTCTAAGTTATTTTAATCGATTGAAATACGTTTTAATCGATTGAAATAAGTCTGATCGCTCATATTTAAGATCTGATCGATTATATTGCATTCTGACCTATTATATTCGAATTCTAATCGGTCATAAAGAGTTTTAATCGATTAAAAGAAGTTTGTATCGATTAAAATATTGTAAAAACACTTTTTAAAACATTCTAAGTGTTTTAAATTGATTCTTTCAAACCTGTATCAGTTAATAACTTGTTTAAGAAAATTCTTTGCCAAAATGCTTTTGTTTTTGATTTGTTAAAAACTGTTTTTGAGGCATTTTGCAAGATGAATGAAGGAGCTTCATGCAGTGGAAAAGGTAAAGTGGTTTTACCTAAGCTTTACGTTAAGACACACTAAGTCTTCGACTCCATTCTTCGAGTGACTTGTTTGACTCGCTGCAGAGTTGACCCTTGAATTTATCTTTGACTTCATCAAATCAATGAGATCTTTGCTAGGATCACTTTCGGTCTCCCCTATTTGATGAAGACAAACACCATTTTGAAAAAACAATCTCTCGCAAAATAAGTCACTTGATAATGCGAGTTAGGTGAGAAATATAAGAATGTAATAAAGTTTTGTTTCTCCCCCTAAAACTTATTTCTCCCCTAAAATGTTGCACTTAAATTTATCTTAAAGTGATGCAACTATTTCTCCCCCTTTTGACTTCATCAAAAAATAGGGAATCGAAGAGAAAAGAATAAAATGTAAGGTTTTGAAAAATATGCTCAAGTTTTTGAAAATACAAAGTGAATCAATATTTCACTCATGAAAAGAATCAATTAAAGTTGATTCAAACTTATCTCCATTAACACGTTTGTAATGAATACAATTAACACGTGTAAAGATAAGGGAATCACGCTTTAGTAGCATGTTTACGTAAACTGACCATTAACTAAAGCCTTTAATCTTTCTTCCCGAATAAAAATCGATTAAAAACAGAGCATAATCGGTTAAAATGATCTTGGTAAATGATTTTAATCGATTGAAAGAAAGGTTTAATCGATTAAAACATTTAAGATTTTGAAAACATGAATTTTTAATAAAAACAATCGATTGTTTCGATTTTAAATCGATTAAAACAAGTAATGAAATTTGTTGTTTAAGTTTATTTAACCGATTAAAAAGTGTTTTTATTAACTAAAACAACCAGATTTTGAAAATCATGATATATCCGATGTGAATATCTCGTATCTAATCTATTGGATATGTAGTGAACTGATTATCTAGATCAATATCAACTATTTTTCACCGATAATCTACCACTATCAGATTTAATTTTAAATTTGGCTAATTTTATCGTTATAAGACAGTTTTAAAAGGTTTTAATCGATCAATGCCCAGTTTTAAAAGAGATTCGAGGATCTATCATCTACTTCTATCTAAGCCAGTTCAATCTAGATTTAGATCCTAAATCATATTTAACCAAAGGTTAAGGCAAATGTTCCTGGTATAACACCAGTTAATATCACGATCCATGCAAACAATATAAAGATAAAAATAAGCAGAAGATAAAGATGATGAGGGGAACTAGTCATCCCAATTTCCCTGATTGAACTCGCTTATCCACCAGACTTGGTGATCATTCATTTGATTCCCACCAATATCAAAAGATAATAGGCTTTCCTTTTTGCTAGAACCAATTTTGCTCTATCAACTATTTGAGTCAACAACTGCTGTCACTCCTGTATCGAGCAATAGCACTACGAAACTTTTCCCGAAAAGAAATCTTTTAGCAGTTCATCGTTACTATTGATCGCATTACAGTCCATGGTTGACACTCAATGGAATTAAATGTTTCTTTAGGAACATCAACTATTACACATCCGAGGCGTAATCATGTACTCGACGTGACGTACATTCACTATCGGATTCCACACGAGTGCACGATACCATAAATTGCATGAATCACAGATTAATGATGTACTCGAGATAGGAATTTCCTTTCAAAATAGCCAACCCATTTTGAACCCTGCAGTTATCATCATCCAAGCAAATAACTGTATTTTTATTAATGTAGTATGATGGGTGTTATTCTCACTTATAGTGAACCAGTCATCATTATCTTTTGAGGAATGAGTCATTTTTAACTTTGTTGTTTCCAGTGGTATCATATGCACAAGTGATTAACAAAAAACTTATTCTGGTAGAGTGGGCAATGATTAGTAATGAGGACAGGTGATGACAATCAATCCAGAATTCTAAAACAATATAAAATTTATCCCTGTACACACATTCTCTGTGCCACGTTATTCAATTTTTGAATTGCTGTCCCAGATTGGTTCCCTTGCAGTGTCACCTCGTGACATTGATGATTAAAGCAAATATTCAAAGTTGCACAGTTCCAATGAATTTCACCAAGAGTTTTGAACCAATGCATGCTCAAAATTATTTCAAATATATTGCAATGTAATATCAAGAAATTTAATGAAAACATGTGTTTATTGGATTTCCTAGTAATCAATAACTTATTACCAGAATCAACTATCACTGAAAAAATCTATGATAAACTATGTTTTCAGTCCTAACAGGTTGACCTGTTTGTAACTAGTGTCTATAAGAAAAGTTACAGTCCATTCTTTGATAATTTCTTTGATTTTCAGTGTATTACCATGCATCATTCCATGTAAAGTATTAAGAGAAATGTAAACATCTACGAGTGAATTAATCAATTGTTTTATGAAAGAATCGATTTGTATGGTACAGAATGTAATAAAAAAATATCACCAGTATTTAAATCGATTAAAACGTAAATGAATCGATTAATTTTGATCCTAAGTGTTTTTAGTTGATATAAATTTATTCTAATCGATTAAAACGACTAAACCAACATTCTGAGAACAATTTAATCGATTATTTCGATATTTCAATCGATTAAAATGGTACGGTAAGTTATTTCAATCGATTAATATTGGTTTATATCAATTAAAACAATTAATTTAAATACACGTAACCTGGTTTCACGACTCCGATCTTCAAGGGATTCCCGGACTTGTTCTCGCAAAACAATTAAGTATTTTTCTGGTACCCTTTATAATTATTGGGTCCTGATCATGTTATTTGAAAAGAATTAATCTTTGGAACCCATTTCATTCTCCCTTTAGGAATAGCATACTTTTTAATTCTGCAAGTATTTTACCTGAATGCCCTTTTTTCATACAAGTAGAAACATTTGATTGTAGAGTATGAATTCCTATTTATTTTTGTTTTACTTGGATCTAGATTTAAATCCTATTCCAGATTTGTCAAAAATTAATTTTTGAGATCCAAGTAATACATCTAGATTGGCTTGCCCTCGAGTGAACTTTGAAACAGTTTGAGATAAGAATTCAATTTTCTTTTGCAATTCGAACAGCTTTTGCATGGTTTATTGCATTTACAATCGAGTTATCATGAATCAGTTTCAAGAATTCATTATCGGTTTCATTTTCACTAATCTGTTTTTCCGGAGAATCAACCTTGTTAACTAGCCGGTTATTTAATCCTTTTAGCCTATCATTTTCTTTTTGAAGTTTCTTAGCCTCCTCATGCATTTCATTAAATACTTCTTGTAATGCATCATAGTTAACTATATTTGAAGAGGAACTAGAACTTACCTGGCTGGTTTGTGGATTTTGACTCGCCATTAAACAAAGATTGGCTTCTTCATTTTCGAGTTATCTGTTGATGACGTATCATTATCATCCCAGGCAATGTAGGCTCTTCTTTTTGATTTTTTCTCTTTCTTTTCACTTTGTTTATTTCTCTCTGGACATTCCATTTTAACATGGCCCTGTTTGCCACAACCATAACATTTAAAGTTAGAAGAATCAGTTCTTTTCTCATACCTTTTGTGTCTTTCCTTGTCTTGGATCTTTTTCTTGAGGAATTTGTTGAATTTCCTAACAAGCGAGTCCAAGGTTCTCATTATCTTCTTCTGATTCTTGATTTTCTTCAACTTTAAGTGCAATGCTTCTGTTCTTCTTCTCGGAGACTTTTTGCTCATTGAATCTTGTGATTTCCATTTCATGTTCTCTCGAGTTTTCCAAACAGTGAGGCTGTTGTCATGGTGGACAGATCTTTTGATTCTCGATATTGCAGTGACTTTTGGTCGTCAGGACTCGTCAAGACATTTCAATACTTTAATATTTAGTTCTTCCTTATCAAAGGTCTTACCTAGGCCCATTAAGTGGTTGATGATGTGCGTGAAGCGTTTCGCACATCTCGCGATGCTTTCACCATTCTGCATTTTGAACAGCTCATACTCTCTTATCAAAGTGTGCTTTCTGGCTCTTTTAACATCTGCAGTCCCTTCATGAGTGACCTCAAGAACATCCCACATCTCCTTGGCAGTAATTGCACTTGGGACACCCCGAAAAATTCATCCATGTTAAGAGCGAAGTAATAATATTTTTTGCATTGCGGTCACTTTGAACTTTCTTCTTCTCTTCATCATTCAAGCTTGACCATCCTTTATCCGTAATTAGAGGACCATTAGTAATAACATCCCAAGCATTTCGTCAATGGATTCAATGAAGATTTTCATCCTAATTTTCCGGAAAGGATAATCTGTTCCACGAGAATAGTGGAGGTCCGTTAATAGATGCCCCCTCGGAAAATGGTAACCTGTTCTCAGCCATGGATCAAGAGACTTGAATAACTTTCAAGCACCTTGCTCGATACCAATTGTCGGAAAAGTAGTTTTAAATCAAGAGGGGGTGAATTGATTTTTGAAAGTTTTTCGCAATACACAGATTATCTAATCCGAAAATTAAGATTACTTATCAATTCACAAATCACAAAGCAATCAAACGGTTTAAGTGCAGCAGCAGAAATTAAAGAGAGAAAGGTTAGGAAAGATTTCACCGGTAATTTTATACTTGGTTCACCCACAACCAGGGCTACGTCCAGTCTCCAGCCAAATTCCAGCTGGGTTCCACTAGAATAGATGTTTTACAGACTCACACTCTTACACCTATTCTAACTCTCCACCAAGAACCAAATTCCAGCTCTTGATAACCTCTCGCAACCAAATTCCAACTGCAGAGAAACCAGTACCCAAATTCCGGGCACCACACAAGTACAAGAACCGAATTCCAGTTCCTGTCTTTAACCTTTCCACCAAGAACCAAATTCCAGTTCTTGGCAACTTCTACAACCACCAAACAACTGCAGAAAACTTGTACCCAAATTCCGGGTACAAAACAAGTACAAAAGAATGAATAGAAATCGAAAAGAAGAGACTTAGAAAGCTCAAACCGGATTACGCTAATCCATAGTAAGTTTCTTCTTCAAAGATTGCAATGTGCCTCAAGAAAGATTTCAAAAGAACTTCACAAAAACAGTTGTGTATCTTTCTTGAAAAATGCTAATAGTTGTTTGTATTGATTGCTTGAATTGTGTAAAAACTGATATTTGAAAAGTTCCAAGCAATTCTGTTTATAAAAGAGTATTTTCAAATCTGCTGCATTAATTAATCTGTTGAAAGTTTGTTTTAATCTGTTGAAATAGCCGTTACAATCTGTTAAAAGTCCTTTCAACCCATTAATGCATTCTTGATCTTTAACAGAAAATGTTTTAGTTGATACGACCACGTTTTTATCAGTTAAAACGTTTTACAAACATTTTCTAAGTATAAAACAATCGATTGAATCGCGTATTAATCGATTGATTTGTTTAAAAACCTTCTTATAAAACTTTCCAAGTTATTTTAGCTGATATAAAGTCGTTTTAATCGATTGAAAATCTGCACATATATTTTCAAGTCATTTTAATCGATTGAAAGTATGTTTTAATCGATTGAAAAGATTTTCTAAGTTATTTTAATCGATTGAAATACGTTTTAATCGATTGAAATAAGTCTGATCGCTCATATTTAAGATCTGATCGATTATATTGCATTCTGACCTATTATATTCGAATTCTAATCGGTCATAAAGAGTTTTAATCGATTAAAAGAAGTTTGTATCGATTAAAATATTGTAAAAACACTTTTTAAAACATTCTAAGTGTTTTAAATTGATTCTTTCAAACCTGTATCAGTTAATAACTTGTTTAAGAAAATTCTTTGCCAAAATGCTTTTGTTTTTTATTTGTTAAAAAATGTTTTTGAGGCATTTTGCAAGATGAATGAAGGAGCTTCATGCAGTGGAAAAGGTAAAGTGGTTTTACCTAAGCTTTCTGTTAAGACACACTAAGTCTTCAGCTCCATTCTTCTGAGTGACTTGTTTGACTGCTGCAGAGTTGACCCTTGAATTTATCTTTGACTTCATCAAATCAATGAGATCTTTGCTAGGATCACTTTCACACTATTATACTTAACTGCAAGTAGATATTATGCATTTTGTATTTGTATGTGCTAGATTTCAGGCTTGTCCAAAAGAATCTCACCTAATTGCAGTAAAACATATTTTAAAATATTTAAAAGGAACTAGTGGTTTTGGTTTATGGTATCCATCTGATGCGTGCACTAGTCTAATAGGATATTCTGATGCTGATTATGGTGGATGCAAAATTGATAGGAAAAGTACTAGTGGGACATATCATTTGTTAGGTTCATCCTTAGTATCTTGCCATTCTAAGAAACAAGCTTGTGTTGCTTTATCTACCATCGAAGCTGAATATATTGCAACTGGTAGTTGTTGTGCTCAAATTCCGTGGATGAAACAACAGTTAGAAGATTATAGTATATTTTTAAATGACATACCTTTAATGTGTGATAATACGAGTGCAATTAATCTTACTAAGAATCCAAGAATGCACTCTAGGACTAAGCACATAGAAATTAGGCATCACTTTTTGAGAGATCATATCAACGAAAGGAAACTGCAAAATAGAATACGTTGATACAAAGCATCAATTAGCAGATATTTTTACTAAGCCTCTACCCAAAGATAGATTTTATGATCTTAGAAGAGACTTAGGGATTTTAGAAATAGCTTAAATTCTGCTTATTGAGACAGTTTTTTTATGATTGTAATGTTAAAATTCATTATACAGGATGTTCATAGTTTATCATGTGTTAAAACCTCAAAAATATGATGTACTCTCTGGAATAATCGATTAATTGGAGTTATAATCGATTATTTGCATCCAAAACACTCAAAATAGGGCATTCCTCTCTGGATTAATCGATTAATTCGATAATTAATCGATTAAATACATAATTAATCGATTATCTACACAATATAATCGATTAAATGGTTCTGGCACTGGTTTAATCGATTAATCTGAGTTTTAATCGATTAAACCTGGCAAGTTTGGCCTCCTAGCCGTTGCCAACGGATCTCTTGACCTATATTCACTTCCATATGACCATTAGACATGCTTGATTATAAATAGGGGCCTCCATTTCACTTCTACTCACTACTATCTCTTGAAATCAAGCTTTCTTGCCTTATTCTAGCTAAATTGCCCTCTTCTCAATACACTTAGCTTTCTAAATCTTCTTGTTACTCTTCTAATCTTTCAATGGCCTCATCTTCTCGTGCTAAGATCCCTACTAGAAGAAGATTTGCACCCTCATGTCGTCCCCGTCATAATTCTGTAGAAGGATGGATTTCTGATACAGATGGCCAACAAGAATTTCTGACCTATTGGAAGGAACGTGCTATTATCTCTCCAAAGTTCCTTATTGGTGAGCAGTTCATCAATAGGGGATTCAACTTTCCCAACCTTCTTGAATTTCAAGGAGTTCTCCCTTTCATCCAAATGCAAGGTACGTATTATCCTGACCTTATTAGGGTATTTTACTCTAGATTTAAATTTAGAGATCAAATAGCTACCTCTAGAGTAAAAGGCGTCACAATTATTCTTGACGATGATATTTGGGAGAACGTTGCCCACTTTCCAATTAGAGAAGATGCTATTAACATTTATGGTGAGTTAGATGATTTTGACAGGTTCTTAGCTTACCGTTCTTTTCTGCAAAATCCCTCCATGGAGATTGAGTGTCTCCTTCTTGCTGGTCCTTTAAAGAAGGAGGAACGCATGATTCTACATCTAATTGTCTGGATCCTATGTCCTCGGGCTACAAATCATGCTCAATGTTCTTCAATTGATCTTAGGATTATTCATGCCATAATGAATAATGAGCCTTTAGATTGGGGCGTTCTTGTCACCATGACTATGTTAAAAGCCAAACATCATCCCACCTTCAAAATACCATATGCCCTCCTTGTCTCTCGGATTCTTGAATATAAGGGAGTCAATGTCGAAGGTGAACAAACAGTAAGAACAAATAACTTAAATCGCATGCTTGACAGCACATTGATCCAACTACAAATGGTGCGTGTCAACGACATCTATGTTCACAAGGATGATGTTCCGAATCAAGATGGTGACAATGAAGATTCTGATGAAGATATGCCTCCTGTTGCTGAGTTTCCCTCTGATCAAATCAAAGAGTTGGAACTTCCTCTACTCATCATGAAACCCGACAATCCATGGAAGACATGTTATCTGACATGAATCAGAGAATGCAGTCTTTCTTCACTCTTTCTGGAGTACGGCATGAGGAAATAATTCGCCATATATCTGATGTAGATGATAAAGTGTGTCGTTTAGAAAATAGATTTGATGCACACTTTCATAGTGATGATAGTGAATAATTTTAAAATTTGTAATTTTTCTCTTATATTGTAATGAATGTTTTTATCTGAAATAAAATGTGGTGTTCTATTTTTGCTATGTTTGAGGGGGAGTTTTCTTTAAGTTATGCATATTTTGAGGGGGAGCTCTTATGTTTGTCATAGAAGAATTATTTTTTGATTCTAATCAAAATAGGGGGAGAAATATTTAAAGCCTAATGTTATTGTTTTTAAATATTATCTGGTATGTTTAATGTGTTTGTTAGTATGACAGACAAAACAGGTTATTACAAGGCTTTAAAAGATAATTTTGATCATCATCAAAAAGGGGGAGATTGTTGAACATTCAAGGACTTGATGTTGCACTTGATGGACATGAAGATTGTTGATTTTGATGATGATTCAAGAACTCAAAGACTTAGAGTGTTGAAGACTTGTTTCGTATTGTAATAACTCTGTTTCAATTAGATTGAGTCTGTAATATTAGTGTTTAAGATAGCCGGTACATAGTCTGCACCTTAGAAGCTTCAAAAAGCTCAAATTTATCATCCAGGCTCGGCTTTAATCGATTAAATAGGGAAATAATCGATTAAAACAGTGAGAAAAACCATTTTCTGTATCTGCTCATTGGTTTAATCGATTAAAACTCCTGTTAATCGATTAACAGGCGGTTTAATCGATTAAAAGCCCTTTTAATCGATTAAAACAGAGAGTTTCAGGGTTCTATTGACTTTGTCTATGTAATAATCGATTAACTCTTGATTTAATCGATTATTTCAGTCAGATTTCGAATTTTAACTTCAAATCAACCCTATTTTCGAAAACCCTTTTCCCAAGAACCCTAATTCCGAAATTCCCAATTCCCAAACCCTAATTTCTCTACTTAAGCTTCTCTATGGCACTCAGAAAAGGAGAACAACCTTTTTCATACAAAAGTTAAGTGTTGTAGTGCCAGAGAACTATTTGTTGCAAGAAAAAGGGGCTTTTGGAACCTGGTGTGGGCTAGAAGCGATAAGAATCACTAAGTGGAGTTCTTAGTGGATTGTGTGTTGTGCCGTCTCTAGGGAAAGTTGTTCATCATCTCTTGTGGATTTCAAGAGAGGTGTTTTCTTATCTTTATCTTTTCAATTGTAATCTGTTTGTAACAACTTGATTATAGTGACAACGTTAATCCTCTGTTTGAGTGATTAGCAACTGGACGTAGGATCTTTTGATCCGAACCAGTATAAATTTCCTGTGTAAGATTCTCTTCTCTTCTCTATTTACATTTACACAGTTTTTAATCGGTAAAATTTGGGTAAAATTTTGAAAACCTAATTTTTATTAAGAAACTAATTCACCCCCCTCTTGGTTTTTGTCCGACCACGCAAACATTCCGCTGCACGATTCTAACAAGATCATCCCAGCTCGTTATGGAACCAAGAGCTAAGTAGTACAACCAGTCTTTGGCAAGATCCTCCAAATAGAAAGGAAAAGCCTTCAGGTATATGTGATCTTCAGGAACATTTTGTGGCTTCATGGTGGAGCAGACTATATGGAACTCCTTGAGATGCTTATGTGGATCCTCACCTGCACGACCATGAAACTTGGGCAACAAATGGATTAGTCCAGTTTTAAGCACAAATGGTACATCCTCTTCAGGGTATTGGATACATAAATTTGCATAAGTGAAATCAGGTGCAACCATCTCCCTGAGAGTCCTCTCACGAGGTCCAATAAGTTGATCACCCATGTTATTAGTTTGGAAATTATCAGAAGAAGGTATATTAGGTGCAGTACTCTCACTATGACTATCTAATGGTTCAGACTCAAGAGATGAATTCCTAGAATATCTAACTAATCTATGAAAGGTTCTGTCTATCTCGGGATCAAAAGGTTGTAAAAGGTCAGGATTGCTCCTAGTCATGCACTATATTCAACAATTCATGTATTTCCCAAGAGTTAAAAAAAAATCTAAAAAGAAATCAATTATTTACTAGAATGACAACGGTAGACCGTGAATAAGTACACCAGGTAGGTTCCCAGGAAAGAGAGGTGGGTCACTAATGGACACACTTAAGTACCAAGTCTTTCCTAGCCAGAACCCTCCTAGACATGTACTCTCACACTACCAAGCTATATGCAGTTTCCTATGAGAATGGAAATTATAAATTTTTTTTTTAAAATAAAGCTAGAAAACACAAATTAGAGATGAAATTGTTTATTATTTTTTGAATTATTACTTATATTTATTTTTTTATTTTATTTTATTTTTTTATTTTATTTTTTTATTTTTTTATTTTTTTATTTTTAACCCAAAAGAGTTTTAGAACAACAGTGAGCTATCAAAATAATATTAAGAGAAATAAGAATGTTAAATTAAATAGAAAATCAAATAAAATACTCAATTAACTGAAAATCAAATAAAGTATCCAAATAACGATAAATCAAATAAAATATTCAAATAACATCAAATCAAATAAAATATTCAAATAACTAAAATAAAATATTTAAATAACTTAAAATCAAATAAAATATTTAAATAACTAAAAATCAAATATTAAATAACTTAAAATCAAATAAAATATTTAAATAATAAAAAATCAAATAAAATATTCAAATAAGTGAAAATCAAATAAAATATTTAAATAACTAAAAATAAAATAAAATATTTAAATAACTAAAAATCAAATAAAATATTCAAAACTAGAAATCAAATAAAATATTAAAAACTAGCAATCAAATAAAATATTCAAATAACTAAAAATCAAATAAAATATCTAAATAACAGACAAATAAAATAAAATATTTAAATAACTGAAAATCAAATATCAAATAACTAAAAATCAAATAAAATATCTAAACAAGAACAAATCAAATAAAATATTCAAATAATTGAAAATCAAATAAAATATTTAAATAACTAAAAATCAATTAAAATATTTAACTAACTAAAAATAAAATAAAATATTAAAAACTAGCAATCAAATAAAATATCTAAATAACAGACAAATCAAATAAAATATTCAAATAACTCGAAAATCAAATATTAAATAACTTAAAATCAAATAAAATATTTAAATAACTGAAAATCAAATAAAATATTCAAATAAAATAAAATAAAAACAAAAAAAACGAAAACATAAACATAAACAAAAAATAGAAATTGAAAACCTAGACAAAAATCTTGGTCCCTGACAACTGCGCCAAATTTGATCGATGTCGTACTCGGTCAAATAATTAAAACAAATAAATGTAGTACTAGGAAGCTTTCCTAGGTCGTCTCCCGAAGACCACGAATTTCTATCAAAGCTTATCAATTTTTAAAATTAGAACAATAACAAAAAAAAGGGAAGTTTTTCAAAATTAAAATATTAGATGAAACAGAACAAAAGCAGATTATAAAAATGCGGATTAAAAACAGATTAAAATGCAATTGATTTCCTGATTCTAATGCAGTGTCACTTATCTTAGATTATGAAATTAATTCAAAATTAACCAACTAAGCGAAGATAAATCCCAAATTATATTCTAATTCGAAATTAATCAACTAAGCGAAGATTAATCTCAAATTAGCTTTAACCCTTGTTCCAATATGAAATTAACCAACTAAGCGAAGATTAATCCCAAATTTTCCTTAACCCTTATTCCAACATGAAATTAACCAACTAAGCGAAGATTAACCCCAAATAACCCTAACCCTAATCTTTATTGAGGTTTGGGCTCAACTGGTCCATGAAACACATCATAAGTTGACTTTAGTGCAGGTCCATGAACTTCAAACATGTGCAGTATTTTCAATACTTGTCCAAATTGGTCGATTTTGGTATCCATTGAAAACCTTTTGAGTTAGCTTTAAAACGCCACCATTGCTTCTATTTTTGGAGGTCTAATGAATATAGGAGACTTAAATTACTGAAGCATGTCCATTGGGCCGGCCTGCTGCGCTTGACCCGTGCTGGATAATTTATGTAAAATCCAATTTATCTCTAAATTGAATTATTTTGGATCCTATGGAAAGCTGAATGTGTCTAGTTTATAATGTTTTGAAAATAATGATTTTTGGAGATCTGTAGAAAAAATGATAAATAAAACAGTGAACCAATGTTAGTACCCGTATAGAATAAAATATGACATTTGACACAATTTTCCAAGCCCAAAATTGCTTTAAACTGTAAAATGGCATCTAGCCCAATCTTCTAGGCCCAAAATTGCTTTAACTGTCCTAAAATTAATAATGAGAAAAAAATAGATCAAATAGATTTAAATTAATTAAAATCTAATTATTGGCCCAATGAAGCCCAATTAATAAAAATTCATTAATAATAGAAAGTTAAGCCCAAAACACTAATTAAAATAAGTTCAGAAAGGGAAGAAAATACGGGAATATAATGACTCATCAATGATTCTCTGTGGGATCCGGAAGTCGAAGGTGAATGGGTTGAATCTGACAGTGAGCAGGGGACCATTTCTCTGAACATGCAGAGATTGCTAGAAAGAGAAGCTCGCTCCATACAACCCTATCAAGAAGAAACAGAGACCGCCAATTTGGGACAGGGAGACGATAAAAAGGAAGTAAATATTGGCACCCAAATTGATAGTGACATCAGGGAAGGGTTGATACACTTATTAAAGGAATACATGGACGTATTCACTTGGTCTTACCATGACATGTCTGGACTCGACGCAAGCATAGTGGAGCATAAATTACCTTTGAAAGAGGGTTTCCGGGAAATAAAGAAAAAACTTAGAAGGATGAAACCTGACTGGTCCTTGATGATTAAGGAGGAAGTACAGAAACAACTGGACGCTAACTTCTTGATTGTATCCAAATACCCTGAATGGCTGGCAAACATCGTGCCAGTCATGAAAAAGAATGAAAAAATCAGAGTGTATGGATTACAAGGATCTAAATCGAGCAAGTCCAAAAGACAATTTTCCCCTACCACACATCGATACGTTGGTAGATCACACCGCCACGAACACACTCTATTCCTTTATGGACGGATATGCATGGTATAACCAAATTAAGTTGGTTGTCAAAGATAGAGAAAAAACTTTCTTCATCACACCGTGGGGAACATTTTGTTACCGAGTCATGCCTTTCAGACTCAAGAATGTAGGGGCTACCTATCAAAGGTCATGGTAACATTGTTCCATGACATGATCCACAAATAAATTGAAGTTTATGTGGATGACATGATTACCAAGTCCAAGAACGAAATAGACCACATTCTATATTTGAGAAAATTATTTGATCGACTTCGAAAGTATCAAGTAAAGCTAAACCCGGCTAAGTGTACATTCGAAGTACGGTCGGGTAAACTCCTTGGGTTTATTGTCAACAAAAAAAGAATAGAGGTAGAGCCCGACAAAACCAAGGCAATTGTGGAAATGCCCCCACTAGAAACTGAAAAGAAGATCAGATGGTTTTTGGGACGAATCAACTACATAGCAAGGTTCATCGCACAACTCACAGACAAATGTGCACCTATCTTCAAGCTGTTACGCAAAAATCAACCAACAGTTTGGAATGAGGATTGCCAACAGACTTTCGAGAAAATTAAGTTGTGCTTAACCAATCCACCGATACTGGTGCCTCCCATTGGAGGAAAACCTCTTATTCTTTATCTATCGGTACTCAATGAGTCTATGGGATGTGTGCTTGGTCAGCAAGACAATACGAGAAAGAAAGAGCAAGCCATATACTACCTCAGTAAAAAATTCCTAGACTATGAGACCCTTTATACACCACTCAAAAAAACATGTTGTGCATTGGTGTGGGCAACTCAACGTCTCAGGCAGTATATGATTATACATACGACCTGGTTGGTTTCCAAAATGGATCCAATCAAATATCTGTTTGAAAAACCCGTCTTGATTAGAAGAATAGCTAGGTGGCAAGTACTCCTTTTGAAATTTGACATCGTCTATGTCACCCAAAAAGCTATCAAAGGTAGTCCCCTAGCAGACTACCTAGCACACGGATCAACAAACGAATATCAATCCCTACAAGACGAGTTTCTAGACGAACACATCATGCATATCCAACGTGAAGAACTCAAAGACGATGCATGGGCTATGTTCTTCGATGGAGCCTAGAATATGCTTTGACACAAGATCGAAGCTATTCTAATAAGCCCCAAAAGGAAATGCATCCCGGTAACAACCAGGCTAAACTTTAATTGCACCAATAATATGCCTGAATATGAAGCCTGCGCCTTGGGACTCCAAGCAGCTCTAGATCATGGGGTAGCCAAACTCAAAGTTTTCGATGACTCATCCCTTATTATCTACCAACTCAAGGGTGAGTGGGAAACCAGAAATTTCAAATTGATCCCATATCTAGAATACATCTGGAATATGATTTCGAGGATGGAAAACATCACTTTTGAGTACATCCCTCGGGAAGATAATCAGTTCGTAGATGCCCTCGCTACTTTTTCATCCATGTTCGCCTTGGATCAAGAAAATGAGATACCGATTATCTAGATCAGGCTGCATGACAAACAAGCTTTTTGCATTACAGTAACTAGCAAGGAAGACAAAGCCCCTTGGTATCATGACATCAAGCAATATCTCATGAAGGGTGAATACCCGGAGGGAATTAATGATAATGACAAAAGGACCATTCAGAAGAGAGTCGTAGGGTTCACGTTGACTGGAAGAACCCTTTATAAGAAAATTTTTTACTCCAGCTTATTGAGGTGTGTGGACCGCAAAGAGGCTCAAACCCTAATTAAGGAAATTCATGAAGGAGCCTTCGGAACCCACACGCCAGGGCATGTCATGGCAAAGAAGATCCTAAGGGCAGGATACTTTTGGTCCACGATGGAAGGTGATTGTCATCAATACGCCAAACGATGTCACAAATGCCAGGTCTATGCTGACAATGTTCATGCCCCACCGGCACCTCTCAACGTCTTGGCTACACTATGCCATTCTCCATGTGGGGCATGGATGTTATTGGACCCATCGAACCCAAAGCATCTAATGGTCATCGCTTCATCTTGGTGGCCATTGACTACTTTACCAAATGGGTAGAAGCGGCATCCTACACACATGTGACCAAGAAAGTAGTGACCACCTTCATCAAGAAAAATATCCTATATCGATACGACATCCCTCATCATCTCATTACTGATAATGGGACCAATCTGAACAATAAGATGATGGAAGAGTTATGCCATGATTTCAAAATTCAACATCATAATTGTAGACCCCAAATCTGGTCCGGCTTCTCAATAAAGCCAGAAAACCTCCGTTCGAAGATGGACAAGGCTTATTTAGGCCCCTAGGCTTGCTTACTAGGCTCCATGTAAGGATAGGAGGGCTTTTTGGACAGAAAAAAATAGAAAAAAATAGGAAAGCTGTCAAGAGACACGAGATGACTGTCCTGTTTGGCGAGACGGCCTTCTCACTTTCCCTAGGTGACGAGACAACCGTCTCATTTCGCCAGATGACCGTCTCACCTCCATGAAGGTCGAGACAACCATCTCGTTTTCCCAGATGGCCATCTCACCATTCAAGGAAGCTTAGACGGCTGTCTTGATATCCCAGACGGCCGTCTCGCCTAACAGGAGTCCAGACGGTTGTCCCAGCCTGTCTGGTGCAATTTCCTATAAATAGGAACTCCCTCCCCCCCCCCCCTCATTACACACATTCTCATAGTTCTCACACTCCTACTACTCTCTTGGATGTTTTTTTTAACACTTGAGAGTAACTCTGAGCACTTTCCAGAGTTCGAGTGAGTTTTCCGATTTTCATTAAGGTAGAAATCGATTAAGGAAGTCTCCTATTGAGACGTCGGACCCTCGGTAGAGTGTTCTTTTTCTTTATTGTGGGAGAGGAGCGTGCTTGTAGAGTGCGGGGATAGCCAAAAAATATCCTCATTTCTTGAAGAATTAATACAAAGCTCATTTCGGAGGTTCCTTTCCTTATTCTCTCTCTTTTACTGCTTTCCTTTATTGCTTTCCTTGTATGCATTAGATATTAGGGTCATGTAGACATTTAAATTCTGCAAGTAGATAAATAAATAGGGTAAAAGCATAGTTTTTTAGTCTTTATTTTATAAACTATTCCATCATAAGGAACCCGAAAAAGGGGCACTGTGGAGTGCTAACACCTTCCCCACACGTAACTAACTCCCTTACCCAACTCTGGTTGTAATGGCCAAAGTTAGTTTTCTAAAACCAACGCCTTTTTTTTCCTTTTTCGATGTTTAAGATAAAAACATCAGTGACGACTCCATCGAACCTTTTCCAAAACCTCGCCTTTAGGTCCAGCCCGATTATCGGACAACCTAAAGGCATTGAACATCTTCTTTAAAAAATGCCTCTTTTGATGGCAGCGATAGATGGCGACTTCACTGGGAAAGCTAGAGAGTTGATTCCATTTAGTGATGGACTAGTTTAATAAATAAAAACTTGAAATTATGTTTTTACCCTTCCTTGCTTTATAACATGCTTTATTTTATTACTTTAATAACTCTTGTATGTTTATTTTCTACAATTGTTTGAAATAACAATTGTACACAAACCTTTGCACACAACAGTTCCCCCTATACCCGAGGGCATGTGGGATAACCTTAGGGAGTGGGTGGTAGGTACGATTTGCCGTAGTAAAGGGCTATGAGCCCACCAGTATGGTCGGAAACCACCACTCAAGGTGATAACCTTCCTCTTTTTGGCCTAAAGACGTCAACACAGCCTTAGTGCCACACATGGTCTGAGGGCTGGAAGAGTGGGAACCCTATAATGGGGGCACCTTGCGGGCCTGGCCTTGGTGAGGATAATTAGAACCACCTTGAATATGAACTTTTCTGCAGGATACCCCTACCTCATGATAAAAACGTCATCACATGGTTCACGGATGAGTGAATTTTTTGTGCATTTGTTTGTTGCATAACATAATCATACAACAACAAGAATAAAAACAAAAATCTCAAAAACCTTTTCATAATAAACAACCTTATCTCGGACAATCTACATTTTAGCTAGCCTGGTTTCAGGTTCTTTATAAGCTAAGTAACCATGTGGACCGACAGAAGAGATAAAGGGGTTATAAAAAACATACCAAATAATAACCATAGTAAGAGAAAATGGGACCCTTTTCATGGTGTTAAGCATCGAATTCATAAACATCCATATAGGTAGTTTTCTTTTCTTCAAAAAATAAAAACCCAAACACTATCATGCCTCATGTAGAGAATAAAACATGATAATGTTTTAGGAAAAACAAAACACTTTCATGCATGCCCGCATCCACATTGTAGACCCCAAATCTTGCCCGGTCTCAAAATAAGAGCAGAAGACCTACTATTCGAAGATGGACGAAGCCTAAAAAGCCACTAAGAGAGACTATTAGGCCCCATGTTAGAGTAGGAAGGATTTTCTGTACAAAAATAAGGATTTTCTGTAAGAATTAATGGTTGAGTTCAAGAGGGGGGTGAATTGAACTTTAGAAATCTTTTTCTAAAAACACACTTTCTTTGTGGAAGAATGATTAATCTTTATCCAATCTTTTATTAGGAAGATTTGGTTTTAAACAAAGCAAGAATATAAACCAAACATGAAAAGAGATAAAAGCAGAAATACAACACAAGAGTTTATACTGGTTCACTCTTCCCACGAGCTACATCTAGTTCTTGACAAATCTGCCAAGTTCCACTAATACGAAGTGAAAATACAAACCAATAGATATACACCAATCTACCCCAAGAACTACCTTACAACACCACAAGATAGACTCTTGAAAAACCACCCAGCAACCAAACCCAGTTACTGTAACCAGTGCAGATTCAAACCCAATCTACACAATTTGAATTCGTACAAGTATATGAAAAGAATAAACCTGGATTGCAACTTTTACAATATAGAAGTCCAGAAGCAATTTTTCTAATTCAGAACTTTCTCTCTTGAAGATCTTTCAACAATCTTGATCAAAACGCCTTATGATATGAAATGTGTATGAATGCTCAGAGAAAAACACGAATATGAGAGCTCCAATATTGCTTTCAATCGATTTCCAAATTGTATATTCGAAAGAGAAATCAAAACTGTATTTATAGAGTAAAAGAGAGAAACTGATAGTTTCAATCGATTTAAAATGATGTTTCAATCAATTGATTTTATTTAAAACTCATTCAATCGGTTAATTCGAGCTTTTAATGGATTGAAACAGTTAGAAGAAAAATGGTAGCTCTATGTTTCAACAGATTAAAATATATTTCAACAGATTAAAATTCTGAGATACCTTAAAATGAAAAATGATATCTCTCTGTTTCAACAAATTAAAATTTATTTCAACAGATTAAAAATCTGAGATACTTTAAAATGAAAAATGATATCTCTCTGTTTCAACAGATTGAACTTGATTTCAACAGATTAAAAATCTGAGATACTTTTGAAATGAAAAATGGCTAGAACATTTTAATCTATTGATTTATCAATTCAATAAATTAATACTCGTGAAACCCTTAATATGGAAAAACCATCAAGAACATTTTAACCTCGTTGATTCTACGATTCAATCAATTAAAATATTGGTTGTATATATAAATTTCCTATTTTAAGTGATTTTAATAGATTAAAAATGCTTTTTAACGATTAAAAAACTCAGCTTTGTTCTTTCAAGGCTTAAAGATTGGTTTTTCATCTAGTAAGATAAATTCTATGAAATGCAACAATTATAGGTGCTTATCACAAGATATACTGAAATTATCAAGAGATTAAATTCTAAACCTATAGCCTGTCTACCTACACACCCATAAACTAAACTTTATATGTCTTCATCAAATCCAACAAGTGCTTCAATCTCCCCCTATTTGATGGAGACAAATAACCACTGCACCTGCATAAAAGAAATAATAACAAAGACATATGATTTTGTGATGTGTGTGTGTAGTGTCAGCATAAAGCGAATACTTCTCCCCCTATTTGACTTCATCAAAAAGTTTTCAAATACAGGTCATAAGTACCATTCAGGTACCCAAAATTAAAACAAATAAAGCAAACAAAACACAAGTGAAAGACAACTTTTAAAGAGAAATTTCACTCATCACCATCCCAGGGACCCTGATTGAATTGGAGGTCTCCAATTCTGTTGAAGATATCCTCCAGTTGATTATCAATGTGCTGAAATCTGGCAATGGAGTCTTCATAAAGTCGATGTTGGCGAGCTTGTAGAGCATATGTCATTTCCATGTGCCTCCTTTGATTAGTTTGAATTTCATTCATTTGATGCAGCATAGTCCTTTCGAACTGTAAAAGAGGTGTGCCACGGTCAGGAGGTGCCACAAAAGGAATCATTTCCAATGGAGGCTGCTGAGCCATAACATCTTCCATGGGATGTGTTTGTCTTGCTTCAGTAGCACTTAGAGCACCAGTATTCTTATAGACACCAAATCTTGCCCGACCTCATAATAAAGACCAGAAGACCTCCTTTTTGAAGATGGATGAAGCCTAAGAAGCCATTAGGAGAGACTATTAGGCCCCATACTAAGATAGGAGGGATTTTTGGCTCAAAAATAAGGATTTTTGCCTTTTAAGGTCTGTAGACCCCTAATTTTGCCCGGCCTCTCAAAATAAAAGCTAGGGAAACTTCATACAGTTCACCCGGCTTCATATCAAAGAAAAACCGAGAAAGACCTCCCGCAACAAGCACGGAGTTCACTCATTCACACGATAAAGGACAAAGAAGACTTCCTACACAAAGACAAAGCTCGCCCGGCATCTTAATGAAGGCCAAGAAGACTTCCTATATGAAGATAAAGCTTCAACGGACACACATCGGCATCAATCTATGTCCGAAAAAGGAAAGGAAAGCTTCCCGGGGTCCCAGAACACGAAAACTGGACAAAACAGGCCGGGACCACGGTCCCAAAGTGGGACGGCCGTCCCAACCGCAATTAAGCAGTTGGGACGCGCGTCCGAATGTGGGACGGCCGTCCCAAACCCGGCTTAAGTGGGACGGCCGTCCCGGCCTTCCTGGGGGTCCCGTTCCGTGTAAATTTGCCATTTGGGACGGCCGTCCAGTCCCGTACGGCCGTCCCAACCCGGACGGCCGTCCCAAAGTGCGCCAGCCTGCGAAAAACTATAAATAGGAGGCTCATTTGCCACTTTTTCACACCACGTACACTCCAGAGAGCTCGAAACACTTTAGAGCACTTGTCTACTTCTCTCTCTCTCTCGAATGATCTTTCCGATTGCCTTAAATAGGTAACAATCGGTTAAGGAATTATATTCCGGCATTTGATTCTTCTTTAAATTTTTAGTAGAGTCGATCTTGTATTGGTGAGGAGAGACCGTGTAGAGAGAGGGGTTGCCAAAACGCATCCTCACAGTTCGAGGTTCTCAATATAAAGCTTGCTACGGAGGTTCTTTTCAATTCCCTTCTCTTTTATTGTTTTATTTATTTTATTGTTTTATTTAGCTTTATTATGTCATGTAGAATAGGATCATGTAGATAGCTATTTTAATATCTCTTTTATTGCTTTATTTAGCTTTATTCATCATTTTATACACGCAACATGGAATAAAATCATGTAGATAGCCATTTAATATTATGTAATAAAATAGGGTAATCGCGTAATTTCTCGTAGTCTTTATTTAAATGAATTAATCTGTCATAGGGAACCCGAAAGGGGCGTTGTGGGGTGCTAACACCTTCCCCACACGTAACTAACTCCCTTACCCAACTCTGGTTATAATGGCCAAGTGCGGTTTTTCTTAAAATCAACATTTTTTCCTTTTCCAATGTTTATGGTCAAAACATTGGTGGCGACTCCATAAGAACCCCTTTTCGAAAACCTTTTAAAACAAAAACGCGAGTCTAAACCATCTTTTCGCGACCGCTCGCATAAACGTTTCTAAGACGTCTCCCCCCCGGACGTCGGAAAGGGACGGCGGCGACAGATGGCGACTCCACTGGGGAAGCTAGAGAGTTGATCCCATTTAGTGACAGATAAATTCAAACTAAGTAAAGATTTGAAATTACGCCTTTACCCTTCGTATGTTTTCTACTGTATGGCTTTAATAACTGCTGTATGATTATTTTCTGCAAATTGTTTGAAATATAAATTGCACACAAAACCCTTGCACACAACAGTCCCTCTATACCCGGGGGCAAGAGTGAATATCTATAAGGAGTGGGTGGCAGATACGATCGGTTAGTTGGCACACGGGGCTACTGCCGTTGTCGGAAAACCACCAACTCAAGGTGATAACTCTCTTCTTTTGGTCTAAGGGTGTCGCCACGGAGTTCCGTGCATGACCCGAGGATTGAGAGATTGAGAAGTCCCTATAATGGGGGCACCTTGGGGACCTTTGGCCTGGTGAGAACAGTTAGAACCACCTAAACCAAGCACGTTTCTACAGGAAAACCCTACCTCATGATTAAATAAGCGTGGCTCTGCTCGTGGATGTATGAATTGTGTGTGCATACGTTTGCTGCATTTGTATTGATGCATTAGCATAGGGTAATCATATAACGAGACAAAAAAATGAAAAACCCTAAAAATCATAAAAAAGTGAAAAACCCTAAAAATCATAAAATAATGAAAAAACCCTAAAGGGTCATAAAAAAAATATAAAAACAAGTTAAAGAAATAAAAATACCTTTTTACAAAATTCTTGGCAAAGTCGTATCATTCATACCATATCATCCAATAAGTGGTAAAATTAAGAGATAAAATAATTACAGCATGCTCATCATTTTAATAAACCCCTAAAAAATGGGTCTTAGAGACGTTTTTTGGGAAAATTACTGGGCCAAATCGCCTACGGCAATTTGCAGCTTGGTTCTTCACCCTTTTCTCTTCGTTTTGACATGCTCGTGCGTCCAAATCGGACAACCCAGTCAAAAGTTATGCCACTTTCAATATCTGCTGTCATAAAAAATATTTTTGTACTCGCATGCATAAAGCACATTTATTCTAGGATGCATTAGATATCCTTAGACAATAGCGAAAGAGACCCAAGTGCGTTTATCACCTTCCTAGAAGAGATGAGTGCGCTAAGGTATGTTGGCAACCTTTGAAAAAAGGGAACCATCACACTCGAAGTGGGTATGGTATTCCTTAAAACATAGGCTTTTGAGAAGATACCAAAACTATTGTCTAAGGCATATCTATCCCACACTGATCATTCATAATAAAAAAAGAATAATAATAAAAATCTTTAAAATCATTTAGAAGGTGGCTGGTCTTCCGCCCGTCCTCACTCGTGCTCAAAAGGCTAAGAAGATGGAACAGCTAGAAGAACAAAACCGAAAGCTCACCGCTGAGATTACTACACTGAAAGAACAAATGGCTCAAATGTTAGAAATGATGCATCAACAGAATCTTCATCGAGAGGGTCCTCAGAATGGACAAGCCTCTCACCAGGAAGAAGAAGAGGAACCTCAAAATGAGCATGATCAATCCGATACAAGAGCAGTACATATTCATGCTTCTGAAGTATCAAAACAACAAATCACTGCCCTTGAGGAAAGATTAAGAGCCATGGAAGGGCATAATTTTGATGTCAAAGAAGCGGCTGATATGTGCCTCGTCAAAAATATCCAATTCCCTAACAAATTCAAAGCTCCGGATTTCCCAAAATACATAGGACTAACCTGCCCCAAAAGCCATCTTACAATGTACTGCCGTAAGATGGCTGCATATGCTGATAATGAAAAACTCCTGATCCACTGTTTTCAAGAGAGCTTGGCTGAATCAGCTCTAAACTGGTATATGCAGCTGGAAGGGAACCAAATCCAAACCTGGAGACATCTAGCAGATGCTTTCCTTCGTCGCTACAAATACAATATTGATCTGACCCCTGAAAGAGCAGATCTACAACTATTAAGCAAGAAAGACGATGAATCCTTCAAAGCATATGCCCAGAGATGGAGGGAATTGGCAGCACAAGTGGAGCCTCCTCTATCCGACAAAGAGACTACATCCATGTTCATCAATTCTCTGACGGGTCCCTATTATGACAAAATGATAGGGAACACATCAACACTCTTCGCGGATGTAGTCATTATAGGAGAAAGAGTAGAACAAGGCCTGAAGAACGGAAGAATTGTACAGCAGAACTCCTCCAACTCTTCTACTCAATTCATTAAAAAGAGCTTCGGAAAAAAGAAGGAGGGAACCATAAATGCAATCAACTTGGCCAATCCTTCTTCTTCCTCTCAGCAAACCAGGCCGCGCAGAGAAAGGAAATTCACTCCAATACCCACTTCCTATGGAAGTCTGCTGCTAAAATTATTGGATGCCAAACTCCTAGTGCACGTCCCTCCTAAGAAAATGGAGCCACCATATCCAGAATGGTATAAGCCGAACGAAAAATGCAATTACCATTCAGATGCTCCGGGACACTCTGTGGATAACTGCATGGCCTTAAAGCATAAGGTCCAAGATTTAATAGATGCGGGATGGATTACCTTTGACGCATCTACTCCGAAGGTGGACGACCAGCCCCTATCAAAGCCCGAATAAAAGACGGGATAAGGGAGACCAGCAGATTAGGGCTCATCATTTTTATCATCTTTTGCAATAAAAAATATAGAAAAAGTATATATCGAAAAAACTTCCGATGTATTTCTCGCCCATGATCACGAGATTTTTGGTTAATAAGGGCTTCGTAAATATTTTGTTTCTATCAATACAATGAGGCATTTTTCATATTATTCATATGCTTTTCATTCTTTTCTCTCTCACCCCAAGATAATTAAAATCTAGACCCAAATATATACCATATAAACAGTCATGTCTGTGATTGAAAACTCTCTGCGGGATCTAAAAGCCGAAGGCGAATGAACTAAGTTAGACAGTGAGGAGGGGACCATTTCCCCGGACATGCAAAGACTGTTGAAAAAAAAATAAGCTCAATGGATATAGCCCAGGACGAGGGCTTGGAAAGGATGCTCAAGGAATAAGAGAGCCACCAGATTTTAAGGATAACCCTTTAAAGAACAACCCTACAAAAGAACAAGTTATACGATGAAAAGGGAAGTCTCCCCTCCGTACCTTAAAAAGACGATCTTCCGAAAAGGAGGGATATTAGCATCAAGGGCAGCATTAGTCATTAGATGTCCTTCTTCCGATTTTAAGGGACGTAAACCCAATGACTGTTAGAGATCACTCCTCGGGGTAGGCCCGAACCCCCGAGCATCTTTAGGGCACGCATTTCCCTTTGAATTACAAAAGAATGCTATTCTTACTATCTGCTTCTCTTCTAGCTAAACATTTCTATACCCCATTAAATAACCAATGTTTAGACAAACGTTTTGTTCCAAAATGCGTCAAAATGCCATAGACAAAATGAAGCCAAAGTTAACATGATTGATTAGCTAGAGACACAAATAAGAAAATCGTGTTTCGACAATGTTTGAGAAAAGAAATTATTATTAAAAGAAGCCCGTCAAGGTCAAAGACCAAGACAAAAAGATAAAAGGGCAAAATCCTAGGCAGACTAGGAAAGTTGATCAGTCACAAATAGGCAGTTGATGACGCCACATCATTAAAACAAAACGTTTGTTTAAACTAGCCTAAACACCGACCAACCTTGGCTAGCCATTCTTACAAAAACTATTATTTCAAAAAAAAAATCCCACTAAAACACAAGCCTTTGCAATAAATCCCTTTTCTTTCTCTTCTCTTGACCATTCACTGTAAAGCATTCAAGTAATTGACTGGGAAATGTGGAAATATAGTGATCAATAGGAGGATTGAAATCCCTAAGGAAAGGAAGAGGGGCATTGACATGACAATTGCTCTACATTCAAAAGAATTACTCTTCGGTTACAGCAAAGATCCGAGACGGAAAATCGGTACAGCTAATCATGTTGACAAAAGCACATGATGATGGAATTCAACTTAACAGAAGCTGAATGGGTTCAAAGCCGATATGACCGACTAAACCTTATTGAAGAAGAACAGTTGAATATGATATGTCATGGACAAGCCTATCAAAGGAAAAGAAAAAAGGCTTACAAAAAAGGTCAACCCTCATATTTACCATAAGAAGGACTTAATGGTAAATAAGTTGCTTCCAGATCCAGAATAATAAAATTGGAAAATGGGCAGTGAACTATGAAGGACCCCTTGTGGTCAAATGAGCTTTCTCGGAAGGGGCTCTTATCCTCGTTAGTATGGATGGAAAAGAACTGTGACACCTAATCAACTCCGGTACGATGAAGAAGTATTATGCTTGAAGACATTGCTCAAGACCCGTCAGGAATGAAAATCCGCAAAGGACATTCTTGGGCAAAAGATAGGGTCCATATTCCTCGCTAGGATACGTCCTAGGCAAAAAGAAGAGGTAAAAAATAAAAGTATATAAAAAAAAAACTAACTAAGACCAATGGTTACTTTAGTCGAAAACCGAAAAGGCGGCTAAAGTAACATTCTTCCGAAGCAAGCGATCGCATAGTCTTCACTCCGAGCTCAGGCATCTCAATCGAAGTAATTAGGAGAACCAGGGGCAGATATCATGGACATGACTGTATAAGCCTAAACGAGTACAGCCAACCTTGACTACCCATTCTTCTAAATACCTTTTGTAATCCTTCTATAAAAGAAATAAAATTTTGCTCATTTATCAATAAAATTCCCTTTCATTTCCTTTCTCTTGACCAAATATTATGGAAATGCCTCTTTATTGATATGCGCAAAGACTTTTAATCAAAGATCAAACATGCATCTAAAAAAGGGAAGCGTATAAAAATAATAAGAGAATAAACGCCTGCTAGGATATTCTTAGGTAAAAACTAGGGTAGCCTGCTAGATCGCAAACCCCAAAAAAGACGGTCTAGGCAAAAAATAAGGCAAAAGCCCCCTAAGATATCCTAGGCAAAAATTAAGGCAGCCCGCTAGATCGAAAACCCGTAAAGGGCGGTCTAGGCAAAAGATAGGGCTAAAACCAAAAGATGAATAAAAGATGAGCCCATCATTAAGGTCATAAAAAGAGGAGCCCATAGGCATATTCATAAGAAGCCAACGGGAGAAGGCCAGTTACTTTCTAAATGCATTAAAAATAAATAAACAATAGATTGCATTTAGGACATTCACACACAAAATAGTTGCATAATACGACTTTGTCAAAATCAAGAAAAATAATTTTCTTCAAACAAAAATATTAAACATGCATATAAGGAGGTTAGTCTCCGCACTTGTGATTGAAAACAGGAAGCGCCGGAATCCAGTCTCCATATGAAAATCAAAATCGCGAAAAACGAAATCAAAATCATTTCGAGCAACATAAGGAACTTCAAAGAAGCTAATTCCAACCATCAACCTCCTACACCAATAAAAGAAGGTACATCAAAAACGAAAAAGCCAACGAGAAAAGCTCAATTATCCCCAAGCGGATCCTTGTCTACTCCGGAGGCAAAACAAAAAGAATACCTCGCGACTCATCCTCGTCACCACATGAGTCATCAAGCACACTCACGCAAGAGTCTCCATTTCATTCCCCAAAGAAGAACAAGGACTACACAAGAGTCCATCGAAAGAAAGCACAAAATCAAAACATCCCAATCACTAGGGGGCAACAAAAAGAAAGAAAATAAAAGACTTTCATCCTCCAACAAAGGCCACTGCATGAAAAAGCCGAAAGAAAATCCCCAAGAAGAGCACATCAAGAAAAATCTACAAAAGCGAGAAAAGGAGAAATTTCCATCCCCAGGAAGCCAATAAAATTCCCCAGGGATCATTACAAAGAGAAGAGAAAATATATATCTTTCCATCTAACGTGCATAAAAGGCGCACATACAAACCCATTCCCTAGCAGAAATAAAAGCATAGACAAAAGCCAGTTCAAGCAATAAGGAGTCAAAAACTCCATTTTCCCTCTAAGGGGGCAATTCAAAAGAGATCTCGAGTCGGAGCAATCAAATTCTCAAAAGAAAAAATTTCACCGGTGAGCTTACAACAGAACTACTGTTTGCTCAAAATAAGCAAAGAGCTAATATCCCAAAGAAATGGGAAATTAACCTATGCGAGAGGTAATGCAAGCCCAAAAGCATAAAAGTCTTCACCATCGCTGAAGCAATTGCCTAATCAAGAGGCACAATCAAAGTCCCCAATAAATTCCTCAACGAAGAATCCCCAGGTAAAACAGGATGACTAAAATAGAAAAGTCAAAAAGAAAGAAAATCATCAATCATTCCTCACGGAATAGGCGCATGATCAGAGACAATAAGTCGCCGAGAACCGGGTGAGGGTACGTACTCACCTAAGCCTTGCAAAACGGGGCTTACAAAAAACTTATACCGGGTGGGGGTACATACTCACCTAAGCCTTGCAGAACGGGGCTTACCAAAAACTTCATACCGGGTGGGGGTACGTACTCACCTAAGCCTTGCAAAACGGGGCTTACAAAAAACTTATACCGGGTGGGGGTACATACTCACCTAAGCCTTGCAGAACGGGGCTTACCAAAAACTTCATACCAGGTGGGGGTACGTACTCACCTAAGCCTTGCAAAACGGGGCTTACAAAAAACTTATACCGGGTGGGGGTACATACTCACCTAAGCCTTGCAGAACGGGGCTTACCAAAAACTTCATACCGGGTGGGGGTACGTACTCACCTAAGCCTTGCAGAACGGGGCTTACAAAAAACTTCATACCGGGTGGGGGTACGTACTCACCTAAGCCTTGCAGAACGGGGCTTACCAAAAACTTCATACCGGGTGGGGGTACGTACTCACCTAAGCCTTGCAAAACGGGGCTTACAAAAAACTTCATACCGGGTGGGGGTACATACTCACCTAAGCCTTGCAGAACGGGGCTTACCAAAAACTTCATACCGGGTGGGGGTACATACTCACCTAAGCCTTGCAGAACGGGGCTTACCAAAAACTTCATACCGGGTGGGGGTACGTACTCACCTAAGCCTTGCAGAACGGGGCTTACCAAAAACTTCATACCGGGTGGGGGTACGTACTCACCTAAGCCTTGCAGAACGGGGCTTACCAAAAACTTCATACCGGGTGGGGGTACGTACTCACCTAAGCCTTGCAGAACGGGGCTTACCAAAAACTTCATACCGGGTGGGGGTACGTACTCACCTAAGCCTTGCAAAACGGGGCTTACAAAAAACTTCTTACCGGGTGGGGGTACGTACTCACCTAAGCCTTGCAAAACGGGGCTTACCAAAAACTTCATACCGGGTGGGGGTACGTACTCACCTAAGCCTTGCAAAACGGGGCTTACACAAAAAAAAAAAAACTTCATACCGGGTGGGGGTACGTACTCACCTAAGCCTTGCAAAACGGGGCTTACAAAAAACTTCATACCGGGTGGGGGTACGTACTCACCTAAGCCTTGCAGAACGGGGCTTACCAAAAACTTCATACCGGGTGGGGGTACGTACTCACCTAAGCCTTGCAAAACGGGGCTTACAAAAAACTTCATACCGGGTGGGGTACGTACTCACCTAAGCCTTGCAAAACGGGGCTTACAAAAACTTCATACGGGTGGGGGTACATACTCACCTAAGCCTTGCAAAACGGGGCTTACAAAAACTTCATACCGGGTGGGGGTACATACTCACCTAAGCCTTGCGAAACGGGGCTTACAAAAAACTTCATACCGGGTGGGGGTACGTACTCACCTAAGCCTTGCAGAACGGGGCTTACCAAAAACTTCATACCGGGTGGGGGTACGTACTCACCTAAGCCTTGCAAAACGGGGCTTACAAAAAACTTCATACCGGGTGGGGGTACGTACTCACCTAAGCCTTGCAAAACGGGGCTTACAAAAAACTTCATACCGGGTGGGGGTACATACTCACCTAAGCCTTGCAGAACGGGGCTTACCAAAAACTTCATACCGGGTGGGGGTACGTACTCACCTAAGCCTTGCAAAACGGGGCTTATAAAAAACTTCATACCGGGTGGGGGTACGTACTCACCTAAGCCTTGCAAAACGGGGCTTACAAAAAACTTCATACCGGGTGGGGGTACGTACTCACCTAAGCCTTGCAGAAAGGGGCTTACCAAAAAAACTTCATACCTAGTGGGGGTAAGTACACACAAAAGTCTAGTCAAATACAGACTTAAACCAGATAGGGGTTAGTACCTATCAAGATATTTATCATCCGGAGGATCAGCAAGGAGCAGTATCCGAAGGATAGCCGGGCAAAAGGGTTAACTCCTTCCCCTACCAACTAATTATGTCGGCATGTTAAAGCCAACGAATTAGTTAGGCAGGTGAAGGGGGGGCAGCTGTAGACCCCTAATTTTGCCCGGCCTCTCAAAATAAAAGCTAGGGAAACTTCATACAGTTCACCCGGCTTCATATCAAAGAAAAACCGAGAAAGACCTCCCGCAACAAGCACGGAGTTCACTCATTCACACGATAAAGGACAAAGAAGACTTCCTACACAAAGGCAAAGCTCGCCCGGCATCTTAATGAAGGCCAAGAAGACTTCCTATATGAAGATAAAGCTTCAACGGACACACATCGGCATCAATCTATGTCCGAAAAAGGAAAGGAAAGCTTCCCGGGGTCCCAGAACACGAAAACTCGGACAAAACAGGCCGGGACCACGGTCCCAAAAGTGGGACGGCCGTCCCAACTGCAATTAAGCAGTTGGGACGCGCGTCCGAATGTGGGACGGCCGTCCCAAACCCGGTTTAAGTGGGACGGCCGTCCGGCCTTCCTGGGGTCCCGTTCGTGTAAATTTGCCATTTGGGACGGCCGTCCCGGTCCGGACGGCCGTCCCAACCCGGACGGCCGTCCCAAAGTGCGCCGGCTGCGAAAAACTATAAATAGGAGGCTCATTTGCCACTTTTTCACACCACGGACACTCCGGAGAGCTCCGAAACACTTTAGAGCACTTGTCTACTTCTCTCTCTCTCTCGAATGATCTTTCCGATTGCCTTAAATAGGTAACAATCGGTTAAGGAATTATATTCCGGCATTTGATTCTTCTTTAAATTTTTAGTAGAGTCGATCTTGTATTGGTGAGGAGAGACTGTGTAGAGAGAGGGGTTGCCAAAACGCATCCTCACGGTTCGAGGTTCTCAATATAAAGCTTGCTACGGAGGTTCTTTTCAATTCCCTTCTCTTTTATTGTTTTATTTATTTTATTGTTTTATTTAGCTTTATTATGTCATGTAGAATAGGATCATGTAGATAGCTATTTTAATATCTCTTTTATTGCTTTATTTAGCTTTATTCATCATTTTATACACGCAACATGGAATAAAATCATGTAGATAGCCATTTAATATTATGTAATAAAATAGGGTAATCGCGTAATTTCTCGTAGTCTTTATTTAAATGAATTAATCTGTCATAGGGAACCCGAAAGGGGCGTTGTGGGGTGCTAACACCTTCCCCACACGTAACTAACTCCCTTACCCAACTCTGGTTATAATGGCCAAGTGTGGTTTTTCTTAAAATCAACATTTTTTCCTTTTCCAATGTTTATGGTCAAAACATTGGTGGCGACTCCATAAGAACCCCTTTTCGAAAACCTTTTAAAACAAAAACGCGAGTCTAAACCATCTTTTCGCGACCGCTCGCATAAACGTTTCTAAGACGTCCCCCTCCGGACGTCGGAAAGGGACGGCGGCGACAAGGTCGAGACCACCATCTCGCCTTGCGCAAATGGCGAGACCGCCGTGAAGCACTTGTTGGATTTGATGAAGACATATAGAGTTTATAGAGTTTATTTTGTGGGTGTGTAGGTGAATAGGTTATAGGTTTAGAATTTAATCTCTTGATAGTTCAATAGATCTTGTGATAAGCGCCTTTAAAATGATGCATCTCATTGAACTTATTTTACTGCATGGAAAACCAATCTTTAAGCATTAAAAGAACAAATTGTGTTTTTTTTTAAATCTGTTAAAAAGAAGTTTTCAATCTGTTAAATTTACTTAACATAGAAAATGATCATATAAAGTCAAAACATTAATTGATTGAATTGCAGAATCAACAGGTTACAATGTTCTTAATGATTTTTCCATATTAATGGCTTCGCAAATTTAATCTGTTAAAATCAAGTTCAATCTGTTGAAACAGAAAGATGTTATTTTTCACTTTGGAGTATCTCAGAATTTCAATCTGTTGAAATTAGTTTTAATCTGTTGAAAGAGAGAGATCATTTTTTTCATTCTAAGGTATTACAGGATTTCAATCTGTTGAAATATCTTTTAATCATTTGAAACAGAGAGCTACCATTTTTTTCTAAACTGTTTCAATCCATTGAAAACTCGAATTAATCGATTGAATGAAGTTTTAAATAAAATCAATCGATTAAAACGACATTTTAATCGATTCAAAAACATTCTGATCGATCACAATTCAATTCTGATCGATCATAACTGATTCTGATCTGTCATATAGATATTCTGATCGATCATTTGCTACTCTAAATCAATTTTAATCAATTTAATCAATCAGTTTCTCTCTTTCATTCTATAAATACAGTTTTGATTTCTCTTTTGAAATACACAATTTGGAAAACAATTGAAAGCAATCTTAGAGTTCTCATATATGTGCCTTTATCTGTGCATTCATACACTTTTCATATCATAAGGCGTTTAGATCAAGATTGTTGAAAGATCATCAAAGAGAGAAAGTTCTGAGTTAGAATTGCTTCTGGACTTCTATAGTGTTAAAGCTGCAGTCCAGGTTTATTCTTTTCATTTACTTGTATAAAGTGTGATTGTGTAGATTGGGTTTGAATCTGCACTTGGTTACGATGAATCGGATTTGGTTACTTGGGTGGTTATTCAAGAGTCTATCTTGTGGGTTTGTGAGATAGTTCTTGGGGTAGATTGGTGTATATCTACTGGTTGTAATTTTCACTTGGAATTAGTGGAACTTGGCGGATTTGTCGAGAACTGGATGTAGCTCGGGAAAGAGTGAACCAGGTATAAACTTTTGTGTTGAATTTCCGCTTTCATCTCTTTTATTTCTTGTCTATATTCTTGCTTTGATTAAAACTAAATCTACCTAATAGAAGAATTGAATAAAGATAATTCATTCTTCCAAGAGAAAGTGTGTTTTTAGAAAAAGTTTTCTAAAGTTCAATTCACCCCCCCCCTCTTGAACTCAACCATTAATTCTTACACGCCGTCTCGTTTGGCGAGACAGCCGTCTCGCCATTCCTGCAAGGCGAGACGGCCGTCTCGACCTGATAGGCGCAAATCCCTATAAATAGCCACGTCATTCCCCTCATTTCACACAGTTCTTCCATTCTCTCTCTAGACATTTCTTCAAATTCTCTTTCTAGAACCCCTCCGAAGCATTTCCGGAGTTTCTGAGAGTTTTCTAGAGTGTTTTATGGCATTTTTGAGTGATTCTGGCACTGTAAAGAGTGAAGGGCTGCCAAAAAGCACCCTAATTGCAAAAGAATTCATAGAAAGCTTGCTTCGGAGGTTTCTATACTCTCTCTCTCTATTTTACCGCTTTAATTTTAATTATGCAATAGAAACTAGGGCCATGTAGTCATAATTTTAAATTCCACAAAATAAAGGGTAAAAGCGTATTTTTCACCGGTTTATTTATTTATCCAAAGTAGCTAGCCCATCATAGGGAACCCGAAAGGGGCGTCGTAAGGGAACTAACACTTCCCTCACACGTAACTAACTTCCTTACCCAACTCTGGTTCTAATGACCAAAGTTGGTTTTTTGAAAACCAACGCCTTTTTACTCCTTTTTCGATGTTTCCGGTAAAAACGTCGGTGGTGACTCCAAAAGAACCCTTCAAAAACTAGTTCTTGGTTTAGCCCAGTTATCGGACCATCCAAGAACGCCTTTTCGAAAACCTTGCCCCTAGGTTCAGCCCGGTTATCGGACAACCTAAAGGCGTTGTAACCACACCAATAAAAACACGAAAAATGGAAAGTCGGAACCATCGCGTCGCTCCGACCGCCTCGTTTTGACGGCGGTGACAGATGGCGACTCCGCTGGGGAAGCCTAGAGAGTTGATCCCATTTAGTGATGGGCTAGCTTAAAAATAAATAAACCAAGAAAATGACGCTTTTACCCTACCTTGTATTATAACATGTTTTAATTCTTGGCTTTAATAACTGTTGTTTGTTTACGCTTATGCAATTGTTTGAAATACAAACTGTACACAAACCCTTGCACACTACAGTTCCCTCTATACCCGGGGGCAAGTGAGAAATCCATAGGGAGTGGGTGGCAGGTACGGTTCGCTGTAGTGATGGCCTTGTGCCCACCAGTGTGATTGGAAACCACCACTCAAGGTGATAACCTTCCTCTTTTGACACAAAGACTGACTATGGCCTTAGTGCTAAGCATGGTCGGAAGGCTGGAGAGTGGGGACCCTATAATGGGGGCACCTTGGAAAACCCTACCTCATGATTATAACGACTTCTCGCCTATTCGTGGATGTTCGAATTGTGTGTGCATCTGTTTGTTGCATTTGTCTGTTGCATAGCATAACCAAACAACAGAAAAATCACAAAAAAATTCCTTTGCAATAAACACCCTTATCTCGGACAATATGCCTTTTAGCTAGCCTGGTTTCCGGTTCTTTGTAAGCTAAGTAGCCACGCAGTCCGACAGAAGAGATAAGGGACGTTAACTATTCTTTCGCATAAAGCCATTTTTATCTCGGACGGTATGCCTTTTAGCTAGCCTGGTTTCGGGTTCTTTGTAAGCTAAGTAGCCACGCGATCCGACAGAAGAGATAAAAGGGTATAAAATAAAAATAAAAAATAAAATAAAAATTCAGTTTAAAACAATAAATGGGACCTTGTTCAAAAATATTACCCTCATATAGGTAGTTTTTTTTCAAAAAATACGCAAATATCATACAAAACATGATAAATAGAAAATAAACACTCACATTCATTCAATAAGCATCATTTTCATAAAACATGCATTTTGGTTTTAGAAAATGGAGGGGACTAGTAGACAATTGAAGAAGGTGGACATTCCCCGATACCATACTGAGAAATTGGAACGGCTTTGCGCAATAATGCCACCAGAGGTCTGCTCCGACTTCGAAAAATCCTATGGACGGATTCTCGACCTGCTAAAGATCTGTGTCGATCAAGTTTTCGTCAGGGTATTAGTTCACTTCTGGAACCCCAGTCTGCGCTACTTTGAATTTCCACAGTTTGACATGGTGCCCACCTTAGAGGAGTAGAAAATCATGCTAAAATGGCCCAAATCAGCCGGGGTCCATATACGCCACAGGGCATATACTCCTGTAGCACAAGTCGCTGCCATCATTCAACTACCGTTCCAGCAGACTACCCTGATAGGAAAAGGGAACGTCCAGGGTTGGAAGGTCTCAATGTTAGAAGACCACCTGTCTGATTTGGCTGAAAGGATAGAATGGGTCGCTTTTAACAAAACCCTGACCTTAATAATATTCGGAACAATCTTGTTTCCCTTCCACCTCGACACAGTGGATCAAGTCGTCATGGATGCCTTCTTCGCCTGGGACGTGAACTCGAAAAGTCCCTTGCCTGCAATTCTTGCCGACACCTTGCTCTCAGTGGAATTCTGCCACCAGAAGCAAGGAAAAACACTTCGTTGCTGCTCTTCACTACTCTTTGTGTGGAGCATTACACATTTTTCGCCTCTAGTCACATGGGGATGTTCCCCGATCCTTTAAGGAGCTTCTCCAAGATCCCTCTCCAACGACGCCTAACTTCAGAGTGGAAGGACGAGTTGGAACACTTGGACGCCAATAATTTATCCTGGGTCTGCCCTTGGTTCCGACCTGGTCCAGTCCTCATCAGATGTGGAGATTATCCGAACGTACCCTTGATAGGACTTAGGGGTTTCATAGCCTACTCACCTAGAGTAGCTATGAGGCAGCTCATGAGGACCCAAACTACAATTTCTCGAGGGGAACTCGGAGGACTGTGTTTCTTCGGAGACCCATGCACAATCGCCAACTCACTAGCTATGAGAAAAGCATGGGAGAAACCAGTCTTTATGGGAGATAGAGAGCTAGGAAAAGCGCAAGTGGTTGTCTTTAGTGACTATGAGGTGTGGAGAAAAAGAAGAGGGATGTCCCAACCATCCAACTCACTCATTACAAGCTCCAATAGTGAAGAGGTGCAGGCTCAAGTTGATACCTTGACCCAGAGGATAGAAATCATGGGAGCCCAGATGAGGGCCCTTGAAGAGAGAGAGCAAGAATCTATCCTCACCATTGATGGTCTGCAAAGGCAATGCAAGAAAAAGGATCATGAAATGGAGCGCCTCAAGGACCAGTGTGCTGACTCTAATGAGCAAGCTATCGAGCGTCCAAAACTGCCAGAACTAGCTCAGATAGCCAACTTCAGGAGATAACGGCCAAGTCAGCACGCCTTGAGGCCGAATCAGCAAAACAGGCTCAGACGATCAAGGAGTTGTTGCAAGAACTCACCAAGACTCGGTCAGAAATACGCCAAGAGCGGGAGGCCAATTGGAGACTCAACAGAAGTCTCGCTGAGCTACGCTGTAAAGAAAGAGACGGGCTAGCTCAGTACGGCCAAGTACTACAAGAGAAGGACCGAGCCCTTGCCAAACTCGATGAACTACAAGCCTTGGTCGTCCATCAAGAGGCGAAGATCAAAGAGGCTCAAAAGTAAAGCGAGGATATGAGCCAGGCAGTCCAGAAGCAAAGCGAAGCACTCGCTCGTCACGTCCGGGAAGCCGAAAGAGAATTACATAGAGATCAAGACCCGCCTGTGGGTTTCTTTAGGATTTTCCGTTTTTGCCAAAAGTTGCTTCGTAGTATGGAATAGGGAAATGTACACCTTCTAACGGATAAATGAAATTCTTCCTTTATTCAACAATTGTCTACTTGCATGCATATCATTCATCTGCATATTTAATTTCCCCTCCTTTCACGCTTAATAAATAAGATAATAAAAAGGAAGGATTAACTGACACGTCTTCCAAATCAGAAGAATGGAGAGAAAGTCACTCTAATCAAGCTTTCTCCAACGGTCGACTTACCACGAGAGGAAAATAAGCCTCGACCGTTGGTCCTCAAAAATAAGGAAGAGGGGGCAAGGACACCAGTGCGACTATTTATGCCACGTCCTTTCCCTTACGAGTCAAATAAAGTTGTACCGTGGAGATATGGGGAATCTCCACCGATAAAAGAGGATATCACAAACATAGCCGGCATCGGGGGAATGACTAGAACCGGAAGAATATACTCCCCCAAGGACTCACAAGAAGATGTCCCCAAAAATAAAGGAAAAAATAAAAAGACCGAAGAGGAAAAAGAAAATAAGGAATCCAAGGAGGAGACAGAGGAATTACTCTAGTTTATAAGGCAAAGCGAGTATTCCATTATAGACTAGCTCAATCGTACACCTGCAAAGATAACATTGTTATCTCTAATGATGAGCTCGGAACCGCACAGAAACGCCGTGCTGAAGGTCTTGAGCGAAGCGCATGTACCTCATACTATATCCCAAGAAAAGGTTGAGAGGATCGTCAGTCACATTATGGCAAGCGATCACCTCACCTTTACAGAGGAAGAACTACCCCTCGAGGGATCGAACCACAACAAGCCCTTGCACATCTCGATCAAGTGCAAGGAGTACCTCATCGCCAAAGTTCTTGTGGATAACGGGTCATCCTTGAACGTGATGCCCACGTGCACACTAGACAAATTAACTATCCAAGGAACCCATCTGCGCCCAAGCAGCACTATCATTCGAGCCTTCGACGGATCAAAGCGAGAAGTAGTGGGAGAAGTTAATTTGCCAATCCAAGTTGGACCCACTATCTTCAACGTCGATTTCCACGTAATGGATATTACTCCAGCATACAGTTCTCTCCTCGGCAGGCCTTGGATTCATAACGCTAAGGCAGTACCTTCGACGCTCCACCAGAAAGTCAAGTTCATAGTGGACGACAAATTGGTCACGGTCCAAGTAGAAGATGATATCCTGATCAGTGGACCGTCCACCCAACCTTATGTGGATGCGGCTGAAGAGGCCCTTGAAACATCTTTTCAAGCGCTTGAAATTGCCAGTATAGAAAGACTTCCCAAAAACACAAAGGTAGCCCGCATGATGATGAAGAATGGTTACCATCCTGGCCAAGGACTGGGGGCAGACTCCCAAGGCATAAGGGAACCCCCAGAATTCCAAGATAATCCTTTCAAGCATGGCCTAGGATATGACCCTACTAAGGGCCGAACAGAAAGAGGAAAAGGGAAGTCTCCCCTCTGCACACTCAAGCAAATTTTCCGAAGTGGAGGGGTGCAAGCGTCAAGAGCTACCCTAGTCATTAGGAAATCTTTTTCTTCATTTAAGGGATGTAAACCCCATGATTGTTAGAGATTATCCTCTGAGGCTAGCCCGACCCTCGGGCATTTTAGGGCACATATTCCTTTATTAATTAATAAAGAATGCTTTTTACTATCTGCTTCTTTTCTCGCTATTTCTGACTAGACCTCACAATAACCCTGTCTAAGTAAACGGAAAAAGAAAAACAAAAAGTGCATCCAAATAACCAAAAATTCACCATTGCTAACACAATCAAGATAGTTGATTAGAAGCACCGAATAAGACTTTACTTCACCATAAAGAGAGTCACGCTTCGCCAATATTGTGAAAAAAATACACACAAAAAACCCATAGAAGCCAAAGGCCAAGAAAAAAACCCGGTAGGAAACCCACTAAGGGGGCTACGCAAAAGATAGGGTCAACCCGGTAGGATACCCGAACAAAAATAAAGGGTAGCCTAGGCAAAAGTTAGGGTTACAAGATAAGGTCCGCTAGGATTCCCTAAAAATACAAAAAAGGAACCTAGAAAAAAAGATAGGGCCAAAACACAATATCCTAGATCGAAAATCCGAAGGGCGATCTAGGGAAATCGACTAGCCATAAAGAGCAATGGAAACAAAACTAAGGTGCAAATACAAAAAAAAAGGGGGAAACGCTTGCTTAGGCAAAAAGCTTAAACACCTAAGCCTAACCCTGGCCAGCCATTCTTACAAAACCTCTTTCTAAATAAAACAAACCTTCTAAAACACAAGCCATTGAATTCACCTCTTTACTTCTTTTCTCTTGACCCTCACAACAATATTCTAATAATTAATTTGGGAATATGGAGGCGTATAGTCAACAAGAGGATTGAAAACCCTAGAGTGGAGAAAAAAGGACACTACATGACAAAGAGTGCTCTACAAAAAAGAGAGGAAAGTAAAAAAGAAAAACAAGCTACCCTTCGGTCATAAGAAGTCCGGCATGGTACAGCCAAACGCAAAAACCCAGATCAGAGAACATCCGGCGCTATAAGACATGTCATTTAAATCCTTCTGAAAAACTAATTGAAATAGGCATTATAGGGCATCAAACATAAAAACATTGCATGCATAAAATGTTTTTGAACCAGGTCCTATTTGCTTTTAACACACAAAAAAAATCTCGTAATTCGAGACGGCCGTCCGGAATTCCCAGACCATCGTCTCGGTCTCCAGCAAAACGGGATCGCCGTCTCGACTTAACTAAAAACAAGATGGCTGTCCCGCTTGGCGAGACGGCCGTCTCGTTTAAGGCCAAAGTCGAGACCGCTGTCTCGACTTCCCAGACGGCGGTCCCGGATTGAATTTTTCCCCTATAAATAGGGGAGGGGTCTTGAGGCTCTCCACAACTCCTCTGCACTCCAACTCTCTGATCTCTCACTTCCAAGCATATTTTCGTCAAAATGTTCCGTGGAAGTCAGTCAAGGAAGAGAAGAGGACCTACTGGCCCTAGCAGTTCCTCAGCACCTGCTCCTCAAGACCCCACACGGCTCTCACCGCTACACCAGGCTCGCCTAGAGCACATCAGGGGGTACGCATGGCACCCCATGCTCAAGCTAGACTTCGGCATCCTCGCCAAATTTGGATGGGAGGACGACGTCCGGGCCAACATTGACAACATAGGATGGGGCTTCCTCCTGCAATCTCCCCCCACCCATGTGTACCCCCAAGCAGTGATGGAGTTCCTGGCCTCCATCTCCTACGCCGAGACTCCCGCCATGATCCCAGGCCTGTCACCGATGAAGATGGTGACATACTTTATGGGTGGGATGTATCGGACCACCACCCTAGACGAATTCAACGTGTCCATCGGATTCGTCCAGCCCGGAGACGTGCTCACCCGGGAGTACCAGGAGGCCATCTGCGCACACCCCACCAATCTCATCGCCGGCAAGATGTGGGAGGAGCTCACCAGGGCCCCCACTTTGCCCACACTGATGAAGGGCTCAGCACTCCCCCCGGCCCTCCTCATTTTCCACAAGCTGCTGGCGGAGACCATCCATGGCAGGAAGGAGAGTCAGGGAAAGGTAACACTCCCCGACCTCTTCGTCCTTTACTGCATGTGCCAGAGGCGTCGATGCAACTCTGGCTACTTCTTCCTGAAGGCCCTCAATGACTTCGGGAGCAGGCCAGTGGGAGCTATCCTCATGGCCCCCTCATCACCCCCCTGGCAGAGAAATGGAGGTGCAGTGGCCGGGAAGAACTGGCCTTCAGCCAACGACCCGAGTCCATCAATGGGTCGATACTGGTCAGCATGGGGATGTTGATGCGCCACGGAACCCAGCTGGTCCTCCACCCATCGCTGGATTTCGCCTTGGACCTCCAGGACATCGTGGCAATGCACGATCTCCCGACACCTCCTGATTTCCAACAGTCACAACAGCAGCATCAGCAGCAGTACACAGACGACTTTGCTGGCGTAAACTGCAACATCTACGATCTGCGCCAGCAATTCGAGCAGATGTCTGTGAGGCAAGAACAGATGTGCCTAAGACAAGAAGCCTTCGACACCAGACTGGAAATGATATACCAGTATCAGGAGGGGATGAGGCAAGACTGGGCAACATTCCAGCAAGAGTACCGCGATGAAGTTCGGGACCAAGCAGAGTTCCGGAGGCATATGTACCAGCAATTCCCCTCCTACGGATCGTCTCCAGACGAGAGCCCATAGTCTTAGGGATAACACTTATAGAATATGACTATTGTAATAAAATATTTCATAAATAAAATTTTATTCCATGCATCTTTTTATCCCTTCCAAAAGTCAGCGTAATCAAAAGAAGATAAAGAGAAAAAAGACTTATGCTCAAGAAAAAAGCCAAAATCTAAAATCGCGAGAAAAAAGAGATAAAACCGCGAAAAAAGGTAGGATTAAAACAAATTCAACCACCTTGACCAACAAAACTTCGACAACCAGGCAAGAGTCGAACACAAACAAAGCCCACCCGACCAACCAGCAAGAGTTGGGTGATCACCATCAAAAGATCAAAAACAAAGAATCCCCGGCAACCGACAAGGCTGGATGAACACCAACAAAATCCCCAGCACAGACCGGACGACCAAATCAAAGACAAGAGAACACATCTCAACAAGGGCGCATGAGCTAGAGCAGTAAGCCGCCACCACAGCCAAAGGATCGGCTACCGCAAGAAGGAGCATCCGGAGGCCTAACACTAGATGGGGGTGTATACTCATCAGGCCTTACAAAAGGGGGCTTACCGGACAGGGGTTCATACTCGTCAAACACCAGATGGGGGTGTATACTCATCAGGCCTTACCAAAGGGGGCTTACCGGACGAGGGTTCGTACTCGTCAAACCAGATAGGGGTTCGTACTTATCAGCTAAAAGGATCAGCTACCGCCAGAAGAAGCATCCTGGAAGCACACCTTTTCCCGGAAGATCAACCACCACAAAGACGGAACATCTGAAGGACAACCGGGCAAGAGGGTCAACTCCTTTACCCTCCAGTCGATCTCCTTGGCACAGCAGGCCAGCAGTCGACTAGTTGGGTAAAGGGGGGGCAGCTGTAGACCCCAAATCTTGTCCGACCTCATAATAAAGATCAGAAGACCTCCTTTTTGAAGATGGATGAAGCCTAAGAAGCCATTAGGAGAGACTATTAGGCCCCATACTAGGATAGGAGGGATTTTTGGCTCAAAAATAAGGATTTTCGCCTTTTAAGGTCGAGACCGCCGTCTCGCCTTATGCAAATGGCGAGACCGCCATCTCGCCATTCCTGCAAGGCGAGACGGCTGTCTCGAATGTCGAGACGGCCGTCTCGACCTGACAGACACGAATCCCTATAAATAGTCGTGCCATTCCCCTCATTTCACACAGTTCTTCCATTCTCTCTCTAGACATTTCTTCAAATTCTCTTTCTAGAACCCCTCCGAAGCATTTCCGGAGTTTCTCAGAGTTTTCTAGAGTGTTTTATAGCGTTTTTGAGTGATTCTGGCACTGTAAAGAGTGAAGGGCTGCCAAAAAGCACCCTAATTGCAAAAGAATTCATAGAAAGCTTGCTTTGGAGGTTTCTATACTCTCTCTCTATTTTACCGCTTTAATTTTAATTATGCAATAGAAACTAGGGCCATGTAGTCATAATTTTAAATTTCGCAAAATAAAGGGTAAAAGCGTATTTTTCACCGATTTATTTATTTATCCAAAGTAGCTAGCCCATCATAGGGAACCCGAAAGGGGCGTCGTAAGGGAACTAACGCTTCCCTCACACGTAACTAACTCCCTTACCCAACTCTTGTTCTAATGACCAAAGTTGGTTTTTTGAAAACCAACGCCTTTTTACTCCTTTTCCGATGTTTCCGGTAAAAACGTCGGTGACGACTCCAAAAGAACCCTTCAAAAACTAGTTCTTGGTTTAGCCCAGTTATCGGACAATCCAAGAACACCTTTTCAAAAACCTCGCCACTAGGTTCAGCCCGGTTATCGGAAAACCTAAAGGCATTATAACCACACCAATAAAAACGCGAAAAATGGAAAGTCGGAACCATCGCGTCGCTCCGACCGCCTCGTTTTGATGGCGGTGACAATTCTCATCGTCTTCCTCTTCTTCTTCTTCTTCTTCTTCATCTCTCCCAGCTTCTTCTTTTGAAATCCAATCACCATCAATCTTAATGAATCCCATTTTATGAAGGATGGAATTGTTAATCTCATTTGTGGGGCGAACAATTTCAGACAGTTCTCCTTCTAAGTCAACACCAAAATGAGTTAGAAATTTAGAAATTAAGATAGCATAGGGATACCTAAAATCACTTAGCCTTTTTGCTTTGATCATATGGTCCTTGATAACAAATACCTAGTTTACTTTGATTCTGTGGTGGATACAATACATCAGTACCAAGTCACCTTCATTCAGTACTGCATGATTGCTCCCCCTGGGAGTAAGCTGCCAGGCCACTATGAATGCAAGTACTCTTTCTTCAAGGTTAAGCTTCCCAATGTTGAAGGAACTCACAGAGTCACGCTTATTTCTCAAACAAGAACGAAAATATTGGACTTTGTTGAATTCTTCTATATCAAAGGTATACCCTTTAGTGACTTTTACCCCTTCATCCTTGAGTCCAGCAACATTTTTCCAGACAGTGGGAGTAATCTCAATATCCACTCCTTTAACTTGAGTTTTAAGTGTAGAACCTTCAAATGACAAGTTAGTAAAGAAAACTTTGATAAGGTCATGATAGATTCTACCATTGAGCTCTAGGAATTTCTGAAGTTTCTGGTGTTGCAGCAGCTTTCGAACCCCTTTAAACCCTTCAGCGTCCAACCACGAGAATTTCAGAACCTTGGGAATATTAATCTGTTTTCTGCTTATTTCGTGAATGAATAACCCCATCTTCTCTTGATTCCCATTGATCTAGGTTTCAATGCGCCCTCCTCCTGATGTTTCTTGGACAGCAGTTGAGGATTCTCCTCTGCTGAACTTCCTCCTTCCAGATTTGGTGCGCTTGAACATGATGTTTGAGAGGTGAACCGAATACAGAAAAGAGAGAATATTTTTCCAAGAGAGAATACAAGGTTTTCGAATCAACTATTGCATACTTAAAGGAATGGGAGAAACCTGACTCTTCATCTACTTTGAATAGTAAAATTTGTCTTTTAGTAAATTACCTCAGTTTTGTTCCCTGTGTCAGAGATAGAAAAGATAGAGAGAGAGAACAATGAATACTACAACACTCGATTACCTGCATTTCTTCACCTTTGATTTCCAATCACAGTCTTTCAATGTTTATTGGATAACTATTACATTTAAGAAAGTAGCTGAAGTTGTTTGTAGTTTAGGCACTTAACTCAATCTGCAGTAAATAATCAGAAGCAAAGCATACAATACTAGCCCTAGAAAAATTAACCAATTGATTTACCATAAAATCGATTAATTTTCAATTAATGATATAGATGTAGATTATCAAAAGTAAAATGAATCGATTGAATCGAAGATTTAATCGATTAATTCAAAAAAGAAAACATATAGAGCTAAAGATTTATTGAAATAAATTGATTAAAAACCTATTTAATCGATTAATTTGGCAACAGATCATGAACAGAGATTGAGAATCAGGAAATTAACAGATTATTTCACAATTTCAATCAATTAAAACACATAGTTTGAAAAATATTTCAAAATTTTCAGACAACTAATCGATTAAACATATTATCAACCTGTTAAAAAGCACATAACCATAATAAAGAATCAATTATACAATACTAGATAGATCCAAAATTCCTAATTCAGTTCTAAGCATATTAAGTCTATCTCTAGGTAGTGGTTTGGTGAACAACTCAGCTAATTGTTTCTCAGTATCAATGAATAAAATTTCACAATCACCCCTAGAAACATGTTCTCTAATAAAGTGATGTCTAATTTCAATATTCTTAGTTCTAGAGTGTTGAATAGGATATTTAGTTAGATTGATTGCACTAGTATTATCACAGACCAGAGGTACCGTGTTGAGAAACACCCCATAATCTTTCAATTGTTGTTTGAGGTAGATACTCTGAGCACAACAACTCCAAGCTGCAATGTATTCAGCTTTTGTAGTTGAAAGAGATACACATGCTTGTTTTTTTATGTACCATGATATGAGACTACTTCCCAGTAAATGGCATGTACCATAGGTAATTTTCCTATCCAATCTACAACCTGCAAAGTCAGAATCAGAAAATTCAAGAAGTTTAAGAGAGGCACCTTCAAGATACCATAGTCCAACATTAATGGTTCCTTTAAGATACTTGAGAATCCTTTTAGCAGTAGTGAGATGAGATTCCTTTGGATTTGCATGGAATCTAGCACAAAGGCAAACACTGAACAAAATGTCAGGCCTACTAGCAGTAAGATATAGAAGAGATCCAATCAAACCTCTATATTTAGTTTGATCAACAGATTTCCCCTTTTCATCTAAATCTAGACAGCAGTTAGTAGACATGGGTGTGGAGGATTCTTTGCAATTATGCATATCAAATTTCTTCAACAACTCATTATAGTATTTAGATTGGTTTAGGAAAATACCATTCCCTAATTGCTTAACCTGAAGACCAAGGAAGAAATTCAATTCTCCCATCATAGACATCTCAAATTCACTTTTCATTTCCTTAACAAATTTATTACACAAGGCATTATTAGTAGAACCAAAAATGATATCATCAACATAAACCTGCACCAGAATAATGTCAGATCCAGATTTCTTAATGAATAAAGTTTTATCAACTTCACCTTGTTTGTATCCTTGATCAATTAAGAAATTACTTAGCCTCTCATACCATTGTCTAGGGGCGTGCTTTAATCCATAAAGGGGCTTTTTCAGCTTCTAGACATGGTCAGGATATCTGTGATCTTCGAAACCAGGAGGCTGAGAAACATAGACTTCTTCATTGATGAGTCCATTTAGAAAGGCACTCTTGACATCCATCTACAGTAATCTGAAACCACTAATACAAGCATAAGCTAATAACAGTCTAACAGCTTCAAGTCTAGCTACGGGTGCAAAGGTTTCATCAAAATCAATTCCTTCCTGTTGATTATATTCTTTGGCTACCAACCTAGCTTTATTTCTAGTAATAATGTCGTGTTCATCTAATTTGTTTTTGAATACCCACTTAGTACCAATTATATTGATATCTTTGGTTTTAGGAACTAATTCCCACACATTATTTCTTTCAAACTGATTAAGTTCATCATGCATGGCACTAACCCAATATTCATCATTTAATGCATCCTTAACAGATTTAGGTTCTATTTGTGAAATGAATGCCATATGATTGCAGAATTGATTAAGAGAATTTCTAGTGGATACTCCCTTATTGATTTGCCCAATAACATTGTCTAGAGAAAGATCTCTTGGGACAATCCATTCTTTAGGAAGCTCATCAAAGCAATCCTCTTCTTGTTCTTCAACAATTCTTTCTGGTGGATCAGCTTTTGTAGGATCAGTCGATTGATTACCCTTTTCAACAGTACACTGTTATGTATCTCTGGGATGTTTTAACTGATAATAATTATCAGCTAATTCGTCATCATCTGCAGTACCTGTTGTTTTACTCTACAACACTCGAGGAGACTCATTAAAAACAACATGTACTGATTCTTCAATAGATTTTAGTCTTAAATTATAGACTCTATATGCATGACTGTTAGAAGAATAGCCAAGAAAGATCCCTTTATCAGATTTTTCATCAAACTTGCCAATATTTTCTTTCCCATTGTTTAAAACAAAACATGTACATCCAAAAACCCTAAAATAGTTTATGTTGGGTTTTCTTCCTTTGTATAGTTCATATGGGGTTTTCTTAAGAATGGGTATAATCAAAACTCTATTCAAAACATAAGCAGTGTTTACCGCATCTGCCCAAAAGTATTTAGGTAAAGATTTTTCACAAAGCATTGTTCTAGCAAGTTCCACAATGGATCTGTTCTTCCTTTCCACAACACCATTCTGTTGAGGAGTTCTTGGAGCAGAAAAGTTGTGTTTTATGCCATACTTTTCACAGAATAATTCAAACTTTTCATTTACAAATTCTCCACCATTGTCACTTTGAATAGAAGTAATGAAATAACCTTTCTCATTATGTAAAACCTTGGCAAGCTTTTTCAAAGATTTGAAAGAATTTGATTTGGCTTTAAGAAAAATAGTCCATGCAAATCTGGAAAATCATCAACAATTACCATGATATAAAGATTACCACCTAGGCTTTTGTTTCTTGAAGGACCAACCAAATCTAAGTGGAGCAGTTCCAAAGGTCTACAAGTAGAAACAATGTTTTTATTTGAAAAGGATTTTCTAGTTTGTTTACCTTTTAAACAAGCTTCACATATTTTGTCTTTCAAAATTTGAAGCTTAGGTAGTCCAGAAACTAAATCTTTAGTGTTGCCGCCGTCCGTTTCGACGTCCAGGGACATCTCGAACGTTTATGCGATCGGTCGCGAAAAGATGGTTTAGACTCGCGTTTTTGTTAAAATATGTTCATTGCTTCCGAGGTGCTCAACAACTGAACTATCCTCTAATAAAAGCAAGGTTTTCGAAAAGGGGTTCTTTTGGAGTCGCCACCAATGTTTTGACTGTAAACATTGGAAAAGGATAAAAAGGCGTTGATTTTAATAAAAACCAAACTTGGCCATTATAACCAGAGTTAGGTAAGGGAGTTAGTTACGTGTGGGGAAGGTGTTAACACCCCACAACGCCCCTTTTGGGTTCCCTATGACGGACTAATTCATTTAAGTGAAGATTACAAGAAATTACGCGATTACCCTATTTTATTGCATAATATTAAAAACGGCTATCTACATGATTTTAGTTTACATTGCATACAGAAAGCAATAAATAAAGCAGTAAAAGAGAAGAGAATTGAAAAGAACCTCCGTAGCAAGCTTTGTATTTCGAATCTTTTAACTATGAGGATGCGTTTTGGCAATCCTCCGCTCTACAAAGACTCTTCTTTCCGAATACAAGATCGACTCAACTAAACTTTAAAGAAGAATCGAATGCTGGAATACAATTCCTTAACTGATTGTTACCTTATTAAGGCAATCAGAGAGTTCATTCGAAGTAGGGAGAGAAGACAAGTACTGGGAGTTGTCTGGTGTGTGAAACAGTAGCAAATGAGCCTCCTATTTATAGTTTTTCGCAGCCTGACAATTTGGGACGCCCCTCTGGGTTGGGACGCCCCTCTGGGTTGGGACGGCTGTCCCACTTGAAATTTTTGGCCTTGGCTCTACCCCTTGAAGTGTGGGACGGGCAGTCTCACTTGGGACGGCCGTCCCACTTGGCCAGGGTAGCTTGGGTCAGCCGTCTCAACTTTGGGACAACTGTCTCAACCTGTTTTGGCTAGCCTTTGTGTTCTGGGACCCCTGGGAAGCTTTCCTTTCTTTATTCGGACGTCGGTTGATGCCGATAGACGCCCGTTGAAGCTTTATCTTCATATAGGAAGTCTTCTTTGGCTTTTATTGAGATGCCAGGCGAGCTTTGTCTTGTTATAGGAAGTCTCCTCAGCCTTTATTGAGAGACCGGGCAAAATTAGGGGTCTACAGCTGCCCCCCCTTCACCTGCCTGGCTAATTTGTTGGCTCAATATGCCGACAAAATTAGTTGGTAGGGGAAGGAGTTAACCCTTTTGCCCGGTTATCCTTTAGACGCTTCTTTGCTAATCTTCCGGATGATAAATATTTTTTGATAGGTACCAACCCCTATCTGGTTTGAGCCTTACTTTATAAGGCTCTGGTGAGTACTTACCCTCACCAGGTATGAGTTTGTATTTTGCTAGACTCTTGTGGGTACCTACCCCCACTAGGTATGAACCTTGTTTTGCAAGGCTTTGGTGAGTACCTACCCTCACCCGGTATGAGTTCGCATTTTGCTAAACTCTTGTGGGTACTTACTTCCGAGGTGCTCAACACTTGAACTATCCTCTAATAGAAGCAAGGTATTTGCAACCCATTTTTGTAATGCTTAGGTGAGTATTTTACTCCACCTAATGCATTCTGCTAAGTTTTGATGAGTACCTACCCTCATCCGGTATAAACCTTATCTTATAAGGTTCTGGTGGGTACCTACCCCCACCTAGTATGAATCTGCATTTTGCTAGATTCTGATGAGTACCTACCCTCATCCGGTATAAACCTTATTTTATAAGGCTCTGGTGGGTATCTACCCCCACCTGGTACGAATCTGCGCTTTTTGCTAGATTCTGATGAGTACCTACCCTCATCCGGTATAAACCTTATTTTATAAGGTTTTGGTGGGTACCTACCCCCACCTGGTACGAATCTGCACTTTTGCTAGATTCTGATGAGTACCTACCCTCATCCGGTATAAACCTTATTTTATAAGGCTTTGCTGAGTACCTACCCTCACCTAGTACGAACCCTATTCTATAAGGCTCTTGTGGGTACCTACCCCCACCTAGTACGAACCCTATTCTATAAGGCTCTGATGAGTACCTACCCTCACCCGGTACGAATCCTATTCTATAAGGCTCTTGTGGGTACCTACCCCCACCTGGTACGAACCCTATTCTATAAGGCTTTGATGAGTACCTACCCTAACCCGGTACGAACCCTATTCTATAAGGATCTTGTGGGTACTTACCCCCACCTGGTACGAACCCTATTCTTTAAGGCTCTTGTGGGTACCTACCCCACCCGGTACGAACCCTATTCTATAAGGCTCTGATGGGTACCTACCCTCACCTGGTACGAACCCTATTCTATAAGGCTCTTGTGGGTACCTACCCCCACCCGGTACGAACCCTATTCTATAAGGCTCTGATGGGTACCTACCCCCACCTGGTACGAACCCTATTCTATAAGGCTCTTGTGGGTACCTACCCTCACCCGGTACGAACCCTATTCTATAAGGCTCTGATGGGTACCTACCCCCACCTGGTACGAACCCTATTCTATAAGGCTCTGATGGGTACCTACCCCCACCCGGTACGAACCTTATTCTATAAGGCTATGATGGGTACCTACCCCCACCCGGTACGAACCCTATTCTATAAGGCTCTTGGGATGCTCTTTTTCGGCATTCAGTCTTTTGATTGATGAGTACAAACTCTCATCTGGTTTTTGGAGATGTGTTGGCAGCTTATTGTCTTTGATCATGCGCCTATTCCATGGGGAATGATTGATTTTCTTTTTGACTTTTCTTTTTTAGTCATCCGATTTTACTGGGGATTTTTTTGTTTTTGGCTTTTCCTTTTAGCCATCCGGTTTTACCGGGGATTTTTGTTTTTGGCTTTTCTTGTTTAGCCATCCGGCTTTGCCGGGGATTCTTTTGCTGGTTGACTCTTATATAGGCGGGAATCCACTAGGGATTTGTTGATTTTTGTTGGTTGCCTCTTGATTAGGCAGATGCTTCAATAGTGGTGAAGGCTTTTTATTTGTTGTTTTTCGCCTCTGAATAGGCTGATGTTCTACTTGAGGATATTTGTTCTTGATAATACCTCTGAGTAGGCGGATGCTTTTTTTAAAGCTTTGTGCTTGTATTGCCTCTTGCATAGGTTGATTTCCCGTTTCTTGGGGATATCGACTCTTTGCTTGCCTTTAGGCAGAGGCTTTCTTGGGAGTGAAGGTTTTGCCTTTCACTGGGGATATTCATATTGGGTGTTATAGGCGATTAACTCCCTGAGAATATGAATTTGTATTTTGCCTTTTGCTGGTAGGCTCGCTGGGGATTGTTTCTTTTTGGTGATCCACCAGGGATTTGGTTGTTTTCTTTGAGATCTATTTTGGATTTCCCCCTAGGGAGGGATGAAGTTTTTGAATCCTTTGTTTTGTTGTTTGAGATGGCTTTGCCTATGCTCTTATTCCTACTGGGGAATGGGTTTTTATCTTTTTCTCGCAATTTGTATCTCTTTTTCGCGATTTGGTTTTTACATATGTGCGCCTTTTTATGCACATTGGCTTTTTCTTTGGATGAAAAGATATCTTTTTTCTCTTTTTTTTTTGGTGATCCCTGGGGAATTTTTCTTTACTTCTTGGGGATCCAATCCTCGATTTGATTTTTTATGATGGAGTCTTGGCTCCCGACTTTTGTGAAGCTCTTTATTGAGCGGGATGAAGAGATTTTCTTTTTTTCTCTTTTTTTGAGATTCACCAAGGAGCTTGTCAGCTTCCTGGGGATCCAATTTTGATGATGGAGTCTTGGCTCCTGGCTTTGTGAAGCTCTTATTTGAGCTGGAAGATGGAAAATTTTTTTTTTTCCTCTTTTTGTAGACTTTCTTGATATACTCTACTTGGAGATTTTTATTTGGCCTTTTTTGTTGTGGCCTCTATTGGGGAATGAAAGTTTTTCTTTTCTTTCTTTTTGTTGACCCCTGGTGATATGGAGGATTTGACTCCGTATTTTCTTTGATGGACTCTTTGTGTAGTCCTTATTCTCCTTTGGGGAAGTGGCGGAGATTCTGGATGAGTTTGCTTGATGACTCATATGGTGATGCCGCTGAGTTGTGAGATAATCTTTTTGTTTTGCCTCTGGAGTAGGCAAGGATCCGCTTGGGGATGATCAAGCCTTTCCATTGGTTTCTTTTCGATGTACCTTCTTTTATTGGTGTAGAAGGTTAGAGCTAGTTTCCTTAAAGCTCTTTATTTTGCTGAAATGGTTTTGATTTTCGCCTTTCGCGATTTTGATCTTCATATGGAGACTGGATTCTGGCGCCTCCTGTTTTTAATCACAAGTATGGAGACTATCCTCCTTATATGCATGTTTATTATTCTTGTTTGAAGAAAATTATTTTTTCTTGATTTTGACAAAGTCGTATTATGCAACTACTTTGTGTGTGGATGTCCTAAATGCAATCTATTTGTTTATTTATTTTTGATGCATTTAGAAAGTAACTGGCTTTCTCCCGTTGGCTTCTTATGAATACGCTGATGGGTGAAAGAAGTTAAATTGATATGTCGTAGTTTCAACACTTTCAAATGAGTTCCCCTAAAACAGTAATAATGCAGTACAATGGGAACCAGAATATCAATCCGTGGAAGTAATAAGAGTATATGATTGAGTTATGAATGATTCAATGGGGAACTAAACTAAAAATGAAATTTACAATCTTAGACTAAATTAAAATGAGGTAAAATCCTAATATGCAGTGAATTAAAATACTGCAGAATGCAAAAATGGCTAAAAATATGGAAAATCAGAAAATCTGACCCAAAATCACAAATCTGACCGTGATGAACAGTAACCACGGTCAGTATCGTAAATCTGACCGACGTGAACAGTAATAACAATCAAGAATCACGGTCAGAATTTTGTGCTCTCGGTCAACATACAAAAACTAATGAGTTGTCTCGGTCAAAAATGGAAATTAGTGAACAAAATATATGATTGACCTATAAGAATGTAGACAAAAATGAAAAAAATGCAGATGAATGAAGTTAAACGAAATTCATAAATCTGACCACAATGAATAGTAACCACGGTCAGAAACCATAGTCAGAAATGTGAACTCTCGGTCAGAATGAAATGTTAAAACAATTTCTCAATCAAGAATCAAATTCAAGGTGTAAAATATATGAATGACCGAGTGAAATGTAATTATTTTTGAGGTTTTAAAATGGAAAATGACCGTAGTAAACATGCATCGGTGGTCGAAAAGTGGTCGAAAAATCAACAAAATAAAAGGTCTCGGTCAAAATGAATATATGAAGAAATGCCTCGGTCAAGAATCAAATTAAGTGTATAAAATGTATGGTTGACCGATGTAAATGCAAATATTTTTGTATTTTGAGTTTTAAAAATGTGAGATGATCGTGTGAGAGTGTTTTTGTGCGTGTGGCTGAAAACCTGACCGAGTGACAGTGGTCACTTCGGTCAAAATGTTCAAAACAGTGGTAAATGTGTGATGTGAATGATGGAATGAGTGAAGTAATGTATATTTATGAGTTTTTCAGTATTCAAGGGGAATTTGTAGTGCAGAAAATTAAAATGGGAACTTAGCTACACTTAAACTATTCTAATCTTATGCTAATCTATGACAGAACCTAAAACAATGCAGTAAAATCTATCTAAACCTAAAAATAAGCTTCTACAGAGATTAAAGCAATTAAACAAAGCAATAAAACCTAGCTACCGTGACTGTAAAGCAATTAAAACATCAAAACAGTAAAGTAAAAGCAATAAAATGCAGAAAATTAAAGAAAGCAAGAACAAGAACTGTGGAGCAGATTCGGTGTAAGCAAAATTGCAAAACTACTGCATTTTTGACATTGTGAAAACCTAATTAATCAATCAAGCATTCACCATACAGTTCACCAAAGTGATTGCAAGCTTCAATCCTCAACCGAGAGACATCCACAAGCTAAAGCAAGTCAAGAACACAAGTCTTAAACAAGTTGTCACATGCAATTCAGTTCCAGCAGATTTTGTTCGGTAAAAACCTAATCTAATTCATGAATTCAGTAAAGAAAAACAATTAAAGATGATAGAAGAAGGAAATCCAGATCCAATTCGTGAAGAACAATGAAGAAGAATGAACACATACATGGAAGATTGAGATGCAAGCAAGGAGAAAGAGCCATGGTGCAGTGGAGAGAACAACTGAGATAATTCTAATCGATTTGATTGAATCTGAACTTGAAAACTTCGACTATATGTTATTACATTAAGTTAATTTACTATATACTTCAACTAATGTACAATTACAACTTACAAGGCCCATAACCGGACCTAATCCAGTAAGATATTGAAGAGTCGCACTGCCTTCGTTTCAGTGCAGTACCGCGCGATTCGAAGCTTGCAGTTTTCTCAATTATTCTTCAAATGGAACGATTATGGTCTCATTAGAAAGCTTGTTAAGTTATCTTTCAAACGCCACCATTTTGACTAATTTTGGCGGTCTATCGATTTTATGATAATTATTTTACTGAGGCATGCCCGGTGGACCGACTCTGTGCGCGTAACCTCCCTTAACTAATTTATATAAAATTCAATTTAGCTCCGAATTGAGTGTTTCTTGATCCGATGGAAAGATGAATTTGTCTAGCTTTCAATGCTTCAAGAATCATGATTTTAGGATCTCTGTAGAAAAAATAATAAATAAAACAGTAAACTAATATCAGTACCCGTATACAATAAAATACAGCCAATTTATTGTTTTTATGCAGAATTTTATATTACGGCTTCTAAAGGCCTAGTAATACAAATTATAGTTAATTAAGCTTTATTAACATATTATAAACAATAATATAACATTATAAGCTACTTAAGATGTGCTGAAAATCAGTCACATCAATGGGCTCCTTCCTTTATGACCATGATGGGCTCCTCCTTTATGATGATGGGCTCCTCTTTTATTCATCTTTTGGTTTTAGCCCTATCTTTTGCCTAGACCGCCCTTTACGGGTTTTTGATCTAGCGGACTGCCTTAATTTTTGCCTAGAATATCTTAGGGGGCTTTTGCCTTATCTTTTGCCTAGACCGTTCTTTTGGGGTTTCCGATCTAGCAGGCTACCCTAGTTTTTTCCTAAGAATATCCTAGCAGGCTTTTATTCCTTTATTATTATTTTTTATGCTTCTTTTTTTTAGATGCATGCTTGATCTTTGATTAAAGGTCTTTGCGCATATTTATGATTTATCAATAAAGAAGCATTTCCATAATATTTGGTCAAGAGAAAGGAAATGAAAAGGAATTTTATTGATAAATGAGCAAAAGTTTTATTTCTTTTATAGAAGGATTTCAAAAGGTATTTAGAAGAATGGGTAGTTAGGGTTGGCTGTACTGTTTAGGCTTATACAGTCATGTCTATGATATCTGCCCCCTGGTTCTCCTAATTGCTTCAGTTGAGATGCCTGAGCTCAGAGTGAAGACTATGCAGACTGCTTGCTTCTGGAAAAATGTTATTTTAGTCGCCTTTTCGATTTTCGACTAAAGTAACCATTGCTCTTAGTTTCTTTTTTTATTTATTTATTTTTTTTACCTCTACTTTTTGCCTAGGACGTATCCTAGCGAGGGATATGGACCCTATCTTTTGCCCAGGGATGCCCTTTGCGGGTTTTCATTCCTGACAGGTCATGCGCAATGTCTCCAAGCATAATACTTCTTCACCGCATCAGAATTGATCGGGTGTCGAAGTTCTTCTCCATCCATATTAGTGAGGATAAGTGCCCCTCTTGAGAAAACTCGTTTGACCACAAAGGGTCCTTCGTAATTTGCTGCCCATTTTCTAATTTTATCCTTCTGGGCTGGAAGCAGTTTCTTTATCACTAGATCCCCTTCTTGATAAGTATGAGGGTGGACCTTTTTATCATAAGCCTTTTTGATCTTCTTTTGATAGGCTTGTCCATGACATATAGCATTCAGCCGCTTTTCATCGATAAGGTTTAGTTGGTCATATCGGTTTTGAACCCATTCAGCTTCTGTTAAGTTTACTTCCATCATCATGTGCTTTTGTCAACATGATTAGCTGTACCGATTTGCCGTCTCGGATCTTTGCTATAACCGAAGAGTAATCATTTTGAATGTAGAGCAATTGTCATGTCAATGCCCCTCTTCCTTTCCTTAGGGATTTCAATCCTCTTATTGATCACCATATTTCCACATTTCCCAGTTAATTACTTGAATGCTTTATGGTGAAGGGTCAAGAGAATAGAAAGAAAGGGGTTTACAACAAGGGATTGTGTTTTAGAGGGATATTTGTCGTAATAGAGGTTTCTGTAAGAATGGCTAGCCAGGGTTGGTCAGTGTTTAGGCTAGTTCAAACAAACATTTTGTTTTTATGAGGTGGCGTCTTCAAATGAATACTCTGGCGCCTATTTGTGACTGATTAACTTTCCTAGTCTGCCCTTTTGGGTTTTCGGCCTAGGATGCTATGTTATGTCCTAACTTTTGTCTAGGTTCCCCTTTTTCATTTTTTGGGATACCTAGCGGACTTTATTTTTTCTATGACGCTTTGATTATTTTGATACATTTTGGAACAAAATGTTTGTCTAACACATGGTTATTTAATGGGGTATAGACATGATTAGTGAGAAAAGAAGCAGATAGTAAGAATAGCATTCTTTTGTAATTCAAAGGGAAATGTGTGCCCTAAAGATGCTCGGGGGTCGGGCGTACCCCGAGGAGTGATCTCTAATAGTCATTGGGTTTACATCCCTTAAAATTGGAAGAAGGACATCTAATGACTAACGCTACCCTTGATGCTAATATCCCTCCTTTTCGGAATATCGTTTTTAAGGTGTGGAGGGGAGACTTCTCTTTTCTTTGTACGACTTGATCTTTTGTAGGGTCGTACTTTAAAGGATTATCCTTAAAATCTGGTGGCTCTCTTATTCTTTGAGCATCCTTTCCAAGCCCTTGTTTGGGTTGTATCCATATCTCTTCATTATATGGGCCACTTTTAAATTGCTAGGAAGTCTTTCCATATTTTCAAATGTCTTCTTCAGCCGCATCCATTTAAAGTATGGTAGACGGCTCGTTGATTTGAATGTAGTCTTTAACTTGAACCATGATCAACTTGTCACCTACCACGAATTTGATTTTTAAGCCGTAGCACCATTAATCCAAGTTCTACTTAACCTTCCCCTTGGATTCTTTTTTGCTTTGTTTTTTAGGAGTATTATCTTGTAGCTCCTTGGGTGAATAAATTCTTTTGCTTCTCATCGTGCCCCCAATGCCGGCTATATTGGAGATATCTTTATTGACGGACAATTCTTCTGTGCATATCCGCAGTACAGCTTTATCCGATGTATAAGGGAAAAGACGAGGCATGAATAAGCGCAAAGGTGTTATTGCCCCTTTCCTGACTTTATCAATTTGGGTACTGATATTTATTTCTTTCTTATTATCTCTTTTTCCCAAATCGATGGCCTAAGTTTTTTCTTGATGGGGCTGTATCAATTGAGCTTATTTTTCCAATAGTCTTTGCATGTCCGGGGAAATGGTCCCCTCCTCACTGTCTGACTCAATCCATTCGCCTTCGGCTTTCAGATCCCGCAGAGAGTTTTCAATCATAGACATGACTGTTTATATGGTCTATATTTGGGTTTAGATTTTATTTAATTATTTTGGAATGAGAGAGAAAAGAATGAAAAGAATATGCACATTATGTAAAATGCCTCATTGTATTGATCAAAAGAGAAATATGTACAGAGCCTCTTTAATCAAAAGATCTCGCGGCCACGAGCGAGAGATCGCGAGAGATGCATCGAAGCTTTTTATTATTATTTTTATTTATTATATATATATATATATATATATATATTTTAATCAAGAGATGTAATAGGGAGCCCTAGTCAGCTGGTCTTCCCCATCATTCTGGTTGTGACAGAGGCGTGTCATCCACCTAAGGACTTAAGGGTCGGGAGCATTGAAGGTGATCCACCCAGCATTCAACAAATCTTGGACCTTATACTTCAAGGCCATGCAATTCTCCACAGAATGCCCAGGAGCGCCTGAATGGTAATCACAATTCTCATTAGGTTTGTACCATTCTGGGTAAGGTGGATCCATCTTCTTTGGAGGGACATATGCTAGGAGATGGTCCTTTATCAATTCTGGCAGCAGACTTCCATAGGAGGTTGGAATGGGAGTGAATTTCTTCTCTTGTCTGTGTGATTGCCTAGATGGTTGTGAAGAGGAAGAAGGGGTAGTGAGGTTGATGGCATTTATGCTCTCCTCTTTCTTTTTGCCAAAGGACTTCTTGAATGATGCATGTGATTTCTTAAACTTGGGAGGGAATCGAGTATTTTTGACATCGGTTACCTCCTTTACATCAAAGTTGTATCCCTCTAATGCCCTTAATTTCTCTTCTAGGGTAAAAATTCGTTGCTCAGAAACCATATTGTGGAAGCATTACTGATACATTAGCTCCGTCAACTGCGCTATTTGTTCCTTTATGACATTAAGCTCAGCAGTGAGCATACAGTTCTGCTCCTCTAATTGCTCCATCTTCTTGGCTTTTTGAGCGCGAGTGAGAAAAGGTAGAAGACCAGCCACTTTCTAAATGATTTTAACGATTTTTATTATAGCTTTTTATTTCAAATGATTAGTGTGAAATAGATATGCCTTAGACAATAGTTATGGTATCTTCTCAAAAGCCTATGTTTTAAGGATACCATACCCACCTTAATGTGTTAACTTCCTTTTTTCAAAGGTTGCCAACATACCTTAGCGCACTTATCTCTTCTAGGAAGGTGATAAACGCACTTGGGTCTCTTTCGCTATTGTCTAAGGATATCTAATAAATCCTAGAATGAATGTGTTTATGTATGATAGATTTATTATGATGATGTTTATGCATACTTTTCTTAGTGCATTTATTTTCTCTCTTAGTTTTACCACTTATTGGATGATGTGGTATGAATGATACAACTTTGTCGAAAATCTTTTTATTGTAAAAGATATTTTTATGGATTTAATTTGTTTTTATATATTTTTATGACCCTTTATCTCTTCTGTCGGTCAACGTGGCTACTTAGCTTACAAAGAACCTGAAACCAGGCTAGCTTAACTGAAGACTGTCCGAGATAAAGTTGGTTTATCTTATCACTTTTTATGATTTTTAGGGTTTTTCACTATTTTGTTTGTTGTATGATTACCCTATGCTAATGCATCAATACAAATGCAGCAAACGAATGTACACACAATTCATACATCCACGAGCAGAGCCACGCTTATTTAATCACGAGGTAGGGTTTTCCTGCAGAAACGTGCTTGGTTTAGGTGGTTCTAAATTGTTCTCACAAAGGCCAAAGGTCCCCAAGGTGCCCCCATTATAGGGACCTCTCAATCTCTCAGTCCTCGGGTCATGCACGAAACTCCGTGTCGACATCCTTAGACCAAAAGAAGAGAGTTATCACCTTGAGTTGGTGGTTTCCGACAACGGTTGTAGCCCCGTGTGCCAACAAGCCAGTCGTATCTGCCACCCACTCCCTATAGGTATTCACTCTTGCCCCCGGGTATAGAGGGACTGTTGTGTGCAATTTATATTTCAGACAATTTGCAGAAAATAATCATACAGCAATTATTAAAGCCATACAATAAAACATACGGAAGAGGGTAAAGGCGTAATTTCAAATCTTTACTTAGTTTGAATTTATCCGTCACTAAATGGGATCAACTCTTTAGCTTCCCCACTGGAGTCGCCATCTGTTGCCGCCGTCCGTTCCGACGTCCAGGGACATCTTGAAAGTTTATGCGATCGGTCGCGAAAAGATGGTTTAGACTCGCATTTTTGTTAAAATATGTTCATTGCTTCCGAGGTGCTCAACAACTGAACTATCCTCTAATAAAAGCAAGGTTTTCGAAAAGGGGTTCTTTTGGAGTCGCCACCAATGTTTTGACCGTAAACATTGGAAAAGGATAAAAAGGCATTGATTTTAATAAAAACCAAACTTAGCCATTATAACCAGAGTTAGGTAAGGGAGTTAGTTACGTGTGGGGAAGGTGTTAGCACCCCACAACACCCCTTTCGGGTTCCCTATGACGGACTAATTCATTTAAGTGAAGATTACAAGAAATTACGCGATTACCCTATTTTATTGCATAATATTAAAAATGGCTATCTACATGATTTTAGTTTACATTGCATACAGAAAGCAATAAATAAAGCAGTAAAAGAAAAGAGAATTGAAAAGAACCTCCGTAGCAAGCTTTGTATTGCGAATCTTTTAACTATGAGGATGCGTTTTGGCAATCCTCCGCTCTACAAAGACTCTTCTTTCCGAATACAAGATCGACTCGACTAAACTTTAAAGAAGAATCGAATGGTGGAATATAATTCCTTAACTGATTGTTACCTTATTAAGGCAATCAGAGAGTTCATTCGAAGTAGGGAGAGAAGACAAGTACTGGGAGTTGTCTGGTGTGTGTAACAGTGGCAAATGAGCCTCCTATTTATAGTTTTTCACAGCCTAACAATTTGGGACGCCCCTCTGGGGTTGGGACGGCCGTCCCAGTTGAAATTTTGGCCTTGGCTCTACCCCTTGAAGTGTGGGACGGGCACTCTCACTTGGGACGGCCGTCCCACTTTGCCAGGGTAGCTTGGGTCGGCTGTCTCGACTTTGGGACGGTTTTTTGGCCAGCCTTTGTGTTCTGGGACCCCTGGGAAGCTTTCCTTTCTTTATTCGGACGTCAGTTGATGCCGATAGACGCCCGTTGAAGCTTTATCTTCATATAGGAAGTCTTCTTTATTGAGATGCCAGGTGAGCTTTGTCTTGTTATAGGAAGTCTCCTCAACCTTTATTGAGAGACCGGGCAAAATTAGGGGTCTACATTTAGTAATTAGTTTGTCAAGATGATTAAGATGAATATGGGCAAGCCTTCTATGCCATAACCAAGATTCTTCTTCTTTAGTAAGAAGACAACTTTGAGATGAGATAGAGTGCTTGATATCTAGCATGTAAATGTTGTTTAATCTCTTACCAACCAGCATTATCGTGTCAGATTTTGGCTCACAGATTAGGCAGATTTCTGGTTTGAAGATAACCTTGTGACCAAGATCACATAATTGACTTATACTGATTAAGTTGTGCTTGAGACCTTCAATAAGAAGAACATTGTGAATAGTCACGGTCTCACCATCTCCTATGTCTCCAAAACCTAAGATTCTTCCCTTGTTGTTATCTCCATATGTCGCGTGACCTCCAGTCTTCAATCTCAGTTTCTGAAATTTGGAAATATCACCTGTCATTTGCCTTGAGCATCTGCTGTCCAAGTACCAAAGTGATTCTTGCTGCTATTCCTGAAAAATCAAACATCAAGTATTTGGTACCCTGAAATACTTTGGGTCCTTAGTGGTCAAAGTTTCTGTTTAACATATTTTGGAACCCATCTCATTTTACCATGTGGCACAAGATGTTTTCTAATATGATAGAATTTTACAGTATGCCCTTTTTTCATACAATAGTGACAAGATGAGAAGGGAGATGCCGTTGATTTTCTGAAAGAAAAGAAGTTCAAATACCTTTTAGTTTTAACCCCAAACTTAGGTTTGTAACCATTGCCAGTATGATCAAAAACACATTTTTGAGGCCCAAGAAGTGTATCTAGATTTTCTTTACCTTGAGTAAACTTAGATAAGGTTTTAATCAAATACTCAACCTTTTTCTGCAGAGAGATACACTTTTCACAATTTTTGTTAGCAGTAGCATTATCAGAAGATGAATTATTGTAGATTATTTCAAGATGTTCCATATCTGTTTTGCTTTCTAATAATTCTTCTTCCAGAACTTTAACCCTATTCTCTAACCAGTTATTTAGTTCTTTTAACCGATTATTTGTATAGGATAAATTCTTAGCTTCATCATGCATTTCATTGAAAGCAGTTAGTAATGTGTTGTAATTCATTTCATTCTCTATGGGGGTTGAACTTACATGGGATAAAGAGGATTCACAGCCAGCCATTAAGCATAGATTCACTTCTTCACCTTCAGATTCAGAACTCGAGGATGAATCATTGTCTTGCCAAGCTATGTAGGCCTTTTTCCCTTTGTACTTCATATCTTTCTTGTTTTGATTCTTGGATTTTTCTGGACATTCACTTCTTATATGTCCCTGCTTACCACAAGAATAACAAGTATAAGTATTTTGAATAGAATAAGTTCTTTTATCATTGTACCTTTTAATCTGGCCAGTTTTGTTCTTCTTCCTAAGAAATTTCCCAAACTTTTTAACCAACAGATTAAGATTCTCAGATCCATTTTCTTCAGAGTCACTACTTTCTTTAATTGTCTTGAGAACAATGTTTCTGCTTTTCTTTTCTGCATTTTCTTGTTCTTTAAACATGTTGATCTCCAACTCGTGTTCCCTTAGCTTACCAAACAATGATGCAGTAGTCATCTCAGTTAAGTCTCTTGATTCTGATATAGCTGTCACCTTTGGTTGCCAAGATCTGTCCAAACATTTTAGGATTTTGATGTTTAACTCTTCCTTGTCAAACGTCTTTCCTAATCCAATTAGATGGTTGACTATATGCGTGAATCTTTTCTGCACATCTACAATGGTTCGACCCTTGGGACAACAGTCTCGAGCTTTTCAAGTTGGTTTTCATGTTTTTTTATGAGAAGGAAGATAGGACTCCATTCATTGATGTTTTAATGCATGTAATGTTTCATGATATGTGTTCTATGATCTATTTCAGTTAATATTTTGAAAGTTTTAACTGATGTGCTTTGACTTCGGACGCATTCTTGGTGTTGTACCTTTCTGTCATCCTGTTTCTGAAGCACTTGTTGGATTTGATGAAGACATATTGAGTTGATATAGTTTAGTTTGTGGGTGTGTAGATGAATAGGTTAGAAGTTTAAAACTTAATCTCTTGATAGGCCAATAGATCTTGTGATAAGCGCCTTGAAATGATGCATCTCATTGAACTCATTTTTCTGCATGAAAAACTAACCTTTAAGCATTAAAAGAACAAACTAAGTTTTTCAATCTGTTGAAAAAGAGTTTTCAATCTGTTAAAATCACTTAACATAAGAAGTGTGGATTTGTAGTCGAAATATCAATTGGTTGAATCGCAGAATCAACAGGTTAAAAATGTTCTTAATGATTTTTTCAAATATTAAAGATTTCGCATTTTCAATCTGTTGAAACAGAGAGACCATTTTTTCAGTCTAAGAGTTCATAGGATTTCAATCTGTTGAAATGTTTTTTAATCTGTTGAAACAGAAAGCTATCATTTTTTTTCTAAGATACTTCAATCCATTGAAAACACGAATTAATCGATTGAATGAAGTTTTAAATAAAATCAATCGATTGAAATATCGTTTTAATTGTTTGAAAAGTATTCTGATTGATCATAATATGATTCTGATCGATCATAACTAGTTCTGATCGGTCATAATGCTATTCTAATCGATCATAACTGATTCTAACCTGTCATACTATTATTCTGATCGATCATTTGCTACTCAAATCAGTTTTTATCAGTTTAAACATTACTGGTTCCTTCTTTTATTCTATAAATACGGGTTTGATCTATCTTTTGATATATACAATTTGAGAAAACATTTGAAAGCAATCTTAGAGCTATCATATCCAGTGACTTTCTCTGTGCATTCAAAAACTTTTCATATCATAAGGTGCTTTGATCAAGATTGTTGTTCATCAAAGAGAGAAAGTTCTGAGTTAGAATTGCTTCGGACATCTATACTCGTTAAAGCTGCAGATCCAGGTTTTTTCTTTTCATATTCTTGTATAAAGTGTGGTTGTGTAGATTGGGTGTTGGATCTACACTGGTTACGATGACTTGGATTTGGTTACTTGGGAGGTTTTCAAGAGTCTATCTTGTGGGTTTGTGAGATAGTTCTTGGGGTAGATTGGTGAATATCTACTGGTTGTAATTTTCACTTGGAATTAGTGGAACTTGGCAGATTTGTCAAGAAGCTGGATGTAGCTTTGGTAAAGAGTGAACCAGTATAAACTTTTGTGTTGAATTTCTGCTTTCATCTCTTTTATTTCGTGTTTATATTCTTGCTGTGATTAAAATCAAATCTACCTATAGAAGAATTGAATAAAGATAAATCATTCTTTCCAAAGAAAGTGTGTTTTGCGAAAAAGTTTTCTAAAGTTCAATTCACCCCCCCTCTTGAACTTAACCATTAATTCTTACAATTGGTACCAGAGCTGGTTCTTGTAAGTTACTCAAGAATTCGGTCCAAGAATGGCTGAGGGAAAGATGAATTTTTCGGAAGGAGCCTCCATAAACAGGCCTCCTCTTTTTGCTGGTGTGAATTATTCTTTCTAGAAGGTTAGAATGACAATCTTTATTGAATCTCTTGATAGAGGTATTTGGGAAACAATTGTTAATGGGCCTTTCAAACCAACTCATACGGTGGATGGTAAAATTGTTGAGAAAAATTGGGCTGAATTAACCGATGCGAGAAAATAGGAGAGTCCAATATGATTATACTTGCTAAAAATATTATTACCTCTGCTTTAAATCTTGATAAGTTTTTCGAGGTGTCTCAATGTGCCTCCGCCAAAGAAATGTGGGAAATTGTAGAGGTCACTCATGAGGGTACATCCGATGTGAAAAGGGCAAGAAAGCATGAATTAATTAGAGACTATGAATTGTTTAAAATGCGGCAAGGAGAAACAATTGCGGATGTACGAGAAAAGATTCATGCATATAGTCAATCATCTAATTGGGCTAGGAAAGACTTTTGACAAAGAAGAGTTGAACATCAAAATCTTGAAATGTTTGGACAGAACTTGGCAACCAAAGGTGACAACTATATCGAGAATCAAGAGACTTAAGCTGAAAGGACTACTTGCTTCACTATTTGGTAAGTTAAGGGAACATGAGATGGAAATCAATCGGTTCAAAGAACAAGAAAATGCGAGAGAAGAAAAGCGAAACATTGTTCTCAAGACGATTGAAGAAAATAGCAAGTCTGAAGAAGATGAATCCAAGAATCGACTCTGTTGGTTAAGAAGTTTGGGAAATTTCTTAGAAGGAAGAACATAACTGGCCAAGTTAAAAGGTACAACGATAAAAGAACTGAATCTATTCAAAATACTGTTACTTGTTATTCTTGTGGTAGCGGGGACACATAAGGAGTGAATGTCCGGAAAAAACCAAGAATCGAGAACAAGAAAGAGTCAAAGTACAAAGTGAAAAAGGCCTACATAGCTTGGCAAGACAATGATTCATCCTCCGAGTTACGCATCCGAAGGTGAAGAGGTGAACCTATGTTTGATGGTGCAGTCTGTGAATCCTCTTCATCGCATGTAAGTTCAACTCCCACAGAAAATGAAATGAATTACAACACATTACTAAATGCTTTCAATGAAATGCATAATGAAGCCAAGAATTTATCTCATACAAATAATCGGTTAAAAGGACTAAATAAGCTGGTTAGAAAATAGGGTTAAAATTCGGAAAAAGAGTTATTAGAAAGCAAAACGAGATATGGAACATCTTGAAATAATCTATTCATCTGCGATAATGTCTGCTGCTAACAATAATTGTGAAAAGTGTATCCTTCTATAGAATAAGGTTGATTACTTGATTAAAACTCTGTCTAAGTTTACTCAAGGTAAAGAAAATTTAGATACACTTCTTGGGTCTCAAAGCTGTGTTTTTGAACATACTTGGAATCGGGTACAAACCTAAGGTTGGGGTGAAAACTAAAAAGTATTTGAACTTCTTTTCTTTCAGAAAAGCAACAACATCCCCTTTCTCATCTTGTCATTACTGCATGAAAAAAGGACATACTTGTAAAATTACGTCATGCTAGAAAATATTTTGTGCCGCAAGGTAGAATGAGATGGGTTCCAAAACATGTTAAACAGAAAATTTAACTCCTAAGGACCCAAAATATTTAAGGGTACCAAATACTTGATGCTTGATCTTTCAGGAACAGTAACAAGAGTCCCTTTGGTACCTGGACAACGGATGCTCAATGCACATGACAGGTGATATTTCAAAATTCCAGAAACTGAGACTGAAGAATGGAGGTCACGTGACATATGGAGACAACAACAAGGGAAGAATTCTAGGTTCTGGAGATATAGGAGATGGTGAATCCGTGACCATTCACAATGTTCTTCTTGTTGAAGGTCTCAAGCACAACTTAATCAGCATAAGCCAGTTATGTGATCTAGGTCACAAGGTTATCTTCAAACCAGAAAAATGCCTAATTTGTGAGCCAAAATCTGACACGGTAATGTTGGTAGGTAAGAGGCTACATAACATTTACATGTTAGATATCAAGAATTCTATCTCATCTCAAAGTTGTCTTCTTACTAAAGAAGAAGAATCTTGGTTATGGCATAGAAGGCTTGCACATATTCATCTTAATCATCTTGACAAACTGATTTCTAAAGATTTAGTCTCTGGGCTACCTAAGCTTCAAATTCTGAAAGACAAAATCTATGAAGCTTGTCTAAAAGGTAAACAAACTAGAAAATCCTTTTTAAACAAAAACATTGTTTCTACTTCTAGACCTTTGGAACTGCTTCACATGAGTTTGGTTGGTCCTTCAAGAAATAAAAGCCTAGGTGGTAATCTCTATATCATGGTAATTGTTGATGATTTTTCCAGATTTACTTGGACTATCTTTTTAAAAGCCAAATCTGATTCTTACAAATCTTTCAAAAAGCTTGCCAAGGTCTTACATAATGAAAAAGGTTATTTCATTTCTTCTATTCAAAGTGACAATGGTGGAGAATTTGTAAATGAAAAGTTTGAACTATTCTGTGAAAAGTATGGCATAAAACACAATTTTTCTGCTCCAAGAACTCCTCAATAGAATGGTGTTGTGGAAAGAAAGAACAAATCCATTGTGGAACATGCTAGAACAATGTTTTGTGAAAGTTCTTTATCTAAATACTTTTGGGCAGATGCAGTAAACACTGCTTGTCATGTTTTGAATAGAGTCTTGATTAGACCCATGCTTAAGAAAACCCCATATGAACTGTACAAAGGAAGAAAACCCAACATAAACTATTTCAGGGTTTTTGGATGTACATGTTTTGTTTTAAACAATGGGAAAGAAAATATTGGCAAGTTTGATGAAAAATCGATAAAGGAATCTTTCTTGGCTATTCTACTAACGGCCATGCATATAGAGTCTACAATTTAAGACTGAAATCTGTTGAAGAATCGGTACATGTTGTTTTTAATGAGTCTCCTCGAGTGTTGCGAGAATAAAACAACGAGTACTGCAGATGATGACGATTTAACTGATAATTCTTATCGGTTAAAACATCCCGATGGCTTAGATCGGCATATCTGTCGAAGAAGGTGATCAATCAATTGATCCTGCAAAAGCTGATCCACCAAGAATTGCTGAAGAACAGGAAGAAGATATCCTGGATGAGCTTCCTAAAGAATGGATTGTCCCAAGAGATCTTTCTCTAGACAATGTCATTGGGAAAATCAATAAGGGAGTATCCACTAGACATTCTCTTAATCAATTCTGCAATCATATGGCATTCATTTCACAAATTGAACCTAAAGCTGTTAAGGATGCATTAAATGATGAATACTTGGGTTAGTGCTATGCATGATGAGCTTAATCAGTTTGAAAGGAATAACGTGTGGGAATTAGTTCCTAAAACCAAAGATATCAATGTAATTGGTACTAAGTGGGTATTCAAAAATAAACTAGATGAACACGACATTATCACTAGAAATAAAGCTAGATTGGTAGCCAAAGGATATAACCAACATGAAGGAATTGATTTTGATGAAACCTTTGCACCTGTAGCTAGACTTGAAGCTGTTAGACTATTATTAGCTTATGCTTGTATTAGTGGTTTCAGATTACTACAGATGGATGTCAAGAGTGTCTTTCTAAATGGACTCATCAATGAAGAAGTTTATGTTTCTCAACCTCCTGGTTTTGAAAATCACAAGCATCATGACCATGTCTACAAATTAAAAAGGGCTCTTTATGGTTTAAAGCAAGCTCCTAGACAATGGTATGAGAGGCTAAGTAACTTCTTAATTGATCAAGGATACAAGCGAGGTGAAGTTGATAAAACCTTATTCATTAAGAAATGCTGGAACTGACATTATTCAGTGCAGGTGTATGTTGATTCATTTTCGGTTCTACTAATAATGCCTTGTGTAATAAGTATGTTAAGGAAATGCAAAGTGAATTTGAGATGTCTATGATGGGAGAATTAAATTTCTTCCTTGGTCTCCAGGTTAAGCAATTAAGAAATGGCATTTTTCTAAGTCAATCTAAATACTGTAATGAGTTGTTGAAGAAATTTGATATGCACAATTGCAAAGAATCCTCTACACCCATGTCTACTAACTACTTGTCTAGATTTAGATGAAAAAGGGAAATCTGTTGATCAAACTAAATATAGAGGTTTGATTGGTTCTCTGCTATATCGATTGCTAGTAGGCCCGACATTATGTTCGGTGTGTGCCTTTGTGCTAGATTTCGAGGCAAATCCAAAGGAATCTCATCTTACCATCTGCTAAAAGGATTCTCAAGTACCTTAAAGGAACCATTAATGTCGGACTATGGTATTCTGAAGGTGCATCTCTTAAACTTGTTGGATTTTTTGATTCGACTTTGCGGGATGTAGATTGGACAGGAAAAGTACCTGCGGTACATGTCATTTACTGGGAAACGAGTCTCATATCGTGGCACAGGCAAAAAGCAAGCATGTGTTGCTCTTTCAACTGCGAAGTCTGAATACATTGCGGTTGGGAGTTGTTGTGCTCATAGTATCTATCTTAAACAACAATTGAAAGATTATGGAGTGGCTCTTAACACGGTACCTCCGGTTTGTGATAATACTAGTGCAATAAATCTAACTAAGAATCCTATTCAACACTCTAGAACTAAGCATATTGAAATTAGACATCACTTTATTAGAGAACATGTATCTAGGGGTGATTGTGAAATTTTATTCATTGAAACTGAGAAACAGTTAGTTGACTTATTCACTAAACCACTTCCTAGAGATAGACTTAATATGCTTAGAATTGAATTAGGAATTCTGGATATATCTAGTATTGAATAATTGATTCTTCATTGTGATTATGTGCTTTTTAACAGGTTGATAACATGCTCAATCGATTAAAATTTTCTGAAAATCTTGAAATTATGTGTTTTAATCGATTGAAATTGCGAAATAATCTGTTGATTTCCTGATTCTCAATCTCTGTTCATGATATGTTACAGTTCAATCGATTAAATAAGCTTTTAATCGATTTATTTCAATAACCTTGTAGCTCTGCATATTTTTCTCTTGTAAATCAATCGATTCAATCTTCGATTCAATCGATTTAATTCACTTTTGATACTCTGCAGGTTTTTCTTTCACAAAACAATCGATTAAATCTTCGATTCAATCGATTTATTTTACTCCTGATAATCTGCGTCTATATCAGAAATTGAAAAATCAATTAATTTCATGGAAAATCAATTGGTTAATTTTTCCTAGGGTTAGTAGTGTATGCGTTGCCTCTAATCAATTACTGCAGATTGTGCTGAGTGCATTTACAATCGGGATCGGCTTCGACTACTCTCTTAAATATCGAGTTATCAAATAAAAGTCTGAATGACTGTGATTGGTTATCGGATGTGAGGGTAATTAAGTTGTACAAGTAACAATTCTCTCTCTCCACCTTTACCATCCTCTGCACTGAGCGGAACAACGAGTAAATCATTAAAGACAAAATTGTCTATTCAAAGAAGATGAAGGGACCGAGTGTTCTCATTTCATCTTAGCATACAATAGTTGTTTGAAAAGCTTATACTTCTTCTTGAAAACATTCTCTCTTCTCTATTTTTCTGTTTCATCTCACAAATAAGCATGTTCAAGCGCACCAAATCGGGAAGGAAGAAGTTCGAGAAAGGAGAATCCTCTATCTGCAGTGCAAGGAACATCTCGTAGGAGGGCGCATTGAATCCTGGTTCAATGGGAACCAAGAGAAGATGGATTTGTTCATTCATGAAATGAGCAGGAAACAAATCAATATACCTAAGGTTCTAAAATTTTCATGGTTGGACGCTGAAGGGTTCGGAGGTGTTCGGAACCGCTACAACATCGAAACTTCGAAGTTCCTTGAGCTCAATGGTAGGATTTATCCCGACCTTATTAAAGTCTTCTTCACTAACCTCGTCATTTGAAGGGTCTACTCTAAAAACTCAAGTCAAAGGAGTGGAAATAGAGATTACTCCCATTGTCTGGAAAGACGTTGTCTGGTCTCAAAGATGAAGGAGTAAAAGTTACCAAAGGGTATACCGCGATGTGGAAGAATTTAACAAAGTTCAGGTACTTTCTCTCTTGTTTGCGAAATAAGAGGGACTCTGTGAGTTCCTTCAACACTCGGAAAGTTGAAGCTTGAAGAAAGGATCCTTGCATTCATAGTGGCCTGGCAGACTTACTCCCAGGTGGAGCAATCATGCAGTACTAAATGAAGGAGATTTGGTACTGATGTATTGTATTCACCACAGAATAAGAATGAACTGGGTTTTTGTCATCAAGGATCATATGATCAAAGCGAAAAGGCTAAGTGATTTTAGGTATCCTTATGCAATATTGATTTCTAAATTTTTAACTCATTTCGGTGTTGATTTGGAAGGAGAATTAGTTGAAACTATTCGCCCCACAAATGAAGTTAACAACTCTGTCCTTCATAAAATGGGATTCATCAAAATTGACGAGTGAGTGGATTTCAAAAGAAGAAGCTGGGAGAGAAGAAGAAATTGAAGAAGAAGAACAAGAGGAAGATGATGATACTGGTGTCCCGAGTGCTGCTGGAGCAAGATCAACAGACCCGATGGAAGATGTCATGGAAGAACAGTCTCCACTGGAAGTAATTCCTTATACTCCACAACCTGACCGTGGCATGCCTCTCTCACAGTTCGAAAGGACTATGTCTGCATAAGATGAATGAACCGCAAACCAATCAAAGGAGGCACATGGAGATGTCATTTGCTCGAGAGCTCGCCAAGCACCGTCTGGATGAAGATTTCATTGCCGCATTTCAACACATTGACAATCAACTGGAAGATATCTTCAACGAGAATTGGTGATCTTCAATTCAATCGGGGTCCCTGGAATGGTGATGAATGAAGTCTTGTTTTTTATGTGTTTTGTTCTCTTGTTTCTTTTCCTTGTTTTTATTTTGGGTACCTACGTGGTACTTGTTGGACTGTAACTAAACACTTTATTTGATGAAGTCAAATAGGGGAGAAGTGTTTGCTTATAAGCTGTCACTACACACACACCACAAAATCATATATGTCTACTGTTCGTTATTACTTGTGCGAGTACAGTGGTTATTTGTCTCCATCAAATAGGGGGAGATTGAAGAACTTGTTGGATTTGATGAAGACATATTGAGTTGATATAGTTTAGTTTGTGGGTGTGTAGATGAATAGGTTAGAAGTTTAAAACTTAATCTCTTGATAGGCCAATAGATCTTGTGATAAGCGCCTTGAAATGATGCATCTCATTGAACTCATTTTTCTGCATGAAAAACTAACCTTTAAGCATTAAAAGAACAAACTAAGTTTTCAATCTGTTAAAATCACTTAACATAAGAAGTGTGGATTTGTAGTCGAAATATCAATTGGTTGAATCGTAGAATCAACAGGTTAAAAATGTTCTTAATGATTTTTTCAAATATTAAAGATTTCGCATTTTCAATCTGTTGAAATGTTTTTTAATCTGTTGAAACAGAGAGCTATCATTTTTTTTCTAAGCTACTTCAATCCATTGAAAACACGAATTAATCGATTGAATGAAGTTTTAAATAAAATCAATCGATTGAAATATCATTTTAATCGATTGAAAAGTATTCTGATCGATCATAACTAGTTCCGATCGGTCATAATGCTATTCAAATCGATCATAACTGATTCTAACCTGTCATACTATTATTCTGATCGATCATTTGCTACTCTGAATCAGTTTTTATCAGTTTAAACATTCTGGTTCCTTCTTTTATTCTATAAATACAGGTTTGATCTATCTTTTGATATATACAATTTGAGAAAACATTTGAAAGCAATCTTAGAGCTATCATATCCGTGACTTTCCCTGTGCATTCAAAAACTTTTCATATCATAAGGTGCTTTGATCAAGATTGTTGTTCATCAAAGAGAGAAGGTTCTGAGTTAGAATTGCTTCTGGACATCTATACTGTTAAAGTTGTAGTCCAGGTTTTTTCTTTTCATATTCTTGTATAAAGTGTGGTTGTGTAGATTGGGTGTTGGATCTACACTGGTTACAGTAACTAGATTTGGTTACTGGGAGGTTTTCAAGAGTCTATCTTGTGGGTTTGTGAGATAGTTCTTGGGGTAGATTGGTGAATATCTACTGGTTGTAATTTTCACTTGGAATTAGTGGAACTTGGCAGATTTGTCAAGAACTGGATGTAGCTCTAGTAAAGAGTGAACCAATATAAACTTTTGTGTTGAATTTCTGCTTTCATCTCTTTTATTTCGTGTTTATATTCTTACTATGATTAAAATCAAATCTACCTATAGAAGAATTGAATAAAGATAAATCATTCTTTCCAAAGAAAGTATGTTTTGCGAAAAAGTTTTCTAAAGTTCAATTCACCCCCCCTCTTGAACTCAACCATTAATTCTTACAGTTTCTTGATCAACAAGCTTAGCTGTACTTATTTATTGTATCAGACTTTTCTTGCTATAGCCGAAGAGCAATCTTTTGTGCGTAGGGCAACTGCCATATAAATGCCCCCCTTTCTTTCCTTAGGGATTTCAACCTTCCTATTGATCACTATGTTTCCACATTCCCCCTTATTACTTGAATGCTTTATAGTGAAATGGTCAAGAGAAGAGAAAGAAAAGGATTTATAACAAAGGCTTGTGTTTTAGAGGGATATATTTTTTTGTAATAGAGGTTTTTGTAAGAATGGCTAGCCAAGGTTGGTCGGTGTTTAGGATAGTTTAGACAAACGTTTTGTTCTTATAACGTGGCGTCTTTGTTTATGGCGCCTTTTTGTGATTGATTAACTTTCCTAGGCCGCCCTTTCAGGTTTTCAGTCCAGGGTGTTGTGCTATGTCCTAACTTTTGTCTAGGTTTCCTTTTTGTATTATTTTTAGGAATACCTAGCGGACTTTTTGTAACCCTAACTTTTTCCTAGGCTACCCTTTATTATTGTTCGGGTCTCCTGCCAGGTTTACCCTAACTTTTGTGCAGCCCCCTTTATGGGTTTCCTACCGGGTATTTTGCCCTTTTATTTTCTTGTCTTGGCCTTTAGCCTTGACGGGCTCTTCCTTTTATATACATATATATATTTGGCACAACATTGTCGAAACTTGGTTCTATCGAGATAGATTTTATTCGTGTTTCTAGTTAATCAATCATATTTGACTTTGCTTTGTGACGGTTTGATTGTTCTGACGCATTTGGAACAAAACGTCTATCTAAACATGGTTTATTTAAAATGGGGTATAGACATATTTAGCGAGAAAAGAAGCAGATAGTAAGAATAACATTCTTTTGTAATTACGCGAAAATGTGTGCCCTAGAGATGCTCGGGGGTCGGGCATACCCTGAGGAGTGATCTCTAATACTCATTAGGTTTACATCCCTTAGAATTGGAAGAAGGACACCTTATGACTAACGCTACCCTTTGCGCTAATATCCCTCCTTTTCGGAATATCATCTTTGAGGGGTAAGACTTCCCTGTTTTCCGTATAGTTTGATCTTTTGTAGGGTCGTACCCTAAACCATACTTTAAAGGATTATCTTTGAAATCTGGTGGCTCTTTTATTCCTTGAGCATTCTTTCCAAGCCCCTGTCCTGGGCGATATCCATATATTTTCATCATATGGGCCACCTTTGTATTACTAGGAAGTCTTTCTATGTTGGCAATATCGAGTGCTTGAAAAGATGTTTCAAGAGCCTCTTCAGCCGCATCCACATATGGTTGGACAGACGGTTTGCTGATTAAAAAGTCTTCTTCGGCTTGAACCATGACGAGTTTATCATTCGTCACAAACTTGACTTTCTGGTGGAGCGTTGAAGGTATTGCCTTAGCACTATGAATCCAAGGTCTACCAAGGAGACAACTACATGCTGGAATAATATCCATCACGTGGAAGTCTATGTTAAAAATAGTAGGGCCAATTTGGATTGGTAGACTAATCTCTCCTTCTACTTCACGTCTTGATCCATCAAAGGCTCGAACAATTGTATTACTCGGGCGCATGTGGGTTCCTTGCACTGTTATCTTGTCAAGTGTCCATTTAGGCATAACGTTTAAGGATGACCCATTATCCATAAGAACTTTGGAAATGAGATATTCCTTGCATTTGACCGAAATATGCAAGGGCTTATTGTGATTAGACCCTTCTAAAGGGAGTTCTTCATTTGTGAAGGTAAGATGATCATTGGCTATAATGTTACCAATGATTCCTTCAAACTTGTCTTGGGATATTGCATGCGGAACGAATGATTCATTCAAAACCTTTAACAGTGCATTTCGATACGGCTCCGAACTCATTATCACTGATAACAAAGTTATCTTTGCAGGGGTGTGATTGAGTTGATCGATGATGGAGTACTCACTTTGTCTTATGTACTGGAGTAACTCATCTGTCTCCTCCTTGGATTCTTTTTCCTCTTCGGCCTTATTTTTTGCCTTATCTTTAGGAATATTATCTTGTAATTCCTTGGGGGAGTATATTCTTCCGCTTCTAGTCATGCCCCCAATACCGGCTATGTTGGAGATATCTTGATTGACTGGTGATTCTTCTGAGTATCTCCAAGGTACAACTTTATTTGATGAATAAGGGAAAGGATGAGGCCTGAATAAACGTAAAGGTGTTATTGCCTCCTCCCTTTTATCGATTGGAATGACCAACGGTGCTTGTTTGTTATCATCTTTGGGTTTATCGACCGTTGTAGAGATTTTGATGACGAAAGGCTTCTTTTCCATTTATTCTGATTTGTGGAAAGCACATCAATTAATCCTTTCTTTTTATTATCTTTATTATTAAAATGAGGAGGGATGTATGAATGTATGCAACTTATGAATGCAATAGACAGTTTAAGGAAAATCCTTTTTATTTTATCTAGAAAGTGTTCATCCTTCTATACAATGCTTTGAAGCAAGTGTTGACAAAAACGGAGAAGCTTGAAGAAACCTATAGGTAAATTAGGCTTTCTTCGTAATTCATCTTCAGCTACTCTCACATGATTTCTGACCATCTTAACTTACTCATGTACCGCCCGGCTCATATCTTCACTATATCGATGAGCCTCTTTTATCTTTTCTTCCTGATGAACGATTAAGGCTTGCTGTTGGTCAGACCTCTCTATTACTTGGTTTCTTTCACGAAGTAATTGACCATATTGAGCTAATCCATCTCTTTCTTTATCATGTAGCTCATCCAGGTTTTCTCTGTATCTTTCAGCGGTTTCCCACCACTTTTGTGCTTTTGACCGAGTTTCTTCTAGGTCATCTTGTATTAACTTGATCATTTTTGCCTGTTCTGCAAGCGTACTCTCAAGATGTGCTATTTCGTCATTCATGTCCCGGAATAGACTATCTTGTTCAAGCCTCGGAATTTTCAATGCTTGTTTAGTCTCTTCTTGATAATCAGCACAATCATTCTTAAGGCGCTCTATCTCATGGTCCTTCTTTTTACATTGCCTTTTTAGACCATCTATTATAAGGGTTGACTCTTGTTCTTTCTCTTCAAAAGCCCTCAACTGAGCTTCCATTACTTCTACCCTTTTATTTAAGGCGTTGACCTGCAATTGTAGTTCTTCATTAACTAATGTTGTAATGAATGTAGCAGATGGTTGGGGTACCCTTCTACTTTTCCTCCATTCCTCATATTCATGGGATGTAGATACCTGAACCTTTCCGAGTGCTTTATCTCCTATATAGACTGGACTTTCCCATGCTTTCCGGATTGCAGATACTTCTTCAAAGCTATGGGAGTAATGGCATAGACTCAGCCCTCTGAGCTCTTCTTGAGTTGGCACAATCTGGGTTCTCATGAGTTGTCTCATAACCATCTTGGGAGAGTAAGCTATGCAACCCCTGAGGCCTAGTAATGGTATGCTCAGGTAATCTCCGCATCGTATAAGAACATAACCGGGTCGGAATCAAGGGCAAACCCATGATACATGCTCTATTTTCTAGTTTTCTAACTCGGTTTTCCATTCTAGAGCTTGATGATGTTGAAGAGGGATTTTTGCAAAACTTCTTAAAGGATCAGGGAATATGCCCATGTAGCTTGAAGCGTAGAAATGAGTAATGCCCCATACATATAGTAATGAAGTGCAACATCTAAGTGTTTTTCCCTGTTTCTATCGGCAAAAATCTACTAAAAGCACGGTATCAGCAAGAATTGCAGGTATAGGACTCTTAGAGTATACATCCCAGCCAAACAATGCATCTATTGCAGCATGATCCACAACGTTCACATGAAATGGGAATAATATGATTCCGAACATTGCTAATGCTAGAGTTTTGTTGAAGGTAGACCAATCTTTATTTTCAGCCAAAGAGATTAAGTGGTCTTCTATTATTGACATTTTCCAACCTCGGATGTTCCCTTTTCCCTCTAGGATAGATTGATGAGGAGACAATCGTATAATAGTAGCAACCTTACTCACGGCAACATACACTCCTGAGCAGACATAGACCCCGACTGACTGAGGCCATCTAACCATGAGTTCATATTCTTCTAAGGTTGGTACTAAATCGAACTGCGAAAACTCAAAGCAAAGCAGGTCTGGATTCCAGAAGTGGACCAATGCTCTAATAAAGATAGGATCGATGCTGATTTTCAGGAGGTCAAGAATCCTTCCATAAGATTTCTCAAAATTAGCACTGACCTTTGGCGGAATATATGTACACAACTGCCTTAACTTCTCTACACGGCATAGAAGGATTTCCACTTTCTTTAACTGTCTATTACTGGATCCCTCCATTATCTAAAAGAAATGAAAAATGCATGATATGAGGATGAGTCCTTGTAAATGCATGAATGCAAGTGTTTATTTTTCTAAGTATTATCATGTTTTATTCCTAGTATGATACATGATAGTGCTTGGTTTTTTCTTAAAAAGAAAACTATCTATATGAATGTTTATGGATTTTGATGAAGAGAGTTCTATTTTCTTCTCTTATCATTTTTATGAACAAATGTTGTATGAATCATAAGACTTTTGTCAAAAATCTTTTTGTTATAAGAGGTTTTTATAGTTTTAATCATTTTTATATTTTTTATAACCCTTTATCTCTTTTGTCGATCAACGTGGCTACTTAGCTTACAAAGAACCTGAAACCAGGCTAGCTTAACTGAAGACTGTCCGAGATAAAGTTGGTTTATTCTTATCACTTTTATGGTTTTTTAGGTATTTTTGTATTTTTGTCTGTTGTATGATTACCCTATGCCAATGCATCAATACAAATGCAGCAAACGAATGCACACACAATTCATTCATCCACGAGCAGAGCCACGCTATTTTAGAGGTGGGGTTTTCCTGCACAAACGTGTTTGGTTTAGGCGGTTCTAAACTGTTCTCACCAAGGCCAAAGGTCCCCAAGGTGCCCCCATTATAGGGACCTCTCAATCTCTCAGTGCTTGGGTCATGCACGGAACTCCGTGTCGACATCCTTGGACCAAAAGAAGAGAGTTATCACCTTGAGTTGGTGGTTTCCGACAACGGTTGTAGCCCCGTGTGCAAACAAGCCCGTCGTATCTGTCACCCACTCCTTATAGGTATTTACTCTTGCCCTTGGGTATAGAGGGACTGTAGTGTGCAAGGGTTTTTGTGTACAATTTATATTTCAGACAATTTGAAGAAAATAATCATACAGCAGTGTCGCTGCCTCCCCAAAGGGGGCGGTCGGAGCGACGCGATGGTTTTTTCGACCCTCTTTGATTTTCGCATTTTTTATTGGTGGTTACAACGCCTTTAGGTTGTCCGACAATCGGGCTAACCTAGGGGCGAGGTTTTCGAAAGTATCCCTGGGTTGTCCGATAACCGGGCTAACACAGGGACTTATTTAATTTGGGTTCTATGGAGTCGCCACCGATATTTTTACCATAAACATCGGAAAAGGGGTTTTAAAAAGGCGTTGGTTTTTGAAAACCAATTTTGGTCATTAGAACCAGAGTTGGGTAAGGGAGTTAGTTACGTGTAAAGGAAGTGTTAGTTCCTTTACGACGCCCCTTTCGGGTTCCCTATGATTGGCCGGCTACCTTAAATAAATAATTAAACTGGAAAAATGCGCTTTTACCCTTTTATTATGCGGAATTTAAGTTTATGACAACATGGCTCTAGCTTCTATTGCGTAATTTAAATGGCAGTAATAAAAATAGAGAGGGGGAATATGCACCTCCAAAGCAAGCTTTTATATTTTAAAAGAGAGGGTGCGTTTTGGCAACCCTTCACTCTACAACTCTCAGAAACTCCGGAAATGCCTCGGAGGGATTCTAAAGAAGATTTAGAACGCTCAGTTTATGCCTAGAGACACTCAGAAACTCCGGAAATGCCTCGGAGGGATTCTTAGAGAGAGAAAGTCTAGAGAGAAGGGAGAGCTATGTTGATTACGTGTGGAAATGAGGGGGGAGGACCCCTATTTATAGTTTTCGCGCTGACAGTCGAGACCGCCGTTTCCTCTCGACAGGGTCGAGGCCGCCGTCTGGAAAGTCCAGACCGCCGTCTCGTTCATGGTAGAGGGTCGAGACCGTCGTCTCGACTAGGCAGGAATCGAGAACGCCGTCTGGAAAATCCAGACCACCGTCTCGACCTTTGCAGGAGACGAGACTGCCGTATGGACAATCGAGACGGCGGTCTCGTCCTGGCGTTGAGACGAGACAGCGGTCTGGTCCTTCCAGACGGCGGTCTCGTCCCTTCAGGGCGAGAAACTTTATTTTCGGGCCAAAAAAACCTTCCTATCTTGGTACGGGAGCCTAATAGTCTCTCCTAATGACTTGTTAAGCTTCGGCCGTCTTCAAATAGGACGCTTTCTGACTTTATTCTGAGGCCGGGCAAGATTTGGGGTCTACAAGCAGTTATTAAAGCCATACAATAAAACATACAGAAGAGGGTAAAGGCGTAATTTCAAATCTTTACTTAGTTTGAATTTATCCGTCACTAAATGGGATCCACTCTCTAGCTTCTCCAGTGGAGTCTCCATCTGTCGCCGCCGTCCGTTCCGACGTCTAGGGACATCTCGAACGTTTATGCGAGCAGTCGCGAAAAGATGGTTTAGACTCGCGTTTTATTTTAAAATGTGTTCATTGCTTCCGAGGTGCTCAACAACTGAACTATCCTCTAATAAAAGCAAGGTTTTCGCAAAAGGGTTCTTATGGAGTCGCCACCAATGTTTTGACCGTAAACATTGGAAAAGGATAAAAGTGCGTTGATTTTAAGAAAAACCAAACTTGGCCATTATAACCAGAGTTGGGTAAGGGAGTTAGTTACGTGTGGGGAAGGTGTTAGCACCCCATGACGCCCCTTTCGGGTTCCCTATAACGGATTAATTCATTAAGTAAAGATTACGCGAAATTACGCTATTACCCTATTTTATTTATACAATATTTAAAAATGGCTATCTACATGATTTTATTTTCTATTGCATACATAAAGCAATAAATAAATCAATAAAAGAGAAGAGAAGTGAAAAGAACCTCCGTAGCAAGCTTTTTATTGCAAATCTTTAACTGTGAGGATGCGTTTTGGCAATCTCCCGCTCTACAAAGACTCTCCTCCCCGAATACAAGATCGACTCTACTAAAATTTTAAGAAGAATCGAATGCTGGAAGAATATTCCTTAACCGATTGTTACCTTTTTAGGCAATTGGAGAGTTCATTCGAAAGAGGGAGAGAAGACCAGTGTCTGGAGTGTGAAAAAATGCTCAAATGAGCCCCTATTTATAGTTATTTCGGCCTGGCAGCTCGATACGGCCGTCTGGGGTGCAGAAAACAGGGATGGTCGTCTGCAGAGGCCGGGACGGCCGTCCTAAGTAACAAAACTGGCTGAGACGACTGTCTAGCATGTGGGACGGCCGTCTAGGCTGACTGGGACGGCCATCCCGACTTCTGGGACGACCATCTCGACTGTTTTGGCCAGATTTTGTGTTCTGGGACTCTCGGGAAGCTTTCCTTTCTTTATTCAGAAGTCGATTGATGCCGATAGATGTCCACCGAAGCTTTATCTTCAGATAGAAAGTCTTCTTAGCCTTTATTGAGTAGCCGGGCAAAATTAGGGGTCTATAGTGCTTAGATGGCCCAAATCATTCGGGGTCCATATTCGTCGTGAAGCATATATTCTTGCAACCAAGATCGCCACCGTCATCCAATTGCCACCTCATCAGGCTACCCTAGTGGGAAAAGGGGATATCCACGGATGGAAAGTTGTCATGCTAGAAGACCATTTGTCATCTTTGGTTGATAAGGCAGATTGGTTTGTCTTCAACAAAACCCTTTCACCGCGACGTAGTAAATCAAGCCGTTATGGACGCCTTTTTCACCTGGGACGTACATTCAAAGAGTTCCTTGCCTGCACTTCTTGTCAACACCTTGCTTTCAGTTGAATTTTGTCATCAGAAACAAGGAAGAACACTTAGATGTTGCTCTTCGTTGTTATTCGTTTAGTGTATCACACACCTCTACGCCTCGAGCCACATGGGAATTTTCCTCGACCCTTTGAGGAGCTTCTCAAAGATCCCCCTCCGCCGACGTCTAACAATGGAAGGTCGAGTTGGAACGATGGAACATCGATCACCTATCTTGGGCTTGTCCTTGGTTCCGACCCGACCCTATTCTCATACGATGCAGAGACTACCCGAGCATACCACTATTGGGCCTCAGGGGTGCATAGCCTACTCCCCAAAGGTAGCTATGAGACAACTCTTGCGAACCCAAACCATGCCAACACGGGAAGAGCTCGGAGTGTAAGAATTAATGGCTGAGTTCAAGAGGGGGGGTGAATTGAACTTTTGAATACTTTTTCGAAAAACACTCTTTCTTTTGGAAGAATGATTAAACTTTATCCAATCTTTTGTTAGGCAGATTTGATTTTAAACAAAGCAAGACTATAAGCAAGAATTAAAAAGAGATGAAAGCAGAAATTCAACACAAGAGTTTATACTGGTTCACTCTTTCCCAGAGCTACGTCCAGTTCTTGACAAATCTGCCAAGTTCCACTAATTCCAAGTGAAAAATACAAACCAGTAGATATACACCAATCTACCCCAAGAACTATCTTACAACACCACAAGATAGACTCTTGAATTAACCACCCAGTAACCAAAACCAATTACTGTAATCAGTGCAGATTCAAACCCAATCTACACAATTAATCTTTGTACAAGTATGAAAAGAATAAACCTGGACTGCAACTTTAACAATATAGAAGTCCAGAAGCAATTTCCCCACTCAGAACTTTCTCTCTTGATGAACTTTCAACAATCTTGATCTAAACGCCTTATGATATGAAAAGTTTTATGAATGCACAGAGAAAGGTACTAATATGATAGCTCTAAAATTGCTTTCAAATGTTTTTCAAATTTTATGTTTCAAAAGAAGAAACCAAAACTGTATTTATAGAGTAAAAGAGAGAAGTCTGATAGATTCAAACAATTAAAATGTCTTGGAGTCGCAGTTGACCGATCAGAATAGTTTTATGACTGATTAGAACAAGATATGATCAATCAGAATTGAGTTGTGATCGCTCAGAATCAGATATGATCAATCAGAATTGAGTTGTGATCGATCAGAATATTTTTCAATCGATTAAAATGTCGTTTCAATCGATTGATTTCATTTAAAACTAATTCAATCGGTTGTTTCGAGCTTTCAATGGATTAAATCAGTTTTAGTAAAAGATGATAGCTCTCTGTTTCAATTGATTAAAACTTATTTCAACAGATTGAAATCCTGAGATACTCAAAGTGAAAAATAACATCTCTCTGTTCCAACAGATTGAACTTGATTTCAACAGATTAAAATTGCGAAACGTTTAATATGGAAAAATCATTAAGAACATTTTAACCTGTTGATTCTGCGATTCAATCAATTAAAAATTTTGACACATATGAACATTTCCTGTTTTAAGTGATTTTAACAGATTGAAAATTCTTTTTAACAGATTGAAAAACTCAGCTTGTTCTTTTAATGCTAAAAGGTTGGTTTTTCATGTAGTAAAATAAGTTCAATGAGATGCATCATTTAAAGGCGCTTATCACAAGATCTATTGAACTATCAAGAGATTAAATTCTAAGCCTATAACCTATCTATCTACACACCCACAAAATAAACTCTATAAACTCTATATGTCTTCATCAAATCCAACAAGTGCTTCAATCTCCCCCTATTTGATGGAGACAAATAACCACTGCACCTGCACAAAGAAATAACAGAACAGAGACATATATGATTTTGTGATGTGTGTGTAGTGTCAGTTATATAAGCAAATACTTCTCCCCCTATTTGACTTCATCAAACAGTGTTTTAATTACAGTCCAGAAGTACCACGTAGGTACCAAAAAAAAAACAAAAGAAACAAGTGAACAATTGCATTAAAAAGAAACTTCAATCATCACCATCCCAGGGACCCTGATTGAATTGGAGGTCTCCAATTCTGTTGAAGATATCCTCCAGTTGATTATCAATATGCTGAAATCTGGAAATGAAGTCTTCATAGAGTCGATGCTGACGAGTTTGCAGAGCAAATGTCATCTCCATGTGCCTTCTCTGATTTGTTTGCATTTCATTCATCTGACACAGCATAGTCCGTTTGAATTGCGAAAGAGGCGTGCCACGGTCAGGTTGTGCAATATAAGGAATCATTTCCAATGGAGACTGTTCTTCCATGACATCTTCCATAGGATCTGTTTGCCTTGCTTCAGCAGTACTCAGATCACCAGTATTCAAATCTTCTTCCTCTTCTTCTTCTTCTTCACTAGTGGAAAAATAGCATTCTATGACGAGTTTTTATCACGGTCGTAGTCCACCCGTCATAGTATGTAGCGCGGTGGCAATTTTGTAATAAAATCATAAACTTTCTATGTCGGGTAAATTTTAACCGACATAGTAAGTGGAAAGTTCACTTTCTATGTCGGGTAAAACTTAATCGACATAGAAAGTTCACTTTCTATGTCGGTTAAAAATTTACCCGACATAGAAAGTTCACTTTCTATGTCGGTTAAATTTTACCCGACATAGAAAGTGAACTTTCCATGTCGGTTAAATTTTACCCGACATAGAAAGTGTATTTGATGACGGGTGTTAGGGCAACCGACATAATATCCTCTGTTTTACACCTGCCGCGACACTCCATTTCTCACTTCACCCATAGCAGAGCTCCCCGTTCTATCTGCATCTTCTACGAACGTCTTCACCTTTGTACGTTTCTCCCCACCCAGCTCTGCTCGTCACGCCACCTGCCAACTCTGTACATCGTGCCGCCTGCTGCTACTGTCGTTGGTGCCCGTCGCCTGTGTACGTTTCTCCCCACCCAGCTCTGCACGTCACGCCACCTGCCACCTCTGTAGGTCTTCAAGAGGTAAGTTTTCGTGTTTGCTTTAGCCATTGTAGGTTTACATTTTTGAATCTGGTATGTAATAATGCTGTCAAGAGATGGAAGTTCACGGGTGCCTTTAGCTAATTTAGAGACGTATTGTAAGTAGTTTAGTCATTTGAATGTGTTTCTGTAGGCATTCTTTCGTGATTTTGATTTTGAAAATTAGATTTGTATTATAATGTAGTTATTTCATTTTAAGTGAAAACTATCATCGCTTATGCTCACCCTAATGTGAGACAATACAGTTAGCCTTGATTGGAGTCAGTCCTGAAATGATCCATTGTAGGACATAACTTCTTATTGAAAGATTAAAATATCCAATCACGTGACATCGCAATTTCAGCAGAACATGTTGGATGTTATCATCCTCAAACTATACTTATATGTTGTGTTATGTGACAGAAGGTAACAATGGATCGGAGTTGGATCAATTATAGACAAACAACAAATGAATATGAGAGTGGAGTAGAACAATTCCTTGAATTTGCTAAGATGAATGTTCTGGATAATGATGGAAGATTCTATTGCCCTTGTGTTAACTGCTTGAATGAGCGAAGATTACCGACTGAAGTTATTCGGGAACATGTTCTTTGTGATGGTTTCCTAAAGAGTTACATAAAGTGGACATGGCATGGTGAATTATTAAACATGCCAAGTGTAGAAGACAAAGAAGAAGTTGATCTAGAGATGGATGATCAGCTGGAGGAAATGATTCGTGAGCTTGGACAAGATGCCTTCCAACATACACATGTGTACGAGAAGTTGTCCAATGATGCAAAAAAGCCTTTGTATACAAATTGTACTAAGTTCACACGATTGTCGGCGGTACTAAAATTGTTCAATGTGAAGGCAAAGAATGGGTGGACTGATAAAAGTTTCACAGAATTGCTTGAGTTGTTGAGTGACATGCTCCCTGAAGGTAACACATTGCCAACCCGCAATTATGATGCTAAGAAGATATTGTGTCCAATGGGTATGGAGTACCAAAAAATTCATGCATGTCCGAATGATTGTGTGTTGTACAGGAAAGAATTTGAGAACTTTCACGAATGTCCACAATGTGGGGAATCACGATACAAGAAGAAGGATGGTGATTCTGAAAATGATGTAATGAAGGGTACCCCGGCAAAAGTGTTATGGTATCTTCCCATTGTTCCAAGGTTGAAACGATTATTCACTAATGGAAATGATGCAAAGCTCAGTAGATGGCATGCAGATAGTCGTATTAAAGATGGTCAGTTGAGGCATCTAGCAGATGGATTGCAATGGAAAAAAATTGATTCCATCTTCCAAAATTTTGGTAATGATCCAAGAAACATTAGGTTTGGATTTGCTACAGATGGAATGAATCCATATGGAAATTTAAGCAGTAAACATAGTTCATGGCTTGTGGTGTTAGTTATTTACAACTTACCTCCGTGGTTGTGTATGAAACGTAAGTACTTGATGCTATCTTTCATGATCTCGGGTCCTAGACAACCTGGAAATGACATTGATGTTTTTTAAAGCCCATTGGTTGAAGAGTTGAAGATGTTGTGGGAGGAAGGTGTTGATGTGTTTGATGGGTACACAGGTGACTTATTCAAGTTGCGTGCAATGTTATTTTGTACAATTAATGACTTTCCAGCATATGGTAATTTGAGTGGCTACAGCACAAAGGGACATAAAGCTTGCCCGATATGTGAAGAAGACACATGTCACTATCAACTACAACATGGAAGGAAAACAGTGTACCTTGGACACTGAAGATTTCTTCCTTCAAACCATTCATATCGTAAATTAAAAAAATCATTTAACGGGTGTCAAGAAAATGATGCAGCCCCAACACCTTTAAGTGGGGAAGAAGTATATCAACGAGCAAGTGCGATTTCGTGTGAGTTTGGAAAGACGCAAAAGAAAGCCACAGGTATATGGAAGAAAATGTCAATCCTTTTTGTTCTTCCATATTGGAGGGTTCTTGATGTGAGGCATTGTATAGATGTCATGCATGTAGAGAAAAATGTGTGTGACAGTATCATCGGAACGCTCCTTAACATCCAAGGAAAAACAAAAGATGGTGTCAATGCTCGTTTGGACATGGTTGAAATGGGTATAAGAGAACAATTAGCTCCTCAACCTCATGGTAACCGAACATACTTGCCTCCAGCATGTCACACACTGTCTAAAAAAGAGAAAAGAAGTTTTTGTGAGTTTTTACGAGGTGTGAAGGTTCCATTTGGTTACTCTTCCAATGTGAAGAGACTTGTATCTATGAAAGATCTAAAATTGCTTGGGTTAAAATCTCATGATTGTCATGTATTGATGCAACAACTTCTACCTGTGGCTATTCGAGGTATCTTACCAGAGAATGTTAGATATTCCTTAACTCGATTATGCTTTTTTTTAATGCCATATGTAGTAAAGTTATGGACCCGGATGTTTTGGATCAGTTAGAGAATGAGGCTGCAGTCATATTATGTCAATTTGAGATGTACTTTCCACCATCAATTTTTGATATTATGGTTCACTTGATTGTTCATCTAGCCAGGGAAGTTAGAATTTGTGGTCCAGTTTTCTTACGATGGATGTACCCTATTGAGCGATACATGAAGATATTAAAAGGGTATGTGAAGAACCAATATCGTCCTGAAGCATCAATTGTTCAAAGATATATTGCAGAGGAAGCTATTGAGTTTTGCACACAATACTTATCAGAAGTTGAAGCTATAGGGTTACCTAAGACTCGTTACCATGGAATAGGTCTTGGTAGAGGAACGCGAGGTGCAAAAGTTGTGACAATGTGTCGAGATGAAGTACTTCAAGCGCATTTGTACATATTGAATAACAGTGAAGAAGTCATCCCCTACTTAAGTCCTCATAAAGACATTGTGAAGCGAAATAATCCACGTATGCCTAAAAAGTGGGTGATCACCGAACACAACAAAAGCTTTTTGAAGTGGTTTAAACAACAAGTTGAAGGTGACAATACAACTTCGATACACTAAAGTGGCTAGCATGTGAGCCAAACTTTGATGTGATATGTTGGGGTGGGTATGATATAAATAACTATTCATTTTATACAAAGGGAGAAGATGAAATAAGCACAATGCAAAATAGTGGAGTCATGGTGGTGGCTGAATCAATGCATTTCTCGAGTTCAAAGGATAAATATCCGATAACGGCGTCAATGGGCTACTTTGGTGTAATTGAAGAGATTTGGGTAATAGATTACACGATATTCAGAGTACCTTTTTTTAAATGTAAGTGGGTTGATTTTAATACTGGCATCTTCACTGACGATCTTGGATTTACCTTGGTTAACCTTAAAAATACTCGTTATACCGAAGAACCATTTATCATGGCATCTCAGGCAAAACAAGTGTTTTATGTCACTGATCCCACTAACAAAGGATGGTCAGTGGTTCTACAAGGAAAACCCATGTATACTTCTCATGAGAATGATGAATTAGTACTTGATATACCAGAGACACCATGTTTCTCTTCAAATATGCCAAACTTGAGTGTTAATGTAGAAATAGATTATGTGCATGCCACACGTTATGACCATATGGAAGGATTTTGGGAGAATGTTCCAACTTGATAATGTATGCACTTTTTTTAATGTATTATTTTTTAATGTATGCACTTTTTTGTTTATCTTCAGTCATATTGTCTAAATTAATAACTATTATTTTTTTCTTTGAACACAGATATGGCAGATTCATCTAGTACCCCTCCTCCTACACAGTCCCCCCCTCCTACACAAGGTGGTGATCAGAGTCAGCCGTCTACCAGGGAAAAGGGTAGGCGTGCTACACGGTTGAGGGACTTGAATATCAGCCGTAGCTCCGATCAGAAATTGCCTATCCAGTTTGACATGCAAATAGGTAGAGCCACAGGAGAGCACAACGCTAGATTCACTAACTATGTGGCCTTGCTTGGGAGAAGCAAGGTTAGTATTCTTATTGAGGATTGGGACCATGTTCCAGAGACACTGAAGACGCAGATTTGGCAGAGTATCCTGGTACCTACTCTTATTGAGCATTTAACATGTATATATATTTAACTTTTTGGGAACTTCATGTTATTTTTATTGTGTAGGTCACATATGATGTCCCAAACACCACTTTGTTGAGGACAAAGTGGATCTCATATGCTCGGGGAACGCTGGAGAGGTTTTAAGAGTGATCTCGACTAGTCGATACATATATGGGGCATTGAGCAACAAGAACCCATGTGACCAGTATCGATTTTTGGATGAGGAGACATGGCAGGCATTTCGGACTCGGCGTTTAGACGCTAAGTTTCGAGTTAGCACATTTGTCATTTGTTTGCAGTCATTTTTTTTAAATAGAGGTTTTAAATATGGTATTTAACATGGAATGCAACAGGCCAAGCGGCGAAGGCACAGGATATTCAGAGAAAGAATATCCACCCCCACGAGTTGTCTCGTGGGGGTTATGAGAAATTGGAGGAGAAGATGATGAAGGAGACATCTTCAAGTCATCCTTCGGATGAGTCGGTTGTGAGTGCTTGTCACTCGCCCTTCACGCCATGATAAATGGAAGAGAGCTCGCGGAACTCATCAGGGAATTACTTATATGAGCAAACTAATGTTGTAGCTCAACGTATTGTAAGTAGCATATCCTAAACTAATTATATATGTTATACTACAATAGGCATATGTATTTGCTAAAAAATCCTTCCTTTGTGTTGTAGGATGAGTTGGTTGAGCAGAGCACTCAGGGATCATTCCACCCACATGGCCGTCAGGATATATTGGCAGTGGCCATTGGTACCCCAGAGCATCCTGGATGTGTTCGTGCTGCTGGACGAGGGGTGGGCATCAGACAGTACTTTGGTGCCCCATCCGTGGCAACTCCTACTTTGAGGCATCTGAATGAGTTGGAGTTTGAGTCCCTCAAACAACAAATTAGGAAGGAGATTCGAGATGAGGTGTACTCTGACTTGAAGGTAGAGTTATTGAGCTCAATGCGAGCAGAGTTGGCATCTTTGTCCTCTCAACCTTCTGTCCCCGCACGAGAGGCATCCCTGATTCATGTCAGCAAAATGCATATAATGAATTGTTTAGTGCCTTTAAGGACTTGAAAAATGAATACAAAACTATGAAAAAGAGTTTAAGTAGATCCGAAAAGGAGGTGGAGTCCTTAAAAACGAAAATTGCATGTTTAGAGGAAAAGGAAACCTTAGAAACGAAAATTGTATGCATAGATGAGAATGATGATAAGAATATAGTATGTGCATCTTGTAAAGAGTATGAGTATGACATAGATATACTTAATCATTTGCTTGATAAAGCCGAAAAGGAATTGAGTAATAATAATAAGGATAAAGTTGTTGTAACTCAAAAGGAACTAGAGCATCTATTGTTAGAAATGCATCATATTCAAAAGCTACATCTAAAGCGTGTTTTTATTGCATGAAAAATGGTCATACTTCAAATAGATGTAAAATCAAACATTTTGGTGTTTCTAAAGGAAAATACATTTGGGTTCCTATTTTTAAATAACTTGTTTGTCTCTAACCCCAAGGACCCAAAAGTTATGGGGACCTAAGTTTACTATGTTCTTGTTTTGTAGGAAACTTCCAAATCAAAGAAGTCTATGTGGTATCTTGATAGCGGATGCTCAAAGCATATGACCGGTGACAAAACGAAATTTGTGAGTTTCAAAGCTAAAGAACAAGGATATGTAACTTATGGGGACAACAACAGAGGAAAAATTCTTGGAATTGGAAATATAGGTGGTGCAAACACTTTGGAGATTAAGGATGTGCTTCTTGTTGATGGGCTAAAGCATAATCTCCTTAGTATAAGTCAACTATGTGACAAAGGATTTAAGGTAATCTTTGAAAGTAAATTTTGCACCATACATTTGATAGATTCCGAAAATGTGGCATTGAAAGGCATTAGGCATAATAACATATACTTGATTTATTTGAATTGTATACATGATACTAGTATAACATGCTTAGTTGCTAAGGACGAAAACCCATGGTTATGGCATAAGAGAGCGGCTCATATAAATATGCATCATTTGAACAAATTGATTTCAAAAGACTTAGTTATTGGTTTACCTAAGTTAAAATTTTAAAAAGATAGATTATGTGATGCATGTCAAAAAGGTAAACAAGTAAAATCATCATTTAAATAAAAGAATGTTATTTCCACTTCAAAACCCTTAGAATTATTACATTTAGACTTATTTGGTCCTTCTAGGATAAAAAACTTTGGTGGAAATTATTATGGTCTTGTAATTGTTGATGACTTTTCTAGATATACTTGGACATTTTTCTTAACAATGAAAAGTGAAGCTTTTAAGGTCTTTAGGAAGTTTGCAGAGCAAATTCAAAATGAGAAAGACTTAAGAATTAAAGTTTTAAGAAGTGACCATGGTGGTGAGTTTCAAAATGAAAGGTTTGAAAATTATTGTGAGGAAAATGGTATATTACATAATTTTTCTGCACCTAGGACTCCCCAACAAAATGGTGCAGTTGAAAGGAAAAATAGGTCACTAGAGGAACTTGCTAGAACAATGCTAAATGAATCAAATGTTCCTAAATATTTTTGGGTTGATGCTGTAAGTACTGCATGTTATGTTTTGAATAGAATGCTCATTAGGCCAATTATAAAATCAACTCCCTATGAATTTTTAAATGGTAGAAAGCCTAATGTTTCTCATTTGAAAATATTTGGATGTAAGTGCTTTGTGTTAAATAATGGAAAGGACAACTTAGGAAAATTTGACTCAAAAGCCGATGAAGGCATTTTCTTAGGTTATTCACTAACTAGCAAAGCATATAGAGTATTTAATAGAAGAACTTTAAATGTTGAAGAATCTATGCATGTGATTGTAGACCTTGGGGAGATATTGTTGAACATACAAGGACTTGATGTTAAACTTACATGAACATGAAGCTTGATGATTTTGATGATGATTCAAGAACAAAGAACATACAGAGTTGAAGACTTGTATTATTGTGTAATAAATCTGTTTTGATGAGTTTGAGTCTGTAATATTAGAGTCTAAGATAGTCGGTACATAGTCTACTCTTTAGAAGCTTCAAAAACTCGTATTTATCAAAAAGTCTCGGGTTTAATCGATTAAAAGACCAGATAATTGATTATTACAGTGAGAAAAATAATTTTCTGTATCAGCTCACTGTGATAATCAATTAACACACCTGTTAATCGATTAACAGGCTTGTTAATCGATTAATAGGGTAAATAATCGATTAAACCATTGCGTTTTAGGGTTCTGTTGATTTTGGCTCTGTAATAATCGATTAACACTTCATTTAATTGATTATTTCAGTCAGATTTGCATTTTGAACTTCAAATTAAACCTATTTTCGAAAACCCTAGTCCCAATACACCAAGTTTCGAAAATCCCCAATTCCCAAACCCTAATTCATCTACTTAAGGTTCTCTAAGGCTCTGAGAAAATAGAACAACCTTTTTCAAACAAAAGTTGAGAGCTGTGATTGTCAGAGAACTGTTTGTTGGAGGAAAAAGGGGCTTTTGGAACCTGGTGTGGGCTAGAAGCGATAAGAATCACTAAGTGGAGTTCTTAGTGGATTGTGTGTTGTGCCGTCTCTAGGGAAAGTTGTTCTTCATCTCTTGTGTGACTCAAGAGAGGTGTTTTAATTACTCTATCTTTTCCATTGTTATCTGTTTGTAATAACTTTGATTATAGTGACAGCGTTAATCCTCTGTTTGAGTGATTAGCAACTGGACGTAGGGTCTTTTGATCCGAACCAGTATAAATCTTCTGTGTAAGACTCTATCCTTATCCTATTTACGTTTACACAGTATTTTAATCGGTAAAATTTGGGGAAAATTTTTAAAACCTAATTTTTGTTAAGAAACCAATTCAGCCCCCCTCTTGGTTTTTATCCGTTCACGCAAACATTCCGTTGCGCGATTCTCTAAGGGCTTGGTACAAATTCCCAAGGAATAAGGGAGCCACTAAATTTTAAAGATAATCCTTGAAACACGGCCTAGGGTACAACCCTACAAAGGATCAAGCCACAAGAAGAAAGTGAAAGTCTCCCCTCCGCACACTGAATCAGATTTTTCGAAGCGAAGGGATACAAGCGTCAAGAGCAACTTTAGTCATTAGGTGTTCTTCCAATTTTAAGGAATATAAACCCAAAGACTATTAGAGATTACTCCCTGGGGCAAGCTCGATCCCCGAGCATTTTTAAGGCACATATTTCCCTTTTAATCATAAAGAATGCGATTCTTATTATCTGCTTCTTTTCTTACTATTCATATTTATACATCATTAATAACCATGTTTAAACAAACGTTTTCAAAAGGCGGCTAAATAATCAAGAGCGCGTTATCATCATAATAAAGCGAATTTGCCATCACTGATTGATTAGAAACACAGGTAAGGTTTTACCTCGTCATAATAAAGCCATGTTTCGCCAATGTTGTGCAAAAAGAAAACAAAAAAATATAAGAAAGCTCATAGAAGTCAAAGGCCAAAAAGAAAGGTCAAACTACCCAGTAGGAAACCCACTAAGGGGACCACCCAAAAGTTAGGGTAAACCCGCTAGGAAACCTGAACAATAATAAAGGGTAGTCTAGGAAAAAAGTAGGGTCACAAAATAAAGTCCGCAATAATTCCTAAAAACAAAATGAAAAAGGAAGCCTAGACAAAAGTTAGGACAAAACACAACATCCTAGATTGAAAATCCAAAGGGCGATTTAGGGAAGTTAATCAGTCGTAATAAGCGCCACAAAACAATCAGTTAGAGACACAACCTCACAAACAAACATTTGTTTAAACTAGTGTAAACAGTATAACCAACCGTGGCTAGCCATTCTTACAAAGACAAGTTTTGTCAAGAATAAAAATCTCTTCTAAAACACAAACCTTTGAATTAATTATCCTATTCCTTCTTTTCTATTGACCCTTACCACTACGATCTTCTAGTGATTAACTGGGCAATGTGAAAATATAGTGATCAATAGGAGGATTGAAATTCCTAAAGAAAGGAAGAAGCACACTGTAGACCCCAAATCTTGCCCGACCTCATAATAAAGACCAGAAGACCTCCTTTTTGAAGATGGATGAAGCCTAAAAAGCCATTAGGAGAGACTATTAGGCCCCATATTAGAATAGGAGGGATTTTCTGCATGTAAATAAGGATTTTTGCCTTTTAGGGTCGAGACCGCTGTCTCGTATTCGGGACTGCCGTCTCGAATGGCGAGACGGCTGTCTTGACCTTGTCAGACGAGACGACCGTCTCGACCTGACAGGCGCGAATCCCTATAAATAGCAGCGCCATTCCCCTCATTTCACATGGTTCTTCCATTCTCTCTCTTGTTACTTCATAAAATTCCCTTCCTATAACCCCTTCGAAGCACTTCCGGAGTTTTCTGAGAGTTTCTAAGAGTTTTTTATAGCGTTTTTGAGAGGTTTCCGACGCTGTAAAAAGTGAAGGGCTACCAAAAAGCACCCTAATTTTTAAGAGATTAATATAAAGCTTGCCTCGGAGGTTTCTACTGAAGCACTTGGTGGATTTGATGAAGACATAGATATAACTTAGGTTGTGGGTGTGTAGATGATTAGGTTTTTAAGTTTAAGCACTTAATCTCTTGATAGACCATTATATTTTGTGATAAGCACCTTAAAATATTGCATATCATTGAAAATCATTTTTCTGCATGAAAAACTAACATCAAAGTATTAAAAGAACAAACTAAGTTTTTCAATCTGTTGAAAAGGATTTTCAATCTGTTAAAATCACTTAAAAGAATAAGTGGTCATACATAGTTGTATTTTCAATTGATTGATTCGCGGAATCAACAAGTTAAAATAACTCAATGAATTTTTCAATATCAAAGTTTCGCATTTTCAATCTGTTGAAATGATTTTTAAATCTGTTGAAACGAAAGATTTTTTTCAATCCAAGAGTTTTTAGAAAATCAATCTGTTGAAATATTTTTCAATCTGTTGAAACAGAAAGACTATTTTTTTCAGTCTAAGAGTTTTTCGAAAATCAATCTGTTGAAATAATTTTTAATCTGTTAAAACAGAGAGGCTATTTTATTAACTAAGTGTTTGCAGGTTTTCAATCTATTGAAATAATTTTCAATCGATTGAAACAGAGAGTCGTCATTTTTCATAAAGTCGTTTCAATCCATTAAAAACTCGAATCAATCGATTGAATGGAGCTTTAAATGAAATCAATCGATTGAATCGATGTTTTAATCGATTGAAATATATTCTGATCGATCATAGTTTTATTCTGATCGATCATAACTCGATCTGATCGATCATAGTTTCATTCTGATCGATCATAACTCTGGTCTGATCGATCATACTTCAGCTTCTAATTGATCGAGTCTCTTCTAAACTGTTTTACTTCAATCTAATCGATCTTTTGACTCTCCGAAACAGCTTTTGACAGCTTGGAACATTCTGATTCTATGCTTTACTCTATATATACAGTAATTGATCTATCTTTTGAATGACACACAAACAATACACTACTTGAGAAAACTTGTGAAATCAATCTGTGAAACTTTCATACGTGACTTTCTCTCGCATTCAAGAATCTTTTTCATATCATAAGGTGTCGTGATCGAATTGTGGTCAATCAAAGAGAGAAAGTGTCGTTAGAATTTGTTCTCGACAATTAGAACTTCAAGTCCATGTTTTTTCTTTCCATACTCTTTTGTAAAAGTGTGATTGTGCAGGTTGGATTGTGATCTCGCACTTGGTACGAGAATCGGGTTTGGTTACTCGGGTGGTTTTCAAGATTCTGTCTTGTGGGTTTGCAAGATAGTTCTTGGGGTAGATTGGTGAGTATCTACTCGGTTGTAAATTTTCACTTGGTATTAGTGAAACTTGACTGGTTTGTCAAGAACTCGGATGTAGCTCTGGATTAGAGTGAACCAAGATAAATTTGTGTGTTAATATTCTTCTTTCATCTCTTTTATTTTCTCGTCAATAAACTTGTCGTGTTTAAACCAAACTACCTTCGCAAAGATTGAATAAAGATAACTCATTCTTCCAAAAGAAAGTAAGTTTTGCGAAAAAGTTTTAAAGTTCAATTCACCCCCTCTTGAACTCAACCATTAATTCTTTCAATTGGTATCGGAGCTGGTTCTTGTAAGTTACTCAAGAAATCGGTCCAATGGCCGAGGGAAAGATGAATTTTTTAGAAGGAGCCTCCATAAACAGGCCTCCACTTTTTTCTGGTGTGAATTATTCTTTCCGGAAGGTTAGAATGAAAATCTTTATTGAATCTCTTGATAGAGGCATTTGGGAAACAATTGTTAATGGTCCTTACAAACCAACTCATACCGTAGATGGTAAAGTGGTCGAAAAAGATTGGGCTGAATTAACCGATGTAGAAAATAGGAGAGTCCAATATGATTATACTCGCAAAAAATATTATTACCTCTCGCTTTAAATCTTGATGAGTTTTTCGTGGTGTCTCAAGGTGCCTCCGCCAAAGAGATGTGGGAAATTTTAGAGGTCACACATGAAGGAACATCTCGATGTGAAAAGGGCAAGAAAGCATGAGTTAATCGTGGACTATGAGTTGTTTAAAATGCAGCAAGGAGAAACAATTGCGTATGTGCGTAAAAGGTTCACGCACATAGTTAATCATCTAATTGGGTTAGGAAAGACTTTTGACAAAGAAGAGTTGAACATCAAAATCTTAAAGTGTTTGGACAGAACATGGCAACCAAAGGTGACGACTATATCGTAATCAAGAGACTTGATCGAAATGACTACCGCTTCACTTTTTGGTAAGTTGAGGGAACATGAGTTGGAAATCAATCGGCTCAAAGAACAAGAGAATGCAGTAAAAGAAAAGTAGAAATATTGTTCTCAAGACGATTGAAGAAAATAGTGGATCTCGAAGAAGATGAATCGGAGAACCTGACTTTGTTGGTTAAGAAATTTGGGAAATTTCTTAGAAGAAAGAACGTAACCGGCCAAGTAAAAAGGTACAATGATAAAAAGACCGAATCTGTTCAAAATACTATTACTTGTTATTCTTGTGGTAAACAGGGTCACATAAAGAGTGATTGTCCTGAAAAGACCAAGAATCGAACAAGAAAGAATCAAGATACAAAGGGAAAAAGGCCTATATAGCCTGGCAAGACAATGATTCATCTTCCAACTCGAATCCGAAAGTGAAGAGGTGAACCCGTGTTTGATGGTCGGTCGTGAATCCTCTTCATCACATGTAAGTTCAACTCCTACAGAGAATGAAATGAATTACAACACATTACTAAATGCTTTCAATGAAATGCATAGTGAAGCCGTAAATTTATCTCATACAAATAATCGGTTGAAAGGTTTAAATAACTCGGTTAGAAAATAGAGTTAAAGTTCTGGAAAATGAACTATTAGAAAGCAAAACAGATTTAGAACATCTAGATATTATCTATTCATCTCATGGATAATGTTGCTGTTAATAAGAATTGTGAAAAGTGTATTGTTTTACAAAATAAGGTTGATTACTTGACTAAAACCTTGACAAAATTTACTCAAGGTAAAGAGAATTTAGATGCACTTCTTGGGTCTCAAAATTGTGTGTTTGAACATTCTGGAATCGGGTACAAACCTAAGAATGGGGTAAAAACTAAAAAATATTTGAACTTCTTTTCATACGTAAAAACAACAAGCATCCCCTTTCTCATCTTGTCATTACCGCATGAAGAAAGGACATACTATAAAATTTTGTCATGCTAGAAAATATTTTGTGCCGCAAGGTAGGAAGAGATGGGTTCCAAAACATGTTAAACGTAAAATTTGACTCCTAAGGACCCAAAATACGTAAGGGTACCAAATACTTGATGTTTGATCTTTCAGGAACAAGCAACAAGAGTCCCTTTGGTACCTAGATAGCGGATGCTCAAGGCACATGACAGGTGACATTTCAAAATTCCGTAAGCTGAAATTGAAGAATGGAGGTCATGTGACTTATGGAGACAACAACAAAGGAAGAATTCTAGGTTCTGGAGATATTGGAGATAGTAAATCAAGAACCATTCACAATGTTCTTCTTGTTGAAGGTCTCAAGCACAATCTGATAAGCATAAGTCGCTTATGTGATCTTGGTCACAAAGTCATTTTCAAACCGTAAAAGTGCCTTATCTCAGTGAGCCGTAATCCGACACTGTAATGTTGGTAGGTAAGAGGTTAAACAACATATACATGTTAGATATCAAACAGTCTATATCATCTCAAAGTTGTTTTCTTACTAAAGAAGAAGAATCTTGGTTGTGGCATAGAAGGCTTGCTCATATACATCTTAACCATCTTGACAAACCGATTTCAAAAGAATTAGTTTCTGGGTCGCCTAAGCTTCAAATCTTGAAAGACAAAATCTGTGAAGCTTGCTTGAAAGGCAAACAAACTAGAAAATCTTTTTCAAACAAAAACATTGTTTCAACTTCTAAACCTTTGGAACTGCTTCACATGGATTTGGTTGGTCCTTCAAGGAATAAAAGCCTAGGTGGTAATCTTTATATCATGGTAATTGTTGATGATTTTTCCAGCATTTACCTGGACTATTTTTCTTAAAGCCAAATCTGATTCTTACAAATCTTTCAAAAAGCTTGCCAAGGTTTTACATAATGAAAAAGGATATTTCATTACATCTATTCAAAGTGACAATGGTGGAGAATTTGTAAATGAAAAGTTTGAATCATTTTGTGAAAAGTTTGGCATAAAACACAATTTTTCTCGCTCCAAGAACTCCTCAACAGTAATCTGTTGTGGAAAGAAAGAACAGATCTATTGTGGAACTTGCTAGAACAATGTTGTGTGAAAATTCTTTACCTAAATACTTTTGGGCAGATGCAAGAAACACCGCTTGTCATGTTTTGAATAGAGTCTTGATTAGACCCATGCTTAAGAAAACCCCATATGAATCAGTATAGAGGAAGAAAACCCAACATAAACTATTTCGTGGTTTTTGGATGTACATGTTTTGTTTTAAACAATGGGAAAGAAAATATTGGCAAGTTTGATGAGAAATCCGACAAAGGAATCTTTCTTGGTTACTCAACTCACTACCATGCATATAGAATTTACAATTTAAGATTAAAATCAGCTTGAAGAATCAAGACATGTTGTATTTAATGAGTCTCCTCGAGTGGTGCGTAATAGAACAACAGTATCGCAGATGAAGAAGATTTAACTGATAATTCTTATCAATTGAAACATGCCGTAAACACAGATCAACGTATCGTTGAAGAAGATGATCCATCGCTGGACCCCGCAAAAGCTGATCCACCAACAATTACTCAAGAACAGGAAGAAGATGTTCTCGAAGAGCTTCCTAAAGAGTGGATTGTCCCAAGAGATCTCTCTCTAGACAATGTCATCTGGCAAATTAATAAGGGAGTATCTACTAGACATTCTCTTAATCAATTTTGTAATCATATGGCATTCATTTCACAAATAGAGCCTAAGACAGCTTAAAGAAGCATTAAATGATGAATACTGGGTTAGTGCCATGCATGATGAGCTTAATCAATTTGAAAGAAATAAAGTGTGGGAATTAGTTCCTAAAATCAAAGATATCAATGTAATTGGTACTAAGTGGGTATTCAAAAACAAGCTAGATGAACACGACATTATTACTAGAAATAAAGCTAGATTGGTAGCCAAAGGGTATAACCAACAAGAGGGTATTGATTTTGATGAAACCTTTGCACCTGTAGCTAGACTTGAAGTCGTTAGATTGTTATTAGCTTATGCCTGTTTAAGTGGTTTCAGATTACTACAGATGGATGTCAAGAGTGCCTTTCTTAATGGACTCATCAATGAAGAAGTATATGTTTCTCAACCTCCTGGGTTTGAAGATCACAAGCATCCCGACCATGTTTACAAATTGAAAAAGGCCCTTTATGGTTTAAAGCAAGCACCTAGACAATGGTATGAGAGGTTAAGTAACTTCCTAATTGATCAAGGGTACAAGCGAGGTGAGGTTGATAAAACTCTATTCATTAAGAAATCCTGAACCGACATTATTCTCGTGCGTGTGTATGTGGATGATATCATTTTCGGTTCCACTAATAATGCCATGTGTAATAAGTTTGTAAAAGAAATGCAAAGTGAATTTGAAATGTCTATGATGGGAGAATTGAATTTCTTCCTTGGTCTCCAGTGTTAAACAATTAAGAAATGGCATCTTTCTTAGTCAATCTAAATACCGCAATGAATTGTTAAAGAAATTTGATATGCAAAATTGCAAGGAGTCCTCTACACCCATGTCTACTAACTGTTGTCTAGACTTAGATGAAAAAGGAAAACCCGTTGATCAAACTAAATATAGAGGTTTGATTGGTTCACTACTATATCTAACTCGCTAGTAGACCTGACATTATGTTTAGTGTGTGCCTTTGTGCAAGATTTCGTGCAAATCCAAAGGAATCACATCTTACCGCCGCCAAAAGGATTCTGAAATACCTTAAGGGAACAAGCTAATGTTGGACTATGGTATCCCGAAGGTGCATCCCTTAAACTTGTTGGATTTTCTCGATTCCGACTTTGCAGGATGTAGATTGGACGTAAAAAGTACCTCTAGTACTTGTCATTTACTCGGGGAGCAGCTCTTATATCGTGGCACGACAAAAAGCAAGCGTGTGTTGCTTTGTCAACCGCGTAAGCCGAATACATTGCAACTGGAACCGTTGTGCTCAAAGCATCTACCTCAAGAAACAACCGACGATTATGGAGTAACTCTAAACAAGGTACCTCTGGTTTGTGACAATACTAGTGCAATAAACTTAACTAAGAATCCTATTCAACACTCTAGAACTAAGCATATTGAAATTAGACATCACTTTATTAGAGAACATGTATCTAGGGGTGATTGTGAGATTTTATTCGTTGAATCGAAAAACAAGCTTAGCCGATTTATTCACTAAAGCACTTCCTAGAGATAGACTTAATATGCTTAGGACTGAATTAGGAATTCTAGATATATCTAGTATTGCATAACCGATTCAGTTACGTTGATTGTATGCTTTTTAACAAGCCGATAACAAGTTCAATCGATTAATAATTGCATGAATAACTTGATATTATTTGTTTCAATCAATTGAAATTGTGAAATAATCTGTTGATTTTCTGATTCTTACTCACCGATATTGATGTGTTATTAGTTCAATCGATTAGATAAGCCTTTAATCTGGTTTATTTCATTAACCTTGTAGCTCTGCATACTTTCTTCTATAAATCAATCGATTAAATCTTCGATTCAATCGATTGAATTCACTTATGGTACTCGCATGCTTGTCTCTTACAATAACAATCGATTTAATTCTCGATTCAATCGGTTTATTTTACTTCGAGTATCTCACGATTACAAAATCAATTGGTTTCACTGAATATCAATTGATTATTTTTTTAGGGCTAGTTGTATGTACTTTGTCTCTAAACAATTTCTGCAGAGTGGATTGAATGCATTTACAACAAGATAAACTTCAACTACTCTCTTAAATATCAAAGATATCCAATAAAAGTTGATTGACTCGATTGGATATCGATGTGAGGGTAATTAAAGTGTGCAAGTAGCAATTCTCTCTCCTCCTTTATCATCACCGCGTAGAAACAATAAAACAAGAAAGACAAAAATTTTGAAGCCGAAAGGTTTGTGTATTCTTATTCCCGTAGTATTATTTCCTTCTTTGAACTTTCTCTTTCTCGCTTCTACTCGTTCTACTCATCCAAAAAATCAAGTATGCTCAAGCGCACAAAGTCTCGGTAGGAAGAAGTCTAGCAGAGGCGAGTCTTCTATCGCAAGGCGAGAACAAAATGTTGGAGGAAGGATTGAGACTTGGTTCAATGGGGACCAAGAGAAAATGGATTTGTTTATCCATTAATTGAGCAGAAGCAAGTCAACATTCCAAAGATGTTAAAGTTTTCCTGGTTTGATGTCGAAGGATTCAAAGGCATTCGAAAGTTACTCGCAACATCAAAAACTTCGAAGTTTCTGGAGTTGAATGGTAAGATTTACCCCGACTTAATTAAAGTCTTTTTCACTAACTTGTCCTTTGAAGGTTCCACTCTAATAACTCAAGTCAAAGGAGTAGACATTGAGATAACACCTAATGTCTAGAAGGAGGTTGCTGGAATAAAGGATGTAGGTGTGAAAGTCACCAAAGGGTGTACTTCGGATGTTGAAGAATTTAATAAAGTTCAAGTATTTCCGCTCTTGCTTGAAGAATAGGCATGATTCTCGTAAGTTCATTCAACACCGGGAAGTTGAAACTGGAAGAAAGGATTCTCGCTTTCATCGTTTCCTGGCAGCTCACACCTGGGGAAGCAATCATGCGGTGCTAAATGAAGGAAATTTAGTATCGATGTACCGCATTCACCACAGGATACGGTGAACTGGGTCTTCGTCATCAAGGACCACATGATCAAAGCCAAGAGGCTAAGTGATTTCAGGTATCCTTATGCTATTCTGATTTCTAAGTTTTTAACACATTTTGGTGTTGATCTGGAAGGGGAACTTGTTGAAACTGTTCGACCAACAAATGAAATAAACAATTCTGTTCTTCACAAAATGGGGTTCATCAAAATTGATGGTGAATGGATTTCCAAAGAAGAAGCTGGAAAAAGTGAAGAAAGTGAAGAAGAAGAGCAAGAGGAAGGAATCAACACTGATATTCCTGGAACTTCTGCAGCACGTCCGTCTGATCCAATGGAAGAAGTGAACCCAATGGAGATGATTCCATACAATCCACCGCCTGACCGTGGCACGCCTCTGTCTCAGTTCGAAAGAACAATGTTACATCAAATGAGCGAACTGCAATCAGACCAAAGGAGGCATATGGAGATGACTGTTGCTCTGAGGGCTCGGCAGCATTACTTGGTGGATTTGATGAAGACATAGATATAACTTAGGTTGTGGGTGTATAGATGATTAGGTTTTTAAGTTTAAGCACTTAATCTCTTGATAGACCATTATATTTTGCGATAAGCACCTTAAAATATTGCATATCATTGAAAATCATTTTTCTGCATGAAAAACTAACATCAAATTATTAAAAGAACAAACTAAGTTTTTCAATCTGTTGAAAAGGATTTTCAATCTGTTAAAATCACTTAAAAGAATAAGTGGTCATACATAGTTGTATTTTCAATTGATTGATTCGCGGAATCAACAAGTTAAAATAACTCAATGAATTTTTCAATATCAAAGTTTCGCATTTTCAATCTGTTGAAATGATTTTTAAATCTGTTGAAACAGAAAGATTTTTTTCAGTCCAAGAGTTTTTAGAAAATCAATCTGTTGAAATATTTTTCAATCTGTTGAAACAGAAAGACTATTTTTTTTCAGTCTAAGAGTTTTTCAGAAAATCAATCTGTTGAAATAATTTTTAATCTGTTAAAACAGAGAGGCTATTTTATTAACTAAGTGTTTGCAGGTTTTCAATCTGTTGAAATAATTTTCAATCGATTGAAACGAGAGTCGCCATTTTTCATAAAGTCGCTTCAATCCATTAAAAACTTGAATCAATCGATTGAATGGAGCTTTAAATGAAATCAATCAATTGAATCGATGTTTTAATCGATTGAAATATATTCTGATCGATCATAGTTTTATTCTGATCGATCATAACTCTGTCTGATCGATCATAGTTTCATTCTGATCGATCATAACCTGGTCTGATCGATCATACTTCAGCTTCTAATCGATCGGAGTCTCTTCTAAACTGCTTTTACTTCAATCTAATTGATCTTTTGACTCTTTGAAACAGCTTTTGACAGCTTGGAACATTCTGATTCTATGCTTTACTCTATATATATAGAATTGATCTATCTTTTGAATGACACACAAACAATACACTACTTGAGAAAACTTGTGAAATCAATCTGTGAAACTTTCATACGTGACTTTCTCTCGCATTCAAGAATCTTTTTCATATCATAAGGTGTCGTGATCAGAATTGTGGTCAATCAAAGAGAGAAAGTGCTGTTAGAATTTGTTCTGACAATTAGAACTTCAAGTCCAGGTTTTTTCTTTCCATACTCTTTTGTAAAAGTGTGATTGTGCAGGTTGGATTGTGATCTCGCACTTGGTACGATGAACTCGGGTTTGGTTACTCGGGTGGTTTTCAAGATTCTCGTGTTGTGGGTTTGCAAGATAGTTCTTGGGGTAGATTGGTGAGTATCTACTCGGTTGTAAATTTTCACTTGGTATTAGTGAAACTTGACTCGGTTTGTCAAGAACTCGGATGTAGCTCTGGATTAGAGTGAACCAGTATAAATTTGTGTGTTAATATTCTTCTTTCATCTCTTTTATTTTCTGTCAATAAACTTGCTGTGTTTAAACCAAACTACCTTCGCAAAGATTGAATAAAGATAACTCATTCTTCCAAAATAAAGTAAGTTTTGCAAAAAAGTTTTAAAGTTCAATTCACCCCCCCTCTTGAACTCAACCATTAATTCTTTCATCTACACTCTCTCTCTCATTTACCGCTTTATTTTTAATTATGCAATAGATATTAGGGCCATGTAGTCGTAATTTTAAATTCCACAAATAAAGGGTAAAAGCATATTTTCACCGGTTTACTTGTTTAAATAGTTGGCTTATCATAGGGAACCTGAAAGGGGCGTCGTAAGGGAACTAACACTTCCCTTACACGTAACTAACTCCCTTACTCAACTCTGGTTGTAATGACCAAAGTTGGTTTTTCGAAAACCAACGCCTTTTCACTCCTTTTTCGATGTTTCCGGTAAAAACATCGGTGGCGACTCCAGAAGAACCCTTCAAAATTAGTTCTTGGGTTAGCCCGGTTATCGGACAATCCAAGAACGCCTTTTCGAAAACCTCGCCCCTAGGTTCAACCCGGTTATCGGACAACCTAAAGGCGTTGTAACCACACCAATAAAAACGCGAAAACAGGAAAGTCGGAACCATCGCGTCGCTCCGACCACCTCGTTTTGACGGCGGCGATAGATGGCGACTCCACTGGGGAAGCCTAGAGAGTTGATCCCATTTAGTGATGGGCCAGCTTAAAATAAATAAACCAAGAAAATTACGCTTTTACCCTACCTTGTATTATAACATGCTTTAATCTTTGGCTTTAATAACTGTTGTTTGTTTATACTTACGCAATTATTTGAAATACAAACTGTACACAAACCCTTGCACACAACAGTTCCCAGGGGCAAGTGAGGAATCCATAGGGAGTGGGTGGCAGGTACGGTTCACTGTAGTGATGGCCTTGTGCCCACCAGTGTGATCGAAAACCACCACTCAAGGTGATAACCTTCCTCTTTTGGCACAAAGACTGACTATGGCCTTAGTGCTAAGCATGGTCGGAAGGCTGGAGAGTGGGGACCCTATAATGGGGGCACCTTGGGGGCCTTAGCCTTGGTGAGAACAATTAGAACCTACCTTCGCCAAAACACTTTTCTACAGGAAAACCCTACCTCGTGATTAGAATGACTTCTCGCCTGTTCACAGATGACCAAATTGTGTGCGCATTTGTTTGTCGCATTTGTCTGTTGCATAGCATAACCAAACAACAGAAAACTCACAAAAACATTTTTTGCAATAAACACCCTTATCTCGGATAGTCTGCCTTTTAGCTAGCCTGGTTTCAGGTTCCTTGTAAGCTAAGTAGCCACGCAGTCCGACAGAAGAGATAAGGCATGTTAAATATTATTCTTTCGCATAAAGCCATTTTTTATCTCAGACAGTCTGCCTTTTAGCTAGCCTGGTTTCAGGTTCTTTGTAAGCTAAGTAGCCACGCAGTCTGACAGAAGAGATAAAAGGCTATAAAAATCAAATAAAAATTCGATTCCAAAACAATAAATGGGACCTTGTTCATAAACATCACACTTATAAAACATTCATATAGGTAGTTTATTTTCAAAAAATACGCAAATACCATACATCATGTAGAAATAAAACATGATAAATAGCAAAATAAACACTCACATTCATTCAATAAGCATCATATTCATAAAGCATGCATTTTGGTTTTAGAAAATGGAGGGGACTAGTAGACAATTGAAGAAGGTAGACATTCCCCGATACCATGCTGAGAAGTTGGAACGACTATGCGCGACAATGCCACCAGAGGTCTGCTCCGACTTTGAAAAATCCTATGGACGGATTCTCGACCTGCTGAAGGTCTGTGTCGATCAAGTTTTCATCAGGGTATTAGTTCATTTTTGGAACTCCAGTCTGCGCTGCTTCGAATTTCCTCAGTTCGATATGGTGCCCACCTTAGAGGAGTACGAAATTATGCTGAAATGGCTCAAATCAGCTGGGGTCCATATCCGCCACGGGGCATATACTCCTGCAGCACAAGTCGCTGCCATCATCCAGCTACCATTCTGGCAGACTACCCTGATAGGAAAAGGGAACATCCAGGGTTGGAAAGTCTCAATGTTAGAAGACCATCTGTCCGACTTGGATGAAAGGGCAAAATGGGTCGCTTTTAACAAAACCCTGGCCTTAATCATATTTGAACGATCTTGTTTCCCTTCCACCTCGACACACTGGATCAAGCCGTTATGGACGCCTTCTTCGCCTGGGACGTGAACTTGAAGAGTCCCTTGCCTGCAATTCTTGCCGACACCTTGCTCTCGGTGGAATTTTGCCACCAGAAGCAAGGAAAAACACTCTGTTGTTGCTCTTCACTACTCTTTGTGTGGGGCATCACACATTTTTACGCCTCTAGTCACATGGGGATGTTCCCCGACCCTTTGAGGAGCTTCTCCAAAATCCTTCTCCAACGACGCTTAACTTCAGAGTGGAAGGATGAGTTGGAACAATGGGACACCAACAATTTATCCTGGGTCTGCCCTTGGTTCCGACCCGGTCCAGTCCTCATCAAATGTGGAGACTATCCGAACGTACCCTTGATAGGACTCAGGGGTTGCATAGCCTATTCACCTAGAGTAGCTATGAGACAACTCATGAGGACTCAAACTACAATTTCTCGAGGGGAACTCGGAGGACTGTGTTTCTTCGGAGACCCATGCACAATCGCCAACTCACTAGCCGTGAGAAAAGCATGGGAGAAACCAATCTTTATGGGAGACAGAGAGCTAGGAAAAGCTCGAGTGGCTATCTCCGGTGACTATGAGGTGTGGAGAAAAAGAAGAGGGATGTCTCAACCATCCACCTCATTCCTAATAAGCGCCAATAGTGAAGAGCTGCAAGCTCAAGTCGATGCCTTGACCCAGAGGATAGAAATCATCGGAGCCCAGATGAGGGCCCTTGAGGAAAGAGAGCAAGAATCTATCCTCACCATTGACGGTCTGCAAAGGCAATGCAAGAAGAAGGATAATGAAATAGAGCGCCTCAAGGATCAATGTGCTGACTCTAATGAGCAAGTTATTTGAGCATCCAAAGCCGCTAGAACCAGTTCGGATAGCCAACTCCAAGAAATAACCGCCAAATCAGTGCGCCTTGAGGCCGAATCAGCAAAACAGGCTCAGACGATCAAAGATTTGTTGCAAGACCTCACCAAGACTCGGTCAGAAATACGCCAAGAGCGAGAGGCCAACCAGAGACTCAACAAAAGTCTTGCTGAGCTACGCTACAAGGAAAGAGACGGGCTAGCTCAGTACGGCCAAGTACTACAAGAAAAGAACCGAGCCCTTGCAAAACTCGATGAACTACAAGCCTTGGTCATCCATCAAGAGGCGAAGATCAAAGAGGCTCAAAAGTACAGTGAAGATATGAGCCAGGCGGTCCAGAAGCAAAGCGAAGCACTTGCTCGTCACGTCCGGGAAGCCGAAAGGGAATTACATAGAGATCAAGACCCGCCTGTGGGTTTCTTTAGGCTTTTCCGTTTCTGCCAAAAGTTGCTTCGTAGTATGGAATAGGGGAATGTACACCTTCCAACGGATAAATGAAATTTTTCTTTATTCAACAATTGTCTACTTGCATGCATATCATTCATTTGCATATTTAATTTTCCCTCCTTCATTCTTAATAAATAAGATAATAAAAAGGAAGGATTAACTGACACGTCTTCCAAATCAGAAAAATGGAGAGAAAGCCACTCCTAATCAAGCTTTCCCCAATGGTTGACTCGCCACAAGAGGAAAATAATCCTCGACCGTTGGTCCTCAAAAATAAGGAAGAGGGGACAAGGACACCAATACGACTATTTATGCCACGTCCTTTTTCCTACAAATCAAATAAAGCTATACCGTGGAGATATGAAGAATCTTCACCAATAAAAGAGGATATCACGAATATAGCCGGCATTGAGGGCATGACTAGAAGTGGAAGAGTCTACTCCCCAAAGGACTCACAAGAAGATGTCCCCAAAAATAAAGGAAAAAATAAGAATACCAAAGAAAAAGAAAATAAAGAATCCAAGGAGGAGACAGAGGAATTACTCCAGTTTATAAGGCAAAGCGAGTATTCCATTATAGATCAGCTCAATCATACACCTGCAAAGATAACCCTATTATCTCTAATGATGAGCTCGGAACCACACAAAAATGCCCTGATGAAGGTCTTGAGCGAAGCGGACGTACCTCACACCATATCCCAAGAAAAGGTTGAGAGGGTCGTCGGTCACATTATGGCAAGCGATCACCTCACCTTCACAGAGGAAGAACTCCCCCTCGAGGGGTCAAACCACAACAAGTCCTTGCATATCTCAATCAAGTGCAAGGAGTACCTCATCGCCAAAGTTCTTGTGGATAACGAGTCATCCTTGAACGTGATGCCCAAGTGCACACTGGACAAAATTGAATATCCAAGGAACCCGTCTGCGCCCAAGCAGCACTATCATTCGAGCCTTCGACGGATTAAAGCGAGGTAGTGGGAGAAGTTAATTTGCCAATCCAAGTTGGACCCACTATCTTCAACGTCGATTTCCATGTAATGGATATTACTCCAGCATACAGTTGTCTCCTCGGCAGGCCTTGGATTCATGACGCTAAGGCAGTATCTTCGACGCTCCACCAGAAAGTCAAGTTCATAGTGGATGACAAATTGGTCACGGTCCAAGCAGAAGATGATATCCTGATCAGTGGACCGTCCACCCCAACCTTATGTGGATGCGACCGAAGAGGCCCTTGAAACATCTTTTCAAGCGCTTGAAATTGCCAACATAGAGTGACTTCCCAAAAACACAAAGGTACCGTATGATGTTGAGGCATGGTTACCATCCTGGCCAAGGACTGGGGCCAGATTCCCAAGGCATGAGGGAACCCCCAGAATTCAAAGACAATCGTCACAAGTATGGCCTAGGATATGACCCTACTAAGGGCCAAACAGAAAGAGGAAAAGGGAAGTCTCCCCTCCGCACACTCAAGCAAATGTTCTGAAGCGGAGGGGTACAAGCGTCAATAGCTACCCTAGTCATTAGGAGATATTTTTCTTCATTTAAGGGGTGTAAACCCCATGATTGTTAGAGATTATCCCCCAGGGCTAGCCCGACCCCCGGGCATTTTAGGGCACATATTCCCTTATTAATTAATAAAGAATTCTTCTTACTATCTGCTTCTCTTCTTGCTATTTCATGACTAGACCTCATAATAACCTTGTCTAATTAACGAAAAAAGAAAAAGAAGAATAAAAAGCGCATCCAAATAATAAAAATTTGCCATTGCCATTACAATCAGGCTAGTTGATTAGAAGCACCAAATAAGGCTTTACCTCACCAAAAAAAAAAAGTCATGCCTCGTCAATATTGTGAATAAAAAATAAATACACAAAAAAGAAAAAGCCCATAGAAGCCAAAGGCCAAAAAGAAAGGGCAAAATACCCAGTAGGAAACCCACTAAGGGGGCTACACAAAAGATAGGGTCAACCCGGTAGGATACCCGAACAAAAATAAAGGGTAGCCTAGGCAAAATTTAGGGTTACAAAATAAGGTCCGCTAGGATTCCCTAAAAACAAATACAAAATAAAGGAACCTAGACAAAAGTTAGGGCCAAAGCACAATATCCTAGTTCGAAAACCCAAAGGGCGATCTAGGGAGATCAATTAGCCATAAAAAGCAATGGAAATGAAAGCACAAGAACAAAAAAAGGGTAAACGCTTGCTTAGACGAAAAGCTTAAACACCCAAACCTAACCCTATCCAACCATTCTTACAAAACCTTTTTCTAAATAAAAATTAACCATCTAAAACACAAGCCATTGAATTCAACTTCTTACTTCTTTTCTCTTGACCCTCACAACAATATTCTAATAATTAATTTGGAAATGTGGAGGCGTATAGTCAACAAGAGGATTAAAACACCTAGAGTGGAGAAAAAGGGACACTACATGGCAAAGAGTGCTCTACAAAAAAAAAAGGAAAAAGAAAAAGAAATAGCAAATTATTCTTCGGTCACAAGAAGTCTGGCATGGTACAACCAAGTACGAGAACATAGATCAGAGGGCACTTGACGTTACAAGACACGTTAGTTAAATCTTTCTGAAAAAACTAATTGAAATAGGCATTATAGGACATAAAACATAAAATCATTACATGCATAAAATGTTTTTGAGCTAGGTCCTATTTCCTTTCTACAAAAAAAAAAGAGCCAAAATCCAAAATCTCGAGAAAAAAGAGATAAAACCGCGAAAAAAGGCAGGATTAAAAATCACCTTGACCAACAATTTTTGACAACCAAACAAAAGTAGAGCAAAGAAAACAAAACTGCCCGACAACCAGCAAAGTCGGGCGACCACCGTCAAAAGATCAAAAACAAAGAATCCCTAGCAACCAACAAGGCTGGATGAACACCAAAAAAATCCCCGGCACAATCCGGACAAATAAATCAAAGACAAGAGAACACATCTCAACATATCGGTGCATGAGCTAGAGCAGTAAGCCGCCACCACAGCCAAAGGATAAGCTACTGAAAGAAGGGGCATCCTGAGGAAAACCACCAGATGGGGGTGTATACTCATCAAGCCTTACAAAAGGGGGCTTACCAGACGGGGGTTCATACTCGTCAAACACCAGATGGGGGTGTATACTCATTAGACCTTACAAAAGAGGGCTTACCGGACGGGGGTTCATACCCGTCAAACCGGATAGGGGTTCATACTCATCAAACGAAGGGGTCAGCTACCGTCAGAAGGAGCATCCTGGAGGCGCACAACATACCTTTTTTTCCCAGAAGATCAACCACCACAAAGACGGAACATCTGAAGGGCAACCGGGCAGGAGGGTCAACTCCTTTACCCTCCAGTCGATCTCCTTGGCACAACAGGCCAGCAGCCGACTAGTCGGGTAAAGGGGGGGTAGCTGTAGACCCCAAATCTTTTCCGGCCTCATAAAAAATACCAGAAGACCTCCTTTTTGAAGATGGATGAAGCCTAAGAAGCCATTAGGAGAGACTATTAGGCCCCATATTAGAATAGGAGGGATTTTTGCATGTAAATAAAGATTTTCTCCTTTTAGGGTCGAGACCACCGTCTCGCCTTGCGAAAGTGGCAACACCACTGTCTCGTTCGGCGAGACGGCCGTCTCGCCACTTGTGCAAGGCGAGATGGCCGTCTCGAATGGCGAGACGACCGTCTCGACGTTGTTAAACGAGATGACCGTCTCGACCTGACAGGCGCGAATCCCTATAAATAGCCGCGCCATTACCCTCATTTCACATGGTTCTTCCATTCTCTCTCTTGTCACTTCATAAAATTCTCTTCCTAGAACCCCTTCGAAGCACTTCCGGAGTTTTCTGAGAGTTTCTAAGAGTTTTTTATAGCGTTTTTGAGAGGTTTCCGGCGCTGTAAAAAGTGAATAGCTGCCAAAAAGCACCCTAATTTTTAAGAGATTAATATAAAGCTTGCCTCGGAGGTTTCTACACACTCTCTCTCTCCTTTACCGCTTTATTTTTAATTATGAAATAGATATTAGGGTCATGTAGTCGTAATTTTAAATTCTGCAAATAAAGGGTAAAAGCGTATTTTCACCGATTTACTTGTTTAAATAGCTGGCTTATCATAGGGAACCCGAAAGGGGCATCGTAAGGGAACTAACACTTTCCTTACACGTAACTAACTCCCTTACCCAACTCTGGTTCTAATGACCAAAGTTGGTTTTTCGAAAACCAACGCCTTTTCACTCCTTTTTCGATGTTTCCAGTAAAAACATCGGTGGCGACTCCAGAAGAACCCTTCAAAATTAGTTCTTGGGTTAGCCCGGTTATCGGACAATCCAAGAATGCCTTTTAGAAAACCTCGCCCCTAGGTTCAGCCCGGTTATCGGACAACCTAAAGGCATTGTAACTACACCAATAAAAACGTGAAAACAAGAAAGTCAGAACCATCGCGTCGCTCTGACCGCCTCGTTTTGACAGCGGCGACACACACTAATATGACAAGTAGTTCTTCAATACAATCATTCTTTGGTCATGGCAAATCCGAAACGGAAAAAACGGTACAACTAAGCATGACATCAGAAGGGCCTCATAATAAAAAACACATCAGTTAATCTTTCTGAAAATATTAACTGAAATAGTATTATAGGATGCATATCATGAACATTACATGCATAGATGTTGATGAACAGGGTCCTATTTCCTTAAAAGAATATATATATATATATATATACATATCATTTTTTAACCTCAGAGCCTAGATGCCCGTCTCGGTATCCCAGACAGTCGTCTCATGTTACCGTCAGGTTGAGACAACCATCTCGTTTGGCCAGACGGCCGTCTCGTTCAAAGGAAATGGCGAGACAAACGTCTTGTTATACGAGATGACCGTCTCATGTTTCCGTTAGGGTGAGACAGTTGTCCCAAATCCCGGATGGCCGTCCTGACCTTCAGAATTTTTGCCTATATATAGACGCATCCGGGGCACTTCCAACACATCCCATTTCTGCATTCTCTCTTCATTTCTTACATCTTCTAGCATATTTGAGTGTGTTTAAGCTACAATGTATCAAGGAGAGTCCTCAGCACCCAGAAAGCATGGTCGGGGACCCACCAGGGGTGCTCCGGCTCCTCAAGCCAAGCCAAATCCTTAAGCTCCCAATCAACTGATGCCCCAGCACAAAGCTAGGCTTGACAACATCCGTTAGTACGCTTGACATCCGATGCTACAGTTAGATTTTGGCATCCTAGCAACTTTCAGTTGGGACGAAGATATGAGGAACTACATCCAAGGCATAGGATGAGGCTTCCTCCTAAGAGCTCCTCCTACCCGCATCTTTCGCGAAGCCACCATGGAATTCCTTGCTTCCTGTCGCCGCCGTCAGAAGAGGCGATCGGAGCGATGCGATGGTTTTTTTTATTTGACTCGCATTTTAAAAGTGTGGTCATCACCCTTAGGATGTCCGATAACTGAACTATTCTAACGGTGAGGTTTTCATAAATGGGTCCTGGAGTCGCCACCAATATTTTAACCAAAACATTGGAAAAGGAAAAAAAGAAGTCGGTGGTTTTAAGAAAAACCAACTTTGGTCATTACAACCAGAGTTAGGTAAGGGAGTTAGTTACGTGCGGGGAAGGTATTAGCTTCCCCACGACGCCCCTTTCGAGTTCCCTACGATGGACTGTTTATTTTTAACATAAGAACATTAAAATTATGCTTTTAACCCTTATTTATTCATTACGAAATGTAAATAATTGACTACATGGCCCTATTAACTAATGCACAGAGAGAGTAATAAAATCGATAAAAGAGAGTAAGGGATGTAAAAACCTCTGAAGTAAGCTTTTTTGTATATTCTTATAAAAGGTGCTTTTTGGCAAATCCCACACTCTACACAGGTATTCCTCTCTTGAATCAAAAACTACCCGAAACTGCTTAAACGAGCTAGAATTGAACTTCTGAAGCAAGAATAGCAAGTATACAGAGTATCGGAGTAAGAGATATTTGATTTCTAGGTTTTTTCATGTCCTTTCTCCCTGAAATGGAGGTCCAATTTATAGAAATTTGTGCCCGTCAGACTGGGACAACCGTCTTGCCTGACAAAGTTCAAGACCGCTGTCTCACCATTCGGGACAGCCGTCTCGCCAAGTGGCGAGATGGCAGTCTCGTCTCATAAGTGGCGAGACATTCGTCTCGCCAAACGAGATGACCATCTCGCCTTCTAAGGCGAGACTACCGTCTGGCCAAACGGGACGACCATCTTGAGCTTCTAGGCAAAATTCTCTTATTTTTGTGTACAAAAAGCTTTGAGGCCTAATAAGCATGCCTAGGGACCTTTGATGCCTTGTCCATCTTCGAACGAAAGTCTTCTGCTCTTTATTTTGAGGCGGGACAAGATTTGGGGTCTACAGCTACCCCCCCTTCACCTGACTAGTCGACCGTTGGCCCAATATGCCAAGAGATCGACTGGAAGGTGAAGGAGTTGACCGTCTTGCCCGGTTGTCCTTTGGTTGCTCCCCTTGACGTGGTAGCTGACACTCTGGACACTGAATGTGAACTTCCAAGATGCTCCTTTGATGAGTATGAACCCCCATCTGGTTTGAAGAATTTGCAGTCCACTTTGTAGGACTGGATGAGTACACACCCTCGTCTAGTTTGGAGAGTACAAACCCTCGTCTGGTTTGGAAGTCCACTTTGTAAGACTGGTACGGCTTACTGATTTTGTTCATGCGTAGCGATCTTGCTCGTGCACAGTTCTTTTCCTTCGGGACTTTTCTTACCACGAAGTTGTGTGTGGTAGTGGCTTACTGCTTTGGGTCATGCACCGACTCTGATTTTTTGCCATGAAGTAGTTTGATATTTGTTTTCTGATTTTTTGTGGTGTAGCCTTCCGATTTGCTGAGAATTCTTTGGTTTTCTTCCAGCTGGTTGAGTGCTGGGATTTTTGGTGAATGCCTCTTCGAGCAGGCAGGAATCCACTAGGGATTGGATTAATGGCGTCTCTAGCGGGCGGATACTTCATCTGAAGTGCAGTCTCTTGCAACTTGTATGGTCTAGCCTCTGAGTAGGCCGATTTTTATTTTGGGGAATCGATAATGCCTCTGAATAGGCAGATTCTGTGTTTTGAGGTGAAGACTTCTGGTTAAAGCTTGCCTTCTCTCTTTGATGGGAGAATGGTAGTTGGTTCTCGGAAGCTCTTATTTTGCTTTGGGTTGCTTGTTTGATGACGAATTGTTCCTGTTTTCTTGGGGGAGCATTATTTTGGAGACTTGGATGCTTCTTGTTTTCAATCACAAACATGGAGCATAGTCTCCTTATATGCATGAATGTGTTTTTTGTTATATATATATATATATATATATATATATATATATATATATATATATATATTTCCTTTTTATGACAGAGTCGTATCTGTGCGATTATTTGTGTGGATGCCCTAAATGCAATCTATCTTTTTATGGGATGTGTTTACAAAGTGAATGTTCTTCCCGTTGGTTGCTGGAAGTTGAAAGACTCCTTTGCGAATCTCGCTCTGGTCTTATCTTTTGTCCAGACCACCTTGATTTCTTAATTTATCGGGTCTTTTCCTTTCTTACGTTTTCTTGTATTAGGTTTTTATGCATGCTTATGTTTCATTAATACAAAGGCATTTTAACAATTTGGTTGAGAGAAAAGAAGTAAAAGACAAATTTATTGATATAAACGAATGGTTTAATTTTATAGAGGAATTTCCAAAGGAATTTTAGAAGCATGGCTGGCCAAGATTGGCTATACCGTATAAGCTATAACAATCGTGTCTTTGACATCTGTCTCCCTGGTTCTCCTAGTTGCTTCAGTTGAGATGCTCGAGCCCGGAGTGAAGACTATGCAAAGCTTGCTTTCTTCTAGAAGGACACTACCATACCAACACAAAATATTTTTCTTGACGAAGGCGACAACTACTTTCCGGGTCACATGTGTGTAGGATACCGCCTCTACCCATTTATTAAAATAGTCAATGACCACCAAGATAAAACGGTGACCATTAGATGCTTTGGGCGCAATGGGTCCGATGACGTCCATGCCCCACATGGAAAATGGCCATGGTGTAGCCAAGATGTTGAGAGGTGCGGGCGGGACGTGAACATTATCGGCATTGACTTGGTACTTGTGACATCTTTTAGCTTATTGGTGACATCGCCTTCCATTGTGGATCAGAAATATCCTGCCCTTAGAATCTTCCTTACCATGACATACCCTGGGACGTGGATTCCGAAAGCTCTTTTATGGATTTCCTTAATTAGAGTTTGAGCCTCCTCATGATCCACACACCTTAACAAAGTGGATTCGAAATTCTTTTTATAAAGGGTTTCTCCAATCAATGCAAACCCTGCGACCCTCTTCCGGATGGTCTTGTTGTCATTATCACTGATTCCCTCGGGATATTCACCCTTCGTGAGGTATCGATTGATGTTGTGATACCAAGGGTTTTTTCTTGCTCACTAATTACTGTCATGCAAAAATCTTGTTTGTCATGCAGCCTGATTTGGATGGTCGGCATCTCATGCCCCTGATCTAAAGAGAACATGGATGATAAAGTGGCGAAGGCATCTGCAAATTGATTGTCTTCCCGAGGGACATATTCGAAGGTGACGCTTTCCAACCTTGAAGTCAAATTGAGAATGTACTCTAGATATGGGATTAATTTGGAATTTCGGGTTTCCCATTCACCCTTGAGTTGATAGATAACAAGGGATGAGTCACCGAAAACTTTGAGTTTGCTTATCCCATGATCTAGAGCTGCTTGGACTCCTAAAGCACAGGCGTCATATTCAGCCATATTGTTTGTACAATCAAAATTTAACGTGATCGTTACTGGGATATATTTCTTTTCTGGGGATATTAAAATGGCTCTGATCCCGTGTCCAAGCATGTTTGAGACTCCATCGAAAAAATAGTCCATGCATCTTCTTTAGTCTCTTCGTGTTCAATATGCATGATATGTTCGTCGGGAAAGTCATCATGTAGGGATTGATACTTGTCTGTTGATCCATGTGCTAAATAGTCCGCTAGGGTGATATGGATGATATGGATAAACCCTAAACCTTTGATAGCTTTATGGGTGATATGGATGATATCAAATTTTGAGAGGAGTACTTGCCACCTAGCTATCCTTCCAGTCAATATGGGCTTTTCGAAGAGGTATTTGATTGGGTCCATTTTAGAGACCAACCACGTTGTATGTTGAGCCATATACTGTTGGAGACGTTGAGTCGCCCACACTAGTGCACAACATGTTTTTTTGAATGGCGTATAACGGGTCTCATAGTCTAAGAACTTTTTGCTGATATAATATATTGCTCGCTCCTTTTTTCCTGTTTCATCTTGTTGAATGGGCACACATCCCATGGATTCTTCAAGTACCGATAAATATAGGGTCAGAGGTTTTCCTTCGATGGGTCACATCAATATTGGTGGATTGGTCAAGCACATCTTGATCTTGTCGAATGCTTGTTGGCATTCCTCATTCCACACCGTTGGTTGATTCTTACGCAACAACTTGAAGATGGGTATACATTTGTCTGTCAGTTGTGCGATGAATCTGGCAATATAGTTTATTTGGCCCAAAAATCCACTGACCTCCTTTTCTGTCCTTGCTGGGAGCATTTCCAGAATTGCCTTTGTTTTATCGGGGTCTACCTCGATTCCTTTTTTACTAGCGATGAACCCTAGAAGTTTTCCCGACCGCACTCCAAAAGTACATTTTGCTGGATTTAGTTTAAGTTTGTACTCTCGAAGTCGATCAAATAGCTTCTTGAGATACTGAATATGGTCCATCTCATTTTTAGACTTGGCGATCATATCATCCACGTATACTTCTATCTCTTTATGGATCATGTCGTGGAATAATGTTACCATAGCCCTTTGGTGGGTAGCTCCCGCGTTTTTGAGCCCAAAAGGCATCACCCTGTAGCAAAATGTCCCCCATGGTGTGATGAAGGAGGTCTTCTCTCTATCTTTGACGACCAACTTAATTTGATTATACCCCGCGTATCCGTCCATGAAAGAATAGAGCATGTTAATAGCGGTGTGATCCACTAACGTGTCAATGTGTGGTAGGGGGAAATCATCCTTTGGACTTGCTCGATTCAGATCTGTATAATCCACACATACTCTGATTTTTCCACTCTTCTTGATGATGGACACTATGTTTACCAACCATTTGGGGTACTTGGACACGATTAGAAAGTTGGCGTCTAGCTGTCTTTGCACTTCCTCCTTGATCATTAAGAACCAGTCCGGCTTTATTCTTTTGAGTTTCTGTTTTATGGGCCGAAATCCCTCTTTCAAAGGCAATCAGTGCTCCACTATGCTTGTGTCGAGTCCGGGCATGTCGTGATAAGACCAAGAGAATACGTCCACATACTCTTTTAAAAGATGTATTAGTCCCTCCCTAATATCACTACCAATCTGGGTGCCAATGTTTATTTCTTTCTTATCGTCTCCTTGACCCAAGTCGATAGTTTATGTTTCTTCTTGATAAGACTGTATGGAGCGAGCTTCTTTTTCCAGCATTCTCTGCATGTCTGGGGAAATGGTCCCCTGCTCACTGTCGAACTCGACCCATTCGCCATCGGCTTCTGGATCCCACAGAGGTTCATCACTCACAGACATGATTGTTTTTTTTAGGTTCTATTTTAGGCATAGATTTTATTATTCGATTATTTTGAAAGAATAATAAATAGAAGAGGAAAAAGAATGAGAATATGATGGAAAATGCCTCATGTATTAAAAAATTGTACGCGTGCCTTTTTAATCGGTGATCCTACGGCCATGGGTGGGGACCGTAGGAAATACAAGAAAATCTTAAAAAAAAAAAGAACAGGAGCCCTAACAGCTGATCCTCCTAATCTGACCCCCTGTTAATCTGGTTTCGACAGAGGCTTGACATCCACATCAGAGGTAGGAGCGTCGAAAGTTATCCAACCGGCGTCTATTAGCTCTTGGACCTTATATTTCAAGTCAAGCAATTCTCCGTTGAATGGCTAGGTGCATCTGAGTGGTAATCACATTTTTCATTAGGTTTATACCACTCGGGGTAGGGAGGCTCCATCTTCTTGGGAGGAACGCGAACTAGGAGCTTGACCTCTAGCAGTTGGGGCAGTAATTTCCCGTAGGAGGTCGAAAGAGGGGTAAACTTCCTTTCTTTTTTACCATACCCACTTTTATGGTTTCTTCCCCATCGAAGATTCCCATACTTGTCCAAGTATACTTGGGTATCTTTCGCCTTTGTCTTTAAGGATATCTAATGCCCCCTAGCATGAATGCATTTATGTACGAGAGGTTTTATTAGGATGATGCGTATGCTTTCTTGTGCATTTATTTTCTCTCTTCGTTTTACCACTTTACAAAATGATGCAGTATGAATGATACAACTTTGTCAAAAATCGTTTTGTTAAATTCGATTATTTCTAAATGAATGAGTTTTATTCTTGCTCTTTTATTATATTATCTCTTTATCCCCTCTGTCGGTCTGCGTGGATACTTAACTTACAAAGAACCTGAAACTAGGCTAGCTAAAATGTAGACTGTCCGAGATAAAGGTGTTTATTATGAAAAAGTTTTTTGAGATTTTATTTGTTGTTGTATGATTAAGCTATGCAACAAACAAATGCGACAAACAAATGCACAAACAAACAATTCACTTATCCGCGAACTGTGAGATGACATTTTTATTACGAGGTAGGGGTATCCTGTAGAAAAGTGCATTGGCAAAGGTAGGTTCTAACTATTCTCACTAAGGTCAGGCCCCCAAGGTGCCCCCATTATAGGGTCCCCTCTGTCTCCCAGTCTTTGAACCATGCATGGATCTTCGTGTCGATGTTCTCAGACCAGAAAACAAAGGGTTATCATCTTGAGTGGTGGTTTCCGACAACGACCTGCTGGCACTAAGGCCATTACAACGACCAACCATACTTGCCACCCACTCCCTATGTGTATTCTCTTTTGCCCCCGAGTATAGAGGGACTATTGTGTGCGCAGGTTTGTGTACAGTTGTTATTTCAAACAATTGCATAAAGTAAGCATACAACATTTATTAAAGTCAAACAATAAATCATGTTATAAAAGCAAGGAAGGGTAAAAGCATAATTTTGAGTTCTTACTGATTAAACTAGTCCATCAATAAATGGGATCAACTCTCTAGCTTCCCCAGTGGAGTCGCCATCTGTCACTGCCATCAAAAGATGCGGTCGGAGCAACGCGATGGTTTTTTCGATTTGACTCGCATTTTAAAAGTGTGGTCATCACCCTTAGGATATCCGATAACCGAACTATTCTAAGGGTGAGGATTTCATAAATGGGTCCTGGAGTCGCCACCAATATTTTAACCAAAACATTAGAAAAGGAAAAAAGAAGGCGGTGGTTTTAAGAAAAACCAACTTTGGTCATTACAACCAAAGTTAGGTAAGGGAGTTAGTTACGTGCGGGGAAGGTATTAGCTTCCCCACGACACCCCTTTCGGGTTTGTTGAACATACAAGGACTTGATGTTGAACTTACATGGACATGAAGCTTGTTAATTTAGATGATGATTCAAGAGCAAAGAACTTAGAGAGTTGAAGACTTGTATTGTTGTGTAATAACTCTGTTTTGATGAGTTTGAGTCTGTAATATTAGAGTCTAAGATAGCCGGTACATAATATACTCTTTAGAAGCTTCAAAAACTCATATTTATCAAAAAGGCTCGGGTTTAATCGACAGAATGCAAAATCAAACGTT